>CM053584.1:162918576-162938206 GCA_028627135.1 Pseudochirops cupreus | reverse complement strand
AGCCCAGTGCCCAATCCCCATCCAGAAGATGGAAGTGAGAAATGTGCCATATTAACTCTCTGAAGGCAGGAACTGTCATTCACTTCTTTTTTATGTACCCAGCAACTCATAGTAGGTACTTAATAAATGCTTATTGACTGATTCAACTGGGCCCTCTCATTACAGGATACTTACCTAAATCAGGAAAGAAACAAAGGCACCATCAGCCACTGTAGGTAAAGCATCCAGGAAGCTCAAAGCAATGCTTTTTTCTCAGAAACCACCAGGGAAGAGACTGAGAGATTGACCTCTGAAACCTTTCAACAGATACTCAGTTCCAGCTCAGCTTCTCCTAGCCATCCATCCTTCTAACTAGGACCCCTAACTTCCAACTAGAAGGTTCTTTGTTATTATATAATAACACAAACTCCTCATTGCCAGTAGGCTCATTAAGTCCTATTTGTTTGAATAGAGCTATGCAAAGAATACCTGTACATGATCTGTATAATCCACTGAAAAGAGGAAATTCATACACGCTCTAAGGACTGCACCCTCATTGGCCAGTCCCCCTATTATACCAGGCAAGAGGGCCTGATCTCAAGTAATGATTATACAACTGAATAGAAGGGGCTAGTGCAAGAGATAACATGGAGGTAGAAATAGCAAGATTTGGCCATTGATTGATGATGAGGGATGAGGGATGTTCGAGTCAAGGAAAATACTGAGGTGGCAAATTTTAGTGACTAAAAGGATGGTTGTACCCTCCACAGAAGTGGCTAAACAGATTGTGGTATATGAATGTGATAGAATATTATTGTACTGTAAAAAAGGATGAAAGGGGTGATTTCAGAGAAACCTAGGAAGACTTATATGAACTGATGCAGACTGAAGTGAACAGAGAACAATTTACACAATAGCAACAATATTACAAAGACAAACAACTTTGAAAGACCTGTTAGAAACACTGATAAACACAATGACCAACTACATTCCCAGAGGACTCATAATGAGACATGCTACCCTCCTCCCGATAGTGAAGTGATAGACTCAGAGAACAGATTGAGACATATTATTCTTTGGACATGGAAAATGTAGAAAAGTGTTTTGCTTAACTATACGTATTTGTAATAAGGTTTTTGTTTTCCTTCCTTTCTCAGTGAGGAAAAGTGGTAGGTAGAGAAGGTCGATTCTTATTTTTTTAATTTAAAAGAAAGGTGAAGTGACTTGGCTGGGATTGCGTGCTAAATAAATTGCCTAGATTCCAAGTCTATCAGCCTATCCACTATTTCATACTGCCTAACAAGTACAGTTTTAGGTATATTGAGTTTGAGATACCCTTGGGAAATCTAGTTTTGACATGTGCAATAGGAAGCTGGAGAGGTGTGACTGGAGGTTAGGCTGAATATAAAGATTTTCATAGAGATAATCATTAAACCCATGAGAGATGATGAGTTTTCCAAATGAGAGTAAGTAGAGAATGAATAGAAAAGGTCCCATTATAGAACCTTGCTTTACACCCAACATTAAAGGGTGGGATATGGAAGACACTTAGCACAGTGCTGGACACACCATAAGGGCTTAATAAATATTTATTGAATTGGATTAGTAAACAAGATTGAGAAGGATTGGTCAGATATATAGAAGGAGAACAAAGGGAAATTAGTGCCACAAAACCCCAGAGAGGAGGAAGCATCTAGAACAGTGGTTCTCAATCTTCCTAATGCTGCAACCCTTTAATACTAGTATGTGGGCATATCTGCCTGTGGGCGGACCCTCCTGGAGACAGATAGAGGAGTGATGTCTCAGTTCCTAAGACCATTGGAAATATGTGTTTACCAATGGTCTTAGGCGACCCCTGTGACCCCTGTGAAAGGGTCGTTCGACTCCCAAAGGGGTCGTGACCCACAGGTTGAGAACCACTTATCTAGAAGGAGAGAGTGGTCAGCAATGTCAAATGCTGGAAAGGCTGAGAAAGATTATAATTTTAAAAGACCATTAGATTTGGCAAGTAAATGATAATCGGTAAATTTGAAAAGAGAAGTTTCAGTTGGATGATGGAGCTGGAAGCCCAAACACAAAAGCTTGAGAAGTGAGAAGAGAAAAAAATGGAGGCAATGAGCCTAAACAGCTTTTTCTTGGGGGTTGACTGAGAAAATGAGAGATATAGGGTAATAAAGCTTGAAGCCAAGGTAGCACTTAGGGAGAATTGTTAAAGGATGGAGAAGACTTGAGTATGTTTGTAGGCAGCTGAGAAGAAACTACTAAATTTGGAAAGATTGAAAATTAGAGGGGAAGATCATTGTGAGGACAATCTGCTGGAGAAGACAAGAGGAGACAGGACCAAGGATACATGTAGAGGGATTGGCCTTGCCAAAAAGAAGCCCCACCTCTTCTTCTAAGACTAGAACAAAGGAGGAGAGAAGAGGACAATGTTGAGGAAGGAGTGTTTTTCACAAAGAAAAAGATGATCTGTGTGCATGTGTGAATTCCAGCTGAATTCCAGAAATAGATAAGTGCCTAGTCTGATGGGAACATAGAGTTCCTGAGGGTGAATGAATACTGTGAAATAATGGTGCAAAGGTAAGTCAAAGTCAGACTGTGGAAAGCCTTAAGGCTGAGAATCCTCCATTTTATTCCATAGGCTATAAGAGAGCCACTGACAGTTTTTAGGAGGAAATTGACATAATCAAATCTGAATATTGGGAAATAATTTGGGTAGTTTTCTTCCATCTTAGAGATGATCATAGCCTTTTCTAAGCTGGAACATCCCTGAAAAGGAAGAGAAGGCCCTTTCCTCATCCTCTTCCCCTCCATCTCACTCCTCCGCACCACCCTGAGCTCTGACCAACCTCAACATCTTAGCAAGACACACATCCCACCCCTGGAAACACAAACTAATTAAAAGCCATCCCAAAGTCATATCCTGTACTCTCCCATATGCCTTTACCATCTGCAGACTTTCACAACTAATAATATTCTTTTTGCTCAGCTACTTCCCTCTCCCCCTGTCGCTCCCCACTGCTCCCTGCAGTCAGGGAAGTGTCCTGTGAAATCTCACGTGTCTAAAGAGTCTGGCTCCCTCCCTCCTTACACACCTCAGCAGCATTAGTATTCAACTTTTCCTCTGTAAAAGGCCCTCTTCATGCCAGTTTGATTTTATTATTATGCCAAGACACTTGCTTAATTCTATGCTGTCTTTCTTCTGCACTGTTGATTTACACTGTTAGTGTTTTAATTATACAATTCAGCACTCCTTAAAACATGAAAAACTACTCAACTTTTCAAGCAATTAAAAAGCAGTGGAGTATATCAGCAGATCAGAGATGAGATAAGTAAATCAAGTAATTTAAAAACTCATTTGGTGAAAACGCACCATCCTACCGAAAAAAGAAAGAGAGAGTGCAGAGCAGTTTCCCAGGGCCCTCCTGATAGGGAACTTCAAAGGCCTGTCTTCTTGAATCCTGACTACTTTTTTTATATGTCAATTTCTCTTCCTGCTTCCTCCCTGGTGTACACACCAGCTCCCACTCTTAAAGGAGGCTTAGAATCACTGACCTGTAGAGCTTGAAGGGACTTTATCTAGTCAAACCCTCCCTTTTCACAGTTTGGGAAATTGAGGCTCCCTAAAAAAGAGGAAGCCATTTGCCTATAATCACTCAATGAGTAGGGCAGTTAGGTAGCTAAGTGGATAGAGTACCAGGCCTGAAGTCAGAAAGATTCATCTTCATGAGTTTAAATCCTGCCTTAGACACTTAATTACTCACTGTTGTGACCCTGGGCAAGTCTCTTAACCCTTTTTGCCTCAGTTTCTTCATCTGTAAAATGAGTCAGAGAAGAAAATGGCAAGCTTCTCCAGTATCAAGATAAATTCCAAATGGGGTCATGTGTGGATGTATATATGGCACTTTGAAGTTTGTAAAGTGATTTACACACATTTAAGACTCACGACAACCCTGAAAGGTATGTGGTATGGGTACCATTATCCCCATTTTGCTAGTAAGAAAAACTAAGGCTAAAAAAGTTAAGTGGCTTGCCCATGGTAACACAACTAATAAGTGTCAAAAGTGTGATTTGGTCCAGGACTTCCTGATTACAGGGCTAGCAACTCTATCCATGGTACCAAGCTGCCTCTACTTTGGATGTAGTATGGATGATGACCCATTCTCTTTCAAATCATCCTTTCCTGTGTGGTGTGAGCATCACTACTGGATGGATGTTGGTAAGGAGAGACCTCAGCAGTTGGGACGCAGGAAGGGGAGGGACTCTGACTTATTTGCCTCAGAACAACTACCACCCTATCAAGGAAAAAGTCCCAACCTGAAAGAAATCAGATTAAGCTGTGGCATAGGCAAAGAGGACTGGGCTGGTAGTTAAGAGACCTGGTTCCTAGCCTTAGCTCCATGCCCGATCAGTTGTGTGACTTTGGACATATCACTCAGCCTTTCTTAGCTTTAATTTCCCTATCTGCAAAATGAAAGTGTCTGAGGAGTTGATCTCCAGAGCTGAAAGTGATCTCTCCTCCCTCGAATTTCACAGCATATTTTTGCATTTATTCAACTTGCCCTTATAACATGATTACTAGTACTTTGGTCCTTTTCCTCTTCGGCTCCTTGATGACAGGACCTGCATCATATCTCTTTGGATTCCCAGTGACTAATCTAGTGATTTACATACTTAAATACCTAAGAAAATGTTTGTTGATTTGGGCAAATCACTTCTCCTCTCTGGGCCTCAGTTTCCCCATCTGTAAAATGAATGTGGTAGACTAGATTTAGTCTAAGTTTCTGTCCTGCTTTCATATCCTCTGATCCCATGGAATCAAGCTGAAAGCCAGCAAGATTGTGGATCCAAATGGAAAATCTGTCCATCAGAATAGACTTGGATTCTAGCCAATCATAACTTTCATGGCAGGCAGAACAGGACAATCTACCTTGAGTAGGTAAGCCATGTCCCCAGGATGCCAGAGGTATCACAGTATCTCCTTTCCTCTTCCACAATCCTTCATTGCAAAGGGAGAACAGCACAGATAGGTGCCTACATAGGATACATGCCTCATTACCCTCTAGGCATAGACAATGTTCTTTTTCATCTTTGTATCCCTAATATCCCATAATAGGTGATTAATAAATGTCTGCTGACCTGAATTGAATTGAATTAGCAAGGCCCGGCCAGTCTGCATTGATGCTTGGCTGATGAAAATGGCTTCTCAGAAATAGTAGCAGACCTCTTCCTTCACCCCTATGCCTACTCAGCTAACCCTCCTGTAAGCTCTGGGTGATTTTCCCCATCTAGTACACCACACTGAGAACTTATGGAAACCAGTGACTTTCCATCCAAGTAGGAGGGAGGTTAAGATGGGAAGGAGTAAGAGGAGCAAAGGCCCACAGTCATCCATCACAGCAGGAGTTGGAAAGGTCAGAGTCGCCACCAGGCTCAGCACTCACTAGGCTGTCTGGGAGGCAGTTACTGAGCAAGACACTCAGGCCAAGTGCTTGCCAGGAATGAGAAGGAGAAGGGCTTGGGAAGCTCTTACTCTGGGGAAGATGAAGAGACTCAGGAGCCTGCTGCATTCACCCATGTCTGGCTAAAGACAGGGCCACGCTCAATGAGTATGTTTGGGGTTCTCTGGGCACTGTTCCCCTCATCCTTCAATTGTCAGCTGACAGGATTACAGACGATGAGCTGAAGTGAATGGAATGCATATCAGCTGGCCTGCTTAAGCACTTCAGGAAGAACAAAAATATAATCCATACAATGTAACCCATTCAATTTGCCTCTGAGGTCTGGTTTCAAATTCCAATTTACGGACCAAATGCACTGAGTTGGTTAGGGCCCTGTGAGTCTGCCCTTCCATGGAGATAATTAATGTTTGGAAGGAAGAGCCTGTGGGAAATTTTGGAGTTGTTACAATCCAGATACCTTCCATTCAAATAAACTCTCATCTACCTACACCCAAATTAAAATGCACTATTTCCTTAGGATGTCATATTTTGCACATATAGTAGGTGCTCAATACATGTCTTTTTTTTTTTTTTTGGCTTTTTGGAGGGAGAAAGGTAGGGCAACCAGGGTTAAGTGACTTGCCCAAGGTCACACGGCTAGTTAGTGTTAAGTGTCTGAGGCTAGATTTGAACTCAGGTCCTCCTGACTCCAAGGCCAGTGCTCCATTCACTGTGCCACCTAGCCGCCCCCTCAATACATGTCTTTAAAGGAAATTTGCTTTTTCTGTTCAGTTTAACGAGTAAAGGTCAAGAACTAAGCATCGCATCATGGCCCCCAGGTCCAATTTGATGATGGACCCAATTTTTAATCTCTTCCCTAGGCATCATCATGATTATTCAGTTAAACAGAAAGTATGTGATATCTCTGATAGGCATTAATGTGTTCTACAAACAATGGCATTCAATGGAAAGCACTGACATGATCATCTATTGATCCTGACCCCAAAGAAGAGAACCTTTGATTGACCAGTCCCTAGAAAATTCAACAGGCCCATGGTCAACACCCAGAAATAAGTATAAATTAAGATAGTATTGACTTCATCCCTACTTCAGATGGTTCAGGCAATTCCAACAGTTTCCCTTTGAACCTGCCCACAATAACCAACATTAGTAGTTGCCATAAGATCTGTACTAGCACTGACTTACAAAAGAATCATACCCATCTCTATAATATATTCACCACAAATAGGCCAGGGTCTTCCCCACACCTCCACCTGAGCAAGGATGCCCCTTCTTCCACTTTTCCCCCTCCGAACCCCTCAATGGAAACTGGGGTACCTCTATAAATCCATTAATACTCCCAGGTATAATAAAAACCCATGTGCCAGTTTCCATCGGTCCCTTAAACATTTGTTCATCCTTCCCTCCCCACACTCTTCTAAGCTACCATTACTTAGGCATATGACCTCTGGTCCCCTCACAGTCTTGTAGTTAAAACAACTCACATCTTAAGAGAACCAGAAGAAAGTCTCTATCACTTAGATGCATCCTCTCTGCAGAACTTTCAGAAAGACATGGATGAAAGTGACACAAGATGAGAACACATAGAAAAGTTATAATCTTCATGAATAAAGACAACATTCTCACATATGCTATCACAGACCTAAGTATATTGTGTAAAGTGGGGGGAGCTATAATGCTAGGCACTGGGAGGAGGAAAGAGAAAGAAAGAAGGAAGGAAGGAAGGAAGGAAAGAAAGAAAGAAAGAAAGAAAGAAAGAAAGAAAGAAATAGGAAGGGAGGGAGGAAGCAAAGAAAAGGAAGAGAGAGAGGGAGAGAGGAGGGAAAGAAGGAACAAAGAAAGAAGAAAGGAAGGAAGCATGGAAGAAAAGGAAAGAAGGGAGGAAGGGAAGAAAGAGGGAAGGAAGGAAGGAAGGAAGGAGGGAAGGAAGGAAGGAAAGAAGGAAGGAAGGGATGAAGGAAGGAAGGAAAGAAGGGAGCAAGGAAGGGAGAGAGAGAGGAGAAGAAAGCAGAAGAGATGAGAGGAGGGGAAAGATGATCCCTGCTCCCCCACATGTACTATCTCACCTCTTGCTCAAAAGTCCTATGGAAGAAGGATACCATAAGAATACTATACCTATTTTACAGATGAAAAATTGAAAGCTAGAAATGTCAAACAACCTACTGTAGCACTAATGCAATATTTACAGCACCCATGATCACAATCAAGACCGTGACTATAAATATCACATCATGTTCGATCACAAAATTTACCAGATTCTCCAGGTAGAGGATAGAACTGAAGCATTTATTCAGACACCAGAAAACCAAATCCCAAAACGGGTAAGCTGATTCCATCACAGTACCAAAGATATTAAGAAGCTATGATAATGCTGGGAACCACAGCATCCTTCAGCCTTCCCACAAACCAATACAAGATCAATATCTATTCACAAACCTCTCTATCTCCTTGCCTCAACCTCCTCTCTCCACCACCATCTGGCTAGCTCTGACTACCAGCTTCCTGTGGGCTCTGCTTCCCTTCAGCAAACTCCTCCCACCACAGGCTCCATGTGACTACATTCGGCCTATTAGGGGGCAGAGTTTATCTTCACAGCAGGGGAGGTCTTCAAACTCCCCCCTAGGTCTATTAAGGGGCAGGGAAGATCTTCAAATTCCCATTCCTATTACACCTACCTAAAGTCACATAGCTAAAAACTAGAGGCAGGATTTAAAGTCAGGTCTTCTCTCTCGTCCCAACTCCAAATCCAACGACCTTTCCACTGCACCCCATTGTCTCTATGTTTGTTGTTACTCTGATGAAACAGACACTTCATAAATCAGAAGGCATTTTGCCTACTAGTTGGCACTGCGTTCAATATGCCCATTGCTGTTGCCTCTCACTGCTGAGTCCCAGCAACTTACCGAAGGGTGCAATAACGTTTGGTGATACCACAACACCAGCAGGGGATGAGCAAAAGAATCTCATCCTTCTAGCTTTCTTGTAGAAGCATTTAGGTAGTGTAGGGGCCTGGAGTCAGGAATTTCTAAGGTCAAATCCAACCTCAGACAGCTGTGTGACCTTGGGCAAGTCACTTAATCTCTGCCTCAGTTTTCTCAACTGTAAAATTAGGACAATAACTGTATCTATGGCACCAGCACCACCCCCAGGGTTGTGAGGATCAAATGAGATGATATCTGTAAAACACTCAGCACAGTGCCTGGCACATCATTAGCCCTGTATAAATGCTGGCTATTATTGCTGTTATCTCAATAGGAATAATCATTTTAAAAATTCCTTTTGTATGGCACCCTATGGTTACAAAAGCATTTTTCTTACAAAAACCCTATGAGGTAGTATAAGTATTATTGTTCACATTTTACAGAAGAGAAAAATTAAGGCTTAGAAAGTTTAAGTGGGGGCAGCTAGGTGGCACAGTGAATAGAGCACCAGCCCTGGAGTCAGGAGGACCTGAATTCAAATCCAGCCTCAGACACTTAACCCAAAAACTAGCCATGTGACCTTGGGCAAGTCACTTAACCCTAACTGCCCTCCAAAAAAGCAAGCAAGCAAGCAAGCAAGAAAGAAAGAAAGAAAGAAAAAGAAAGAAAGAAAGAAAAAAAATTTAAGTGACCGGTCCATGGACACATAATGAGTAAGTGTCAGAGCTGTAGTTTGAACCTAGAACTTCCTGACTCTGGGTCTAGCACACAAGGTCCAAGGTCACACAGGAGTTTCATCTTCTAATTCCAAATCTGATATTCATTCCCCTTGCACCACAAATGCAGAAAGTTGTCCTGGAAGACCACAGGGCAATTTCTCTTGGTTCGGTCCCTAGCATGCTTCAGCTACTGGAAGTCAAATCTCCATTTCTATCTCTGTCTCCATTTTTAACCCTGTAAATGGGCCTTGAGAGTCAGGATATCACAAGTGAATAGAAGGCTGGTCTTGGAGTTAGGAAGATCTACTGTGTTCATGTACGAACTGAGTGACAATGGACAAAGTCATTTAAGTGCTATGGGCAACCCTGGGCACAGATAAGTTGCTTATTTGGATTGATGGAGGGAATTTTCATTCTGGAACTACCTTATACTGATGAAATCACTGGAAGCACTCCCCATCCCTTCCTTCCAAGGAAGTGATCATTTTCCCTATTTGGGCTTCCCCTTTTCCCTTGGCCTTGCTCCTTCCCCACCCCATCCTAAATCTACTTCCATTTCCTTTAAATAATACAGAAATTACTTCGTGTGAAAGCTAATTTAAGCAAAGTAACAAAGACTATATTTAATGTAAATGGAATAAGCAGAATAGGAAAGATTTATGGTAATAATAACCTGCTTGCAATAATACCGAGTAGGTCACCTACCTAAGAAACAGTGGTTTAAAGAAAAGGAAATTTACCTCCCCAAAGAGCTTGGTACAGGTTCACCAGAGTGTTACCTCGTGGTCAAGATCCTATAATCTTATTAAATGTCATCAATCTTATTAGCTCTGACTGCTTACTTCCCGGGGTCATTGGGATGTCTGGGATGAGGACTGAAATAGGACAGGGGTCCTGGGAGTCAACAAAGACTGAAGGCAGTGCCCTGGAAAATGGCAGCTATCCAAGAGCCAGAGTCTCCATGCTGAAGAGTCAATGGATGGAGATCTATATGGACGTGTCCTCATGTCCAAGCTGCTCCTCCCAAACCGCCCCTTGTTAGCACTTCCCACCCCATTGAGTATTACATATTCACTATGTACATAATTTATATCTACTTGTCTGTGTATATGTTATCTCCACTTTGTAGAATATAAGTTCCTTGAGAGCAGGCACTCTTGTTTTACCTTTACATCATCAGCATGTATCAATGTGCCTCACACATAGTAAGTGCTTAATAAATGCTTGGGGGCAGCTGGGTGGCGCCATACTGCATAGAGTGCTGGGCCTGGAGTCAGAAAGACTCATCTTCCTGAATTCAAATCTGGCCTCGGACAGTTACTAGCTATGTGACGCTGGGCAAGTCACTTCACCCTACTTGCCTCAGTTTCCTCATCTGTAAAATGAGCTGGAGAAGGCAATGGCAAATCTTTGCCACTCCAAATGGGGTCATGAAGAGTCAGACATGACAGAAACAGCTGAAGAAGAATGAATGCCTATTACTGACTGGTCCAGTAGCTAAAGAGAGACTAAAACCAAATCCCTGACCCAAAGAGATGAAAAAAAAAAGAGTTGTGAGTTGGTCACAAGTTCGTGGGGAGGCCTAGAAGGGAAGAAGCAATAAGATCCCCGAGCCTAGGCCTCCTTCACCTTATAGAACAGCTCCTGCCTGGCCCACTCTGCCTGCTTGGAGGTCTGGTACAAGAGCCCCCTCCCCCTTCTGCTTCCCTCCCGCAGAAGGAGAGAGATCTGATTCCCCTAATAGCCTGCACTCTATGACTGGTTCCACCTCATCCCCAGCCTCTCCCTCCACCCCTACTCCCCCTCCGCAATAATGGTTTGTTAGGAAATTGGTAATTTGGAGAGGATCATCAATGCAGTGAACAGCAATATTACACAAAAGGATTATGGCTGGCTCCGTAATGCACTGCGACTTCATGAATGTGTTTGCAGGAAATCTCTCCATTACGCTGATGTCCTCCTAGGGACGGGAAAGGGACACTGAAATGGGGAGCAGAGAGGGAAGCAATTTCTGAAAAAGGAGATGGGGTTGCTTGTAAGAATCCCCCAAATGACAGCCTGGTATTTGTAACTCCTTAAAAGTATACTTAGTTTATAGTGCCTAGCATACAATAGGTGCTTAATAAATGCTTGTTGACTTGACTCAATATTGACTCATTTTCCTCATCTGTAAAATATTGATGGAGAGGGGGGATATGTTATTTTCAGTCTCTTTTCAGCTCTAATATTCTATGATTCTCTGGTAGACTCATATTCAGCACTTTTACCTGGCATAGGCAGGCATGGTGAGGTTTTTCTCTCCCCTAAAATTAATTCCTATCTACTATAAAACAGACCTAAAAGGTCCAGCCCAGATTCAAGTGTCTCCCATCCAGGGAATTCCCAAAAGATGAGCTCATTCTCCTTCCTAGCAGTCATGTCCTCTCTGATCCATTGACACCGGCCTCCTGACTGTTTCATGAACGAGATGCCGCGTGTCTCTGAGCTCTGGGCATTTTCTCTGACCTGGGCTTCCCTTCTCTTCTCTGCCTCTTAACCCCTCTAGCTTCCTCTGAGTCCCATCTTCTCTAGGAAACCTTCCCCAACACCTCTTTCTCTAGTGCCTTCCTTCTGTTAACGATTTGCTATTTATCCTGTATATAGCCTGTGTGTGCATATCTGTTTGTTGTCGCCCCTATTAGATTGGAAGCTCCTTGAGATCAAGGATTGTCTTTTGCCCCTTTTTGTATTCTCAGAGCCTGGCATTCAGTAGGTGCTTAATAAATGCTGATCAGTTGATTGACTGTCTGAAATGAGAAGGAAAAAGGAAACAGGATGCCTAGGGTGCCTTTCCAATAGGGAGAAACAAGGGAGGAGAGCATTCTGTTCACAGTCACTTCAGAGGGTTCCACAAAGAAGAGAGTGGGATGGCTTTAGGCTTACTGAAAAGAGATGAAATGGCCTCATGACTCATTCTGCTTCACTGGGCACTGCCAATATTCTAATTGTCCTGTTTGGCTGCTAAATGTAGCATTTAGAGCAATAAGTAAAGTTTCAGATGGAGAGAATTCAGTTTGGTTAAACAAAAATTTCATAATGGCAGGGGAAGGGGATTAGCATTTACTAAGCTTCTACTATATGCCAGGCACTATGCTAAGCTCTTTACAAATATTATCTCATTCGATCCTCACAACAACCGTAGGAAGTAGGTGCTGTTATGACCCTTAGTTTATGGTTGAGAAAAATCAGGCAGACAATGGTTGAGGGACTTGCCCAGGGTTACACAACTAGTAACTGTCTGAGGTCAAATTTGAACTCAGATCTTCCTGACTACACACACAGTGTTCTACGCACTGCAGCTGACCAAAAGTGGACTGGGCAGCCCCTGGACATAGGGTTCGCAATCTCTAAAGGTATTCAAGTGGAGATTATGTGCCATTCATTGGAAATGCTATAGAGGAGATTCCTATTGCCAACAATTTGATTAAATTGCATCTCAGATCTCTTCCAGCTCTGAGATCCTATGATTCTAAAAAGGATTTATTCTGAAATCTCCCTTGGGATTTAGGTCTACTTCAGGCATCTGGATGAAACCAGTCCCTGTGATGGGGTACAGACACTGGGGAACCCCCTTGAATCTTCCCACTTGATGAGGCATTTGCCTGAGGCCATAAGCCTTTCATGATCTAGGCCCAAATCTCTGTTTCTCTTAACCTAGCCTAGCCCTCCATTGTCCAGCTTCTTCCCACCCCTGATCCTATCAAAATTTCTGTACCCAGATCTGTGACCTGTAAGCTAGCCTAGCCCTCATTTCTCTGTCGTCTCCAGGTAGGCTTCAGCTATTTCCAACCCTGGAGTCTGACTTCAGTTCCATCAAAGATCCTCCTTAGACTTCTCCTCAAGACCCTCCCCAAACTCCTCACCTAGACCACCCCTAAATCCCTCTCAGTCTTTCTGTATATAAGATCTATCTTTTCTCCACGAAGGGGCTGAGATTCAATCTAACCCAGACATAGGCTGTGTCAGATTATTCTGGCTGCTTGTCTAATACAAGCATCACAAATACTTAGGCTCCTTAAGCGTCTACCCATTATGGTAAATCTTTAATAAACTTTGTTTTACTTTGGCCAAGAGAAGGCTTGAGTAAAATTCATTTGACAGGACCCAGCATGTCGGTATTTTGGGGTCTTGAACACCCCTAAAGCCCTAGACTTCAACATCTGGATCTGTCCGTGGACTTAGAGCCACTGGTATGATCCCCAAACTGGCCCATTCTCTAACTCTCCACCCAACCTGAGAGTATGAGTATGGCCCTGGCAGATCATCAGAATTAGAATAGAGACTCAGCAGAGGTGCAGAGGCAGCTTCAGTTTCACAATTTTAGGTTCTAACCAGAAGACATGGAAGTGGTTCATGGAAGATCAATGGACCTTAGAAGTTAATCCCCTCATTTTACAGGTGAGGAAACTTGCAGCCCAGATAACTAAGTGGTCAAGCGTCACACAGCCAGTATATGTCAGAGGGAAGACCTGAACCCAGGTCTGCCTGGCTTCCAGGCCAACCCTCTATCTACTTCTCCATGTTGGAGTGGGAGTACCACAGAACTCTGGTTCATCTCTGCCACTTTGCTCCTGCTGAAATTATCATTAGAAATCTCACAAGGCCCAGTCTTATCTTGTCATCAAAGAAATTGCCTCACTGTAGAGTCACAATTAGAGTCTTTCATTAGCCTACAAAGATCATCAGTTCATCAGGCCTCCTAATGAGAACATTGTCTCCATCACAGCCCCACCGCCACATACGGATGCTTGTTTATTTCTGTGTAATGTGAAAAGGAGACCAAAATGGATCATGAGCTCTCCTAATTCCCAAACAAGTTTGCTTGCTAATGAGATCAGGAGGATCCTTGCCCTTTGTTTGGCCAACTTCCTATAGAGATGCCTCTTTAGCTCTCTCCATGACAGCTCTTTAATGAGGTCAGGTCTTTCCTAAAGGGCTATCTAATGGAATTCCCCAATATTAATGGTGACTAACGGGAAGGCGCCAACTAAACTCCATTTCGGGGTTAGGGGACAGTAGAGGAGCCTCTCTCCCTACAGATTTGATCTCCGCCTAGGGGGCAATGGGACATGGATCCAAAATGATCTGACACAGGACTTATATATCTTATACTTTCTTCAAAGAGATTTGGAAAGGTTATGAATTATTCAAAAGGTAGAGGCTGGTGAAAGAGACTGAAACGGAGTAGCATTGTATATTTAAAAATAGATTCAAGAAAAGAAATCCAGGAACCAGAGAGAAGTTTAGGGAGAAAGCATTTGGATGAAGATCAACAGAGGCAGAAACAGAAGTGATATTTGTCATTGAAATGTTCTAAAGACCACCTAGACATTAAGAGGAAATAGTTGAGGAGTTCAGGAAGTAAATCACAGGCTTGGCGCAGAGTCAAGATATAGTTATGATGGGGGGGTTTCAATTATCCAGATATCTACTGGAGCTCTCACTCTCTCTCTGCCAAAAACAAAGCAGTCAATAATTTCTTGGCTTGCCCTAATTGTAATTTCATCCTTCAAAACCAGTCAGTTGGTTAATAAGGATTTATTAAGCACTTAGTATATGCCAAGTATGGTACTAAGCTCTGGGAATATCTCCTCCTCCACCCACCCAGAAAAGGTAGAAACAGACTCTGCCTTCAAGAAGTCACATTCTAACGGGAGAGACAAGAAGTAAATAATTTTGTGAGTACAAGATATAAACTGAGTAGATATACGGTAATTCCGGCGAGAAGACAGTGGGTTAGGGTAGAGGGCAGGCAGGAAAGACCTGCAAAAGGTGGGATTTGAGCTGAGTTCTAGGAAGACTGGGAGAGGTGAGGGAGGTACCGGTTACTCCATCTTCCAACTCCATTCCTCTTACTTTTCCCCATGCCTGGAGTACTCTACTCCCTCACCTCTCCTCTGCTACAAAGAATGGCAAGAAGCTAATGATACTGACTCATAGAGTATGGAGAGGTGAGTAGACTATAAGAAAACTGGAAAAGTAGAAAGGGACCAGGTTGTGAAGGGTGTTAGAGGCCAAACTTAAGATTTTGTATCTGATCCTGAAGGTAATTGGGAGCCACTACAAGTTATTGAATTAGGCACTAACATTGTCAGACCCATGAGAGGAACTGCTTTTCCAGAACTGATTGTCATCAATAAGGAAGAAGTGGTTGCTGTGGTGGGGAGTGTGGGAATCCCAAGTGACCACTCCATCTTAGAATTTGTGTTCGTGGGAGAGGGGAAAGTCTGTCGTAGTCTGACACTCAGGCTCCAAAGGGTTCAGAAAAAAGAACTAAGATTTTATGGATGAGAATTATTGACAACTCAGTCAAATAGGGAAGCTCTTGAAGTATTCCAAAGACTCACAAAGACTCCAATAAAGAGACAAAGGAAGTTTTTCTCAAAAAGAGCAGTGTAAACATAAAATTTATAGTAAATCAGTAAAATCAACAACAAACTTGGATTTTTTAACAGGTATGTGTGTGTGTATGTGTGTGTATATGTATGTATATATGTGTCTGTGTGTGTATATGTATGTATATATGTGTCCGTGTGTGTGTATGTGTGTGTATATGTATGTATATATGTGTCCGTGTGTGTGTATATGTATGTATATATGTGTCCGTGTGTGTGTATGTGTGTATATGTATGTATATATGTGTCCGTATGTGTGTATGTGTGTGTATATGTATGTATATATGTGTCCGCGTGTGTGTGTGTATGTATTAGAATAGCCAACGAGGGTCAAATCCTTAGAATGTGTTTCTATTTGCCCTTCCTGAAGAGTTATATCAAACATTTGTAATTATTCTTAGCCTGATTGCAATCTTACAGGTGGAAGCTTAGTTAAGTCTACTTCTAGCCATGAATGACTAAGGAAGATGGTACTATGTGAACCAGGGAGAGAAAGGAGCTAAAGTGAGAGTGGGAGATGCCTGGAGGTGCTACCATTTTAAAAATTATTATAATAAATTATTCATGTTTCTTCTTTCTGATTGTCCTTGTCATCATAAGTGACCAAGAGAGTCATCAGGGCCATCAGAGAGTTACCATAATTGGTATCAGAGATCACTAGAGCAGTAGTGGTCAATGAAAGCAGAAGTACCTACAAGAAGATGTATAAAGTCATTTGCCTGAGAATGATAAAGAATCATTTTCTTCAAGGAATGGGACTATTGAAGAGAAAAGGTTGGGCTATGCACTCTAGAAAGGCACTGGTCCTTGGAACCCGGTCAAGAGCTACCCCTAAAAGGAACTTCATGAGGAGTTCATTAAAAGAGAAAATATTTCAGGAGTTTTAGAGTACCCCTTGGCCCCATGTGTTTTGTACACATGTACCTCTTTTTCTTTAACTGACTCTAATTCAGCACCTTGTGTCTATAAAGCAAAGAGTGTACTCCCAGATGGGAAGGAATGTTTTGTAATGTAATGCTGCTTCAGTGCAGTTCCCACAAATACCCTTTTGTAAAAGCTAACAAATGTCTATTGGTTGATGGATAATTGTGACCACACTAGATAGGGGTTTGTGAACAATAGTATCTGAAGCTATATCCTCTTATCATAGCAGGGAAAAGTAGTCAACTACCCACTAGGGATTCAACCTTTTTCTGTTAGTGGGAGTTGGGATAAAGGAGGAAGACTATGAAAGAGTAGCTTTGCACAGTGCTCCAGGGCTTAGCACAGTGCCTGGCATATGGTAAGTACTTAACAAATGTTCATTGACTGACTTAGTAGCTGGCACAGTCCTGTCAGAATGATGTCAGGAACACTCAAATTCAGAATGAGCTGAGTCTCAGTAGGAAAGCAAAGGACAAGGTCAGGATGGGAATAATTAGAGTGGGGAAGACACAGTTCTATTAGTTTCAGAACAGTTGTTGGTCGGCACTTGTAGAAGGAGCTATGGGACTGGGGATAAAACAAGTATCTGAAATTTCAAGACCAATAAAAGGAAGTCTGCAAACTGTAGAACAGTGTCCTTGACTGATGCCTAGCAATATTCTGGAACATATTGTAAGGGTGTGCCCCTTTCAGACTTGAGCAGATCAATTTGCACCTTGGAAAAAATGTAAAACTTTGAGGAGGCTCATTTTTACCTTGTAGAGGATGTGAGGTTTTGAGCACCTCATTTGGATACAAAAAGACAAAGAAAGCAGCTGTACAAACAGCATGCCCCAGGACCTAGACTGCCTGTCACTTCTCCCTACCTGTTCATGGACCATGGACCAACAAGAAAGACTTAAAAGTTTAAAAAATTGGGGAACCTTGACCCCACCAACCTAAGCAGTTTGGGATTAGTGGACAGATGACCCTTGCCTAGTTGTGGCTTAACCTTTGGAGGTAAAAATTTCAGAAATGTATTAATTAGTTAATTAATTAATAGCCACCATGAGTTAGGGTGAAGTCATTCAGTCTCTGTATCAGGAAGAGGAATTGTCAAAGGGAACGAGCTAAGCCTAAAGGGCTTTGTCTTCTTGGGATGATCCTGCTTTCCCCACTCTTGTCCAAGAGACAGCAGGATCCAGAGCTCAGGCCCCAACAAAGTAGAACCACAGTGGCTTCTTTCTGTCCTGGGATAAGCATCTATGTCTTTTCTTTTTTCTTTTCCAAAGAGGTGAGATACCAGGAGACCATCAGAAAGACAGCTCTACCATCTATTACAACTGTGGAGGTATTGATCATGTTCAGTTTGGATGTTCTCATGAAGAAAATGAAGCTTTAGTGCTACTGAAGCTAAGGTCTATTAAGACTAGCCATAGGAGGAGAAGCAGGGTCCAGAGAAGGAAGCATCTCTGGAGACTGAAGATAGTGAGAATGGACACATCATCAGTCACTTATAGATCAATGCCACCTGGACTCATAGGACCCTGAATAAAGTTAATTGTAAAGACTGGGGGTGAGGAATACACTGTTGTCTTGAATAACAGAACACAAAGTATTTTATAAGATGTATTTGAGAAAAAATACTATTACAGCCTTTGGAAAGTATTGGGTGGGGGGGAGAAGAGGAAAGAGGAGAGTTGGGGGATAGATCAGGGGGATTAATAGAAATTCCAAAATGTAAAGAAGAAAAGAGCCTCAACAAAGTACAGAAAAGAGGGATTTTAGAGGAAGACAAGGGGAAAACAGAATAGCTTTGAAACTAATGTGCTGGATTTATTTTCAGTCATGTCTGACTCTTCATGACCCCATTTAGGGTTTTCTTGGCAAAGATGCTGGAATGGTTTGCCTTTTCCTTCTCCAGTTCATTTTACACATGAGGAAACTGAGGCAAGCAGGGTTAAGTGACTTGCCCAGGATCACACAGTTAATAAGTGTCTGATGCCAGACTTGAACTTAGGAAAATGAATCTTCCTGACTCTAAGCCTGGCATTCTATCCACTGTGCCACCTAGCTAGCCTGCTGAATTTGTTACATCCGAGCTGGTTATCGATTAATCAATAACTATTACTAAGTGCCAGGCAATGGGAATACAAGTACAAAAGATGAAATAGTTCCTATTTGCAACGAACTTTCATTCTACTGCCCCCAGCCCCCATATTCTAACTTCCTTATAGGCCCCCCTACTGAACAGCAGGCCCACTGCCCCCACCTAGCCGTTCATTCCCCCCTCCCCCCCAGTATTCTAACTTCTTCATATGTGCCTCACTGCCCACTAGAACAACAGGTGTGGCTGTGAACTCGTATTTCTCACAGAAACAGCAAGTGTGTCCATGTGATGGGATCCCAGCCACTGCCTCTAGCTAACCACTGCCCCTCAGACCCATTCCTCATACTGCCCACAGAAACAGCAGGTGTGTCCATGCACTCAACCACACCCACATCCACCTAGTCTCAGACAGGACCAAAATACTCAGCCAATCAGAAAGCAGCACCACCAGGATGCCCAAGCAGGATGTGGACCCCAAAACAGTAGAAGGGACTTTCCCTAAGTAGGCACCTGCAAAGTATTAGTAAAGAACTAACCTAGGGTGGACTTATGACATAGAGATACTTATTATAATATCATCATCATACATACATACCCCCCAAAATGGGTTTTTCTGTATGCATTCAAAGTTCCACTGTAGCTAGGACCCCTCCCATTACCTAATCTCTTAACAAACTCCTCCTGCCTTTTTAATATTCATAATTTCTGTTATGTAATTGCATCTTTACCCTATAAAAATTCATCTTGCTTTCTCTAAAGTTGCTGGTTCCTCTTTGGAACTTAGCCTGCTTCATGAGAGACATCAATCTCGATAAATGCCCATACTTGGATTAGAGGTGGTCTGACTCTGAATTCTTTGAGATGGTTCAACTACAATACATCATGAAATTGCAACAGTTTTTGGCATCCCTGAATGGGCACAACCTAAATTCAACAGTTTTTGGCATCCCTGGGTGGGCAGAGCCTAAACTCAATAGTTTTTGGCATCCCTGGGTGGGCTGAGCCTAAACTCAACAGTTTTTGGCATCCCTGGGTGGGTAGAGCCTAAACTCAACAGTTTTGGGCATCCCTGGGTGGGCAGAGCCTAAACTCAACAGTTTTT
>CM053584.1:162904367-162918076 GCA_028627135.1 Pseudochirops cupreus | reverse complement strand
AAATAAATAAATAAATAAATAGAAATACATACAAAGTCGTTAAATACAAGGTAGTTTGGGGGAAAGGGCACTTGAAGTTGGAGGGATCAGGAAAAGCTTTGTGCAGAAGATGGTGCCTAAGGAACAAGCTACCAAGGAAGAAAGGGACTCTTTGAAGTATAGGTAAGGTATGGGGTATGGCCAGTGCAAAAAAACAGAGATGTGTTGTCTGTTAGGAACAGAAATAAGAAGTTTGGCTGGATCAAAGGATGAAGAAGGGATTATAATGTCCAATGAGCCTGGAAAGATCAGCATTGAAGGAAAATTACTTTGGCAGCATTGCGCAGGATGGATTGGAGAGCTGAAAGACTGGAGGCAAAGAGATACGAGTAAGAGGTTTTTGCAGTAATCTGGATGAGAGTTGGTACCTGAGCTACGGTAGTAGCCATATAGAGATATACGCAGTTTCTTATGCTTTCTTCCATTTCTGTTCTTTGACTATGGAAACGGAAATATCTGTTGGCATTCTTCACGTTCAAAAGTAACCAAAATTAAAATTAAATAAAACATCAGACAGGAGACAAAATTCACTTTTAGTAAAGGCACTTACTAAGATTGCATAGTTAGAATAGGGGCTACCAAACATTTCTCCCACAAACTTGGGGTGCACTCTTCTACTTACACACACAGTGTCTACAGGAAGAGTTGGACATAAATGTAGAGTACATTGGAACTGAGGTAGACTGGTAGGGAACATGTACGACGAAGGCTACTCGCTGCTTTTGATGGGGTATAGGCTCTGGGAACTCCTTAAACTCCTTGAATCTTCCCACTTGATCTGGTGTTCCCCAGAGACCAAAAGCCTCCCATTATTAATATGAATGAATCTCGGTTACACTTAACCTACCTAACCCTCCATTGTCTGTTACTCCAGGTAGCTTTGAGCTACCTCCCACCCTTGATCCTATCAAAATATCTATGACCAAATCAGTTACCCTTAAACTAGCCTAGCCCTCCATTGTCTGTTACCTCCAGGTTACCTCTGGCTGTTTCTCCCACTCTTGATTTTATCAAAATTCCATTCCCTTGGTTCTTGGAGTCTGACCTCAGCCCCATCAAGATCCTCCTTAGACTTCTCCTCAAGACCCTCCCCAAACCCCTCCTCTAGACCACCCCTAGATCTCTCCTTTCTGTATATAAGATCCATCTTACCTCCATGAGGGTGCTCAGATTCAATCTAGCTCAGACTCACTCTGTGTAAGATTGTTCTGGTCCACTTTTCAGTACAAGCATCACAAATGCTTAGGCTCCTTAATAGTCTACCCATTCTGGAAAATCTTTAATAAACTTTGTTTTCTTTGATTGAGAGAAAGCTTGAGTTGAATTCATTTGGCAGGACCTGGCATTGTGGTATTTTGGGGTCCTGAGCACCCCTAAACTCCCAACTTCAACACTGTGACATTGCAGGGTCTAGAAGTCCTTTTTCTCATGGCAGAGGCCTCACAAAGTTCCCTACACTACCCCAGGTACAGGATCTTTACCTCTCAAGTTACTCAGCTAGAATCCAAGAGGTTACTCTGTTTCCTAGCGCTGCTCTTGATTACCTGGTCTAGCTCTCTCAAGCCTGTAGCTGTTGAGGTTTAGGGGTGCTGGAACCCTGAAATACTGACACATGGGTACTGTCTCAACGAATTCTACCCAAGTCTTCTTTCAATCAGAGAAAAAACAAGGTTTATTAAAACACTGTCCAAGGTAGGCACAATGCTAAAAATCTGCCATGTTGTCCAGAATCTTAAGGAATCTCAGCCCTGGTGATGCTTGTATTGACAAGTGGGCTAGATAGAATCTTAGCATTTTAACAGAAATAAAGTGGACATTATATGCAGAAAGACTGGAAGTGGTAAAGTAGTCTAGGGTGACTGGAGGTCAAACACCAGGGACTTGGACCAAGACGAAGGCCCCAGCCACCTGGAGATAACAGACAAAGGAAGGCTGTACAACAGAGAATTGGAGTAGGCCACAATTCAAGGCCAGTTGAGAGGATTACTGGGATGACTCAGGCCTAGAGATCTGACCATATGAGAAAGTTCAAGGAGAGTTAGGGGGGGAAGGGGTTTCCAGAGTCCATACCCCAACATAACCAGTTCTCTTTTGTACTGCCACAGGTCCCATTCCTCAAATTTGGTTGCTCTCACTTCTGATTGTCTCTTCAGTATTAGTCTGTATTAGAATTTGTCTATATGTAGTATTCTCTGTACCCTCAACTATACTTCAAATTCTGATTCTCTTATTGTCAGACTGGTAGACTCCTAGCCAGATAGTTCCACCAACTAGATGCCATAACCAGCGGGAAGGGGGAGAAAAATACCTTCCACCTCTTTCCCGATGGAGTTCTTTTCCACAAGCAGCTCTTGGCCTACATTCATATGCATATATTATTGTAACATGGGCATGTAATATGTCCTACATATAATCGAGACAGGTAAGTCACTAAAGAGCTATACAGAATTTGAGGAAATGTACAAATATGCCCATATTCACCCTGCTTAGTTTACTTGGGACAGTGAATATTTAACTGACGGGAGATTATAAGCAAATTGGTCCTTGAAAATCCAGAAGTAAGACAGAAGAATGACCAATAATGAGGCATTAAGCTAACTGTAAGAATGTGACCACAACAATAGGTCACACCCCTTCAAGGACCTTTAAAAAATCAGTCTAGATATAAGTAGGAGGAGGAGAAGAAGAATCTAATTCCTAATTAGAGGCTGATAAGACGAATAAAGCTGTAAAACGGGAGGGCATAAGAAGCTTCACAGACAGCACTAAAGGTCAGGCAGAAGCAGCCACCAGAGAAAGCAGCCAGAGGCCAGTCCTCTAGGATCAAGGCTTTTTGGACCAAATGAGTACAAAGACATCCGAATGGATGTTTTGTTGCTAAAACTAACTCCTGCCCTTCCACATAGATCACAAGGGCATAGTCCTGTATTTTCTTTCTCCCCCTGGGCTCTCTAATGGGAGTCTGAAAACTTTTCCTCTGGGAAAGTCTGTTTACCTTTCTTTGCTTTAGACATTTACTTTTATCCTTATAAACAGCATTAATCACAGGACTCTGGGGGTACTTTTGGTAAATGGTAGCTGGGAGGAGGCAACTGAGGAGAAGCATCCCAAGGGATCTTCTTAGGAAAACTGCAAAGGAGTTGAGTCTGGTTGGGGTGAGGAGATGCTTTTTGACTCCCATAATACCAGTAGTTGTTATACAAATCAACTTGGAAAAAAAGACTGAAAAAGACTGGGGATAGCCAGTGAAGCTGAGGACTCTTTGTCCTATTTGCCTTCAGTAACCAAAATTACAGAACTCCCAATACTATCACCATATGTCTAAAGGACCAACCTTAAGGGTCACAGGAGGAAAGAGCTAGACATGGCAGACGCTCTGGAGTATGAAACTGGTGACCGTACTCATGGGAGGAGAGGCAAAGACAGAAAAGTGAGATCCAAAGTCAATGGCACAGGGTAGGGGAAGGACATTGTAAGAATGGACTACGTATCCCCAATTCAGTAGCTTTTATTAAAAAGGGGAACATACACGATGAATCAGAAAAAGTGATGTGGTCCTAGGATTCGACTTGTCCTCCTCAGCCCCAGATGGTAGAGGTAGGAGCAGTGGGTGAAAGTTACAAAGTTTACAGAATCACATCTAGAATTGGAAGGGACCTCAGGGGTCATCTAAACCAACTGGTTCCTTTTACAAATAAAGAAACTGAGGCCCAGGGAAGTGAAGCAAGGTTACATAGGTAAAATATATCAGAGTTGGGATCTGAATCCAGGTTCTCTGATTTGAAAACCAGGACTATTTCCACCATATCACCTCCTGCTACCTCCCTTAACATAAGGTGGAAAATTCTTAACAATAAGGGCTATTCAAAAGTTAAAAAAAAAAAGATGCCAGGGTTCCAATGATCATAATAATAATAGCAATAATACTGAAATGGAAAGTGTTCATCAGACTTTATACAAACATATGTACTTGTGTTTATATGTGTGTACACATATATGTATGTGCATGTGTATGTTGTGTAAGTGTATATTATATACTGTGTATGTCTATACATGCACACACACATAGGGCATCTAGGTGGCGCTGTAGAGAGAGCACTGGGTTTGGAATCAGGAGGACTCATCTTTATGAGTTCAAATCTAACCTCAGATACTTACTAGCAGTGTGACCCTGGCCAAGTCACCTATCCCTGTTTGCCTAAGATTCCTCATTTGTAAAATGAGCTGGAGAAGGGAATGCCAAGCCACTCCAGTATTTTTGCCAAGAAAATCCCAAATGGAGTCACAAAAAATGGGACACAACCGAAATGACTCAAAAACAACGTGTGTGTGTGTGTGTGTGTGTGTGTGTGTGTGTGTGTGTAACCCTGTTTCCATCCCAGCCTGGTACAGTTTTGCTGAGGAATAGCCCTGTTCCATGTGCTTCCTTGGTAGAGAGAAATGTGATTCCTGATGGGCTAGAAAAATGCAGAACTGTATTCTGCTTGCCTGCTCAAGGTATTCACTTCACTTTGTTAAAAAAACTTTAAAAAGAGATTTTAGAAACACATACGGAGAAAGGAGTTCTACAGAGGCAGTTCAGAGAGATTTTTTGAATAGTAAGTTGAGTCCTTGAAGCCACAACCATGTATGGAGCTAGCCCCATCACGTTCCTTGACCTCCAAGGCTTGCAATTGTAGAAATTGCTGAGAGTGGATCCATCTTGAGTGAGACTGTTCTCTTTCTCTGGGTTGGAACTGAGCTCGTCTTTCTCCCAGCTTAAGAGCTCATTTGCTCTTGAATATTTTTTGATATATTCTAATCTGTAGAACTTCTCTGATTTCTGTTTGCTTGAATAAATGGGTTTACTTTCTGTTCACTATTTGCAGTGCTCTTTTGTGTAACTTGCATTTGGTAGAAAAGGGTTAAGTTGGCAAACATAAGAGCTACCCTTCCCCCCTTACGAGCTACAGGGAAATAGCTTTTGTTCTGAACTTGTCATATACCTAGAGATATTTGAATGGTGCCAGATACATATAATTGCAGGGAGAGAGAGAGAAAAAAAGAGAGAGATAGTGACACATGTACAAATCTTACAAGTATATATATACCCCGTATAAACACGGTATCCCAAAAGTCTTAGAAGAAGTCTTAAGCATTAAGGTTCAGTATAGCATGCACACACACACACACAAACACACACACACACACACACACGGAGTATATGGTTATACCCATATGTATCTTTAAAGATAGAGTGTATGCATATATATTTATATATATATATATACATATACATGTGTATGTGCATGTATCTATAGGTTTTCTGTATATATATATACATATATTTATGTCTGCATATATACATATATTTATATATCTGTATATATGTATATATACACATGCAAACACTATGTCATTAAAGTTTTTGATGTGTATTAGTCCTCTAAAGTCTCACACCAGCCCTGTGAGATAGATGCCATAAATGCTATTATTCCCAGCTTACCTATGAGGAAATTGAAGCTCAGACACTTTAGATGATTCACCAATAGTCATACAACTAGTAAATTTTAGAGGAGGGATTTGAACTCAGATGCACAATATACTATCCACTATGCTAGGGTATCTCCCTTGAGGTCCACAAGGAACAACTGGATGGCATCACTTGTTGAACATTTTGTAAATATGGGTCTCACTTAGGTACAGTTTGGGCTAAATGAACTCTGAAATTCTTTCAAACTCTAAGCTTACAAGAATCTAAGATTCTTTGGGGAAAGATATCCCAAATAGGGGCAGATAGGTGGCACAGTCGATAGAGTATTGGCCCTGGAGTCAGGAGGACCTGAGTTCAAGTCCAGCCTCAGATATTTACTAGCTTAACCCTGATTATCTCCAGGAAGGAAGGAAGGAAGGAAGGAAAGAAGTAAGGGAAGTAGGGAAGGAAGGAAAAAATTACAAGTAAAAGTCTCATAAAAGGAGAGGCTCTTTTCTGCCTTGGGGCTGGGTAGATCAGAGACAGAATCAGTAGGATCTCCAAAGGTCATCTAAGATGTTCTGCTCCATGATCATACTCCATTTCCATTGTGGTCCCCAAAATACTGAGCATCTGAAAACATGGAAGAACTCCTCAAACAAGAGAAGGAATTATATGATTTAGAATTTAAAAGATAGAGGGAGAGAACTTTGTAAATGAATCAATCCTCCTTATTTTACAAATGAAGAAACTGAGGCCCAGAAGGAGAAATGACTTGCCCAAAGTCACAGAGTCAGCAAATTTTAGAACCCCAATTCTACCACTGGTCCCTTGTCTCCAAATTCAGGACCCTTCCTATGACATCCTGACCCCTCCCCGTCTCAGAAACCTTTCAACCTCCATATGAGGGCCTGATCTGAACTGCTTTGTACTCAGTGTGGCTAAGCAGCCAGATGGAGCAGTGGGAGGTGGAAGCAATGGAGACTGGGGAGCCATGGAAGCCAGGACAGGGAGGGATGCATGAACCACTCACTCCTCTATGAATTACAGCAGCACTGAAGAACAGCAGGCATCCTCACAAAAATTACACCTTTTAATCCAAATTTGATGAAACCACTGCTGTCATTTAGCAGAAAGATACTCAAGGAGGATGTGCACTCCAGAAAGATGGGAAATCAGAGAGTGGCATGCTTTGTCTGGTATCTTTTCCTCCACCTCTGCCCCTGTTCTCTCCTTTTTTTTTCTTCCATTTCAGTTCTTGACTTTACTTGTGATCTCCAGGGACTCAGGGGTTATTTTAGTCCAGCACAAGAAAGTCTTGCTGGAGCTTTTTCTAGTTTCCTGGAATATTGATGCCAATGCTAGGGTACCTGAGTTCTCTTCAAAAAAAGAGAGAGTTAAAAAGAGGGTCAGTGTGGGAGACCCTTCCCAGTAAGCACATAGTGGTAGAAAAGATGGCTAGATGTGAAGGTTTCGATTCTAACTCGGCTACTTTTACTTACCTTTGTAACTTTGAACAAGTCACTTGACCTTCAGGACCTCAGTTTCTTCATCTAAAAAATGAGAGGGTTAGACTAGAATCAGATATTCTTAAGCATTTTTTGTGTCACAGACCCTGTTAGTAGGCTGGTAAAGCCTATAGATACTTTCTCAGAGAAATGTTGTTAAATTTATCAAATAAAATATAAGATCACAAAGAAAATCAACTATATAGAAATCATTTTTTTTTGGAAGGGGAAAGGCAAGTGAATTACGGATAAGTGACTTGCCCAAGGTCACATAGCTAGTAAGTGAGTCAAGCATCTGAGGCCGGATTTGAACTTAGGTCCTCCTGACTTCCAGGGTCCATGCTCTATTCACTACGCCACCTAGCTGCCCCTAGAAATCGATTTATAAAGAAAAAGTTCACAAACCCCAGGTTAAGAACCCCTAGAGTAGATTATCTTGAAGATCCTTTCCCAAACTAAATCCTATGATCCTATGATCTAATCAGCATGTATCTCCAAAGGAAAGGGCCATGAGCAGCCTCTCTAAGGCCTCTGTGGAAGAACACTCTCTCCTCCATTTTCTCTACAGGTCACTCCCAAGAGGCCTCTGGGAATATACTGTGTTGTCCTTTGTTAGTATCTTAACCTGGAATGGGTTAAGAGATAGAATAGTAGACTGGTAGCTGGGTTATCATTCTCTATTTGTTCTTAGATTTTAGAGACTTAAGGAATATGACTTCTTCCTGTGCCCCATCCTTACCAAGCTTGAGAAGTTTTCATTCAATTTTATTTGACACTACAGTACTATGCCATGTTATATACGTATTGTGAGGCATGATATAAGCCGTGATATAGTGGATAGAATATTGAACCTAGAGCTTGGAATACCGGAGTTGAATCTAGCCTCTGACCCTTACTTACCTTATGACCCTGGGCAAGTCACTTAACCTCTACATACCTCAAGCATCTCCCTAAGACTTATCTCCTAAGTTGTGATCAGCATAACCAACTCAGAAATTTGTATGTTTTTGTATATATTCTACCCAACTAGAAGCTCCATGAGGGCCGGGCTTATGTCTTATTATTTCATTTCTTCCAGCACATAGAATATTTCTGTGCACAGTTGTTGTTGTTCAGTTGTTTCAGTCCTGTCCAACTCTTTGTGACCCCATTTGAGTCACAAGATACTGGAGTGGTTTACTATTTCCTTTTCCAGTTCATTTTTACAGAGGAGGAAGTTGAGGCAAACATGGTTAAGTGACTTGTCCAGGGTCACACAACTAGCGTCTGAGTCTGGATTTGAACTCAGGAAGATGTGTCTTCCTGATGCCATGCTTTGCACTCCATCTACTTTACCACGTAGCTACACAGAGTAGATGCTTAATAGAAATTCCCTGTCCTCATCAAGCTTATGAGCTAAAGGTAACATTCTTTCACTCATCTATTTAACAACTATATCATGATTATCTCCATTTCCCTTCCTCCCCTCCCCCATCACCCCCAGTTTCTAGGATAGTTCTTTGAATATAGTCAGTATTCAATGAATGCTGATTGAAAAAATTGATTAAATGAATTGGATGTAGAAAAATTGAAGGGATTCAAGAGGCAGCTATGGCTCAGTTTATCTAAAATCTTGGATTTATTCCTACATCCTTTTTAAAAAAATTGTTATTATAACCCCTGGTCTTCATATCACAGCCAATCTATAATGCCTACAAATGGAACCTTCCCTTATGGAAAAAAAAAAAGCAAAAACAACTGATACAGAGACTGACAAGTTGGCAATGTATACAGCATTCAGTTCTAATAGTTCTCCACCCATCTGCCCTGAGAAATGAGGGCTGACCTTCATGAGCCTAATTGAAAATTCCAACATACATGCCTGTCTTCCCTCCAAGAGCAAGTATTTGCAACTCTTGTCATCTCATCAGTTGTGCTGGGCATGAGATGACACTTCAGAGTGGTTTTTATTTACATTTCTCTTATTATTAGGGTTTTAGCACAGTCTTTCATGTTTGTTAATAGTTTACAATTCTTTGAGAACCATTTTTTTATTTACTTTGACATCTTCTCCTTTGGGGAATGACTCTTATCTTAGCCTTACATCCTAGTGTTAATTCTATTCCTTACATATCTTGAATATCAGATATCAGAGATGTTTAATGCAAGGATTTTTTCTCCAATTAACATGCTGTCATCATTGCTAACACTTCTTTCTCCCAAAGAACTTTGTCAGGAGCCCCTCTTAATGTCAATATTTCCCTATTTACACCAACCAAAAGCAAGGCTTATTTGCAAGTCTCTTACCTTTTATGATAAGTACCTAAACATATAAGATAAAAAAAAATATTAGAGACCTTAGAGACCATGTAGTCCAACTTTCAAATTTTATACAATGAAAACCTCGAGTATAGAGAAAGGAAATGACATTCCCCCCTAAAACCTAGATCTTCTGAATTAAAGACTAGTTTCTTTCCATTGCTTCCCATGGGGCAGTTAAGTGGCTCAGGGGATTGAGTGCTGTTTCTGGAGTCAGAAAGACTCATCCTCCCGAGGTCAAATATGACCTCAGGTACTTACTAGCTGTGTGACTCTAAGCAAGTCACTTAACCCTGTCTGCCTCAGTTATTAGCTGGAGAAAGAAATGGCAAACCACTCCAGTACCTTTGCCAAGAAAGTCATAAAGAGTGGAACATGACTGAACAACAACAACTTCACCTTGTCTTTCCAAAAAGGCTCAAACCCAGGACTTTTTGTATATAAAACAAATACCATGTTCATTTGTACAACCAGGACCATAGTCCTATCTTTTTTGACTATTTCTAAAGAGCTTGACATTACTGCAAAGGGTAAGCTAGACATTGTTACTCTGAAAAGCTATGAAGAAAATCTCTTTCCCATGGGAAACTTTGCTGACTCTAAACAGAACAACAGAAAGCACATGTTCAACTTTTTGTAATCGATTTTCTACTAATATGTCATTTTTTCCCATTAAGTTCTTGAGCCTCACTGACTACATTGTATAGCTTCATCCGTTTCACAACGATGTATCTCCATATCCCAGCTAACTTTGTACTCCCTTCATCTTCTCAAATGATAACTAAAAGTTCATCCTTGCTCTTATTCAGGATAGACCTTCTTCATCCTCCTTCATAGCTGAATAAAGAATAATATCTTGGTTAAGCAACCAGGGCAGAGAATTAAGTCAGTTCTTCAGCACACTGTACTAGAGATCTCCAAAGCTGCCCAAACAGAATCAGGCACATGAAACAGGGCACCAATTATTCTCCTTGGATTACAGTTTACCTTCCATGTCACTTTGTCTCATTCTCTAATGCACTGAAGTGAAGAAAGTTTTGATTTGATACTACTTGGGTACATTGAGTCAGCTGAATCTAGGACCGTTTGTCATCACAGGATGACTTCCATAGAGATATGAAATAGTCAGATTGTACCATTGGCTGATTCCTATTGTCCATAGACCAACAAATAGGAAGCACAGTGCATAGAATGCTGGACTTAGCATTTTCACTTGAATTCAAATCTGTCTACAGACATTTGCCAGTGATGGTAACTTGCCCAAATGACTTGGGTGAGTCACTTAAACCACTGTCAGCCTCAGTTCCCTCAGTAAAGTGGGAATACTAATAGCATCTGCCTATTGTGAGGATGAAACAAGATTAAATTTCTAAAAATACTTTGCAAACCTAAAGTGCCATATAAATGTTAGCTATTAAAACAAACAGGGGGAGGTGCACAGGGAAGAACGTTTATAATGGAAGTGGGGGATAGGATTATGGCCAGCAATGCTTAAACCTCACTCTCACAGTTATCAGAAATAACAAATGCTAGAGGAGATGAGGGAAAATTAGGCACACTAATAAGTTGTTGGTGGAGTTGTGAACTGGTCCAACCATTTTAGAGAACAATGTGGAACTATGCCTAAAGGGTTATCAAATCATGCATATCTTTTGACCCAGGATTACCATTACTGGGTCTGCACCCCAAAGAGATCGAAGGAAAAGGAAAAGCACCCACATGTACAAAAATATTTATAGCAGATCTTTTGTGGTGGCAAAGAATTGGAAATTGAGAAGATGCCCACCAATTGGGGAATGCCTGAATAAGTTGTAGCATATGATTGTGGCTGTGCTATAAGAAATAATGCGGGGGGGGGATGATTTCAGAAAATACATGTCAAGACTTATATGAACTAATGCAGAGTGAAGTGAGAAGAACCAGGAGATCATTGTGCACAGTAATAGCTATGTTGTAATGATGGTTGACTGTGAAAGACTGGGCTACTCTGATCGATGCAGTGATCCAAGATAATTCCAAAAGACTTATGGTGAAAAATGCTATACACCTCCAGAGAGAGAACTGATAAACTCTGAGTGCAAATTGGAGTATAATTTTCTCTCTTTATTTTATTTTATTTTTTGAGACATGGTTAATATGGAAATATGTTTTGTGTGATTTCACATGTATAATTGGTATCATTTGCATGCCTTCTCAGTTGGTGGGAGAAGGGTGGGAGGGAAAGAGAGAATTTTAAACTCGAAATATATAAAAAAAAGAATGCTAATAAATTTTTTTTTAATAAGGCTCCCAACGGAGGATCCTGTTCTCTAAGAACCCAAACACATAGGACTGAGACTTTGGGTTCTTAACCTTAAGAAGTGAATCACACAAACTTATAGGAACGGTCAGTCAATAGACATGTATTAAATATCTGCTCTGTGCCAGGCACTGTGCTAAGCCCTAAGGACACAAAGAAAGGCCAAAAAACAATGCCTGCCCTCAAAGAGATCACAATCTAAAAGAAACCCAAGATTCTTATTAATGTAGGAGTTTTCCTAGTTCCACAACCTTGTTGTTTAGTTGTTTCCTTTGTGACCCTATTTGGGGTTTTCTTAGATAAGAAACTAGAGTATCTTTTTTTCCTTCTCTAGCTTATTTTACAGAGAGGAAACTGAGGCAAATAGAATTAAGTGACTTGCCCAGGGTCACACAGCTAGTAAGTGTCTGAGGCCAGATTTGAACCCAGGAAGATGAGTCTTCCTGACTACAGGCTCTAAGCTCTCTATCCACTGTTCTACCCTAATTATTATGTAGATAATTTAACACAAAGGTCAGTCTGGCGTTTTCAGAACCAAAATGATTCTCTTAAATTCACCAGCATCAGCAAAAATTCTGGTGCTATTTTATTTTACTTACCTTCTCTTCCTGGCTCTAGGAAGGATTAGAAACAGCAGAATCTCAGCAATTGGCTGAGATTGGCTTCCAGATCCCCTATTCCCTTTCCTAACATATCAGTTCAGGCTGAGGCTATTCCCAAGATGAGTTTAGGGTAGTAAGCTACCTACCTCAGCACAGAGATATAGCCACTTCTGCCTAGCCCACTCCACTCCTTATTACTGCCTTCTAGCAGCAAACTCAGCAGCCGATAACTTTTTTATTCTACTGTTGAAAGGTGACCCTTGTGTTATGTCTTGAGTGAAGTTGTCACTCTCCTCTATGACCAGGCCCATATCCCTGCAAGAATCTCTCCCAATGACAAAGCTGAGCACATTCTAGCAAGCTGTCTCCTGTAATTACTTTGCCAGAACCACAGATCAGGGGCAGCTAGATGGTGCAGTGAATAGAGCACCAGCCCTGGAGTCAGGAGGAACTGAATTCAAACGTGGCCTCAGACACTTAACACTTATTAGCTGTGTGACCTTGGGCAAGTCACTTAACCCCAATTGCCCTGCCTTCCCCCCTCCAAAAACCAAAACAACAATAAAAAAAAACCAACCAGAGATCACCCCCACTCCTCAGTGCTGTTGGTCATACTGGGCTCTAGATCTTGAATACCTAGCCCTGTGGAATCTGCCACCTTCTCTCTGCTTTAGCAGGGAGAAACTGACCTTTCATTAAACTGACAAGAAGTCAGGCCAATCCTTCTAACCTTGCCAGGCATTCATATCTTGCCCACTTGCTTTGGTATCTGCCAGATTCAACCTGGTTAGACTTCTACAAGCTCCCAGCTCTACCTGTCTGGCCCCATCCTGTTGCCACCAAGTCCCCAGTCCAACAAGCCTCCAACTCCTTTCATATCATCCCAGGAAGGCAGGACCAGAGATTATTTCTGACCATCACACAGATGAGAAAACAGAAGTATTTACCCAAATCACACACCAAGTCAGTCCTGGATCTAGGACCAGAACTAAGGATCCCTGAGTTTTAGCCCAGTATGCCTGCTAGAAAAAGAGACAAAAACAGTTCCAAGTTTTAGTAAATAATGAAGGCAGCTAAGAGTATGCATCAGTACCAATAGGTTGGAGTTCATATTAGGCTGCTTTTAGTAAATTACAGGTATCACTTTATTTTCCATAGGAAAAAATAACCATGAAAAACATCTGCAATTATAGTTCATCCCTGATGACTCTGTAACTACCGAGTAAGTGCCTGGTAATCAGAGGACAGGAGACAATAAGAATTTGCCTTTTTTTTTTTTAGCACTTTTCCCCCTCCCCTACCTCAAAGCAGAAGAAGTTGCTGGCAGAAGGGGATGGGCTCAACCATCGCAGTAAACAAAGATCCCACCACATGCTGTTGACTCACTGGCAGCCAGGGTCAACTTTGACTTGTTTTTCCAAGACTTTGGATGGGTTGCACTAAGCCATTTTTACTCTATGAGTTAGATATGACCAGTGGCATCCATGTGTGAGACAGATGGCTGGGATAGC
>CM053584.1:162876867-162899367 GCA_028627135.1 Pseudochirops cupreus | reverse complement strand
CCAAAGTGGAGGGAGTGTTGGTGCATGATTTTCTGTTTGCAGTCTCTGAAGCTAAGATGCAACAAAGCATGGATCAGTTTTCTGCTGCTTGTGCTAATTGGCCTAACACTTAACACCAGGAAAACATGGGTGCTCCCTCAGCCACCATCACACCATCCATACGTGGAACCATCGGTTGCAACAAATGGAGAAGTTTTGAATGCCGTGAATAAGTTCACTTACCTTGGTAGTGTACTTTCCAGGGATGTACACATTGATAATGAGCTTGTACCCCCATTTAACTCTTAATTTCTTCATCTATAAAATAGAGATGACATACTCCCTACCTCACACAGTAGGAGGAAAGTAGGGTATATCAACGTTATGTATTATTATGCCATGACCTTTTCAGTGTCAGGCAGTGCCAGATCCTTCTTTGTCACCCAGAGTCTTTCTTGTGGTTACCCTTGGGTTGGCCAATTGTCCATTCTTCTTCACTGAATCCAGTGAACAACTTATTCATGCTAATAGGTAGATTTTTGGAAAAACAAAGGGTAATGTGCTAAAACAAGAAGAATTGAACTTATACAGCAGGGAAAACTGGGCATGAATAATGAGTCCCCTGTCAGTGTAAGCATTTGAACAAAGACTAGATGACATATCCATCCTCCCACACCCACCCACACATAGACTCATCAGGAATACCAGGGAGGAGAGTCCTAAATAGAGAGTGAGGCTGAATGAGATGACCTTTAAGATCCCTTCCAATTCTATAAGAGTTGCAAATCCTAAAATTGAAGGAAAGCTGCAATATTCCTTGATCTGACCACCTTTAAGCTCAATAGGTTCCCTTTGACCCCATGCTTCCACTACTGTGCACATTCCCTAGGGAGGTCAGTTAAAAAAGATAATTTCCCTGTGAAACAAAACACTCATAGCAACATTCTTTGTGGCCACAAAACCAAAACCAAAAATTCCTCTCCTTCAGAGTCATTGGAGTCTGGTGGCAAGACATAGATCGAGATACTGACAATGGCCCCTGATGCAGTAAGAGACCTTGGCCTTTTGAAGCTAGTATCTTCTACATATAGAGCACTTTGCTTGGTTACATTTTAACCAAAAGAAGTCATAAGACTAGTGGAATTTCAGGTACTATTGGAATGTTGAGACCTTCTAGAGCCACCCAAGTTATATTACAATGACACCTACATAAGAGGAAGCTGGTCCTACCTCACACTATCCATTTACTTTTCACCCAGATGAGGGTATGGCCATCATGGTCCCAGAGAGCAGAAGTAGAAACAATGGTTGATTAGGAGTTACGAAAAGGAAAATAATGGCTTAATGAAAAGAAAACTATCTTAACATTTCCAATTGTCCAAAAGTAAAATAAGCTATGCCAGGAGGCAATGAATTTCTTCTCACTTGAAGACTTTAGGCCAGCGGTTCTCAACCTGTGGGTCACGACCCTATTGGGGGTCGAACAACCCTTTCACAGGGGTCACAAGGGTCGCCTAAGACCATTGGAAAACATGTATTTCCCATGGTCTTAGGAACCAAGACACCGTTCCTCTATTCGTCTCCAGGTGGGTCTGCCCACATACAGATACACCCACATACAAGTATTAAAGGGTCGCAGCATTAGGAAGGTTGAGAACCACTGCTTTAGGCAGATGCTGGAATACCAATGGTGGAGGATGGTGAAGAAGGAATTTTATTTTTAGGTATGGGTTGGACTAAATGGCTGCTGAGGTCCCTTCCAATTCAGAATTTTGTGATTCTGTATTCAGCCAGCGTCCCCCTGAGTGTAAAATGTAATATATGTGTATATACATGTATAATGTATATGTATGTGTATGTATAAAGTATATGTGTATGTGTGCATATATAAATGGATACACACAAATACATACATACACATACACACACGTGTATGGAAAAAGCCTCATTATGTGACTCAGAAGTATCAGGGTAAGATGGGATGAGTCAGGAATCCAGTCTTACATTCAATCCTTTGATCTTATCCCAAATGCTGGGATGAGTTGTCATTGGGAATCCTCTCCTTTTGCTACCTCCATGACACCTATGATCCCCACAGCTCCCCTACAAATGCTCCAACCTAGACATTTGGTCCAGTGTTTTTCCGGTCTAGATTTTCTCTTTAACTCACTGTTTTTGTTGTTGTTCAGCTGTTTCAATCATGTCCAACTCTTCATGTTCCCTTTTGGGATTTTCTTCACAAAGATCCTGGAGTGGTTTGTCATTTCTTTCTTCAGCTCATTTTACAGGTGAGGAAACTGAGGCAAACAGGATTAAGTGACTTGCCCAGGGTCACACAGCCAATCCGTCTAAAGCCAAATTTGAGCACAGGTCTTTCTGACTCCAGGCCTGTCACTCTATCCACTGCACCACCTAGCTGCCCCTATTCTCACTCCATTGTTCCCTATCCAACTATCTCCCTTCATCCCCCAAGCTCACATTTTCAAGGGGAGGATTATAAATTTGGACTATCGCACATGACCATGTTTCCTTCAGTCTTTGCTCCTGTCTCACACCTTCCTTCCCTAACATGTCCCTAGCTCATGTTCAGTCTTTCTAGCCCTTCCTGAACACTTCAGAGAAAAAGACATGGTGGAAAGAAGCAACATGAGAAATATTAGAACTCATAGCTTGGGGCTTCTTTTCCTGATATGCTGTGTGATCATGAGAATATATTTGTGTTGCTTTGCATTCCTTTGCTCCTACTCTTGCTCTCTTTTGTGTTTCATTTATTTCCATCTGTTTAATGGGTACAATTCAGGCTTCTGCCCTCACCTGAAAGCCCTGGCCATTATCCTCTACAATCTGTTTCTGTCCCAAACCTTCCCTCCCCAAGATTCCTATCCATTGAAAAATACTGACATCTAGTGGTGTATTGTAGAATCTAAAATAATGGATTCTCTCCTTTAACAGGATGGATGAAAGAGTAAACAGGTCTGAGCTGAATTTCCAGAAATGGGAGAAAGAAGATACCCTTTATCTAATTTCAACTGGATCTTCCCCCTACCATTTCTAGGCTCTATTATCCCTCATCTTGTACCAATCAATCAACAACAATTTATTAAATGACTATTACGAAGCAATCACATTAAACAACAAGGCTACGAAAACAAAAGTGAAACAATCCTTCCCCTCAAGAAGCTAATTTTCTAATGGAGGAGACAACATGTGTGTGTATGTATGTTTATCTATTTATATATACACACATACATATATACACATACACATATACTTCATATATACATATACACATTTACATATGTATCTGTGTGTGTCTGCGCGTTTGTATGAATATAAAAAAACCTACTCTGAGCTCACACTCCCAAAAGTAGGATAATTACATCTGTCTTATAGGGTTCTACATTATTCTGAGGGGTTTATAGGGAATCTCTTCCCTACTGCCATTAGTTTCAACCCCCCAGTGGTTGCATTCCCCTTATTGTTAGACACCAGTGACTAGCACCCCAGTTTTATTCAATCATTTAACATCATTTGGATTTTACAAAAGAATATTGACTTCAAAAACACATTAATAATGAAGTACAAACATGTCCTCCAATACCTAGAGGTCATACTCTCTCCTGCACCGTCTCAGTTTCTGAGGGAGGGGGTAAGCTCAACTTTGCTCAGTTCTTAAATAGCATTGGTCCAACCAAGTTTATGTCAATGGCAGCATTGCTGCCAGATGCGTCTTTGTCTCTGCATCCTCTAAGCTGAGGTCCAAAGATCACATCTTGCTCCTTCTGGCACTGATGCTGCATCAGACTCTCAAACACCAAGATACTGGAGCATCCTGTTAACCTCTTGAAAGTTACAAAGTCCAGGGTTCTCATCTTCTTAACCTAAGAAAAGAACAAATTCAAAGGCCAAGGAGAACCTCTCACCAGACCACAAGGGACCAAAGGGGAGAAGAGCTCAGGTCCTCTTCCCTCATATCATTGTCTCTCATTAGACACCACGAGGGAAGGAATCACCAAGATCTCCCAAAAACAGAGGCAAAGAGACTGAAGGGAGAGCTATGGCAGAAGCCAAGTGAGGCCTTTTAAAAGCCTTTATAGTCAATCAAAGAACTTGCTATTCAATACATCATATTAGCTGACAAGATCCACTTACAGAATATCTTTACATGCTTTATGGTCTCTCCAAGGCACTTCCTTTACACTACCAGACTACATTATCACTCCTTTACCAGAAGCAGGTTTCCCACCTCACCCCCAGCCTCTCCACATGGAGAGATGCCATCTGAGGGACACTGTGCATGCTCCTAGTACATATATGAAATTAATACAAAGTAATTTGATGAAGGAGTATACTAGCTACTGGAGGTCCAGGAAAGGCTTCATATAGAAGGAGGCATTTGAACTGAGTCTCAAAAGAAATCAATGATTTTTAGAAGCATGGGTGAAGTAGAAGTACATTCCAGACATGTGAAACAGTAAGTGCAAAAGTATGGAGATGGAGATGGGAGTATCCTTTCTATAGAACAGAAAGTTGGCCAATATGATTGGATTCCAAAGTGTGTTTAAGAAGATATTAAAGCTAGGTGGTGCAGTGAATACAGCACCTGCCCTGGAGTCAGGAGGACCTGAGTTCAAATCCGGCCTCAGCCACTTGACACTTAACCAGATGTGTGACCTTGGGCAAGTCACTTAACCCCAATTTCCTTGACTTCTCTCCTCCAAAAAAATACATTAAAAAAGACATTAAAAGTAAGAAAAGATATATTTTAACTCAGAGGCAAAATGAGTCATTGGAGTTTATTGAATAGGGATGGGGATGGGGATGGGGATGGGGGTGGGAGGAGGGTAACGTAGTCAATCCTCCACTTTAGGAAAGTCATTTTAAGATCACTGTGGAGGATGGATTGGAAGGCAGGGAGACCAAAGAGGAGGTTATTGCAATAGTCCTGGGGAGAGGTGATAAGGAACAGGATGAGAGAAGTGGCTATATGAGTAAGAAGAGGGAGTTCTCCACAAATGGCCATAATTTTATCATAAAGTTTGAAGTTTTGAGGCAGCTAGGTGGTGTAGTGTATGCTGTGGTAATTGGACCCCAGCCCTAGGACCATATCTCTCCCTAGCCCAAAGAACCTATCTCTGGCAATGACTCACGAGTGGACCCCAGTGAGGCAAACTATCTCTCCCTGTTACAAGAACAAGCTGACCTCTGTAGAATTTCCCTTGTATGAACAGGACTACTTTGTACCAGCAGAACTATAACATTCTGATTCCCACAGTTACCGTATCCAATCCAGAGGTCAAGCTATAGATGTAACTTTCCAAGGTTATCTTGTTATAGACATAACAGATCAAAAACACAACCCTTAGAAGCCCCTCCACCTCCCCTCCCCATTTCCAGCAGCGAATGACGCCTACATCCAAGGGGTACAGAAACTGTATATTCCTTTAGGCTCCTTAAGCCCATCCTACATCATATAATTAGCATATTTGGCACACCATTGACTGAACTTTTTCTATATGATCTCTAGCATCACCTCCATTAAGTTGCAAGTTCCCGCAGGAGCTCTGCCTGCTTTATTAGCATTACAATAAACTTTTTGTCAGTTGACTGGAAGACTGCTAGAGTCCTCCAATTCTTTTCCTGTACCTCAATAGTTTTGGGGTCCCTGCCCCCCTAAAACTACATCAGATGGTGCGTCAGACCTGGAGTCAGAAAGACTCATCTTCCTGAGTTAAAATCCAGTCTCAGACACTTACTAGCTGTGTGACCCTGGGCAAGTCACTTAACCCTGTTTGCCTCAGTTTCCTCATCTGTAAAATGAGTTGCAGAAAGAAACAGCAAACCCAAGAAAACTCCAAATGAAGTTACAAAGAGTTGGACACAACTGAACAACAACAACAACATGAAGTTTGGACCTCACCTGAAAAAACTGTGGGAGACGTGATGTGGGTGGCTTGTTGAGAGAATACAAGGTTGGAATTGATGTAATAGAAGATGGTAAAAGAATCATTGGGGGGGGGGGTAAAAGGATTGCCTTGCTGCAGGGTAAGTTGAAATTAGATAACATAAATTCCTAGTGGATTCAGTCAGCACAGTTGCTGGAGTTCTTCAAGTTCATTCCTGAGAAAATATCTCCAAAACCTCTAGGTAAAGGACTAGAAATGCATACCCTGAAGAGATGATTTAGGAAGGAAGAGAGAGAGATGATAGTTACCATCAAATATCTGAAAACCCTCATATAGGAGACATATTAGACTTGTTCTAAATGGATTTAGGGGACAGAACTAGAACACATGAGAGGAAGTATGAGGAGAGGCAGATCTCACATTTGGAACTATCCAACAAAAGATCAGGAGTACATTCTCCTGATAAAGAAGAACATTCTTTAACAAGTACATTCTCCATCATGCAGTATTCTCAAGCAAGGGCTAGAGAATCACCCATCAAAGATGTATGTGGAGACCCCTTGTAGCCCAATGCAATATTCACATTGCCAATGGTCACCATAAATATCCCTGCATAGTGCTCAATTGCAAAATATAACAGACTCTCCATATAGAAGACAGAAGCAAAACATTTATTCAGACCCCCCCCCGAATCCCCAAACCAGTAAATTAATTCCATCATAGTAGCAAAGAAGTTAGTAAGCCATAACAGCACAGAGAGCCACAGTATCCTTTAGCCTTCCTAAAAACCAATATTTACTCACAAGCCTGTCTCCTTTGGATACGTCCTCTCCTCCCTCCAGTCTAGCTGCTCTGACTCCCAGCTTCCTGTGGGCTCTGCTCCACCCTTCACCAAACTCCTCCCACCACAGGCTCCATTTGATTACATTCAGTCTATTAGGGGTCAGGGTATATCTTCAAAGCAGAGAAGGTCTTCAAATTCCCTTAGGCTTATTTAGGAGGAGGGAAAATCTTCAAATTACCATTACCATTACACCCCTGCATGCTGTTGGACTAGTCTCTTCCAATTCTGAGCTTTCGTTTTCCCATAAGTAAAATGTGAATAATAATACTTACATTAGTCCACCTCACTGACGACCAAAACGCTTCATAAATCTTATAACACTATATAAATATGAGCTCTTATAGTTGTTAATAATAATTCAAGATAATGGAGAAGAGTGACTACATAGATAATGCAAAATAGTATCCAATCAAAGAAAATTATTTCTATTTAGCCTTGGAACAAATTATGCTTCAACACTTCAAGGATTTTCCTGCCACACGTAAGACCTCACAACTCCTCTACAAGTTAATAGGTGGTCTTTGGGAGATCTTCTAAGTGAAAAATCCATCAACTGGCAAGCATTCCGGTGACAAGCCATGCAAAACTTAGAAGGGCTTGCCCTCAAGAAAATAAATATTCCATCACTGGACATTTGCACCTTAGTTAAACTTACTATAGGGTGCAGTTAGGTGGCACAGAGGAGACAGTGCCAGGCCTGGAGTCAGGAAGACTCATCTTTCTGAGATCAAATCCAGCCTCAGACACTAGCTATGTGACCCTCAGCAAGTTTCTTAGTCCTGCTTGCCTCAGTTTCCTTATCTGTAAAATGAGCTGGAGAAGGAAGTGGCAAACCACACCTTGCCAAGAAAACCCCAAATGAGGTCACAAAGAGTTGGACACAACTAAAAAACAACTGAACAACCATAGAACTTGCTAGACTTTATGTCCCACTGGTGTAGATATATGATTTTCCTGGTGCCCTCCGTGGGAGGGGGAGAGAAGGTTCTTTGGTAAAAGGTTCTTTTTAGAATCAGGTTGCTTAAGAATCTGGCCCAAAAGGGATGATTAATTCCATCCCACAGCTCAGTACCAGCACCAGATTAATAGTCAAGAAATCCCATAAGGGAAATTTGAGAAGAACTGTAGCATATATTTCTTTCAACTCTGGAGCACCTTGCTACCACAGATTTAGTGTGATATGTTTGGGGTACTTACAGGTATGTAAATGTAACTCAAATCCAGTGCACTCTCTACCAATAGACCAGGCAGAACCATAAATTAAATAACAAACCATTGCTGGTGGACCTGTGAATTGGTCAAACATCCTTAAAAACAATTTGGAATTATACTAAGAAAGTAATTAAAAGGTCCATACCTGTTGACCACTGTTGGGCATAAATCCCAATGAGGTCAATGATTAGGGAGGGAAGGAAGGAAGGAGGGAGGGAGGGAAAGGAAGGAAGGAAGGAAGGAGGGGAAGGAAGGAAGGAGGGAAAGGAAGGAAGGAAGGAAGGAAGGAAGGAGGGAGGGAAAGGAAGGAAGGAAGGAGGGAAAGGAAGGAAGGAAGGAAGAAAAGAAAGAAGGGCCCATATACACCAAAATATTTATAGCAGCACTTTTTTAATTAGAAAGGAGCTGGGAAAAAGTAGATGCATGTCAACTAGGGAAATCGTTAAACAAGTTACTGCATACAAATGTAAGAAAATATTACTGTGCTATGAAAAATGATGAATGCAGAAAGCATGAGAAGATTTATATGAATTGACACAAATTGAAATAAGAAAACCAGGAAAACAATATACACAATGACGCCAACAATGTAAATGGGGGGGGGGGTGAAATGAAACTGGATATTCTAAAATTAAAGGCAGTAAGTACAGTGTAGTAGAAATGGCATTGGTTTTGGAATCAGAAGACCTAGTCTAAAGCTCATCTCTGACATTCTCTGTGTGACCTTGGGCAAGTCACTTGACCCCCCCAGTGCCTCAGTGTTGTTATGGGTAAAATATTAGACTAAATAGCCTTAAAAGTCCCATTCATAAATTTTAGCGGCCAAGCTTGGCTCCAAAGAAAAGATAGGAAAATGTAGCTTCCCTCGCTTTTTTGAAGGGCCAGGAGGAGGACCATGAGTAGAGAATTCTGTACATAATGCTGGAATGGATTTGTGGCTAGTTTTACCGAACCATCTTTTCTTTTTTATTCCTTTTCATAAGCAAAACCTCTCTGGGAGGGGGAGAGATATATTGGGAAATGTAGTGATATAGAAAACAAAAAATAACCATAATTTTTTTAAGTAAAATGAAAATGATAATGCCTACACTATCCCATCTGGCCACCAAAAAGGCCAAGAACATGCAACAGAGAAATCCAATGCCAGAATTACTCTCAGCTCCTATACACGAAATAGGTATAATGTCTCACAGACTCCCCTTGGGAAATGGAATATTCCTTAAATGATGCACACTCCGAGGTGAGGAAGAAGTGTGAGCACAGCTGGGTTCCTTCTCAACTCTACCTCTCACAGTTCCTCTGGTGGGGTTCCAGAACAACTTTCTGCAACCATCTTCTGTTGTTGTGCCTCCCCCCAGAACTTGGATGTATTATGAATTTTTTGTGAGCCATGCCCAGATGATAACACAAAGAGGATAATTGTTATCATATTGTCTAACTAAGTCCCTCACAGAAAGATCACCAGTCCACACTCCTAGCTGGAGCAGGTCAAATAAATTCTTTTCCTTTGTTACCCACCCCAGAATGCAGACTGTGTGTCCCCTCAAAGTCCAAACCTCCTTCTATGTCCTTCTGGAGTTGGGAATAAATACAAGACCTGCTTTTCTTTTGCCCTTTTAACCCACATCATGACTGTGGCAGGTTCCAACCAGGGTCATGCAAATTGCCTTTGTAGTGCTGTCTTGGAGTTACCAAGGAGATTCAGATAATGAGATAGATGCCTTCCGGCTCAGGCTGAAATTTCACCAGCATTCCCCTCTTCAGTCTCCAGAGAACTTGCCTTGACCTTGTGATTGATGGGTCCAGACAGAATGATAAGCTAGCCCCTCTTCTCCTAATGGATTGTGGGCATAAGAAGCCATATGAGGGGAGATCATGCCTGCAACCAGAAGGATTCACAGGAGTGGGAGATGGGTAGCAGCTGCTAGGAAAAGCAGAGGAACTGGAGACAGGAGAACATGGCAGCAGGATGGCGGAAACCACAGAGGGAAACTGCCCCATTCTCGAGATCCTCAGTGCTGCTCTGCGGGCAGATCATACTTGAGACATACTGAGATAGATGCATTCTTGCTTAAAAATTCAGGATTTCAGACCTGACAGTGATTTTTTTAATCTTCCCTTCTTCCCCCTTCTTCCTCTCCTGAGAGAATGTGTACCTATTTCCTGAAACTCATCTCTGTTTCTTAAAGAGATGTTTACTTTTCTGTTTACTTTGTTCCTTAAGCCATAATAAACATGGTTAACAAAGGCACTGCTTGTGTCTTTTCTTAGTTAAAGGAGACAAGTACCACAAGGGAGTGCCCAGGAGAGTGAGATAGATTTACACTTGTGGTATTTTGTGAGAGCAGTTCACTGACTAGGGACTCTGAGCTAAAAAAAAGAGAATTATTGATTCACTCTTTATGTAAAGAAGCTGGGGGGGAAGGGGGGGAAGGGGAGAGATGGTGACAGCCCACAGAAAGTACTTGAATTTGTCTTTCCTGGTTATTCAGATCATGTTCAGATATCTCCTGGCTGCTTTCAAGCTATCACCTGGAGACTTGGAGAACTTACTTTCCTCCATGAGTGATTACTTGGTGGTAGTAAAGAGGCTTCTGGTCGGCTAAGGAACCAGAAGAACCAATGGATGATTCATGAATAGCTTAGCTGGAATTGAATGTGCAAAAAAAAGGAATAATCTGCCCCTAATTGGCTTTTTCGTTCTTTTCCTTCCCAGTTGTTAGTGAGGCAGAATTGCCGTGAGCTTCTATATGGGTGAGGGTGACTTCTCTGTCTCCCACCCAATCTCCAGGTGTGTTTGAGCACGTTACTTCTATTTCTTTTGAGTTGGCTTTTTCAGGATCTTGGGTGAATGAGAATTTGGAAAGGGAGTACCCACTTGGCCAGTAGATTCAAGAGAGGCATCAGAGGCCCCACTGGCAACCAGTATAAGCACCTACTGAGAGATATGGAAAGCCTGAAGACAATAGTGGCTTCAAGGATCATGACTCATCCCCTCCACATATTGGAAAGGAATGATGGCTATCTACATAGTCTAGGAAAATATTGATTCACTAAACCCAACAGAGAGCTTAGAGGTTCTTAGAGAGCTAAGGGGAATTACACAAGGACTTCAAAGACAAGGGTCAGGAGGTATTCCTGGTCATAAGTGTTCTCTGATCACGTGGCTCACTGCATATCAAGTGTGAGTCTCAGAAACCTTCTGTGTGCAAGGGAAGAGTGTGCCCAAGTATGGAAGTGATTGTTTTTGTAACTCTTCTTCTTGATATACCTTCTCAGCAATTCTCTTTTCTAAAAGCTAATAGGATTTTGCAGTTTGATTGATGATGGAGAGCATATGGGAAGAAGTCACATGAGTAGAAGTATTAAAAACTCCAACCCTTCAAGGTTACCTACAGAAACTTCAGATGAACAGTAGTCATTGCCATATGTGGACTAAACATGCCAGGACTTGTGGGAGTTAGGAGAACCAACCTAGAGAAAATTGTACATTTAAAATTCCTGAGACAGAGAAAATGCTTATACCAGAATCTCTCTCTAGGCAAAGAGTCAGCAGTCTGGCTAGAGACTGGGGTACTAGAGCTGGCTGAACTAGGATTGGAGACAGGGATTTTGCTATTATCTTTCCATTTTGGGTACAGAGGAAAAACTGAAGGAGTATGGCTAAAGAGATAGTCATGCCCAAGGGGAAGGGTATCCTCACACAATGGGTAGAGTTAAGGAAGAGAGACGACAACCTTGTTCACCTTTGCAGCAGAGTATCATCATAACACTGCTAGACCATGAACCAGAAATCTTAAAAGAAACACTTTGTAATGCTGGTGGGGAAGGAGGGGTGGGGAAGGAAAGAGTAAGCCATCTTTGCATCACATTCCTGCCTTCATGGAGGAAGAGGGGACTTTCCACACTCCTTATCCCCAGTTCATCTAACTAACAAGACACTTTATACCTCTATCAAGTAAGAATACTTCTTTGACTGAGTTTCAGAATCAATCAAAGATATAAACTCGATGTGAACAATTCCTAGACGCCTCCAGTAAGTCAATCAATCAAAGGTTATAAACTAGGTACAAAAAAATCCTGAATCAATTTGGGACAAGGGCAGTATTTGGGTCATTAAATGAAAGCAGATGATGCCACACAGGAAATGTCTTATGTTTGGTGGAAGAGAATCAATCACATCCTGAGGGGTTTGAATAAAACAGCAAGCCAGTTCAAAATCCAGCACTCTGATAGTGACTAGTCATGGAGTCAGACCAGTGATAGAGTAGCTCACTGAAAGGGAATCCCTGGGTGGGAGGATAGAGTCTCACTCTCCTTCTGCTCCCTCTTGACCATAGGATGACCTTGTGAACTCCAAAAGGTCGTAAGACATGGACTTCCCATCACTGTGGATAGTATCTCTGGAAGAGCAATGGCTAACAGTAGCATATATACTGAGAACCCAGGAAAAATCAGATACACTGAGTACAGATATCCTCAAGAGTCCACCAAGCCATCATGACTCAGAGTCAAGCAGATAGCTATACACACCAGAGGGGAACTCCATAAGGACTCCACAAGGGAGAAAAGGACCTGCAGAAATCAGGAGCTATGAGTTAGCACACATGTGTTCATGTGTCTTGCTTGTATAAGGGGAGCGTGTGCCCCAAATTGGGGCAGCCAGGTGGTGCAGTGGATAAAGTGCCAAGCCTGCCCTCAGGATAACCTGGGTTGAAATCCAGCCTCAGACACTTACTATCTGGGTGACCCTGGGCAAGTCATTTAACCTTGTTTGCCTTGGTTTCCTCATCTGTAAAATGAGCCGGAGAAGGAAATGGCAAACCACTCAAATATCTTTGCCAAGAAAACCCCAAATGGGGTCATGAAGAGGCAGATACGACCAGAAAATTGACTGAACAATAAAATAAGTGCTCCAAACTATAGGTTAGAATGTTTCTGCAAACAATGGTCCTTCCCATGCCTGCTTGGTAAATACTCCTTTCTTAAAGCTAATTAACTCTGGCTGGCTAATGGGTAACACAGATGGGGGAAGCATATCTAATGGGAGCTTATGAACCACAGAACTAGAAAGGTCCAGTTCCTCAAAGTTATCCCTAAAGATTCTGAGGAGATAAATATCAGCCATCCTCTGTAGCCTAAGCTCACCAAAATATTCTGGGAAAGTAGCCACAGAAGGAGTGCTATAACGTTGTTGTATTTTCTTAAGTGCCCTTGCAGAATTTTTAAGTTCAATAATCCATGACACTGTTGAGAAGCACTCACTTATGATGTGAGACCAATATTGAAACACATGATTTCTTTTTGTTTGTTTTGCAGCATATTTACCTTCCATATTGCATGTGTCCTCAGGTTAATGTTAAAATTGTCTTGGGTTTTCTGAGAACACACCTGTCCACACATTGAGAGGAAAGATGCTCAGTGTAGTATCCATCTATACTTCTACCTGAGACTGAAGTAACTAGGGTACTTGAAGGAAGGAAGCAGCACTAAAGTGCCCAGTGAATTGTTGACAATATCATTCTTTGGTTTCAAAAAGGTTATGGACTAAGGACAGACCAAAGGTAGGAGGCAGATCAGGCATATGGACATAGCTGGAAAAGGATGACTGCCATGATTTTATCACAGGGATACCAGGCACTTTTCTCTTCCTCCTATATGTATTCTTCTATCCTTTCCTCCACCCTCTGGGAAGAACAGTTAGAGAAGCTGTGACTCCTGTTTCTCCAAGAATTGACTTTGATGCAATGATTTTGTTGTCCTGGAGCCTGGTACATGTATGCCTGAAGGGTTAGCAGTGATGAAAGTTGCCAAGGTCATAGGGTTGCCAAGTCTACGTTGGAAGGGACCTCTCCAACCATCTAGCCCATAGGTCCCCAAAGTGGGTGATATCACCCTCTGAGCACTGGAACAATTGGGGGGGGGGGGCAGGAGTAGTCTTAGGTGAAATTAGATAGGCACTGAATAAAAATGAGGGAGCAGTAGAAGCATAAGAAGAGAAGAGAAGAAAATTTTTAAAACCGTCCATATATGTTTCATCTGTTGTGTAACAGAGTTAAAGTCATAGTGGTTACATTATTTTCCAAATAAACACACAAAATGCAAGTTATAACTGATCAGTCATCAAGTCTGCTGACAGGTCTTAACAAGTAAGTGTTGGCAGATGATTGTGTTGTGCATTATTGGGAAGTCCAGCATGTATAGGAGGAAATGTGTGTGCAATAACTTGTTTGTAATTCAATACTATATGGTTACATGATGCAATATTGCATCATCAAAATTTCAATGCAGGAAAAAAAACAACAAATTTACAATAAATTATTAAATTTAAAATGCATCTTTTTTTTTGAAATGGTGTAAATTTTAAAAAAACATTAAAGGGTCAATAAAAGTAGATTTCCAAGGGGTGGTGTGCTGAGTATTTTTTTTAAAGGGACAGTAAGTCAAATAAGTTTGGGAAATTCTGATCTAGTCCATTTTCAACCTAACAATCCTGACTTCAATGTGTGTGGCAAGTGGCCAATGAGCCTGTGTCTGAAGGATGACTTCCACGATTTTTCACAGGGGTCCCAGGCACTTTTCTCTTTCTCCTATGTGTAGGAGGAAGTTCCAAAAAAGAGGAACTTCCTGCCTGCTAAGGCAATCCATCCCACTTTTAGACAGGTCACAGCGAGTTTTTTGCTTTTTAATATACAGAAATGAAATCTGCTTCTTATCTGGTCTCCCCTGCTCCACTCCTCTCCACCACCACCACCACCACCACCTGCCACCATTGCTCCAAATTCTTCTTCAAAGGATGAGCAGAACAAATCTAATCCTTCTTCCATCTGACAGTCAAACTACTTGAAAACAACTGTCATGACTCCTCCATTCTAGGTTTTTCATCTCTAGTTAAAATATAAAGTTTGATTGATCCTGTGTCTTAGTTTTTCTATCTCAAAATCCTGGCTGTCTTCCTCTGGTACATTCTACCTTGTCAATGTCCTTTTTATTTTATTTCAGTTTCAGTTTGAAATTCTCTCCCTCTCCCCAGCCCTTCCTCCACCAATAGAGAATGCAAGAAATATAATGCCCAACTGAAGCAAAATACATGCTCTCTTTCTTTTCCATGTTTGGTTTTGTTTCCTCTTTCCCATTGTTCACTCCATTGGATACAACCCTTCCATACAACCAGAGTAATGTCCAATGTGAAAGTATTTGCAGATCCTATACTTGATTGCATGCCGCCATGGTGGGGAGGGGAGAAAATTTAAAACTCAAGGGATTATAGAACTGAATCTTGTAAACTAAAAGTAAACAAACAAATCAATAAAAAAAATTTTAAAAATATAATATCCATTATACATATGAAGTCATGCAAACATATTTTTACATTAGCAATGTTCCAAAAAGAAATTCAAGAAAAATAAAGGCAAAAAACATGCTTCAGTTCACACTCTGAGTCCATTGGCTCTCTGTGTGGAAATAGATAGCATTTTATACCATGAGTTCTTTGGAGCTGTGGTTGATCATTTTATTGATCAGAGTTTTGTCTTTCACAGTTGATTGTTTTTACAATATTACTGTTACTGTATAGATTGTTCTCCAGGTTCTGCTCACTTAACTTTGCATCATTTCATAAAGTCTTCTCAGGCTCTTCTAAGACCATCCCCTTTATCATTTCTTATAGTACAATAGTATTCCATCACATTCATGTACCATAACTTGGTCAGCTTTTTTCCAATTAATGGTAATCCCCTTAGTTTCCAATTCTTTGCTGCCACCACACACACACACACACACACACACACACACACACACACATACACATGCATGCACACACACATTGCTATAATTATTTTTGTACATATGGGTCATTTTTCTTTGATCTCCTTGGGGTACATAACCTTTTTTTAGCAGTATTACTGTATCAAATAGGATATGCAGTTTTACAGCCTTTTGGGCATAGTTTCAAATTATTCTTCTGAATGGTTGGACCAGTTCATAGGCTCCACCAATAGCACATCAGTGTCTCTATTTTCCTGTATCTATATCCAGATATTCCAAAGATATTCCTATATGTCTTTGAGCATTTGTCATTTTCCTTTTCTGACATCTTAGCTAATCTCATGGGTGTGAGATGATACCTCAGAGCTATTTTAATTTGCATAATTATCATACTTGGTGATTTAGAGCATTTTTATATGACTTTTGATAGCTTTGATTTCTTCCTCTGAAAAGTATCTTTTCATATCCTTTGAATGGCTCCTATCTTTATAAATTTGATTCAAGTTTCTATATATTTGAAAAATGAGACCTTTATCAAAGAAATTTGCTATAAATTTTTTTCCCAGTTTCCTGTATTTCTTCTCATTTTTGCAGCACTGGTTTTGTTTGGGGAAAATAATTATGAAATTATCCATTTTTACCTCCCATAAACCTCTCTATCTCTTGCTTGGTCATGAATACTTCCCCCATCTATACATCTGATAGGAAATTTCTTCCATGTCCCCCTAATTTGCTTATGATGTAATCACCCTTTATGTCTAAATTATGTACCCATTTTGAGCTTACTTTGGCACATGGTGTGAGATGTTGGTCTATGCCTGGTTTCTGCCAGACTACTCTCCAGTTTTTCCAGGAGTTTTTATCAAAGAATAAGTTTTTGCTCCAATGACTGGGATCTTTGGCTGTATCAAATACTAAGCTACTGTGCTCATTTGCTTCTGTAAATGTGTACCTAATCTATTCCATTGATCAACAATTTTATTTCTTATCTAGGACCAAACTGTTTGATGATTATTACATAACAAAATCATTTGAGACCTGATATTGCTAGGCTGCCTTTCTTTACAGTTTTTTCTCTTTTTTTGTCTTTTTTCTTTTCTTTTTTTGAGGGCAATTGGGGGTAAGTGACCTGCCCAAAGTCACACGGCTAAGAATTGGGTCAAGTGTCTGAGGCCAGATTTGAGCTCAGTTTATCCTTACTCCAGGGCCAGTGCTCTATTCACTGTGCCACCTAGCTGCCTCTCTTTACAGTTTTTAATTGATTCCCTTCATATTCATCATCTTTTGCTCTTCCAGATAAATTTGGTTATTATTTTTTCTAGCTCCATAAAGTAATTCTCTGGTAGCTTGATTGGGCATGGTACTGAATAAGTAAATTAATTTAAGTAGCATTGGCATTTTTCTAATAATTTAGATCTGTCTTTATTTGTGATAAGAGTATTTTATAATCATGTTCATATAATTTCTGGGTATCTTGGCAAATAGACTCCTAAGCATTTTATACTGTCTTTAGTTATTTTAAATGGAATTTCTCTTTGTATCTCTTCTTGCTGGGTTTTGTTAGTAATAATATAAAAATGCTGATGATAATATGTGTGGGTTTATTTTATATTTTGAAATTTTGCTAAAATTGCTAATTGTTTCAACCAATTTTTTTGTTTACTTTTTAGGGTTCTTTAAATATATCAACATATAAGTTGTAAAAAGTGATAGTTTTGTTACCTTGTTGCCTATTCTTATTCCTTCAGCTTTCAATTTTCTTATTGCTATAGCTAGCATTTCTAGCATAATATCGAATAATAATGGTGATAATGTATATCCTTGCTTCATCCCTGATCTTATTGGAAAGGCTTCTTAGATTATCTCCATTACAAATACTGCTTGCTATTGAGTTTTGATAGGTACTGCTAATCATTTTAAGAAAAGCTGTATTTATTCCTAAGCTTTCTAGTTTGTTTGTTTTTTAAATAGGAATGGGTATTATATTTTGTTTAAAAGCATTTTCTGGAACTGTTGATATAATCATATGATTTTTTGTTGTTTTTGTAATTGATATGGTCCATTATGCTTACAGTTTTCTTAATATTGAAGCAGCCTTACATTCCTAGTATAAATCCAGTTTGGCCATAGTGTATAATCTTCATAATATATTTCTAGAATCCCTTTTTTAGTATTTTATTTAAAGTTTTTACATCAATATTCATTAGGAAAATTGGTCTAGAGTTCTATTTCTGTTTTTCCTCTCCATGGTTTAGGTATCAAAACCATATTCATGTCACAGAAGTAATTTGATTGGACTCCTTTTTTACCTATTTTCCTATAGATTAGTTGTTCTTTTATTTTTGGAATTAATTGTTCTTTAATGTTTGGGATATATCTTTTGTAAATCCATCAAGTCCTGGGAATTTTTCTTAGGAAGCTTGTTTATAGCTTGTTCTATTTTTTTTCCCCTAAGATGGGGCTATTTAAGTTTTCTATTGCCTTTTCTGTTAATCTGGGCAATTTATATTTTTTTGTAAATATTCATCCATTTCACTTAGATCATCAATTTTGTTGCCGCGTAGTTGGGCAAAATAGCTCCTAATAATTGCTTTAATTTCATTTTCATTGATTGTGTATTCAAGCTTTTTATTTCTGATACTGGCAATTTGGTCTTTTTTTTTTATTAAATCAAATTAGCTAATGATTTTTCTATTTTATTAGTTTTTTTCATAAAACCAGTTCCTCATTTTATTTATTAGTTCAATGGGTTTTTTTACCTTTCACTTTTATTACTTTCTCCTCTGACTTTCAGGATTCCTATGTTGGTGTTTAATAAGGGATTTTAAATTTGTTATTTAGGTGTTTTATTTGCATACCCGATTTGCTGATCTGTTCTTTTTCTCTTTTATTAATGTGAGAATTTAGAGATATATTTTTTCTGTAAGTATTGCTTTGGCTGCATACCACAAATTTTGATATGTTGTCTCATTGTCATCATTATTTTTAATGAAATTTTTTTACTATTGTTCATTCTTTAGGATTAGATTACTTGGGTCCAATTAATGTTTAACCTATGCTCCAAAAACCCATCATTGAATGTAATTGTTATTGCATGATAGCTAGAAAAGAGTGCATTTAATATTTCTGCTTTTCTGCATTTGTTTGCGATGTTTTTATGCCCAATATATGGTCAATTTTTGTGAAGGTGTCATGGATAGCTGATAAAAAGGTATACTCTTTTCTATTGCCATTCGATATTCTCCAGAGGTCTATGCTATCTAATTTTTCTAAAATTCTATTCATCTCCTTAACTTATGGTTAGATTTATCTAGGTCTCAGAAAATCAAACTGAGTTTCTTCCACTAGTATAGTTTACTGTCTATTTCCTCCTGTAACTCATTAAACTTATGATTTCTCACTCATGTTTACTTTTTTATGCTTCTCTTGAGTCTTGAGTATGAATGTAAAATTTTCTGTTCAACTCTGGGGGTTTTTCATCAGGAATGCTTGAATATCCTCTATTTCACGCTTTTTTCCCTGTAGGATTATACTTAGTTTTGCTGGGAAAGTTATTTTTGGTTGTAATTCTAGTTCCTTTACCTTCCAGAATATTATATTCTAAGCTCCATTCCTTTAGAATGGTAGCTAAATCTTGTGTGATCTTGACTGTGGCTTTATGGTATCTGGATTTTTTTCCTTCTGGCCTTAAGTAGTATTTTTTCCTTGATCTGGAAGCTCTGAAATTTAGCTATAATATTCCTGTGAATTTTTATTTGGGGATCTCTTTCAGGAGGTGATTGGTGGATTCTTTCAAATTCTAATTTGCCTTCTGGTGGTAGATATCTGGATAGTTTTCCTTTGTAATTTCTTGAAATATGATATATAGGCTTTTTTTATCACGGATTTCAGATAGTCCAATAATTCTTAAGTTTATCTCTCCTCAACCTGTTTTCCAGAACAGTTTTTTTCCCATGAGATATTTTACATTTTCTTCTATTTTTTTTCTGTCTTTTGACTTTGTTTTATTGTTTTTTGGTGTCTCATGGAGTCATTAGCTTCCACTTAACCAATTCTAATTTTTTTAAAGAGTTATTTTCTTCAATGAGGTTTGGAACCTTTTCTGTTATCATTTGGTTAATTCTGATTTTTAGGAAGTTATTTTCTTAAGAGGGTGCCTCTTAATTTTCTTTTCTTTTCTTTTTTTTGCTTTTTTTTTTGGAGGGGGGAAGGCAGGGCAATTGAGGTTAAGCGATTTGCCCAAGGTCACACAGCTAGTAAGTGTTAAGTGTCTGAGTTCAGATTTGAACTCAGTTCCTTCTGACTCCAGGGCTGGTGCTCTATTCACTGTGCCATCTAGCCACCTGCTAATTTTCTTTTCATCTTTTTTTGTCCTCCACTCGTTTTCCTCCAATTTTTCTCTACTGTTCTGATTTTCAGAAATCATTTTTTGCTCTTTTTTTATCTCTTACTTTAGCTCTTCCAGAAATTCTTTTTGGGCTTGTCATCAATTGCATTTTTTGCTTTGAGGCTTTATTCGAATATTTTAAAGATATTTTAAGGTCATTGTTTCCTTCCAAGTTTGCACCTTGAGTTTCCCTGTTACCATAGCAGCCTCTAATGATCAGGTTCATTTTTATTTTGTTGTTTGCTCATTTTTCCAGTCTATTTTTTGACTTTGGATTTTATGTTAGAGCTGAATTCAGCTCCTCTCTGGGGTTTTGGGGATATCTGGCCTGACTCTCTGACATTTATATATTGCTACTTTTTCAGCTAAGTCCAGGAGCTTATGATTTTTCAAAGGTGTTGTGATCTGGAAAGACGTCTTTTTCACTGCCTTCCTGATCTGTGCTTTTTTTCTCTCCCAGTCCCTGCTCTGTCACAAGTGCAACTGCTCCTCTCTACTCTGGAACTTCAACCTGGAACTGGGTAATGGTCAACAGAGCTGCTAAATGTCCCTCAATCCTATGCCTGGTCCTAGCACAGCAGAATATCTTTCTGACCAGGTATCCAATCTTTTTAATGTTTCTGGGTATTGTGTTCTCCTGACACCATCACAAAAACTTCTTGCCTCCAAGGCCTATGGGCGCCTTGCACTTCTGCTTCACCATGATTCTAGCTAGCCCCCAGAATAGTGTCCACAGACCTCTCTTTCTGTCTTCCTAAGCTACCTTGGGCTATAAAAATGACTCTGTGATTTTTGTTGTTGGTTTTCCCTCTTGGGATTTGGTTTGATGTGCTTTCTAAAGTTTTTAGAGGAATGTGTTGAGAGAACTAGGCAAAAATATTTACTTCATTCTGCTATCTTGTCAATCTTGATGCCTAGAACTAAACATGAAACTGCAGATGTGTTCTGACAAGGAAGGGCAGAGAATAGTCTGACTATCAATTTAACATCTCATTGGCTTTTTTGGCTGCCATATTATATGAATGGTTCATTTTGAACTTACAGTCCATTAAGAACCCCATGTTTTGTTCACATGAACAGTTGTCTAGTCATACTTCCCCCATCACCCATATTTGTGAAGTTGAGAACACTCTCTAAATCACTCCCCAGTCTCTCACAACTGACAACAGGACATACTAGACATAAAGGGAAAAAATGCTGACTCAAATGCAAACTGGATAACCAAGGTAAGCTGGATCTAGATTTTTTTAAATGGGCATACCACCTCACATCTATCAGATTGGCTAATATGACGGAAGGGGAAAATGATAAATGTTGAAGGCCATGTGGAAAATTTGGAACATCAATGCACTCTTGGAATTGTGAATTGATTCAACCATTCTGGAGAACAATTTGAAACTATGCCCAAAACTCTATAAACTTACAATTTCTTTGATCTAGCAATAACTCTACTAGGTCTGTATCCCAAAGAGATGAGAGAGGGAAAGACAGAGACAGAGACAGAGAGAGACAGAAAGACAGACAGAGACAGACAGAGCCACAGAGAGACAGAGAGAGAGACAGAGAGACAGAGAGAGACAGAGAGAGACAGAGAAAGAGAGAGAGAGAGAGGTTTGCACAACAATGTTTATAGCAACTCTTTTGGTGGTGGCTAAGAACTGGAAACTGAGGGGATGATCATCAACTGGGGAATGACTGTACAAGTTGTGGTATATGATTGTAATAGAATACTATTGTGCTATAAGAAATGATGAGCAGAGTGATTTCAGAAAAACCTGGAAAAACTTATATGAACTGACTCAGCATGAAGTGAACAGAACCAGGAGAACATTGTACACAGTGATAGCAATATTGTATAATAAACAACATATGAATCACTTAGCTATTCTCAGCAATACAATGACCCAAGACAATCCCAAAGGACTCATGACAAAAACTGCTATCCACCTCCAGAGAAAGAATTGATGGAGTCTGAATACAGACTGAAGCATATTATTTTTCTCTTTCTTTTTCTTTCTTTCTTTCCTTCTTTCTTTCTTTTTCTTGCTTCCTTTCTTTCTTTTTCCTTCTTTTTCTTTTTCCTTTCTTTCTCTCTTTTTCTCTTTCTCTCTTTCTCCCTCTCTTTCTCTTTTTCTTTCTTTTTTGGTTCAAGTTTTCTTCCATAAAATGGCTAATGTGGAAATATATTTTTCTATGCACATGTATAACTTAAATAAGATTGCTTACCATCTCAGGAAGAAGGGGGAGAGTCAGAGAATTTGGAAATCAAATTAAAAAAAAAAAAGAATGTTAAAATTGTTTTTATATGGATTTGGGGGAAAATAAGTATTATTTTTTAAAATGGACAGATGTACTAAATAAGAAAACAGAAATGGTCTCTGGCCCTAAATAAATACCATTTATTT
>CM053584.1:162863214-162876367 GCA_028627135.1 Pseudochirops cupreus | reverse complement strand
CCAGAGACCAAAATAGAACTTGAAAGAATTCACCGATCACCTCCTGAAAAAGATCCCCAAAAGAAAACTCCTAGAAATGTTATAGCCAGGTTCCGGAGTCCCCAGATCAAGGAGAAGGTATTGCAAGCTGCCAGGAAGAAACAAAAGTGGACTCTTATGTGCTAAGCACTATATGCGTTGGAAATGCCAATCAGTCCCCGGCCACAAGGAATTTACATTCTCCTAGGTAGTTTCAACATATACCCAGACAAACATACTCTCCAGACAGTTTGAGAGGGGAAAAAAACACCAAGTGGCACATCAGAGAAGGCTTTATGAAATAGAGGAAGCACTGGAATTAAGCTCCCAAGAGACTCAGATCTAGCCCCATTGAGTCAATCTACCTGTCTGGGAGGATCCAAGATATCTTTTCTTCAACCACAGAACACTAGATTTGTAAATCTTAAGAGTCATGGCCTTGGAGATGCAACTCTAAAACCATCATACTCTTTGTTCTTGGTATGAAACAAGCCAAAGGAGGTTTACTTTGCCCTAACACAGCAAGACTATGCAACAAGGACACAGTGGTATTTAGCTTCTCTAGAAATGACTTCCCTTGTCTTCACCTGGAAATGTCTAGTCATCAGCCATCAGGTTATAGTGACTCCTGCAGTCTCTGGTATCCTCCAGATCTGAAAAGCAGCAACTACCTGAAGTTTGGGTCTTTAATGTCCCTAGACTAGATAGGCAGATCAGGGAAGCTGAGACCAATCAGATTGTGTGGAGGAAGGAAGATATGTCAGGCTCAGGGAAGCAGTGTCAGGAAGTGCTGGTCCTACCACACATAAGTAATCTAGTCCATCCCCTTGCCTCCATAGCTGGGTTCTCTCAGATAACATAGTCGGAGTACCTGAGTCCGGCATGGTAGAATAATTTTCCAGGAGGTGGGGATATAAGGAAGTGACTTAGAATACCAGTCTCCTTGTCCACTAGGACTAGGCCATTAAAGTAGCAATTTCAATCTCATTCTCCTCTTCTAGTTTCATTTGCATTGTGGGTCTAGTTTAACTCCCATGGAAGAGTTATTCAGGGTTCCTGGAAGCTTCTGCTTCCTCACCATTTAACTACATGTAACCCCAGTCCCAAAATCCATTGCTACAGGATCTTATTGATGGAGGTCAATGTTCTGCACCTGTAGGAGGGTTTGTTGAAAGCAGGAGAGCCCTAGTCTCTTCAGTCTTCAAGTTTTCTTCTAGTCAAGGAATCTCTTGAGATTTTAGCCACTTCTGGCTTCCCCCTTCAAGAAAGAAGATGAAAAAAGCTAATCCCACTTCAGGTTGTGGAACGGAAAACCTCTAGAAAGAAGTCAACATGAGAGTAGCTAGCAGTCTCCATCACATCCCAAACCCCAGCTTACTACACTGGAGATCTTGGGGAACTTACCATTGGGTAAAATCTAGGTATCTCTCCTTCTCTCTCTCTCTCTCAGTTGATCTGAGTTCCCTCACTCCCAATGGGAGAGTTCTTTCACTCTGTATTGCCTGATATATATTCTCATATATATACTTTCTCTTATAATTGAGTATTCATTGTGAAACTAGTTTTTGGTGGGAAAGGGGTCAAGACTTGGCTTTATTTTGTGGGATCCTGCTTCCCCTCAATAATGAAACAGTAATCAGAAGCTGATTGAACCTGAAAAATCACATCCCCTAGACCAGTGGTTCTCAACCTTCTTAATGCCACGACCCTTTAATACTCGTATGCGGGTATATCTGGGCGTATCTGCATGTGGGTGGACCTGCCTGGACACAGATAGAGGAGCGGTGTCTCAGTTCCTAAGACCGTCGGAAATATGTGTTCTCTGATGGTCTTAGATGACCCCTGTGAAAGGGTTGTTCAACCCCCAAAGGGGTTGCGACCCACAGGTTGAGAACCACTGCCCTAGACTAACAATATTTAAAGGAGTAGATGGTAGTACAGTGGATAGAGTGCCTGGTCTGGAGTCAGGAAGACCTGAGTTCAAATCTGGCCTCAGACACTTACTGGCTATGTGACCCTGGGCAAATCACTTAACCTTGTTTGCCTCAGTTTCCTCATCTGTAAAACAAGCTAGAGAAGGACATGGTAAACCACTCCAGTATCTTTGCCAAGAAAACCCCAAGTGGGGTCACAAAGAATCATTCACGATTGAAACAACTCAACAATAACAACATGGATAGAATTCTAAACCAATATAGCCCCTCTCTCTAAAGAGAGCAGAGTGACTGAGCATCCACTGGACCTAATCCCCTGTTTCCCCTCCTAGTAGGAATCATAGTTTCCCTTGAAGAAGGGGGGGGAGAAAAGACTAAAGATGTCAATTCTGTCTCCACTTGAGATGTACAGCGACACCTTCATTCGACAGTCCTCATCACGTCAGAAGTCCCCTTCCTGCTTCACAGTCCTCCCCACCCACATGTTTCGTTGTGGCCCAGACAGTAGCTCTACAGGTGGCTGGAGGAGATGCCATCTGGGAAAGGAAAGGTTATCATTTCAATTCGACACTTACTAAGGGTCTAATCGATTAGCTATTAGACATTAGCTAGCCACACCACAGGGACTCCAACTGCTCATCCAGAGAGCCCTGGCTGCTGCCCATCAATGACTGAAAGACCTCCAGCATCCAGACCCTTACAGCCCCTCTTCTAGGTCACTGTAGGCTAAAGGGTACAAAGTCAAGGTCTTGGGAGTCTAGATTACAACCAGCAAGCCCTACATGATACAGGCTCAAATGTATCTCAACCCACCCTAAACTTTGCATTTTTTTTTTAGAGGGAGAAAGGCAGGGCAATTGGGGTTAAGTGACTTGCCCAAGGTCACATAGCTAGTAAGTGTTAAGTATCTGAGGCCGGATTTGAACTCAGGTCCTCCTGATTCCAGGGCAGGTGCTCTACTCACTGTGCCACCTAGCCACCTACCCGCACCCCTCCCCCCCCACCCTAAACTTTGGAAGGCCTCAGTTTCTAGGTTTGAATTTCTCTGACACCTCAAACCTGGGACTTTACCTATTGGCTTTCTTGGTATGAACTGTGGCATAATGGATAGAGCACTGCACCTGGAGTCAGGAAGACCTGAGTTCAAATCCTGCCTCAGATACTTACTAGCTGTGTGAAGCTGGGAAGGTCACTTAATCTCAGTTTGCTCATCTGCAAAATAGAAATAATAATAGTACCTACCTCCTAGGATTGTTTTATGATTTAAAAAAAACCATAATCTACGTAAAGTAGTTTGAAAGTCTTAAAGTGGCACATAAATCCTGGTTATTGTCATCATCATCATCCCAGAGGTTCCCACAGGTTTCAAGTTAAGACGAGATAAATCATGCATGCCAGCTGGGTGGCGCAGTGGATAGAGTGCCAGGTCCAGAGTCAAGAAGACTCATCTTCCTGAGTTCAAACCTGGGTGACCCTGGGCAACTAACTCACTTAACCCTATTTACCATCTGTAAGAAAAAGAAATGGCAAACCACTCCAGTGTCTTTGTCAAGAAAACCCCAAACGGGGTCACAAAGAGTCAGACATCACCAAGACAACTGAATAACAGCAGCAGAAGTCACAAGAGGTTAGGATCATAGCCTAAGACCTAAATGGGATCAAAGGAATCATTTGGACCAAACCCCTCATTTTACAGATGAAAAAACTGAGATCCGGAGAGGGCAAGTTATTTGCCCAAGGTCATATAGGTGCAGAGTAGTGGAGCAGAATTCAAATTCAAGTTCTCTGACTATACATTAAGGAGGCTTTCTTTTTCCACTGCATCAGCTCTGACAGTGAAGGACCTTTTGGATATCAAGGCACGTCTCTGGAACTAGCCTGACCCAGCTGGTGCCCTAGAGCCTTAGAAACTAAAACCAATCAAGGCTGTCCTTGGCCAATAGAACACTCACAGGTGCTCTGCCACAGAATAGAACAGATACATCGGGGGTTTGCCTCCATTCTCCCATCTCCCATATCCATCCGACTTAATAAGACACCACAGAACCCAAAGCTCTTATTTAAGCCAAGCATGGAGTGATGGGGAATGTCTCTGGGTGGGGGAGAAGCTAGTATACAGAGAGGAGCTACAATTCAAGGCTCCCCCTCTCCCCCAAGGACTAGCAGAAACATAGTCTGGGAAAGGAACAAATTCTGGAGATTTGTGACTTTTCTCTTCCCCAGGTTATAGAACTGTCAGTGTCTCAGTGGACCTGTAATTTGTAGCTCTTAGTTTAAATGCTGATGTTTAATAGACCTGTGACCAAAAAATGTTTTTTAGCAGATTGTAAATGTCTCCCTGATGCACCCAACAGTAATTACTCCAGCACTGACAATCTCTATTTAAAAGTTCATGGCCATCCGGTAAGGGAGGGATTAGGGGAGAAGAGCATATCCCAATACATCTCTTCATGGGGATGGGGAGGAAGAGAGAACACGTGCCAGCCTGCATGTGGTTCTTAATGCCAGTGTGGCATCTGCCACATCCATGTGCCCAATATACGACAATCCGGGCCTCAATTCTATTGCTTTAGAAATCTCCTCAATGGCAGTGCCTGGGCATGCTGCAAAACTGGGGAAGAAAGGAGAAGGGATAGGTTTAGTCATTCCTGTAGGAGAAGAGAATAAGCATTTATTAAGTACCTACTATGTACTAGGTACAGTACTACACATTTGTTTGTTTTTGCTTTTTTTGGAGGGGGGAGGGCAGGGAAGTTGGGGTCAAGTGACTTACCCAAGGTCGCACAGCTAGTAAGTGTTAAGTGTCTGAGGCCAGATTTGAACTCAGGTCCTCCTGACTCCAGGGCCAGTGCTCTATTCACTGTGCCATGTAGCCGCTCCAGTACTGCACATTTCTTAACAAATATTATTTCTCTTGATCTTCACAACAACTCTGCAAGGTAGGTGCTGTTATAGTTGAGGAAACTGAGGCAAAGAGATATTAAGTGACTTGCCCAGGATCATATAGTGAGGAAGTGTCTGAGGCTGGATTGGAACTCAGGTCTTCTTGAGTCATCCAAGCCCAGAGCTCTATCCGCTACACCACCTACCTTGCTTGTAGCAAGAGAAACTTGAGTTAAATAATGTTAAATAAAAAGAATCATCAAAGATGTAGAGCTGGAAGGCACCTCAGAAGCCCTTTAGTCCAACATCCTCACGTTAAAAGTGAGGAAAGTAAGGGTCTCAAGTCTCTCCCAGATTCACTTCACCTTCCCCTCGGCTGTCAAAACGAGCCTCCTCAGGTATGACCATGTCCTTCCTATTCAACAAACACCAGTGGTTCCCTAGGGCCTCCAGGATCGAATATTAAATCCTGTTTGCATTCAGAGTCCCTCATAACCTGGCACCCTCCTACCTTTCCACTGTGTGTAATCTCTTTGCTCTTCCTCAAAAACAACACTCCATCGCCACACTCTGGGCAGTTCCCCCGGCTCCCCTCAATGCCTGGATTCCTCTCCATCTTCATCTCTGCCTCCTGATTTCCCTATCTGCTTTCAAGGCCCAGATAAAATTCTACCTTCTACTAAAGGGTTTTCTCAATTGCCCTTAATGTTAGTATCTTTCCTTCATTAAGGATCCATAATTTATCTTGGATACACACACACACACACACACACACACACGTGTGTATATACACATGTATATGTACACATATACATACACACATACATATATATTTGGGATAAATATGTTACATATGTTTATATTTTAATAATAATTAATTCTTAATTATAATTATATAATGGGATGGCTAAGTAGTATAGTGCCAGGCCTAGAGTCAGAAAGACCTGAGTTCAAATCTGGCCTCAGACACTTACTAGATATTTGACCCTGGGCACCCCATTTCCCTGTCTCCTCATCTATAAAATGAACTGGAGAAGGAAACAGCAAAATACTCCAGTATCTATGCCAAGAAAAACCCAAATGGGGTTATGAAGAGTCAGACATGACTCAAATGACTGAATAATAACAATCATATATTTAATATAATCACAATTAATATAAATTATGACATAATTTCTATGTAATATTTAATTCTATAATCTATATTATCAACCTGTTTATTACTAATAATTACATATTATATAATTTAATAGTTTATCTATTATAAATTATATAGTAGAGAGGTTCTATGAATCGAATGAAGATTAGATTAGATGTTCACTAAGGTCCCTTCCAGCTCTAAAATTCTTTGACCTTCCTGGAGACAAGGACAAGGCTAGGGTGACCTCTGGAGGATTCTGCTTACAGGATATCAGAATTTAAAACTATTTAGAGCAGAAAGAGTTGTAACTTTTGTGATATTTCCTTAGGGCTTACTCACCCAATCCAAATCCCCAGTAGCCAACTGGGTCCCTGTAATGGGAATGGGAATTTGAAGATCCTTCCTTCCCCCTTATAGGCCAAATGTAATCACATGGAGCCTATGGGGGGAATAGCTTGCTGAAAGGATGGAACAGGGAGGATGGAGCAGGAAGGAGCAGGAGGGAGCCAGAACAGATGGGAGCAAGCTGCACAGAGGAAAAGCAGCTAGCATGAGTGAGAGAGGGGCATTTTTGTTTAAGGAGGCCTGTTTTGATTTAAAGGCCTGATGGAGAGAAGGCTTGGGAATGTTGATGCTCACTGCATTGGTTATGTGTACAAACTTCTTGGTTGCTATAATGGATTTGGCTTCCTGGTGTTAGAATCTGGCTTTCTGGTATTTGAATAAATATTTTGGTTCTATCTTCCATATGGAGAGTCTGTTACATTTTGTGATTTACAAGTAGACCAGCATATTCATAGTTTCAGTTCAGGTTTATTTTATTTTTTCCCCTCCCATATTCCTTTGAGAATCTTGTACAGATGAGTGGCTGAGAACACAGCTGTGAATGCAGTCTGGCCTCTTCCTTTTCTATTAAGGTTTTCAATATCCTGTCCTTTCTAGAGTAGGGAATGCCTGTTTTGCATATGAAGGTGCTCTTCTTTACCTTTCAATGTCTCTGTCTTCTATAGAGACACTGGTGCCCTCCCCTTACACTGGAAGTATTGGTGCTCAAGCAAGCTGCAAGAACTATATGAATTCAAAGTTTTAGTTTTTTCTAGACATGTTTGGTTGAGTGTGGGGCAAGCAGGAGAGGGGATTCCTGGATACTCCAAAGTCTGCCATTTGGGGAAGTGGCTAGTCAATAGTGGGGCAGTGGGGGGCTGAGAGGAGCTGACCAAGGAGCTTCAAATAGGGAACAATTAAGGAAGGAAGCAGAGGAAATCACAAAGCTAGAGCTAGACAAAACCTCAAGGTCCATTAGATCCAACTGCCATACTTTTGGGGGTGCTAGGTAGTACAGTAATAGAGTGCCAGGCCTGGAGTCAGGAAAACTCATGAGTTCAAATCCTGCCTCAGATACTTACTAGCTGTGTGACCCTGGGTAAGTCACTTAGACCTATTTGCCCCAGTTTCCTCTGCTGTAAAATGAACTGGAGAAGAAAATGTCAAACCAAGAAAACCCCAAATGGGGTCACAAAGAGTCAGACAGGATTGAAATGATGCAACAACAACAAATCCCTCATTTTACAGATGAGGAAATGGAGGCACATGAAAGTTAAGTCATTTGTTCAAAGTCATTCAGGTCATATACATTAGAGGATAGATTAGAAGCCCAGACCTCTGACTCCAGAGCCAAAAAAACATGCTATCTGGGAGTTCCCTGGCTTGATTAATTATCTTGCTAACTGCTTACTAAGCTCAATATTTTAATATATTGGGGCAGCTAGGTGGTGCGGTGAATAGAGCACTGGCCCTGGAGTCAGGAGGACCTGAGTTCAAATCCAGACTCAGATTCTTGACACACTTACTAGCTATGTGACCTTGGGCAAGTCACTTAACCCCAATTGCCTTACCTTCTCCAAAAAAAATTTATTTTTATATATTATCAAAAGTGCACAAGTGCTGTCAGTATCCGTTAGATTTCGTTGTACCCCAGTTCTTAGTCACTGACTCTAGTTCTAGGTTTGAGAATAATCTCTAAGTCCAAGCAGCAGTCAGATTCTGTGGCCCTCCAGATTCCCCAATGAAGAATCTGGGAAGCTGGAAGCTGACCTGGCCTCTGACCAAACCACCATCACTCTTGACCCAGGTTGGTCAGCCAGCCAAGGACAGAATGTGCTTCCCCTGCTTCGAAGAGAAAAGAGAAAACAAAAAACCATGCCCAGAACAGATTTCAATTAAAATAATTAGCACCATTTATTTAGATACCTCTCTTACACACTCTATCATGAGTTATTCTGAGTTTAAAGAAATAAAGTGGGGGGAAGAGGGAAAGGGAGGCAATTCTGCCCAAATTGAAAAAGTCCTCCTGTAATTACAAGATTGGAAAATGTCCACTGTGGGGATCAATAAAGGGAAACCTAAGTGCCATTGTTTGCAGAGATTACAGTTTTTAAATTGTTCCATCTCAGATTTTAATTTTCTCACTGGCTTCGGCAATGTGCCTCTCAGGCTGTGATACCAGCCCTGCTTTCTGGTTCAGAAGAGATCTGCTGAAGCGGGACTTCACTGGGCCAGATCAGCCAACGGCAAAGACATAACGAGGAATTTCTTCAGCCTGTGCAATTTCACAAAGCTTTGGCCATGCTCTCATCCCGTCCCACAGGCACGTCCCATGCTCCATACCGTATGTTACTGCTCCAACCAGGTCACCCACATCATTCAATAAACTCCAGTGGCTCCCAGTCACTGCCAAGATCAAATACGAAATACTCTGTTTGGCGTTCAAAGCCTTTCATAACCTAGCTTCTGCCCACACATACACCTTTCCAGTCTTCTTACATTTCCCCCACGTACTCTGTAGTCCAGTAACACTGGGCTGCACGTCCCAGTTCCAGGCATTTTCACTGGCTGTTTCCCATGCCTGGAGTGCTCTCCCTCATGGGCTCTGCCTCCTGGCTTCCTTCAAGTCCCAGCTAAAATCCCGCCTTCTATAAGAAGCCTTTCCATTTCCCCCTTTATTCTAGTGCCTTCCCTCCATTATTTCCTCTTTATCTTCCATCTTGATTGTTTATATATGGTCATTTGCATGTTGTTTTCCCCATTAGACTACGTGCTTCTCAAAGACAGGGACAGTCTCTTGCCTTTCATTGTCTTCTCAATGCTCATGACAGCGTCTGGCACATAATAGGCACTTAATGTTTGCTGACTGACAGGTTGAAATTGTGGAGACATTTTCCCTCTCCTTGCCCCGAATACCCCAAGAGAACTAAATTCAAATTATGAAACATCTCCTCACTCCATTTAACTCAGGTCTGCTCCGATTCAACAAACATTTAGCAAGAACTTATGTGAAAGAGGAGAGGTAAAGAGTGGATAGAGGGCCAGTCTTAGACTCAGGAAGACTTGGCTTTGTCCTATATATGAAACATGGGTTTTATGTTGTAGTTTAGTTGTGTCCAATTCTTTCTGACTCTTTTTGGGGTTTTCTTGGCAAAGATACTGGAGTAGTTTGCCATTTCCTACTCCAGCCCATTTTACAGATGAAGAAACTGAGGAAAATAGGGTCAATCGGCTTACCCAGGGTCACAGAGCTATTAAGTATCTCAAGTTGGATTTGAACTCAGGAAGAGGCCCAGCACTCCATCTACTGTGCCACCAAGCTGCCCATAGATTAGAGAGATAGATAGATAGACGGATGGATGGATGGATGGATGGATGGATGGATGGATGGATGGATAGATAAACACAGTTATAGATATACAGATAGATATATACATGAATAGATATATACACATAAGTAGATATACATACAGGTAAATATATAGATAGATAGAGTGATAGATACACACATAGATACAGATAGCTATACACACATAAGTATATATACACAGAGATAGACATAGATGATAAACATAGACATTGATATAAACACACATAGAAAGAGATAGATGATAGCTAGATAGATAGACAGGTAGATAGATAGATAGATAGATAGAGAGATAGAGAGATAGAAACATATATATGTTTGTATGTAGGTAGGTATATATGTATGTATATATAAATATAAAACCAATAATGGTCCTACAAAAGAGATCATGAAAGATACCTCCTCTTTTTGGAAGAATACTGCATACATTGTTACAAGGCAGAAGATTGCATGTATTACACAAGGCAGAATGTTGTAAACGTTGCAGATATTGTCCCTGGATCAGTTGGGTTTTGCCTATTTTTCTTTTGTTGGGGGCACCTAGGTGGTGCAGTGGGTAGAGCTCTGGGCCTGGAATCAGGAAGACCTGAATTCAAATCTGGCCTCAGATATTAGCTGCGTGACCCTATCCAGGTCACTTAATCCCGTTTGCCTCAGTTTTCTCATTTGTAAAATAAGGTGGAGAAGGAAACGGCAAAGCTCTCTAGTATCTTTGCCACAAAAATCCCAAAAAGAGTAGGACACAATTGAACAACAACACTTTCTATGTCGGTAGCAGTGGGACCATTCCTTGAAGCACGCATGACAGTGGACCTGCTCCCTGAACACTTGCATTGGGCCACTTTCAAAAAGACTTCAGAAAACAGTGCTTCTCATTGGTCTCTTAGTTCCCTTAGCAAGGGACTATGTTAAAGACAATTAACCTTGCCTACACCCAACCATCCTGCCCCCAAGACCCCCTAAGTGGAGTTGACCAGACAACGTCCTGACCCCTCATCTCACATTTCAGGGTAAAACAGGTGAGTAAAAGTTGTAGAGCAGTGGTGTCAAACTCAGATAGAAACTGATTCCTCCAGGGCATATTAATTTAGAAAAACAAAAACTAATATTTTCTATGCTCTACTGTGCCAGCTAGTAGGTGGTGCAGTGAAGAGAGTGCTGGGGCTGGAGTCAGGAAGTCTCATCTTCCTGAGTTCAAATGTGACTTCAGACACTTACTAGCTGTGGGACCCTGGGCAAGTCATTTTACCCTGTTTGCCTCAGTTTTCTCATCTGTAAAATGAGCAGGATATGGTAAACTACTGGAGTATCTTTGCAAAGAAAACCCCAAATGAGATCAGGAAGAGTCTAATATGACTGAAAAAGGACTGAACAATAAACAACAAGTGTTCTAATTTATTTTTTTAAACATTTCTCAATTACATTTTAATCTGGTTCAAGTAACACTCTCACATAATGAGAGGCTTGGAGCCCTCAAGTTTGACACCACTGTTACAGAGGTGCTCTGCTTTCTCACACATGCCCTAGTAAAAGAAAACCTAAGAATAACAGAAGTAAGTGCTTCCATCTGGTCAGAAACTGAATTTAAATTAAAAAAAAAAAAACAAAACCAGCCAGGATTCAGCAGAGTCTCTGAGAGAGTATATAACAGGGAAGCCATAACAAGCCCCAGTAAATGGTCTTGAAACCTAAAAGCATTGAAAGAGTCACCCAAGGGAAAGTAAACAGAAGAAAACATTGAGTACAATGAAAAAAATACAGTGGATTAAGAGAAACGCAAGATGAAATCCCAGATGAAAAAAAGTAACTCCACCACAAATACAATCAGAAGCACAGAGAGAAAAAAAAATAATGGTTTGGCCACAAAGGCTGCAAGAAGAGTTGGAAGAAATTATGCAGGAGATTTTTTTTAATGAAAGTGGAATTGAAATAAAAACTCTTTTGTTGTTCAGTCATGTCCAACTCTTCATGACTCCATTTGGGGTTTTCTTGGAAAAGCAGTTGCCATTTCCTTCTCAAGCTCATTTTTTTTTACAGATGAGGAAACTGAGGCAAACAGGCTTAAGTGACTTGCCCAGGGTCATACAAGTTAGCAAGTATCTGAGGCCAGATTTGAACTTAAGAATATGAATCTTCCCATCTCCAGGCCCAGCACCCTATCATCTATGCCACCTAGCTACCTCTAATAAAAACTCTATGATATACCCAAAGACCCCAGTTTTGGGGATAAGAACTCACTATTTGACAAAAACTGCTGGGAAAATTGGAATATAGTGTGGCATAAACTGGACATAGACCATTATCTAACTCCTTATACCAAAATCAAGTCTAAATGGGTGCACATTCTAGGTATAAAGGCTGATACTGTAAGTAATCTGGGGAAGCAAGGAATACTTTACCTGTCAGATTTCTGGAGTAGGGAAGACTTTATGACCAAAGAAGAGTTAGAGAGCATTATAAAAGGCAAAATGAATAATCTTGATTACATTAAATTAAAAAGTTTCCGTACAAACAAAGCCAATGTAACCAAGACTAAGAGGGAAGTGGGAAATTGGGAAAGGATTTTTATAACCAGTGTCTCTGATAAAGGCCTTCTTTCTAAAATATACAGGGAATTGAGTCAAATCTATAAGAATACAAGTCATTCCCCAATTCATAAATGGTCAAAGAATATGAACAGGCAATTTTCAGAGGTAGAAATAAAAGATATCTATAACCACATGGAAAAAATGCTCTAAATCACTATTGTTTTGAGAAATGCAAATCAAAACAACTTTGAGGTACCACATCTCACCAGTCAGATTGGCTAAGATGACAAAACAGGAAAATGACAAATGCTGGAGAGGATGTGGAAAAATTGGAAAACTAATGCATTGTTGGTAGAGTTGTGAACTGATTCAACCATTCTGGAGAACAATCTGGAACTATGCCCAAAAGGCTATAAATAATTGCATACCCTTTGACCCAGTAATACCACTTCTAGCGTTGTATCCCAAAGAGATCATAGAAGCGGGAGGAAGATCCATATGTACAAAAATATTTATTGCAGCTCTCTTTAATGTGGCAAAAAAACAGAAATTAAGAGGATGCCCATCAATTAGGGAATGGCTAAACAAGTTGTGGTATATGAATGTAACAGAATACTATTGTGCTATAAGAAATGAGGAACAGATAAATTTCATATTTACCTGCAGAGGCCTATACAAACTGATGCTAAGTGAGAAGAGCAGAACCAGGAGAAATTTGTACACAATCACAGACACATTGTATGTGTGATGATCAACTTTGATAAACTGGACTCTTCTCAGCAACACACAGTTATATGACATCTCTAAAAGTCTTAGGATGGAAGGAGATATCTACATTCAGAGAAAGATCTAGAAAGAACAGAGTTTAAATGGAGACTGAAGCAAACTACATGCTCTCTTTCTTTTCCATATTTGGTTTTGTTTCCTCTTTCCCATTGTTCACTCCATTGGTTACAAC
>CM053584.1:162841621-162863114 GCA_028627135.1 Pseudochirops cupreus | reverse complement strand
TGCATGCTGCCATGGCGGGGAGGAGGGAGGGGGAGGGAAGGGAAGGGAGAAAATTTGAAACTCAAGGGATTGTGGAACTGAATTTTGTAAACTAAAAGTAAATAAACAAATCAATTTTAAGAAAAAGAAAAAAATTGTAGAAGGAAAAATTGAAAGATAATAAATAGCTTAGAAGAGAAGGTGGAAAACCTTGTTAAGTATATACAAGGAGCTAAATACTTGAAAAGTAGAATGGAGAATTCACTAACTCCATGAGAAAGAATGAAACAGAGGAACAAAATCAGAAGTTTGAAAAAAGAAAAGAAAATGAATGGTACTTAAGATCACAAACAACTGTTGTACTAAAGAGATCAAGGAGAGAAAATTTAAGAATCATTGGACACCCTGAAAACCATAACCAGAAATATAGAACCCTATCCTTGAGTTTCTGCTCAGACAATGAATACTGAAATAAAGGGAAATTTGTTACTCTATGTCTGATTTCTTACAGTCTCAGGAAGGGAGAAGGGGAGAGCAGGAAGGAGGGATAGAATTTGAAACCCCAAATTTTAAATTAAAATGTTTGAAAATTTAGGAAATATAAAGGAAAGTAAAATTTGTTCAGCAGTCCTCCAAAATAGTCTATTCCTTCTACAAAAGTATAATAGATGTGATGGCTTCTTGTTTCGTGTTTTAATTTTTAGCATGCATTAATGTGCATTGATAAGTCTTATGTTTTAAGCATTTCATTAGTGGTAGAGGATAATAGATTCTATGCCTGAAATCTGCTCCTTTGTATACGGAGTAACATTTCTAAAAAGAACACTGTTAATCCTTTTTGGGGATACCCTACACATTAGTCACATCAAAGCTCTGCTGTGGTTTTTTTGGTTGGGTTTTTTTAAATCTTTTGAATTCTTCTCTAAGGCGTCTTTAGAGTTAGGGTTAGAATAACCAGAGCACTTGAGGAATCTGGTCCCCAATCTTTAGGTTCTGATTCCCCCAGAACTGAACAGAATCTGCATGAGTCCAAAACCAGAGCCCCATGGTGTGAAAGGACACACACATACACACACTCCACCCCATGCTACAGATGACACTTTGTTACAAGGAAGAGTTTAACTCAAAGAAAAACAGAGAAGAGGGCATATTTAGATATGACAGTGATGTAAAAACAGAATTCATCGCACGATTATAGCAACAATAAAACTTATTTTAAAAAAAAGATGTCTGACAATAGTATAAAGAATGGATTAGAGAATAGGAAGGCATGTTAGGAGGTTATTGTAATAGGTCACAAAGGTAATGAAGAGCTGTGCTGGAATAAGGGCAGTGGGAATAGAAAAAAGAAAAGACTCAAGAGAAACTGCCGAGGAAGAATTGACAGGACTTAGCAGCTGAACACTTGGTGTTATCCTCATCCCTTCCCTCTTTCTCACCTCTCATATCCAAACGTGGAAGATGGTGATAGATGAATTGCATTGTCACTGACAGTAATGGTGACAAAAATTGAAAATGACACAAGGAGCAGATTAAAGGGGAAAGATAATAAGATTGGTTTTTGACATGTCAAGTTTGAGACGCCTATGGAATAGCCAGAGAGACATGTGGGTCAGCCCTGAAAATATAGACTTGGGAGTCCAACTTATAGAGGTAATATTTTAAGCCATGGGAGTGACTGAAATTGTCAAGGGAGAGATGAAAAGGCCAAGGAAAAACCATTGGGAAGCATTCACCTTAGGAGGTCATGAAAAGAACAAAGAGCCGTTGAAAGGAGGATTTAGAGAGGTAGGAGGAGAACTAGGAGGTTGTGATATCACTGAAACAAAAAGAGAACAAGGTTTCCAAAAGGAAGGGATGAGAACCACTGTCAAATCATACAGAGAGCTCAGAAAGGCTCAGGACTAATAAAAGGCCACAGATTTTGGTGAGTAGAACATCAGAGGTGACCTTTGAGTTTTAGCTATTGTTGGGAACATAAGCCAAATTTCAAAACATTGAGAAGAAAATGGGTGATGAAGAAGAAAAAGGATCAAGAATACATTTTTTTCCCCAAGAAATCTGCAGTGAAGGTTGAGGAAGAGAACAGGATAGTAACTGGATAGCACAAAATAGTCAAGAGAAGGATTTTTATTTAGGATTTGGGAGATCTGAGAATAGGAAGATAGGAAGGAGTTAATGGAGAAAGACAGGCTAAATAATGATGGCAAAAAGGAAATGATTCATGTAGCAAGTCCCGGAAGACATATGAGGGGATAGGATCAAGGGCATAGAGAAAAGAATTTTCCTTTAGAAAGAATGAAGGTATCTCTTTCCGAGAACTGAAATTAAAGAAGAGAGAGAATGGTTTCTCTGAGGCAGCTCAATGGTCCAGAGTGTTGGGTCTGTTCCCTAAGCCACTTGAAAAAGATCCACTTGAAAGTGATTCAATAGATGGAGGCCAGCAAAATACTCAAGTGAGGAAATATGGGTTTTCTAGTACCTGAAGACTCCAATAAGCCTGTGACCTTTCTTTTTTAGACCGTGAGGGACTACCATCTATTATTACAGATTACATTCAGAATCATCAAGGTTCTCTCCATTCAATTGATTCCCCAAAACTTAAATAACCACCTTGAACCCTGAATTTTCTTAGGATTGATCTCCTCATCTTCTTTCCTCCCAGGAATCACCATCTAATCTAGGGCTTCTACCACTGTGTTGACTTTCAGCCCAGTCAACATCACGTCATCAGTATAGTGGTGGATATAGAGCAGCTAGGTGGCACAGCAAATAGAGCACCAGGCCTGGAGTCAGAAAAATTCATCTTCATGAGTTCAAATCCAGCCTCAGACACTTAGTAGCTGCATGACCTTGGGCAAGTCACTTCACCCTATTTGCCTCAGTTTCTCCATCTACAAAATGAGCTGGAGAAAGAAACGGCAAACATTCCAACATCTTTGCCAGGAAAATCCCAACTCAGGTCATGAAGAGTTGTACCGGACTGAAAAATGATCAAACAACCACAGTGGTAGACATGAACATCTTCAGAACATGGTTCTATTTCTAGTGCTCTGCCTACCAAACTGTGGCAATATGAAGGAGAACTCAAGAAACCCTGAGAAGAAAGGTAATAGTATACTGACCTCCATATGAAGTGATTGTTTCGCTTGCTCCTGAATAGTTAGGCCACAGTATTGGTGAGATTGACAAACACATGCCACTCAGCTGGTTCCTAAGCTGTTCATGGGTTCACCAGCAACCTTACCTTAACTGGTCAAGAATCCTATTTTAGACCAAGTTGGAGCACAAATTTACTGCTTTTTCCCACAACTTGACTGCCCACAATGGGCCTGAATGTGGGTGTACCAAGATGGCTCTGGCATGGTATTTCACTACATCTTTTATCATGACAATAACCTTTCCTTTGCCCCTTTCAGTTTTATCAGCCTGTGAACAGTAAATTCTACAAGAGCAAGAAAGGCTCCCATGGGGCTCAGTAAAATGGAGGATGTGCAGTTGGCTAAGGGGTTGGTTCTTTTTTGTCTTCTCTTACTCCCTTCCAGTGGTATCCTCACTCTGGAGAGGGCTATACCTTAGGGGCATGGAAGGATTCTCTGTCTCAGGTTTTCTGTAGTCTTGGCCCCACCACAGCCTAATACTAAGGCCTGATTAATCTATTGAGGATCATAGGGCCATAAATTTAGAGTTGAAAAAGAACCTGAGAGGTCATCTAGTCCAGCTGCCTCATTTTATAGATGAGGAAACCTGAAGAGGCAGGATAATGAATGGAGAGACAGGGAAAGGGGTCAATGGAGATTCAAACTAACTTCAACAACATTCAGTCATTGACCCATGTCCTCTTCTTACTGTGAGTTTTATGTTGGGAAATGTGGCCTTGGAGAGATTGATATCAACTTCCAGATGGAAGTAGAGCATAAACCAACACAGTCCAAAGCTCTTTCTCAAGGCTGGTCTTCTGGAGAAACAGTGTGATACAGTGGAATGTTCTCTCCAGAATCAGGGAATCAATATGGAAATAATAATAATAATAGATAAAATTTTCATAGTTTCCTGTGTATAAGATGCTATGCTAAGCACTTTACAATTAATATCTCATTTGGTTCTCACAATAACCCTGAAAGGTAGGCACTATTATTATCCCCATTTTATAGACAAGGAAACAGAGGTGACCAGGTATTAAGTGACTTGCCCAAGGTCACCCAGTTAGTAAATGTCTGAGGTCTTCCTGAGCTCTATCTACTGAGCCACCTAGCTCTGTCTTCTACAACCCATGTGACTGACCTTAAGCAAGTTAATTCATTTCTCTCATTTTTTCATTTTCCTTGTCTTTTAAATGAAGATATTGGGCTAAATGACATTTAAAGTTCCTTCTATTTTTAAATCTCTCATCCTGTGAACCTTTTCAGGCACCAAAATTTCTAGTAACAGCTCTGCCAGAACCCAGCACCAAACAAATTGTATGTATATGTGGCCATCAGCAAGTGACTTTCTCTTTCTGACTTTATCTCTCTTTATCCCTCAGGTTTTCCATCTGTAAAATAGGGACAACAATACTTGCCCTTCCTCCCTCTAGGTGTTGTAGGGAAGAAAATAATTGGTTAACTATAAGAAAATACAGGAAAATGTGTCGTTATTATTACACCAAACCACAACCTCTCATCTCTCTGTTTCTTTCTTTCAATTTCTCTCTCTCTCTCTCTCTCTCTCTCTCTCTCTCTCTGTCTCTCTTTCTTTCTCTCTCTCTCTGTCTCTCTCTCTCTCTGTGTCTCTGTGTGTGAATCTCTGTCTCTGTCTCTCTATCTCTGTCTCTGTCTCTCTGTCTCTCTCAGTTTTTGTCTCTGTCTCTCTCTTCCTCCTTCCCTAGCTCTCACAGTCACACACTCAGAAACACCTTCTCTATGGCACACCGAACTCCCTCAATTCTGGACTTATTATTTGCAACCCATAGACAAGCTGGTCTCTTGTGAGAAGAAGAGAAGGTTTGGGTAAAAACACAGAACAGAACCCCTAACAATAATAAAGAGTTGGATGTATCTTTATTCCTTCTTAGAGTAAGAAGATATTCCTTTTTCTGTTCTCTTGAAATAGGACAAGACCTGCAGCCCAAAGTCCTGATCCCCGATGGATGGGTCAGGGTGGATAGTATCTAAACACTGACCAAGGTCACAAGGCTTGGAGTATTTAATCCAAAAGAAGAACAGAGCTGACAAGCAACTGACTTCCTTCCCCCTCTCCAGGAGACCCGGGCTGAAGACTTCATCTAATGTAATTAAGAGGCCAACTGCAGCTGTCTTGCTCCATTAAGAGCAGATCAGCTCTGTCAGACTGGAGTCTGCATGGCAGGAAAACCTGAAGAACTAGGTAAGAAAGGATGAAGACAAAAGATGGCACAGGAGCTGGAGGAGATCTCACAAATTCCACTGGATCATATCCCATTTCTGGATCTTTCCTCTTTCCATCACATCCTGTTCCATTCCATCTCTCAACCCCATGAGGCAAGGCTCAACTCCTGGGGATCCAACGTAAAAAATAGGCTTGTGGACAGCACAACAATCAAAAGAAAGAGCCAGGGGGTATAGGGTTTATAGGAATGGAGCCCTCCTGGAACTAGAATTCACATTGGCCTCAGAAACTCTGTCTCATGTCAGCAGGTCCTCACCTAGAGACCCTGGTGCTTAGGAAAAATAATTGGACTTGAGGAAAAGGTAATGAGCATGTGAGGTTTGCACCCATTTTATTGTTGTTGAGTCATTTTTCAGTCATGTCCAACTCTTCATGACACCTTTTGGGGTTTTCTGGGTAAAGATATTGGAGTGGTTCACGATTTCCTTCTCCAGTTCATTTTACAGATGAGGAAACTGAGGCAAACAAGGTTAAGTGACTTGCCCAGGGTCACACAGCTAGTGTCTGAGGTCAGATTTGAACACAGGAAGATGAGTCTTTCCAACCCCAGACCCAGTGCTCTATCCACTATGGTGCCATCTAGCTGCCCCTTTGTACCTATACAGAAAGGGTTTACACCCTGATAAGGGACATGTACCACCTCCTAAAAGTGTGGCCCTTCCTAGAGACCAGAACATCCCCAACATCCCAATCTGAGCATTTCACAAATGCTTTTTGACCACATGATATGTACATGGCACCATGCCAGGCTTCCCTGTCTGATCCGCTGATCCTAGGTCCAGAGTCAGGAATGAAAGGAAGGAAACACGTAGTTATTAAGTGCCAACCATTATCTCATTTTATCCACACTATAATCTTGAGAGACAGGTGCTATTATTATCCCCATTTTATGATTGAGGAAACTGAGGCAGGCAGGTTAAATGACTTGCCCAGGGTCACACAGCTAGTAAGTGTCTGAGGCTGGATTTGAACTCAGATCTTCCTGACTTCATGCTCAATATCTGGCTAGTTTCCTGGCATTTTGATTCCTTCCTAGCTGCATCTGTTTCTTTAGAAACATTGCTTCATCATCCTTGGCTCCATCCAACATGCTTCCCTAACCATTCTCTCTATAACACCAGACCAGGGAGAGGAAGAAAAAGGGAGCCTATAATATCAATCCATTCTCTTCACTGATGTTCTCAGCCTTTTTCCAGATATCCTCCTACTTTCCACCATTTCATGTGTCTCTTCCTATTTCCGATTGCCTCTGTCTTCATCACTATCTCCTCCCCTCAATCTTCATAAAAGAATAACATAATCAAAATTACACACAAACACCACATGCATATACCTGAACACACACACACACACACACACACACACACACACACACACACACACACACACACACACACACACACCTGATTTATGCTGCTAATAGATCCCTCTGCTCCTGCATCCCAAAGGCTTGCCATAAAAGGTTTCTTTAATCTCCTCACCTTGGGAAACACGATAGCATTCCAGTAATTGCTTTTGGAAACTCGGTCATCATTTAATTGCTAGAAATTCTGTTGGGTAATATAACACAGTGAAGTAATCTCAAGTCTAGTCACTTCTTGCAGATACTCAAGTAAATGTACGTGATTTTGTGTGTGTGTGTATGTGTGTGTGTGTGTGTGTATGTGTGTATGTATATGTGTGTGTGTGTGTGTGTGTGTGTGTGCGCGCGCAGATGGTATTTGTGTTCCTGGATTGGGTTGTTTGTTTTTTACACAAACTATGGTAGTAGCAGAGAGATCTCCCAAGGGAATTAAAGGAACTTTGTGGGTCAGAATCCACTCAAAGCCATAGCTCCATAATCCCCTCCACCCCACCCCTAAACTGATATCTTACTTTTGTTAATGTAAAAGACCCTCAGGTCCAGGGACTGATGGGCATTCCCTCCCACAGAGAGATAAAGGGCAACTAGGTGGCACAATGGATAGAATGCTAATCCTGGAGTCAGGAAGACTCATCTTTCTGAGTTCAAATCTAGCCTCAACACCTACTAGCTGTGTAAACCTGCACAAGTCACTTAATCCTATTCACCTTTGTTTCCTCATCTGTAAAATGAGCTATAGAAAAAAATGGCAAACCACTCTAGTATCTTTGCCAAGAAAACCCCAAATGGAGTCAACAACAACAACAAGAGATAAAGGTTTGAACTCTCATAGATCAGGTGCAGTATTAGGTGGGCCAAGCTTCTATAAAAAGCGATCAGGCTTTTTCCTGTTATCTCTGACTTATTACTACCCCACTCCAAAGTAAAACCATGAAGATGATCTCTGAAACCAATCTAGCTGTCTTACAAAATGTTTCCCATCCGGATTTTTTAAGCATCAACCTTCCAAGAAAGTAAAGCAGTAATTATATTATTGTTCCTCGATTAAGCCTTTTCCAACGAACATTCATGAATCTTTTGCATGTTAAATATTTCTTTTGTTTGGAAGAAATAAATAGCTGTCTTTTAAATATTATACATTGAGTACCTTTCTACTCTCCATTTTGAAGAGACCCTGCACATGAGTCTAAGCTAAACTTACTCTTTTTGGAGGTGAGACTCCCCTAAGATTGAACCCAGTTCATTTACATATGACCTCAGAAATCGAGACCCCTTGAGAAGAACAGGACAAGTGGCCTAGCTCCTCTGGGCCGAGCAATGATTATTTATATGTTGTTACAGAAACATTGACAAAAACTTAAAGTATGTTATTAATATTTAAATTATGAATATGTATTTCACTTTCACCTCAGATCTGCTATCTAAGTAACTCACTCAAGGTCCATATCTCCTGGCCAGTCTGGCATGCATGACTCATTTTCCTATTGGCACTCATCTCTTCCAAAATGTAGTTACAAGGAGCACCTGCTTCAGGGTAGCTGGCACTGACTGAGGAACTCAGAAACTACCAGCATCTTGACATAGCTGTTAGGCTTGAAAAATCTGTTTCCTGGTCACTATTTGGTTGCCTGTGTTCAGAGAAAAAATACAAGGCAGAAGAGACATCAGATCAAGACTCAAGTTCACCTACACAATATACTTTCTCAATGCCAAGTTTGAAAAGCTGCTGTAGTGACAGAAAGTTGGGAAAGTGTCCCTCCCCCACAGGAAGTTCAATGGAGATCTTAAAGGTCCTAACATACTTGGTTGGTAGGAAGAGACATAAAAAGACAGAAACAGAGACAGACAGAGATGGACAGAAAGAAGAGTCATTCTTTTTAAAGGTCAATGTATGTGTAAGATTCTTATTTGACACAACACCCCTCTAACTGCCAACATAGAGACCAAGGTGATGGGGTCATAGGGCCTGAACCCCTAGAAGGAAAACACCATGTCTTTGAAAGCAACCTAGGCCCTGAATTTTTCCATACATTTCAGCAACTCAGATCACTGGGGTCTTGCCCAAGACATCTGGCCCACTTCAACCCACCTAAACACTCCATAGTCTTTCACAATCACTCTTGGCACACCCAAGATCACTTAATACTCCTTTCACTATTGTACCTGGTCCACCCCAGGCTATTTACCACTCCTTATCCCATCCAGATCTTTTCACTGTCCTTCCTTTTGTATATAAGTATCAGTCTCACACCCATTAAGTTACAGATTCACTAGAAATCTAGCTTACTCCTATTGGTGTTACAATAAACCTTGCCACTTTGACTGGAAGAAGGTTTGAGTGTGTGAATTCTTTCCAGGTGGACACTACCCTGTACCTGATATTTCAGGATTTCTAGCAACCCCAAACTGCATCAAAGGAACCAATAAGAGAACTGCTTCATTATCCTAAAGCAAAAGTTCTTCAGTGCTGAACCAAAGCCCCCATCCCCAGAGATGGCCCAAGGACCTCAGCTCAACCTCACACATGGAATGGCTGTAGTTCAGTTATTTCAGTCATATCTAACTCTTCATGACAACAAGAGACAAAGGTTTGAACTCTCATAGATCAGGTGCAGTATTAGGCGGGCCAAGCTTCTACAAAAAGCGATCAGGGGTTTTCTTGACAAAGATGCTGGAGTAGACTGCAATTTCCTTCTCAAGCTCATTTTACAAATGAGGAAACAGAGGCTAATGGGATTAAGTGATCTGCCCAGGGTCACATAGCTAGTATGTGTTTGAGGCTGGATTTGAACTCAGGGAGATGAATCTTCCTGACTCCAGGCCAGGCACTCTATGCACTACACCATTTAGTTGCTCATTTTGGATAGCTTCCAGAAGGTCAGTTCCCACATATGCTCCATACATTGTGCTCTAGTCAGAATAGATCAAGGAATCTTCCATGATTACTCCCTCACCCCATCCCCCAATTACACTCAGTCAACCAGAAGTATTAAAAAGATATTTAATGAAACATCACAGTAAAATAAACTACAGTAAAAATTTTCCCCACATACACAGTATACTTTCCCACCAGTTGTTGGACAAGGGACACGTTCATGGAGATACGTGACCAGAGGAGACATATGGAGGGTCACGTACATAGAAACATGTATGAAGGAATGCATTGTAGGGAATATAAATGATATGCCTCTGATACTGTAGAGCTGCTGATGTCCTCTGGCAAAGACAAGTCGTTTTCTCTGTTGCCATGCACTCTCAGTTTTCTATAGGATATCTCCACTGTGGGTAGCTAGGTGGCACAGTGAGTGAAGTGCCGAGATTTGTGTTCAAATCTGGTCTCTGGTTCAAATCACTTACTAACTGTGTGACCCTGGGCAAGTCACTTAACCCTGTTCGCCTCAGTTTCCTCATCTGTCAAATGAGCTGGAGAAGGAAATGGCAAACAACTCCAGTGTCTTTGCCAAGAAAACCCCAACTAGAGTCGTAAAGAGTTGGATATAACTGAAAGTGACTAAACAACAAAACCTCCACTGAGTTATTCTCTCTGCTGGATGTCTCTACTGCTGCCCTCTGCTATTATCTGCTTTGGACTCACAAGCAGGAACTCTAAAGCATCTACTATTCCTTCCTGCCATCTCCTGGATTGTTGCAGCTTTTCCCCCAAATGGGAAGTGGTCCATTTAAAATAGAGCTTACTAACCTATAGGTTGTCTTTAGCTCTTCTGTGATACAAACCTCAATCAGCCAACTAGCCAGCTAGAGAAGCCCTTAGGTTTCTGCTATCATCTCCAATAATCCAAAACTCCAGCAAATATTTGTTAAACACCTGCTATGTGCCAGTCACTGTTCTAAGAGCTAGAAATACAATTAATAAAAAGACAGCCTCTATCCTTAGGGAGGCTACAATATAAAGGGGGGGAGGGGAAACAATAGACAAATGGAAGCAGGAAAGGTGGGGGTGGGGAGTGGTACTGTACCAGACGCATCTTGTTCGGTGGAGTTGAAGCCAGGCAGAACAGCAGACGCTTAACTCTCTTTCCAATTCCTTTTATACAGCCACTGAGGTTCAGTTACTCTCGACTCTTTTTTTGAGGTATGATTTCAAAAATGTCTTCTACCTCCAATCATATCCCTGGATCCCCTTCAAATCATCTCTATACTCTATTTAGTAGAAGTATATATGAGCTGAATGGAGTTGGACAGATTTCTTTGCAATCCTTATAATGCCCCCCAGGTGCCATGCAAATCACTTTAGAAGGAAGACTGAAAAAGGTCAGTTGGTGACCTTTGGTCAACCAAAATTGCCATACTTCATAAATAACAAACCTTTATTACATGTCTGCTTTATGCAGTGCCCTATGCTGGTTGCTGGACATACAAAGATAGATATGAAAGTATCTAAATTAATATTACCTCTAATTTCTTCTGTATGATTTTAAATCATTTCATACGATATTAATTTTACAACTGAGTCAGCTTTTCCTCTGAATGGAAGTTACAGATTAATTTGTTATAATCCCCAAAAGGAATATTGTCTGTCCTACCTATCCTTGTACAATTAAAGAGGGTCTTATCTCCCTAACAAATCCTTCTAGGCCAGCAGTCTGATAACTCAGGTCTACTAACAAGGTCTGCAAGATGCTGATAGGTCCCACAAAACAATTAACATTCCTTCACTGTCAGAGAGGTGTGGTCACTACTCCCATGTGGGTATGCTAGCCCACTTTTTTAAAATCACCAATCATGTTGTCCCCACTCCTATGATGCTGTCTGCCCTATAACCAATCATATTGTCTTCCTTACCTACCCAATTCTGTACTCACCAAAACTATATTAAAACTAGTGAGCCCCACCTCAGATTCTTTGGTTATTGAGAGAGGTCATTGACCCAATTTATTGGTTACTGCTAGCCCAACTAAAAAATTGATCATACTCACCCCTTTTTCTCTCAGTTTACCTTAATTTTCAAACATGACAGATACAACACAGATCCTATTAGTAAGGAGTTTCTGATCTAACAAGGAGGTCAGGTACATAACTAATTGATACATAATTTGCTAATATAAGAGAGAATGAAATAAATGTCAAGAAGGTACACAGGTACTATAAGAAATTCAAGGTGAAAGAGATCATGGTGATGGAGGGCCAAATAAGAGGAGAGAGAAAACTTCTTGGAAAAGATAACAGTTGAACTGGGTCTTGAACAAAATAATCTAGGGTGGAAAAAATGGCGGTCTGAGTTGAGGCAGTTGTGGTAAAAATAGAAAAGAATACCCACATGTAAGGAAGATTGCAGAGCTTAAAAAGAGTAGGACTTGGCTATTGGTTGAATATTTGGAACTATATGACCCTGAGCAAGTCACTTAACCCTTCTCTGCCTCAGTTCTTCATCTCTAATAATAGCACCTATCTCACAGGGTTGTTTTGAGGATCAAATGAGATAACATATGTAAAACACTTTTAAGCCTTGAAATACTACATAAATGTTAATTAACATCATCATTATTATTGTAATTATATGTGGGGAAAAGAAAAAGGAAGAGCCAAAGTTGATTCTAACATGATAAGCCTAGGAGAATAGGTGTACCATTAATAGAAATAGAGAAGTTTTTTTTTGAGGGGGGAGGTATAGAAGAAGATAAGTTGCTCTAAACACAATGCTTTGAGGTACCAACAGGACTTGTAGGGGGGAGTTATCCAGTACTTAGTGGGGAAGATAGGACTTCTTGTTGTTCATCCTTCAGTCTCAAAGAGGACCAATGACATCAGGAGGGTGATGCCTTGCCTTGTGTGTGAGTTGGATGTGAGAGAGAGCTGTGCAAGATCATCAGCCTCACTCCTCTAAAGTCATCGGAGTCCAGTGGCAAGACAAGAGTCAAGACAACTGGTGATAGCCCAGTAAACATAGAACTAGAGCTGTGGGAAAAGACTTTGGGTGGAAACAGCAATTTAGGAATCATCATTTTGAAAACAGAAGCAGATTAGGACCATGATGAATTAAGAGTTCTGGCTTTGGAGTACGAGAGCCTAGATTCAAATCCCAACTTTGCTACTTGACTTATCTGTGTGAACTTGGACAAGACATTCAACTTTTCTTAAACTCAGCTTCCTCATCTACAAAATGATGAGGTTAGAATAGACGACCTCTAAGATCACTTCCCACTTTGTCTCTCTGAACTTATGATAGCACCTTAAAATTCAAGTTAGAGCAGATGAGCACAAGGATAAGAGCATAAACAGAAAAGAGGGTGTAGAACAAAATCTTGGGGCAATATACAGAAGGGACTAGAGGAGAAAGGAGTCAGCACAAAGTAGCAGAGGGAGAGAGATATGTAAAAGAAATCATGGGCATGCAGAGTCATGAAAGTAAAGGGAGGTAAAAATATATTTTAAAAAAAGAAAGAGAGAGACCACAGTCACAGAGTCAAATGCCACAAAGAAGTCAAAAAAGATCACGGAAATAAACAAGCATTGCACTGAATGATAAAAGAGGCCATTTATAACCTTGGAGAGCACTGTTACAGTAAAGTGTAGAGCTTACAAGTTGAGGAGTGAGTGAGGTGTGCAGTAGTGAGGAGGAAGCAAGATACAGGATAACGACTTGAAGGAGAAGTAAAAACAAGCAAATTCTTTTTTTTTTTTACATTGGGGAGTCTGGAACATCTTTATAGAAATTGAGGGTGAGGAGCCAGTAGAGAGGCTCTCTCCCATGATTGAAGATGCATGAGAGAGAGGGAATGATTGATGGAGAGAGGCTGTTAGCACTGAAATTGAAGAAGGCTGAAATGCTTTGCTGTAGGAAGGTGATGTTAGGTGGAGGACTGAAGGAGCAGGAAGGCACAGTATTAAGCGTCATCGATGCTGTTGCCTTGATGAGAACTGAGTTGTCTGCAGAACATGAATCAGACCCAAGGTGGTCTCTGGGTTTTGAAAAGATAGCTGTATAATCTAGTTTTTACTGGTGTCTCTTCTCTGGAGGTGCTGACATATAAGAAAACAGCCTGGGAGTTTTATAAAAGCAAAGAATTGTAGATTTAGAACGGAAAGGAATCTTAAAGACTAGCTAATCCAACTCCCTTATTTTATGGATGAGAAAGCAGGCCCAGAGAGGTAACTTAACTTGCCCAAAGTCACCATAATAGAAAATGGTAGAGGTTGGATTCGAATCCAGTCCTCTGACTCCAAAGCCAGCACTATTTCCACTTCATTCTGGAGGAATGGGATGAATGGGTTTTCCCTCTCCTGTGCAACTTCTGTATGCTGCATGTCAGTTGAGTGCTTTCCCCTGGGGCAGTGACTGAAAGAGTGGGCAGGAAGGATGAATGAAACCAATGAAGGGATCTGAGGGAATTCTCAGTCAACTCATCTGCGGAGCATCAGGAGAAGGGAGTGGTGCTGGAGAAAGCTGAGAGGGGAGAAGTTTTAAAGCAGATATTATGGAGGATATGATGTCAACAAGTGAAGGGAGAGAATCAAGCAAGCAGAGACAGATTAAGCTGCCCCAAAGTTTTGTTTAGAAAATTGATATCGGGGCAGCTAGATGGCATAGTGAAAGAGCTCCAGCCTTGGAGTCAGGAGGAACTGAGTTCAAATTCAGCCCCAGACACTTAACACTTACTAGCCATGTGACCTTGGGCAAGTCACTTAACCCCAATTGCCCTGCCTTCCCCCTCCAAAAAAAGAAAAAAGAAAATTGATATGTATCAACTAAATGGCTCAGTAGTCCTCCAGTAGTCAGGAGGACCTGAGTTCAAAACTGACCCCAGGCACTTAATAGCTGTGTGACCCTGGACAAGTCACTTAACCCTAATTACCTCAAATAATAATAATAATGATAATTGTCAACCTGAAAGTTTGGTTAAAGGAGGCACACAGGCTAGGCGATATATATTTATATCATTTATTCTCTTAAAGCTAGCCGAATACATATATGTATGGAGCCAGATAAAATCTGACTGCCTGAACAGAAGAATGAGAAGGCTTAAGTACATCATAGAACCATTCCAATTCAGGATGACTGTGTCACTCAAATTAATAATCTCCATAAATGTTTAATCACGATATGAGGAAAGAATTTTCTTAATTGAATAGGTAGTAAATACAATAAAATAAGAGAGCTGACAAAGTATCCATTGAAATTATGACCCAGGATCTGTGTTTTCTTTACCATTAACATGCCATAATATAGTATATGTGCAAAAAGTATTAAGATAAGCAAAAGTCCCACTACTCAAGGTCTTGTCTCAGGTTAAGGGTCTCCTCCTTAATGGCTATCAAGTCAGCCCTGTCTCGCTTTGTTGACATAGGAAGAGGTATTCTCTGAGTTCAGTCAGAGAACAAAGAAGCTGTTAGGACCAGGTTCTTCTTCTGGCTGATTAGTTCAGACTGTGGCTCTTATTAAGGTCCAAAAATGATCTTAAATGATTTTCATAATATTGATATGACAGGGCACCCACAGTAGACTTCCTCTCAGGGAAAGTTTACTCTTGGATTTAATAGGTAGTCTGTCAACAAGAGTAGAGGAAGTGTCACTTATACAAATATGAGGAAAAGAAAAGACAATTTGGCTGGAATATAGAGTCTATAAAGAACACAAAATATGACTAAAAATGTAGAAGAAAAGGGAGCAGCCCTGATTTGGGCACATCTGGACCACACTACAGAGTGAAAACATCACACTGCCTTCACTTACCAGCAGTTCTCAATTTGTGGGTCGCAACCCCTTTGGGGGTCGAATGACCCTTTCATAGGGGTCACAGGGGTGGCCTAAGACCATAGGAAAATACATATTTCCGAATGTCTTAGGAACTAAGATACCACTCCTCTATCCGTCTCCAGGCAGGTCCACTCACATGCGGATACGACCACATATGAGTATTAAAGGGTCGCGGCATTAGGAAGGTTGAGAACCACTGACTTAGACACAGTATAAAGAGCACTAGCCTTGGATTCAGGGCCTGGAATGTGAAGTTAACATTTATTTGCACGTCTGTGTGTGTGTGTTTGCACAAACGCACATAAACACACACATTTTTGTTCTTCAGTCATTCAGTTATGCTCAACTCTTCATGACTCCATAGATTGTGAGGTTTTTTTGGCAAAGATACTGGAATGGTTTGCCATTTCCTTCTCCTGTAAATTAAGGCAAACAGAAATTAAGTGACATGCCCAAGGTCACATGGCTAGTAAGTAACTGAGGCCAAATTTGAACTAAGGTCTCCCTGACTCCAGGCCCAAGGCTCGATTATCCACTGAGCCTTCAAGCTTCCCCATATATACATACATGCATAAATGTGTATGCATACATACATGTGTATGTTTGTACATATTTGCGTGTACATATATGTATGTATATATAACTTATGATCATTAAACAAAAAATCGCTGGACAAACATTTATTAAGTACTTATTGTGTATAGGGTACTACACTGAACTCTGAAAAAGATACAAAGTTTAATTAAAATGAGATCCCTCCCACTATGAACTGAAACAAAATATTAAGCACAAATTAGGAGGGATATAAGATATCAGTGCAAAAAGCCATAGTACACAATATTGCTGGGCCCTTACAACCTCCATTAACGTATGTGGAAATTCTACTCAGCCAAATAAAACAGAGAAGGTCCAGCCCTTGAAGTGAGTAGGGCAGATTCCCCCAGGCTTCAGCTGCCTGGGAGGCTCTCTTCACAGATGCTCTGCTCAGTCAACTTTCTAACCCTCCGTCTCTAGAATCAGTTCCTAATTCCTTCATTGATTGGTCAACAACAGGTCCTGGCCCAACCCTTACTTGGTCATCGTTTGAGCCCTGATTGCCTCAGCAATTGTTTCTGTTTTGGACAGAAACGCAGAGGTTCTTCCTCTCCCAGAATGATTGTTTCTTTTTTACTAGATAAAAAGGCCCTTCTCTGCCTCATTTTTTACCTACGCTTAACCGCTGAATGTGTGTTGCCTCCGTCAAACTGAGACCTAGGAAAGACCTTAGCTTAAAAAGTCCAAGGTCTCCGACATTACGCAGGGCCATCTCCAGTCTTTCTGATGTATATCTGGCCATTGGACTCACATGGCTCTGGAGGAGAAAGTGAGGCTGGTAACTCTGTACAGTCCTGCCTCACTTAAATACAATTCATTTGCATGTCATGGCCTTACCTCCCTGATGTCATGGTCCTCTTGGAGAATGAAGGACAAACAACAATTCCTGTAGATCCTGTCTCTGGAACATCTCTTGTATCCATTTCCTTCTCTCCACTCATCTGGTCATTATCCCAGTTCAGTCCTTCAATACTTCTCATTCAGATTATTATAACATTCTCCAAAGTGCTCTCCTTTCTCTCTAGTCCAGGGGTTCTCTTAACCTTTATTGTGTCATGGTCTCCTTTGGCACTCTGGTGAAACCTATGGACTCTTCAGAATAATATTTTAAATGCCCCAAATAAAAGGAAACAAATCATATTGATATAGTCATCAAAATATTTTTTAAAAGTTCACAGATCCCAGGTTGACAATCTTCTCGAGTAATTTCACCTCTCCAAAATATCTGCCAAAATAGTCTCCCTAAAGCAAAAGAAGATCATGTCAGTCCTCTTCTTGAAAATGTGATTAGAGGTGGCAGTGCAGTAGATTGAGCACCTGCCCTGAAATCAGGAGGACCTGAGTTCAAATCTCACCTCAAATACTTACTAGTGTATGACCCTGCACAAGCCACCTAACCCCAATTGTTTCCTCCCCCCCCAAAAAAGTGATCAAATGATCCCTATTATTTTTAGGCTAAAATATAAGTCCTTAGCCTACAACATTCAATCTCCTGGGTTCCATTTATTCATACAAGTCATCATTCCTCAGTTCTACAATGTACTCCCTCCTCATCCTCTGCCTCATACAATCTTATCTGCTTCAAAACTCAAGTACCTCTTCCCCTAAGAAGTTTTTTCTGATCCACCCATGATGTTTTCTTCCTTCTCAAGCTACCTTGAATTATATTTATTTGTCTATATGTTGCATTTCTAAGGTGAGTTTCATGGAGGAGGTGGCCCTTGAATAGAGCTTTAAAATGCAACTCTGGGAGGGAGAGAGATAAAATTGAGAACTCAAAATCTTATGGAAGTGAATGTTGAAAACTAAAAATTAATCAATTAATTAATAAACAAAAAAGGGGGGGGAAGAAAATGCAATTCTAGGTTCAAGCTTGGACCATTTGCATAAGAATCTCTTCTCAGCCTAGCAGAGAGACAGAGACAAGAACAGGGATGAAGACAGAAAGAGACTCTAATCTCACCCAAGGGGAAACTATCCAAAGTCTCTACTGGGTAAACTAAAAATCAAGGTCATGTTGGGGAAATATCTTTATCTTAAATATTTACCTTCCAAAGTCTACCTTCTAAACTTTTCCTCCCCAAAGAGAGTCTGGAAATACATGTCTTCAATGGAAGCAGGAGTCCTTTATTTCAAGGTCTCTTGCCAACTCTGTCCCTCACACATACATATAGTTGAGTCAACATCTTTCAGAAGGTGATCAGTGGAGTCTTTCTATTTCTATTTTACCCTCTGGTTCTAGAATATCAGGGCAATTTTCCTTGATAATTTCTCCTCCTGAAAGAGATCCCAAAAGAAAAACTTGTAGGAATATTGTAGCCAAATTCTAGAGTTCCCAGGTCAAGAAGAAAATATTGCAAGCAGCTAGAAAGAAACAATTCAAGTATTGTGGAAACAGATAACACAAGATTTAGCAGCTTCTACATTTAAGGATTGGTGGACTTGGAATATGATATTCCAGAAGTCAAAGGAGCTAGGATTAAAACCAAGAATCACCTACCCCACAAAACTAAGTATAATCCTTCAGGGAGAAAAATAGACATTCAACAAAATAGAGGACTTTCAAGTATTCTTGATGAAAAGATCAGAGCTGAATAGAAAATTTGACTTTCAAATACAAGACTCAAGAGAAGCATGAAAAGGTAAACAGAAAAGAGAAATCATAAAGGACTTATTAAAGTTGAACTGTTTACATCCCTGCATGGAAAGATGATATTTGCAACTCATGAGACCTTTCTCAGTATTAGGATAGTTGGAGAGAATATGTATATATATATATATATATATATATATATATATATATATATATATATATATATATATATATATATGGAGAGAGAGAGAGAGAGAGAGAGAGAGAGAGAGAGAAAGGGCACAGGGTAAGTTTCATTTGAAGGGATGGTATTTAAAAAATAAAATTAAGAGGTAGGAGAAGAATGTATTGGGAGAAGGAGAAAGAGAGAGGTAGAATGGGGCAAATTATTTCACATAAAAGAGGCAAGAAAAAGTTTTTACAGTGAAGGGGAAGGGGGGGAGGTGAGAGGGAATGAGTGAACCTTATTTTCATTGGATTTGGCTAAAGGAGGGAATAACATACACACTCAGTTGGGTATGGAAATCTATTTACTTTACAGAAAAGTAGGGGGGAAGGGAATAAGAGAAGGAGGAATGATAGAAGAGAGGGCAAATTGGGGGGGGGGGAATAATCAGATCAAACACTTTTGAGGAGGGACAGGGTCAAAGAAGAAAATAGAATAAAGGGGGGCAGGATAGGATAGAGGGAAATACAGTTAGTCTTTCACGGCATGACTATTATGGAAGTGTGTTGCATGACAACACATATATAACCTAGGTCAAATTGTTTGCCATCTCAATGAGGGTGGGTGGGGAGGGAGGAAGGGAGAGAATTTGAAATTCAAAGTTTTAAAAACAAACATTAAAAATTGTTTTTACATGCAACTAGGAAACAAAACATACAGACAATGGAGTATAGAAATCTATATTGCCCTACAGGACAATAGAAGGGAAGGGGGGGTGATAAAAGAGAAGACAAATTAGGGGGCATGCACACTGTCTTGGGGTGGGAAGAAGGGGGAGATGGGGAGAAAATTTAGAATCCAAAATCTTGTGTAAGTGAATGTTGAAAACTAAAAATAAATTAATAAAAAGATTTTTTAAAAAGAAAAATTTAAACTTTTAATAAATATGAATAATCAAACAAAAAAAGAACTGGAAACTAAAGGAGTGCTTATCAGCTGAAGAATGGCTAACCAAATTATATTATGTGAGAATCTTGAGCCATAAGAAATAAGAAAAGGGACTATTTTAAAGAAATCTTAGATGATGTGTATGAAGTGATACAGAATGAAGTAAACAGAATCAGGATACCCAATCTATACGATGACATTGTAAAGACAAAACTTTGAAAGACTCAAGAATTCTGATTAACTCAAAGACCATTCCAGAGAACCAATGTTGAATTATGCTCTACGCTTCCTAATAGAGAGCTGATGGACTCAGGCTGCACATAGAGACACATGTTTTTTTGACATGATCAATGCAGGAATGTTTTGTTCAACTATAGTCATTACATTGTTTTGTTTTTCTTTTTCTTTTTTTCCTTAAGGAAGTAGAGAGGTGGAAGCGAGAAAAAGTAATAGATATTCATTGAAAAGAATAAAAGTAAATCAATTGCATGATTTTAAAATAATATCCCATGCCTTCAAGGACCTTACATTCTACTGAAGGGAAAATGTGTCTGCAGGTAAATGCAACACATATACAAAGTAATATCAGGGAGGTGTCAAAATAACTAGAGGAGTCGAGAACGAGTTCTTGAAGGGGTTGGCTGTTGAGCTGAGCCTCCAAGGAAGTTAAAGAAGGTAAGAGGAAGAAGTGAAGAGGGGGTGCAATTCAATCATGGGAATTTGAATGTTAATTGGGATTATTGTGCTAAGGCAGTGGTTCTCAACCTTCCTAATGTCGCAACCCTTTAATACTCGTATATGGGCGTATCTGCATGTGGGCGGACCCACCTGGAGATGGATAGAGGAGCTGTGTCTCTGTTCCTAAGACCATCAGAAATGTGTGTTTTTCGATGGTCTTAGGAGACCCCTGTGAAAGGGTCATGCGACCCCCAAAGGGGTCACGACCCACAGGTTGAGAACCACTGTGCTAAGGCAAAGAGAAAAGTGGCTCTGGATATATAGGCAGGAACTGCCCAGAAGTAGTCAGCTCAACGATGAAGCCTGAAGTACCACTGACATCTTCTGGATGTCCTGGTATGTCCCCACAAACTGCACTATAGGGTGATCTTTATGGTTACTCTCCAAGGACCAATCCTATTAGCTGAGCATATACCATCAGAGAATTCATACTAGATACAAGTCATGTATTGAATATATATGGGAAAGCCATCAGTCAGAGTTGGTGGAGTACAACAGGGATGTCTTACTGGAATGAAATGTTACAAATGAGTGAAATCTTATGAATCTAATGTAGTAATAAACCTTTAGCTAGAGTATAGATCTAATTAGATATCAGAAAATTTGTCCTGTGGGTGAAGACTCATAAATGTAATGAATTAACAATGCTCTTTCCTGATCCAGTGTCATTCCCAAAGTAATGAGGGGCCTCTCTCATCAGAAATGATGAGGGTCCTCATCTGATGGACCCTTCCACCATGATACCACAAATAGTCCTCATCTTCCTCAGATCTTACCGGGGGTTAAACGAGACAAACCTTTGTGGCAAGGATGGGAAGAAGTTCTATGTCATATTCATCCTGTGTCACTGTATCAGCAAGCACCCCAGCACACTCAGGGTGGCTGCTAGCACAGGTTCTTAGATCTGCTTTTCTAAAGGAAAGCAACTGAAAATGGGTTAACAATCTTACTTTAATCGATCAAATATCATTTACCTAGTTCAGGGGGAAA
>CM053584.1:162812809-162841121 GCA_028627135.1 Pseudochirops cupreus | reverse complement strand
GGCATTCCTGGAAAACAAGCCTGGCGCCACAGGCTCCACGTGACCGCATTCAGCCTATTAGGGAACAGAGTATACTTTCAAATATCCGAGGGTCCTCAGAGTCATGTAGCCACTTTAGCAAAGGGCCTAGGGGCAGAGAAGATCTTCAAATTCCCATAACACTCACTTAGGTGCCCTCTGGCTGATTAAGGAGAGGTAGGAGACCTATATGATAACATTTCTAATTTTAAGGTTCCTACTTGTTGTCATCCCTACTCTGGACTCTCTCTAGAACCTAATGATTTACGGACTTTAATTTTCCCAGAGACTCACTAAGTGTCTCCTCTTCCCCTCTGGCTTGTCAGGGTATTTAACTCCTCTCTCTCCCCTTCTCTTCCTCCCCCCCTTTTTTTATTTGAAGCATCCATCTGAAGTATCCTGAGATGGGAAGGTTTGCAATACTGAATGCATTAAATTCCTGACAACTCTATTGATTTTCTCTCTCCCACTGCATAATGCAAGATATATATAAGCAGATAGGTTGTCCCCCTGTCCCTTACTGTAAAGGGACTCTGCCTTTCCCCCCCTATCTAATGTCCCTTCTCCCTGGCATATGGTGATATATAGAGGTAGAGCTTGTCCCTTATACTGATGATGGATTATCTCCCTCCCCGATATTATTTTCCTCCTTGTTCATGGACGTCCTCTAATTTATCCTCTTTACAGTGGCAGATTGGATGCCCCACATACTGCTCATTGAAGTCAAGGCTGTTAGTGATGGGAAGCAGGGGAGCAGAGAAGGGTATATGTCAAAATGAGGGCACCATCAACCCTGGGCCCCTGTTAAGTGAGAATGAACGTGATTGGAGTTGTGGTATCTGAGATTTCACCTAACACTGTGTCAGAAATCCTGAAAGAGAAGGAACCTTACTGTTCCAGGTTACCCACCCACACATGGTCCCTTCCACCATCTTCTAATTCCCTCTTCTTCAGTAAGTCTTGGGAAACTTGTCCTCATTCAGTTTCCTTTTGAGTCTTATCTTTCCCTATTGGACTCTAAGTTCCCTGAGGGCAGGGAATGACTTTCTTTTTCATATTTGTATTCCTAGCTAGATACTTAGCAAAGTACCTAGCACAGTTATGGGTCAGTACTACATTTCCAACTTGGAAAATCCAGGTAAAATTTTTTGGCCCTCCCTTCGTACCAAAGAAATCTGATTTTTTTTCTTTTTCTTTTATATATTTAAAGAATCTTATTGAAAATTTTGGGTACATTTATGGTATTAAAAGATAAAATATGTTGATATTATACAATACGATATGTATATTTTATGCATTTCTGAGTTTCTAAACTTTTTTGTGTTGTCTGTGTCTTCCACAAAACTCCCCCAAAATTCCCATTTAATTTCTCATGCTGACCTGCAATATATCAAAACTGAGATGAGGAAAATTGGGATGTGGAAGGGATAACCATACTTAGTAGGTGCTTTTAAGATGTTTATTGACTAACTGCTTTCATTTAAGAAGCCTTTCAGGGTTGACTCTTCCTACTGAGCTCATTTATTCTTGTCCTCTAAGGCTTACTCTGTTTGTACTATATTTACGTCTACTCCCTGGCATGTTGTTTTGGAAGAATTCTTAAATGCATGTATGTGTTTTGTCTTATAAAGTCTTTAAGGGCAGAGACTATGTCTTCCATCTCACTAATCCCACCCCCTATATGGGACTCTGAAGAAAACAAGGCATTCACCGACCTAGCAACATTTACCCCATGCAGGCAAGAAAGAATAGGTTTTCCTTAAAAGATATTGAAAGTTGCAATGATAGACCATGATGCCAGTGAACTGGGGAGAAAGTATGCTTTATCTCCTGCCAGATGGACTTAAAATACATGTAAGAATAAAACGTATTTGGGGGGGGAGGGGCATGACCAATTTGTATGAGAGGGATTTTGTTTGTTTGTTTGGAGGGATGTTTTTAGAAAGAAAGGGAGACAGAGGAAAAGAGGAAGGAAAAGAGGGAAGGTGGGAGAAAAGACAAGGAAGAAGGAAAGAAAGAAAAAGGAAGGAAGGAAGGAGAGAGGAAAAAAGGAAGGAAAAAGTAAGGGAGGAGGGAAGAAGGGAGGGGAGGAGAGAGGGAGGAAGGAAGAAATTGACACTGTCCCTGAGACTTAATTGACCTAGAGGACTAAGACTCAAACATGCCTGTACCTTCCTTTTCACCTAAATACAAAAGCCAGCACATGAGGAGTCAAAGGTTCTTCCCACAGAGCTGATACAAGCTATTGACTGGTGCACCGCCATTGCAGGAAAGCTTCACCCGACTAAATCAGTGTTCTAGCCTTACTAAATAGCTTTCCGTTCTATTGTTAAGTAAATTTCTTTTTGGTGCCTGTTAGACAGTCTACAAGTGTTTTATTTGTTTTCCAGTCTTGAACCTATGCCAATAAGCTAGCCTTCCTTCCTCAGGTCTGGCCTAGAATATTTGCTATTAGTTGGCTATATTGGATCAGAATGGCCTTTGCAGTTGAAGTGTGAGCAAGATTATATCCAGATAGTGGATGCTGTAACGCCTTGGATGCTCTGTCTATGATGCTTCTAATCACGATTTTGGCCACATACAAGGGGCTTCCGACTGACTCAGAGGGATATGTTGGTATTTAGCAATCAGAGATAGTTGTGAATATTCTCTGGATCCTTAAGAATCATGTCCCCCATTTAATATGAATGTATATCTAGAGCCTGTATTATATTCCACACCATCTTGGGAAGGCAGGAGGGGAGGAAGGGGGAGAAAATTTAAAACTCAAAAGCTTGTGAAACTGAATGTTGTAAATTAAAAATTAATTAATTTTAAAAAAGTAAATAAAAAGGAGAAACTGAGGTCTAGGAAAGTTAAATGACTTGTCCAAGGTCACACAGGTAGCAAGGCTCAGAGATGAAATTTGAATCCAGATTCTCTGACTCTAGAGTTAGTGCCCTTTGTACCATGCCTGTAATGATACTGCGATTTGAAGATCTTTCATGCCCCTTGAACTTGCTGATGTAGCAGGAAGGGGTGGAGCAAGAGAATGCTGGAGCGGCAGAGCAGCGGCTGTGGTTGCCGCACAAACTCCTTTTTCTTTGAGCCTGCCAGAATTTCTGTTAAGGACTCCTGCTGCAGACTGCCAGGGACGGGAACTGCGTAGGGGCCGGAGCTGCTGGGAGCAAGCTGCCTGGATGCTGAGCAGTTGTCGTGAGTAAGGAGAGGAGGATCTTTGCCTGAGGTAGCCTGTCCTGTTTTGAAGGCTTGAGAATGTGAGTGTTTACTACATTAACTACATGTGCCAACTTCTTAACTACTATGTTGGCTTTGACTTTCTGGTTTTGGGACTCAGTTTTCTGGTATTTAAATAAATGTTCTAGCTATATGTCTCATGTAGAGAGCCTGTTACATTTTGTGATTAATAACCATATCAGCATACTTATAGTTACTGTAGGCATTGTGAATGCTGCGTTGCTGATACAGTGCCATCTAAACTCCCTGAGAACAGATATTATTTTTGTTCTTACATCACCAGTGACTAGCACAGCTCGTGGCACTTAACAAATGTTTATTGAATGGATGCATGCATACATGTGTTCACGAATGAATGATGTATAAATAAAGAATGAGTAAATCCTCAAAAAAAATCATGCCCCCAAAATAATAAACAATGCAACCTGTCATTTGTATAACTTTGCATTTAAGGATAATTGGATAATTGTGATCTCTAGGCACGCCAGTTTTGGAAGTCCTGGGTCCTCCATGAAGACTATTAATTTGGGGATTGTCTAGTAGGATCTGTACTGAATGGACTGCTTGGGGCTTCTTCACATGGTATTTGAAAAGCTATTGAGAACCTGTCACCTGTACTTTCTTGAGACTCTTGGGTACAGAGTACTAGCAGAAGTACTTGGAAGAACAGTATTCTCCAAGACCTCCGAATTGGTGAAGGTAAAAGGAATATCTCCTTTCTCCCTCTTTCTCCTTCTGTCCCTCTGTATGTCTGTGAGTCTGTCTCCATCTCTCCCTCTCCTTCTCTTCTTCTCTGGATGTCTGCCTATCTTTATTTCTCTGTTTCTATTTTCTCTGTCATCTGTCTCTTTGTGTGGGAGTGGAAGGTGGGGGGTGCCTGTTCCTGTGAGGAAAGAAAAAGTGATTTCTTCTATCCCTTCCCTCATCTCAGCGTGTATGAAGAAGATTTTAAAGATAAGTGATGTCTACCTGGTCCTAAGCCTTGATTTGGGATCCCTGGTAGCCTCGTTTGATTTTTTTTCCCCTAACCATAAGTAATTGAACAAAGACCATGAGATGGCTATTTCCAGCCCTGCAGATGACCTCATGAGTTTAAGACACTGGAAACTCCTGAGCCCCTCAGTCATGCTGGCTACTCTGTGGGAGAAACCCCCTGCATCTACAGTCATGACTCCCAAAGGAGATAGGACCACCAAGCCTAGAAAACATGAACCTTGAGGGAGTTGTTCTGTCAGCATATAACCTTGGTGAAGCTAAAATACCTATTCAGGAATCTCACTAAATAGTTCTTGTTAATGTTTTAGGTACCAGCCTCCAAGAGTATAATAATAATTTTGTTATTGCTTCCTCATGTTTAAGTCTTTGTCAGTGAGGGCTGTCTTTTGTGTTTTAAGCATTTCTTTTGTGTGGAGGAAATAAATAGCTGTCCTATATCTGATCTACATTGTACATCAAATATTTCTCCCTTTTGGGAAGACTCATAAATGAAGTCTAAACTCTAAGTGATTTCCCCCAGGGGTCCAAGGTGTGGGTATAAAGACCCAGAGTGTTTAAAAAAAAAGAGCCTGATGCCTTTCATTAGGGCCATGCTCCTCCAGGACTAAACCAAGTCTGTACAGGTGAATACAGAATTAGTGGTCCCTTTAGAGAAGGGAGGCACAAGCCGCAGTAGCATTTCTATGTACTTACATTTAAAGCAGAACTGATATCTGCCCACCTCCCTCACAAGGTACAAATAACACACTGGATATGCAAGTGTTTTATAGAATGTATTCATAGAAGTCACAGAATCCCTCTCTTCTTTCAACGTGCAGCTCAACCTACCCTTTTTACACGAAGCACAGTTTAGATAAAGGTGACCTTTCTTGATCTCGCTAAGCTTGAGTGACCTCTCTCCCTAACCAATATTTTTAAATTTTATTTTGATTTATTCTCTTTACATACTTACGGAAGCAACACAGAGTATTGTATAAAGAGCTGGTCTTAAAGCTAAGAACACCGGGATTCATGTCCCACCACTGACACATTAGAGTGTGAGTTCCTTGAGGGCAGGGACTGTCTTTTGCCTCTTTTGGTATCCCCAGTGCTTAGCACAAAACCTGGTACCTCATTGCTGTTGTGTTTGTTCCATTGTTTCAGTCATACCCGACTCTTTGTGACCTTATTTGAGATTTTCTTGGCAAAGATACTAGTGTCTGAGGCCAAAATTGACCTCAGGTCTTCCTGACTCCAGGCCTGTGTTCTATCTGCCAGGCCACCTAGCTGCTTAATAAATGCTTATTGATTGATTGATTGGTATCAATGCTCTGAGCAGATCGCTAAGACTGTAAATTACAGAAAACTTGTTGCCCAGAATTGGTAGAAAGAATTTTCTCACCCAGAAGCCCTTCCTATTGAGATGCCCAGGCTAGTACCAGGGATAGAGTGCCAAGTCTGGAGTCAGAAAGAGTTATCTTCCTCATTTCAAATCTGGCCTCAGACAGTAGCTATGTGACCCTGAACAAGTCACTTAACCCTGTTTGCCTCGGTTTCCTCATCTGTAAAATGAGCTGGAAAAGGAAATGGCAAATCATTCTAGTGTCTTTGTCAAAGAAACCCCAAATAGAGTCACGAAGAGAACAATAACAATCACAAAATCTCTTTCTGAGGTAGTTGGAAGAGCAGCCTGACCTGGATGTAGAAGGGTAGAATGACCTCTTGGTCATTTCTAGGCTTTAGATTTTGTGATCCTTAAGGTCCCTGACAACTCTGAAATCCTAGCATTTAAGGCTTAAATTGCAGGGCCGCTCAGGACTTTCTTTTTCTTTTCACATGCCTTTGCTCCCTCTTGTGGTCATTAGTCCTCATTACTCCTATAGTACAGAGCAGGTACCATTTTAGAGCAGAAAGTGACCAGAGATCACCTATTCCCACCTCCTCATCACACAAGTGCAAAAATTGAGATCCAGAGAAAGTCATTTGTTCAAGGTCACATAACCGGAAATTGCTGAATCAGGGTTCAAATTTAAGTCTTTTGTATTCAAATTAAACTTGTGCCCCTGTTCCTAAAGCAATTGATCATAATGGCTAGAGGTATGGTATCTCTCAGGAGTATTCCCTTTCATATCTTAAAGAATAAAGATGTACAGACCCTTAGAGACTTGCAGCTAATATACCCTTGCCTCAATTCAATTTGACAAGCATTTATTAAGCACCTAGGATAAAAAAGATACTGTTAGGTGCTTATAGAAAGAGAAAATAAGACCTACTGTTGTTTAAGAAGCTTGGTAGGGGAGGGGGGGAGATGGAGTGTACATAGTTAAGTATAATACAAAATTATGCTATCAAAAAGATCTCATGTGAGACACGCTGTCCTTTACCAGAATTTTGTGCTTTTATTTTCTTATATTCTTCACCTACTCTGAGGGCAGTTGCAGGGAAGACACCAGGTTTACTATGAAGAAGCAAACCATGGCCCAAGTTGGAAACGGAGCATGTGAAAACTCCCTTGACAATTGGTAATGGGATCAGGCCCATGGGTAGCCAATGTCCTTCTAGCCTGGGAGAAATAGGGAGGCCCAATCTTAAAATAACAGTAATAATAATAATATCTTGGTCCAAACTCTTTTCAGGCCCTTCCCCTCTTCCCTAGCCCAGCAGTTTCTTTCCTCTAGGCCTATTATGTCCCTGATCTTCAGCACAAGTCCAGCTTTATCCCCATAGTGGTAAGCATCAAACAGAAAAAGATATAAAGGAATAAATCTCTAATGACACAATTCCAGTCCCTATGACAGATGGTGAAGAAGATTTTTTTTTAATTTTGTGAGAAAGGAAAAGGATCTTGCTGGCACCTCTCAAATCACACCACATAGGCTTCTGACTATTCTGCCTTCTTGTAAAGCTGCTAGTTGTAAGTCCAGTTCCTGTCTTCTAGCATCCTAATTAGTCCAGAAATGAGAAGGGTAAATAATTGGCAGTGAAACAGTACAATGCATGCCTGAGGAGAAGAAGAGACTGGAGAGATGCCCACTCTTCTGCCGCCACTCTCTGCCCTTCTCCTGGCTCTTCTGAGTTGAAGTCAGCCAGTATCCTGCCAATATAGACCAATCTTGCCAACTTCCAGTGAAAACTCCAAGGAAAGAGTCTCATTTTAATTGTTACATGATATCATAAAGGTATAATCTCTTTGGGGGCAGAGACCATTTCATTAAAATCCCAGACAGGGCCTAGTGCCATTTCTAGCCATAAAATAGCTGCTTAGTAATTGTACAACTTTGAAAGACTTAGGAACTCTGATGGACACAATAAACAACCATAATTCCAGAGGGCTCATGATGAAACATGCTACCTACCTCCAGAGAGAATAGTGATGGATGCAGAGTGGAGAGAGATAGATAGATAGATAGATAGATGGATGGATGGATAGATGAAGAGGAGAGAGAGAGAGAGAGAGAGAGAGAGAGAGAGAGAGAGAGAGAGAGAGAGATGACATTGCTAATGTGGGAATTTGCTGTGCTTGACAATATTTTTGTAACAGGTTTAATTTTTTTCTTGCTTTCTCATTGAATAGAAGAAAGAAGGGGAAGGTGGGAGGGATAGAATGCAGACCTAAAAATTAAATAAAATAAACAACTTTTTAAAAGAAAATGAATGCAATATGATTTGACTTGACTTGAGTATGCAATGTGACTTGACATGAGAGTAGCCATACAAAGAATGACAAGCCTGAATCAATATCTGTACCAGCCAGGGCAAAGTTAAAGAGTATGTTGTTTTTGCTGGACTTTGAACAGGTCACCTCCTCAATATGATCCCGTTTCCTTCTCTGTAAAATGAGAAGGTTGGAGTAGATGCTGTCTCATGTTTTTCCCAGTTCTAAAGTCTCTATGGTTTCCTATTTGATATATTCTAGTGTCGGTTCAACTCCATCTCTCAAATGTTCATTAGCATCTGCTTATTATGTCAATACTCATTACTATTCTCTATCTAAATAGATATTTAAGCTATAGATTTGTAAAGTACATACAAATTGCCTTTGGACTTCGCCTCTACTATGGGACTGGAACACCAAATAAGAAGCAAGCAAATCATCCTCAAACTGAACAGTGAACTAAAATCTCTTCCTTCCCAACAGCCATCTCCCTTTCCCCCTCAGAGGGATCATGAATGTGTAGCAAGTATTCCTGATAGTCCCCTTTCAGAAGTTTTACTGAGAGAAATAAATCACTGAGACAGTAGAGAAGATAGAAAAATAGATGTGGGGAGGGAAGGGGAAGAAGAGAGTAAAGTGTAATAAGATCGGAAAGGTAGGAAGGGGCCAGTTTATGAAGGGCTTTAAAAGTCAAACAGAAGGTTTTATATTTGATCCTGGAGACAACAGGGAACCATTGAACCACTAGAAGGTGAGACGGTCAGACTTGTGCTTTAGGAAGATCAATTGGACAGCTAAGTGAAAGATGGATTGAAACACAGAGACAGATACTTAAGGCAGGGAAACCAATCAGCAGGCTATTGCAATCGTCCAGTTGAGATGATGAGGCCTACACCAGAGTGGTATCAGTGTTAAAGGAGAGAAGAGGGCATGCTAGTGATGCTATGAAAGTAGAATCAATAAGATTTGGAAACAGATTGGATATGGGGTGAGGTAAGGGGTGAAAGAATGAGGAACCAAGGCTGACACCTAGGTTGAGAGCCTGGGTGACTAGGAGGATAATGGTACCCTCAACGGTTATGGGGAACTTAGGAAAAGGAAAGGGTTTTAGAGGAAAGATGAGTTCAGTTTTGAATTTATTGAATTTAAGATATCCCTGGGACATTTAGTTTGAAAGAATTGGAACAAAGATGTGAGTTGCACATAGAGACTATCGAACTATAGGAGTCCATGTTGGCAAGACAAGTTAGGTTTGACACAGAGACAGATTCTCGGATGCTGGGACGAGAAGCTTCTGAGAGTCATATCCCCCAGTAAGATAGAAGGAAGACAAATTGCCTTCAAGGTGATATAGGCACCTGATGTCTTAAAAAGGGATTCCAGACACAAAACTCTTTCTCTTAATCCTTTCACTACCTGGAGAAAGCAGGAAGGGCTACATAAGGTGGGTGGTCAGGCCAGAGTATAGCTTTTGGAAGCAACTAGGTGGATAGAGTACCAGCCCTGGGGGGTCAGGAGAACTCGAGTTCAAATCTGGCTTCAGACACTTACTATATAACCCTGGACAAGTCATTTTAGCCCTCAATTGCCTCCAAAAAATAAAGTATAGCTTTAGAAAAGCTCTTTCGCATTTTTTTTTGGTATGGTACAATATGTGGGGGCACAATGTAGACTGCCTACATTCTACTATAATACTACTATAACTACTACTACTATGACCACCACCACCACCATTACTACTACTACTACCACAACTACTACTACTACTACTACTACTACTACTTCCTGTTTTCTATTCCTTTGCACTGTCTCTTTATCTCAAACATACCTCTATCCACTCTGACTTCCCAACTCTTTCCCTCTCTGTTCCAACTCATACCCAATTATAACACTCTCCTGCTTCTTCTCTCTCTTTCCCACTTTCTTTCCTCTCTTCTCTCTTCTAACTCTCTCATCTTCTCCCTTGCTCTTTCCTTTTGTTTCATTTGCAATCCAAAAACTAACCCTAATCAAGCCCCACTTGGTCATTGCTTGGGCCCTGATTAGCTCAGACTGAATGTTAAAAAGCAATTGTTTCTCTTTTGACCAGAAATTCTTTGGGTCTTCCCCTCCCAGACTGATTTTTTTTTTTTTGGCTAGATTAAAGAGGCCATTTTCTGCCTCATTTCTTACCTAGCCATAATCCTGAACTGGCATTGCCTCAGTCAAACTGAGACCCATTAAAGACCTTAGCTTTAAAAAGCCTAGGTCTCCCACTGTATCCAGGGCTATCTCTAGTCATCCAGATATGTATCTTCCCACTGGACCCAGATGGCTCCAGAAGAGAAAGTGATGCTCGTGATTTTGCACAGCCCCATCTCACTTAAATCTGATTCACTTGCATGCTATGGCATCGCCTCCCTGACATCATCATCCTTTTCAAGAATGAATGACGTGATGAACAACAAGAAGATTTCTGTTATCAGCACACAAATCAAGAAAAAAGGAAGTCACAGAGTTTCAGACCTGGTGTTAATGAGGATTTTCTCATCCCTGGAGACTTCTGAAGAGAGACCAGATGAGCATTTTGGGGGGAAGTTGTAAAGGGTAAGTGCAGGTATGAGGAGACTTAATAGTAGTAGTGTTATATAGTATTATCATCCCAAGTAGCTCATTCACTTTTTGACATCTCTAATTGTTAGAAGGATATTTCCACTCAAAGAGCCAAAAATCTGCCTCTCCTGAACCTCGACTCATTGCTCTTTGTTTGGCCCACTGGGGCCAAGCAAAACAAGTCTAATTCCTCTTCCACATGACAGCTTTCAAATACTCAAAGACAGATATCTTGCCCCCTAATATCATGTCTTTAATCTGACACAATAAAGTGCCAAGACTGTCAGTATCTAAAGACCTTGACAATTCCTCAAAGTCTCCTTCAGGCTTTTACTCAATAAACATTTAAGTACCTACTATGTGTCAAGTTGTTGTCCAGCAGGGACTAATGACATCATAGGGTGATGTCAACTCTTTCATGAATTGGATTTAAGTGAGGCAGGTTTGCACAAAGTCATCAGCCTCACTCTCCCTGAGTCATCAAAGTCCTCCATTCAAGACCACTGATAATGTCTGGGATGCCTTGTATGACTTTGTATGTCTTCAACATTTGACTAAGTTCTAAGCCCTCCACAGCACCTACTTCAGCCACTTTCATGACTGTTGAAACAAAGTGTTCTCATCTGCCCATTCCACCAGGGGAAGTCATCATAAACTTGGGGTACACACCACTTTAACTTACTGACAGGTTTGAAGCCCTCAACCTGGTTGAGCCCATCTGCTGAGACAGTCTACTGGGATGTGGCATCTGCCATGCTATGGTTTCCTTGGGCCACAGGTGAGAGTTGAGTAAAGGTGGATGAGCAGCTCTGAAAACAGCTCAGCAAGCCCTCATACCAGAGGTGCTAATTCTCCTAGAACATCCAGTATACCCCTTGCATTTCAAGTACTATACTAACCTCTGGGGATATAAAGACAAAAGTGAAACAGTTCTTGCCCTTAAGGAGCTTACATTCATATATAAACATAAATATATATATATATATATATATATATATATATATATACACACAAACATATTTCCAATGACATATAAAAACACTTTTTCAACATTCATTGTTTAAAATTTTGAATTTTAAATGCTCTTTCTCCCTCATCCCCTCATTGAGAACACAAGCATGATATACCATTATGCAAAATATATTTCTATATTAGTAATATTGTGAAAGAAAACACAAAAAAAATAAAGTTTTTAAAAAGTATGCTTTGATCTTCAGTCAGAATAGGAGCTTACATCTAATGAAGAAAGACAATATGAACTTATTTAGATATGTACAAAACACAGACAAACAGATTTAAGGTAATCTTGATAACAGAAGGTACTAGGAGCTGGGAGAACCAAGACGATAGCTATCTCCCTAAAGATGATACTTAAGCTGGGTATTAGAGGAAATCAGAGACTCAAGAAGGCAGAGGAGAGGTGGAAAAGCATTCCAGAAATGGGGGAGAGCCAGTACAAATGCCCAAAGTTGAGAAATGAAATGTCATCCGTGAGGAACAGCAAGTAGACTAATATGGCTGAAATGCAGAGAGAATGGAGAATAGTAGTATATAAGAAAAATAGTAAAGGAAGGAAGGGAATAAATTGTGAAGAACATTAAATGCCCCAAAATGGAGTTTATATCTGATGGTACAGGTAATTGGGAGCCATTGGAATGTACTGGGTAGCAGGGGAATGTGATCACATCTGTCCTTTATGAAACTATTTGGCAGCCATGGGGAGAATGGACTGGAATGGAGAGAGATTTGAGGCAAGGAGCATAGAGATACTGCAGGAAGGAAAATACTGCAATAGTTCAGAGAAAAGGTGACGAGTGAAGAGAAAGGGATGTATTTGAGAGAGGTTATAGAAGAAGAAATGACAAGATTTAGCAACTGATTGGATATGTGGGATGAGGAAGAGTATTAAGAATGACATTAGAGTCACAAATCTGGGTGATTAGAAGGATTGTTGTGTGAACCTCCGAGGTTCAACCATCTCCCCAAAAACAAGAGGTAAAGCTTATACTGATCACATGATGATTGAGATAATATATGCTAAATGTTTTGCAAACTTTAGCAGAAATTTCAGTTATTATTAACTGGTTGACTCCTGCCTTTCTTAGTACAACTTTCTGGTCATAAAAAGTCCCATCGACATCAAGTCCAGACCTCTCAAATTTAGTGAGGACTTCAAATCCATGTGAGTCATACTCTACAATTTGAACCAGATGCATTTCCATGAGGGGGCAAAGAAGGCTGAATCATGTATCCTTGCTTATAGTAATTAAGTAAACCCCTTTTGTTAACTAGTGACCTATGAGTATCTCATTTCATGCCAACAGCCAACCTTAACAGGGTACCAGTATCTGCCCCTACGCTCTAGGTGATGCACAGAGCAGTTCAGCTGGGTGGGGAATGACGAGATGGCAACCCTGGAAAGCCACCTTAAAAGAAGGATTTGAGAGTAACTCTCTCAGCCTCCATTCAGAGGCACTTCGTAGCAGAGGGTGTTGATTACGTGTGAATTCTAAGACTGATATGATCTTGCAGATTAAAAGGTTATTTAAAAAAAAATACAGCTGAGTAGGAAATGAAGAGGGATCCTAGTCCATGGGATTCTACCTATCTTTCTTCTGGATATTTTGAAATCGCCTTTCTGAAAAGAAAGGAGCGTGTGTCACACCGTGCTTAGATTTCCTCTTCACTATCACAGACTCGAAAATGGAATGGTCTTTTTTTTTTTCTCAAAGAATCAGCAAGCATTTACCTTTCTGTTAGGGATTGCACTAAGTACCGAAATCACAAAGCTATAGAGTTCACTCTCCCCTTTACTTTATTGGTGGAAAAAATGAGACCCAAAGATTTAAAAATCTCTAGCCCTCAAATCACACAAGTTGGTGGCGGAGCTAGAATAAGGACTCCAGGTATCCCCATTCCAAATTCCGGGATCTTTCCATCACTCAGTAATCAGGTGGTAGAAAAATAGGCTGTATTGGAAGGCGGAAAGATTCCCTACATTAAACCCTGGGTGGGTGGGTTGGTTGTTTATTTGCTTGTAACTGCGCAATGTCTTCAAAGAGATAAACAAGGGCAAATGTGAAGAATCCCTTTTAGAATTCTGGAACACACCCGATCAAAAGACATTGAAGGGAGGAGAAAGGGAAACGCAAGACTATGACATTTGACCCATCGCGGATACCGTAGTGCCGGTTTACTGTGGGCGGTTTTAATTGGCCGGAAGTGGAAGTTCATCCTTTTCCGTCTTCCTCGGTCTCTTGGCAGTTGTGAGTGTCTCTCCCGTGGTGAGCTGCGGGGGGGAATCCGGTGCCATCCTCAGGTTGTGGGGGGCCGGGGCTGCTCGGGGTTCCCCCAGGGGGTGGGGATAACTGGGTTATAACCAGGGAATTTATTCCCGGAGCGGAACGGGAAAATGGGACTGGGAACGCGGGAATATCGCGTCCCGCTGACGCCATATTTCCCTCCTCTCTTGCAGGCGCGACCTCTCTGGCCACACGCTGCCCTTCGCCCCGCCGCCGCCGCCATGGTGAGTCCTAGGACCTGTGGCCTGTCTGCCCACAGGCCTGCTTTTCTATAGAAATGGTGGGGAGGCCGGAAGGGATCTTGGCTGCTCCCTAAACCCACCCCCCCCTTTGCAGATGAGAAAAATGAGGTGAAGTGACTAAATTATGAGAGTTATTTACAAAGCGCTTTAAAGCGTTCAAAGTGCTTTGCAAAAATGTTTCATCCTCGCAACACCCCTGGGAGATGGGGGTATTATATCCCCATTTTACAGTTGAGGAAACTGAGGCAAGTATTTACGTTACTTGCTCTAGGCCACGCCGCTGTTAATTGCACTAGGGTAGATTTAAACTCCGACCTTCTGACTCGCAAGCCCTGCGCTTTATCCGCTGCACCACCCAGCTGCCTCCCGAACCTTGCCTTGCTGTGTGAACCACACAGCTAGGGATTTCTGAGGTGGGATTTGAACCCAAGACCTCCTTATTCCCTTGCCAACGCAATATCTGTTTTGTGCCAAACTGCTTCCTTCTGTTTTTGCTTTTTAGAGAGCTTTAACCATGGGACCTGAGTTCATATCCTAATTACTTGTGACTTTAGACAAGCCACCTCTTTTGGGCCTAGTTGTTCTTTTTACTCATCATTAAAATGAAGGTGTTGGAATAGATGAGGGTTTCTTAATCTGGAATCTGTGAAATTCTTATTTTAAAAGTATCTTGGTGACTGTTTCAGTAAAATTGACTTTCTTTCTAATTTTGTATTATTTCGTGCATTTGAAAACCTTATTTACGAGGAGGCCTTGATACAAGAGGTTAAGAATCCCTGAACTAGATGCTCTCTTGAGCTTTTCCTCACACTAATTCTACAGATAAACTCTTTGCAAATTCTTTGTTGTTTCTGGCCAGTGCTTGGTACTTGAAATGTTTGTTGATTGATTGGTTTTGTCATTTATTTATGGAGGGTGGGAAAGTCTTCACCAGCAGTGATACCCAACTAGTGTCTTGATTGCATTGCAGCCCCGAAAAATCGAGGAAATAAAAGACTTCTTGCTCACAGCCAGGAGAAAAGATGCCAAATGTAAGTTATCTTTCCTTCAGATATTTGTGGGAGACTTCCCCCACCCCCTAATGTTGGCTAAATGTGCATATTTTAGAGAAAATTTTATTTAGAAGGAATCAAATTAACTGCAGCAAGTTGTTTGTGACATACATAATGAAGTCTAGAGCTTCGACCTGTTCACATCCCTGTTAATGGATGTCCTTTCATCCTCGGCAACACCCTTGGGAGATAGGGGGTATTATAATCCCCATTTTACAGATGGAGAAAATGAGGCAAGCAGTTAAGTTATTTGCTCAAGGTCACACTGCTGTTAATTGCATGAAGCTACATTTAAACTCCTACCTTCATACATGGTTTTTGGGCTTTGTATTTTAAATAAACTTTAAATCATCTAGTATTAGTATGCAGTCAGCCTAGATCAAGGGCTCTTAATTTAGGACCAGAAAATTGGGGTAGAGGGGGTTATGTCAATATAATTGCTTTCCTTTGTAATCTAGTATGTTATGTTTGTGTGTGTTGATAAATATTCTGAGAGGCATCCATAACAAAAATGTTGTTTAACCCATTGTTTAGAGCCACAGAACAAAGAAGTTTTAAGGGAGCCTTAAAAGAGGTCTGGTTCAACTCACTTAACTGCCTTGTTAGAGTGTGTGTGAGTGGGAAGGAGGTATTACAGTGTTAGAGCTGGAAGGCACTTCAGGTCATGTAGTCTAGCCTTCTTATTTTACACATGATAAAATAACTGGGCGAGAAAAAAATTACTTCCTAAGGTCTCACTGTTTTAAGTAGACACTAAAATTTGAACTTAGGTCCTTAGACTTTCTTAATCCAACACTTTTCACTACACCATGTTAAAGATTGTTTATATGTACCAGCTTTTGCTTCATCCTGCCACAAAAAGAGAGGACACTGAGGCCCAGAGAAGGGAAGACATGACACATGTCGGGTAGCCAGGTTTGGAGCCAGTAGTGGGCCCAAATACTAGCTTCCAGCCATTAGATTCTCTGTCTTTCTTGCTTTTCTTTCCTGTCCTCTTCTTTCTGTCTCCTATCCTTTCTTAGTACAGCCTCTTTGAGATTTAGTCCAAAGAAAAGCCCTGCAAACTTAGCCCAACATGAACCTTCCTATTTTGTCCCTATGCCAGTATCCCCCATATGTATACTCAGACTTCACTTGATCCTTTTGGGAGTAAGGGAAAGGGGATTAAGGGAGGGCTTCTAGGAACAAGGAGTTAATGGGTGGTGGTAGTTGGAGGAGGGAATACATATCAGTAAAACAAATCTTTATAGAAAGGAGTTCAGAAGAGGACTCAGACATGACTTTATAACCAAAACAATTTTTTTTTAATGGATGAAATCCCCCTCTGTGGAACCTTTCCTGATGTCCACCTCATCCTCCAGTAGGAAATGAATTTTCCTTCCTTGGAAAAATTACTGGATCTGTAGTGGGAGGAGCTTGGTTCAAATCCTGACTGGGAATTTCTGCCTGTGATCTTGGACAAGTCATTGAATTTTTTAGGTCTTCAGTTTCAGAAGGGAGTTTGATTGCATGAACTTTGCAGTTCTAAATGACATGATGACAGTTTTGTTATACTTGATACTCAAGAGTACTTCTTACATGTATCAGGTTTTACTTTAAAATCCAAGAAAATCGAGAAATGGAATTGTTCTGTCCAACTCTTCATGACCCCAGTTGGGGTTTTCTTGGCAAAGATAAGTGGAGTGGTTTGCCATTTCCTTCTCAAGCTCATTATATAGTTGAAGAAACAGGCAAATAGGGTTGAGTGAGTTGCCCAGGGTCACACAGCTAGTAAGTGTGTGGGATCAGTGTGAACTCGGTCTTCCTAACTCCAGGCATTCTATGCACTGTGCCACCTAGCTGGTCTAGGAAATGGAACTAGAGAATGATATATTACAAGATAGCAAATAATTAAGTGTGGGGGCAGATGTGGTACTGTTCGGTGGTGGCTGTAGGAGAAGTATGGATAAATAGGTTTGGGATATGGAGATGAAGAAACTATAGTTAAGTGATCTTTCCCAGAATCACAGAGCCAGTAAGTGAAAGAACCTAAATTTTCTCATTTTAATCCAGTGCTCAGTTTGCAAAAGTAGTAAATTGGGTTACCTACCAACCAGTGGGTACTTTTGAATTCTCTAGTTCATATACAAAGTATTTTGCAGAAATTCATTTGGCATCCAGATTTTTATGAGTACATCTGTTATACAAAGTAGAATGTTCAGTAGAGATGTTGGGACATAAGAATTTGCTCATTTGAATGGAAATTTAGATTACTGAGTTTATATGAAGCTTTGGTTGCAGCCTCAGATTACTGCAGTACTAATTCTTGTGGAGTGCCAGCACTTAACATCCATATTCCCTAAAAGTGTTGAAATATATGGAGTTGCGGGGTTTGATGTTGAGTTAATTTAATTGTGAATCTGCTTTCCTCTGGAATTTTTTTTTTGTATTGCTTTTTCTCTTCATTCACTTGTGCTGGAGTACTTTGACACAAATACCTAAATTCAGTACTTAACCACCTGCTTCTTACTTGTTAACATTCTAACAGCTTTTGTAATGACAAGCTCTTGGGGTTTTCTGTATGCTGTTTTTAAAATGCAAAACAAGGAGTTTGAGGATTCTGATGGAATTACTATAACCTGATCCTAAGAAGCAGATGTGTTCCACAGATCTTAAGTACCTCTAGAATTTTTGAAAATATGCTGACACTTCACATTAGTCTCGACATTATGTAGATGTAAGATTTCAGACAGATTAATCTTTAATTTGAGGTTTTGTCTCAAAACTTATATAGTTTTATCAGGGGAATAGATCTGAGGATATTAGAAAAACTGACCTGCCTTTTGGTGAAGGCCGGGAGAATGAGAAATAGTCCTACTGTTCAGTCTCATGTATGAGGCATTTATATCATCTTGTAAACTGAGTAGTGGGCAATCTAGCTTCTTTCCCATCTATCCAGTTGCTACCTCCACTACTTTTGGTATTGTCATGTTTCCTTTCTCTGAATAATTTTGGGACCTTTTTCTTGTAGCTGTCAAGATCAAGAAAAACAAGGACAATGTGAAGTTTAAGGTTCGCTGCAGCAGGTACCTGTACACATTGGTTATCACAGACAAAGAGAAGGCAGAGAAACTTAAACAGTCCCTGCCTCCTGGTGAGTTGGCCTAAGAGTCTGGGCGCAAAGGCTGAAATGGGAACCTGTTTTCTAAAACTGAGAATGTGAGAGAATGCTAGATTGTGTTTTGACAGACAGTAACTTATATTTATAAAGGGGGGTGCTTCCAAGATACCTTCTATTAAGGAGCTATTGTTTTGATTTGTCTGAAACTAGTACTTTGTAAACTACTCCCAAGACACAGGGGAGAGAGTCTTGTCACTTGGCTCGCTCCAGGTATTGCCTACTGGGAACAGTAGAACAGTGCCAAACTTAAGAGTCTGAAGATCAAATAGAGTTTAAGTCCTTCCCACCTCACAGTTTGGTTGTAGTGGAAAGGGCTTTATGAACCTGAAAGAGCTACATAAATGTGGCTATTTACCTATTTAAATGTTTCACATAAAGCACTAATTATTAGTGCTTTATAATATTAGTATTAGTGACTAATACTTCCCAGTGTGAGTGCTCACAGCCTTTTTTAAATTTAGTATCTGAGTCTGCCTGTGGTTACTAAGGTGGGATTTGAATCCAGATCCAGCACTGTATCCATGATGTTGCCTTGATAGGTTGGCCCATTATCATATGTAGTGATTAGTGTCCTGGACTATTTCTGCTTTGGATATTACTGCATCCTTTACCTGAAGTGCTTGCCTTGGCAAAGACATGAAGCCTCCTGTTATCAGTTTCTTTCTGATTAATTTAAATGAATTGAGGTTTTCAGCTGTGCTTCTCATATCAGCTGTACTACATAAGCTGACGAAGAATATTACTTCACTTCTTTTGAAATGGAGTTCCAGTATGTGTAAAATGTGTATCATAATATTTGACACAGCATTATGAGGAATATCTTTGATTAACTGTAAACCATTACTTAAGAGCTATTGTTAGATCATCTTGGTTGTATTGGGACCTGCTTGGATAATAGAAAACACCTAACAAAAGTAATGCTGTTCCAGTATTTGCCAAATGAGAAGAGTTCATGAAAGAGGCTATAGCTAAGCTAAATTGAAGCTTTTGGAGCCCTGACTCCATTTGCTCTCGTTTTGGGGGTGGAGGCAGAGGGTGTGAGACAGTGTAGCTTTAGATTTGTATGATTTAATTGGAATCTTTCACTTGTCTGGGTGTGTGGGCCCATTTCCATTGTTTCAGTACAGTCAGTCTTAATGCTTGTTTAAACGTCTTTGGAGACTGATGATGTTTTCTAAGCTTTGCCAACTTTCTCCTTTAGCTACGCTACAAATGTTAAAAGTGTTTTTAGACAGACAGTAGTAATTAGAGTGAAAGTCTGTCTTCTGGGTGACTCATCTTTTTGTCTACTTCCCTCTAGGTTTGGCTGTGAAGGAGTTGAAGTGAAGGAATCATTCATTGTTACACCTATATTAAAAATGTTGGGGAAAAAGAATTCTTGGGTGTCTTGTCTTTTCTTGGGGGGAGGGATAGTACTTGTGTTGCTGCTTCTGAAGAATTCATGCATGGAGATGGTTTGTTTGCCGTCCTCCCCACCCCTTTTCTTTGGAAGGCCTTACTATAATCTCTAGATCAGATCACCGTTGTTGGATAGGACATGATCAGTCTCTGATTCTGAAGATGAATCCTGGGAACCAGAAGGACTTTGAGGGGCCAGTGTTAATATGTTGACTTTATAGTGTTGTATTAAACCTGTCTAGGCAGTTGAGAAGACTAAGGGAAAGATTATCTTGGACTGATACTTGGTGGTTGAGGGAACTGTTTTATTATGCAAGCAGGTTCATGCTTGTCCAATATTAAAATACTGGTTTTATGCACTGAGGGAGGTGCTATAAATGAAATAGATAACATTTTCAAGGAGCTTTCTGTAAGAGGAGACGTGTATATATGAGTATAGAATACAAGATTGTTAGGGTGAGCATTTAAGAAGTCATTCTGACAAATAGAAACAAGTTTGGTTGAGCGGTAGCTTGCAAAAGAGCAATATATAAGGCTGGAAAGATAGGATTAGGCCCAGTTATGGGCTTTAAAAGCCAAATAATTTACATGATCTTCCCTATTAACTATCTCCACTCTCATCCCAGGCTCACAACTTCAGGTGTTAAACTCAGTTCTTCACTATCTCACCATTCCCCATATCCAATCAGTTGCCAAAGCCTGTGAATTTCACTTTTGTAACATGAATACACCATATCCCCCTTTCTCAGTAGTGCTGGCACTGACACAGGCCTTCACAACCCTAAACACTTTAAATCTAGTGACTACTCTTAAGGCGTTTTCACTGGCTGTGCCCTGTGACTAGAATGTGTTCTCCCTCATCTCTACCTACTACTTTCAAGTCTAAGCCAAAATCCCACTTCCACAAAGTCATTCTTAACGTTCTGGTGCCCCTGTTCATTTTTACCCATTCCATATACACAAAATTTTGTGTGTTGTCTCCCCCATTAGACTGGACTTCTTCAGAGCAGGGACTTCCTTTTGTATCCCCAGGGCTTAGCACAGTTCCTATTATATAGTGGGTACTTAAGTTTATTGACTGTATCACAGTCAAATGGAGAGCCCAAAGATAACATTGAGGTTAAGATTACAGAAACCCGAAGAATGCTGGATATAATGTTTAGGAGAGCGAATTGGGTGCAAGGGTAAGATAAAGTTGTTTTGGCTACACTGACTGAAATGTCGCTAGGACCTCCAGTTTCAATTGTCCAATACCTCTACTGGTGATGTGAGACTGGTTTAGAGGAGAGACCAGGGCTATGCATACATGTCTGACTCCTACATAGAGGTAATTAAAGCCATTGAAGTTAATCCAAGGTTACCACAAAAGTAAAAGGGGTCAGGAAAGAGTTTTGAGGAATGCCCACAAGGGTCATAGGAAAGTAGTAAAAGGTCCTTAAATTTTAAGTTGTGATCTCAGTTTCCTTAAGATTTAGAGGCATTCTAATAATCTGATTGTAAAAGGTGTCTATAATTGCATTTCTATGTGAGTCAATAACATGTATAGATTCTGCCCTCCATCAGTGTGTTCAAGAGGGGGAGGACTGGTAATCACACCAAGGTGAATGTCATTGAAATGAGGGTGGGATTAACATTGCATCTGACTCTACATTCGGCTTGTTTCTAAGTGATAGCTTGACCAATATTCAATATCCTCCCCTGGTTGTTTGTTACCCTCACTATATGCCAAGCCCATATCCTTTTCCAGTAAGCTCCTTAAAAGTAGGAACAGCTTAATTTTTTTGTCTGTCTCTAGTTGTCTAGCACATTGCTGCATAACATCTGTTGGGTTTTTTTTAAGTCATTGATAATATGCTGTGGCTTACTTATGCAAAGGTATCTTTCCATTGCCTTTTGGATTACCTGTGATTTTTTTAAATTATGAGGTCATTCAGTATTCACGGCTATGTGGTTTGTTTTTTAGCTGTGTTTTTGATCATTGAAAACTGGTCATTTTCAACTGGGATCCTGCTTGAACCCACCTCAATTCTGGACCTAGTTTATTTTCTGTTTGCAACATTTGTCCATGTCGACTAACTCCGGGCTCCCAGCCAGATTTCTTAATCTGGGCAATATGTGCTTTTCATCTGATTTTTTTCTGAATGTGTATAATTGAACCATTCAGAAAAAATTTTTTTTCATCAGTCTGAGTTTGTGATTATATATACCCTCACATAATCAGGGCAACCATCCCTCGTAGGAAAAACAGTTAAAACAATCAGCAGGTACCCAGTTTGACCATCATTCCCCATCCTCACATCTTGCCCACCCCTCCCTTTCCAAGGAAAGGAAGGCAATGTATTTCTTCATCTCTTCTCCAATTCCAAGACTGTTCTTTGAATTATACCACATTCAAGTGCATTGTATTATTTTCATTTATTTTAGTCGTTGAGTATATTATTCTCCTGGCTCTCCTTGCTTTTATCGATCACTTCAAAGAATTTTCCATGTTTCTCTGAATTCCTCATATTCGCCAAATTCTTTCGACACAGTATTTGGTTATTCACATAACTACAGTTTGTTCAGCCTTTTTCTAATCAACAGGTTTCCACTGTGTTTCCTGGTTTTTTGCTACCACAAAAAGTGCTGTGAATACTTTGGTATATGTGATCCCTTTCAAAGAAAAATCTCTTGAAAATGTTGCAGTTCTGATAACAAAGATTGTCAGTACCTGTCACGGAAGCTGAAAAATCAGATTGTTACTTTGATACGTGTGATATATAAGATTAACAAAATAACATCTAAATGGATGTAACCATAGTTTCTGCTTTGTATTACCTAGATTTGGGCCTTTATATGATATGGTATAATAGTCTTGAAAACTTTGATCATATACCTCATCAGCAAAAAATTTTTTAACATGTACATCTAATATTTATAAATTTCTCATATATGCTATTACACTTACATGTACAGTATTGAAAGACAAAATAGAAATTTAAAAGGATGCAAATTTTAAAATAATCTTGGCTATGGTAGACCCTTTTGGTCTTAAAATATTAATAGCATTGTTTTTATTAAGAGCAAAGTGATTGGATATGCTCCATTTTTAAAAATCAAACTTTAATAGCAATTCAAAGATCCAATTCTGAATTCATTTTGGTACTTGGTTTTAATAACTGTCAATAACTGAAGACACATAGATCTAAATGGAAGGAATGCACCATTGACTGCATTTACCAAATCATAGTACTTATTTTTCACTAACTATGCAAAAGTTTTTCTTGAAATTCAACTAGTAAATTTCCATCTTCCCTAATCTCAATGAGTTCATGCAAAACAAAAAGTGTTGCATTTGCATTTTTAAATTTTCAACAAATGAGTTCAAAATCTGCTGTGCAGTGGGAATGACACTTATTTTGCGTTAGACTGGGTTGTCCCTTTAAAGTTCTAATATTTTCTTCTTATATCCCAGTGGATCACCCTTGGCATCCCACTTTGGAGACACTGATCTAGAAGACCACCATCCTCTTTGACAGGGAGAGAAGGGCAAGCATTTGGTAGGTCACTAGGTGGAGCTGTGTCACAATGAATGAAAAGCAACCCATTGTTTGAATGTAAAGTAGAATTGTCCAGAAATTAACTGCATCCATAATAAAAGCCAATCAGAAAAACTTATATTTCACCCTAAAGGTAATACAGAACCACTGGAGTATGCAAGTAACTTGGTCAGGCTTGTACTTTAGGAAAATCACTTTGGCAGTTGTATTAGGGGAGAAAGGAGACAGGGAAACCCAAATAGTCTTGAGGCTCTCATTCCGTTATCCCTTCCACATCATGACTTTCTCCATTGTGGTTTCGATATGTTGTGGGTTGGCATAAGAAATTAAATGGGAATTTTGCAGAAGCCATAGATAACACATGAAGGCCAGCAGATGACAGAGCCTATTACCAAATGCTTACCCCAAATTTTACAATAAAGTACTATAAACGCCATATAAAAGAAAAAATTCAGACTTCCCCTCTGGTACAAAGGGAGGGACAAAAAGTTTTATGTGGATTTTCCAGATCAAGGGGACACTGTACCCCTAACCCCAACAATGTGGAAGGGATAACTAGAAGTAAAGGCAAGAGGCGATGAAAACCTCAACTAGATTTAATGGCTTTGTCAATAGAAGATAAATGTGAAAGATCTGGAGATATTGATCATAGGGAGATTTGGCAGCTGATTGAAGGAGAATGAGGAGTCTGAGATAACACAGTTTGTAAAACCTGAGTGACTAAAAGGTTGGTGGTTCCTATGGCAGAAATAGGGACCTTCAGAAGACAGGTAGGTTTGAGGGGAAAATTAATCCAGTTTTGGACATACCGAATTAGAGAAGTATAACTGGCAAGGGAGACTAGGGTTAGATATATAGATCTGGGTGTCATCTGCAGGGAGATAATTAAGCTCAAGGGAGCTGATAAAATTGTCATATGAGAGAAAATAGAGGAGGTCCCAGGCAGAACCCTAGGGAACATACACAGTGAGCATAAAATGGATGATAATCCAGCAGAAATGTGGAAGAACCAAGAGAGACAGTCTTGACAGTGTCAGATGCTGCAGAAAGATCAACTGGGATGAGGGCTGAGAAAAGGCCATTATGTTTGGCAATTAAAGAGATCATTGGTTACTTTGGAGATTATTGAATGAGGAGGTTGGGTGAGAGATTGTAAATAAAATGAGGGGAGAGAGATATAACCACTTGAGGAGTTTGGTTGTGAAAGGAAGGAAAGATTGGGGTAATAAACTTGAGGAAATGATAAGGGCTAGTGAAGGGTTTTTTGTGTGTTGTTTTTATTAGGATGGAGAAGGGAGGAGAATGATTATTGGGGGCAGGACCAAGGATACATGCAGAGAGACTGACGTCATAAGAAGGGCTATGTTTTTTCCTCAGAAACTAGAGTTGAGAATCTATATTAGCAATGATAACAAAAGGTAAAGAAGGGGTCCTCACAGTCTCTTTTCTCAGTAATGTATTAGCCCAAGTCCTTACTTAGCTGAGATAATCAGGATAGGGAATGGTTTGGGAGTCTTGAAAGAAGAGGCTGTTCGGAACAGTCTCAGAAGTAGGATGAAGAGCCAGTGAAAGAGATAAACAGATTGATGAGGACTTAGTTGAGGGTAGTTAATATGACTTGTGATGACCCAGTTGGCCAGGTACATGGATAGTAGAGTTGAATTAGTTAACTAGAGGGTCAAGATTAGGAATTGAGGAAAGTGAGGTTAAGATCAGGGGGAAAAAAAACTGATTCCCACCTCACTTTAGCATCTTATAATCTTCATTTCCTTCAAAACTGTTCAAGTACTATCTTCTAAATGAAGCCTTTTCTGATTTCTTCCCTCCAGCTTTAGTGCACTCCCCCCACCCAAAAAAACTTACATTGCATTTTGAATATTCCATATATACTTAAAGGCATATTGTCTCCCCAGATAGAGAAAGTAAACTCCGTGAGGACAGGAATTCTTTCATTTTAGCCTTTATATCCTCCAGATCTCGCCTGGAACAAGTCATTTCACCTCTCTAGGCCCCAATTTCCTCATCTGTAAAATGAAGGGTTTGGAGTGACTAACCCTCTAATGTCCCTTCCTCCTCTAGAACAATGCCTTCTATTTCTTTGGTTTTATCTCCAAAACACCCAATACAGAGTAAGTATTTTAGGACCCCAATAAATATTGTTGAATGACTAAAATGAAATCACTAAAGGTCTCTGGAAATTACCTAAGGGAGGAGGAAGTAGAATGAAGATCCTGAGGTGCTTTTGTCAGCCATCTTTTTCATCCCCCCAACACACAGGAAGTTGGAGAGATATGGGACATTGGATTTATTGTACACACCTCTTTTACTCTGGAATCTTCAGTTCAGCCGATATATTAATACTACTAATAGAGCTTTTGGAATTTTTCTGAATGCCACATTATAGAATAAATGACAGACAACTTCTTCAGGAAGAGGTTGGGGCATCTAGGTGGCACGGTGGTTAGAACGCCAGGCCTGGAGTCAGGAAGACTCATCTTCCTGGATTCAAATCTGGCCTCAGACCCTTCCTAGTTGTGTGACCCTGGGCAAATCACTTTATTTGCCTCAGTTTCCTCACTTATAAAATGAGCTGGAGAAAAAAAAAAAGGAAACCAAACCTGTTATCTATGCCAAGAAAACAGTAAATGGGATCACAAAGATTCAGACAACTGAACAACAATGCAAGTGGAGAGTGGAATCTTAGGGATGCTAGCGGGTCAGTCTGGCTGGAAATGAGTATATGGAGGTGAATACGATATTAGGCTAGAATAGCAGGTGGAAGCTAGATGGTGGAAATCTTTAAATGTCAGGCTGAAGAGTTTACATTTTACTCTACAGACAATTAGTGAAGATTTCTGAGCGAAAGAGTCTGGATATGTGAGTTTAGTAATGAAAGAGAAGGGGATTAGGCTGGACCTAGGGAGAGCAGTTCATAGACTTACTTATTCCATCCAGAGGTGATAAGGGCATGAACTAGGGTAAGCATGGTGTGAATAGGAAGGGGACAGAGCCACAGGCTGTGGAAGAAAGGACAAGATTAGAAGGGGGAGACAGAAAAGGAGGACATGAATACTTATTCTGTATTATTGTGTTTAAGTTCTCGAACAAGACACTCCATCTCCTGACAAGGAATTTTACTTCATGCCCAGAATGCTCTTCCTTCTCATCTCTGCCTCCCAGAGTCCCTGGCTTCCTTCAAGTCCCAGCTAAAATCCTACTTTCTATAGAAAATCTACAAAGATCTCCCTTAATTCTAGTGCTTTCTATTGATTATTTCTTCCCTCCTTCCCCCAATCCCTTCATTTAATTTTGGTTTTACTTTTTTTTTGCCACTTTTTCTTAATTTTCACTTCCACATTCTCTCTCCTTCCCCTGCATTGAGAAAGCAAGTAATTTGACATAGATTATACACATGAAATGAGGCAAAACATTTCCATATTAGCCATGTTGCAAGAGAAAACAGACCAAAAGAAAAGGAAAAAAGAAAGCTAAAAAAGCATGCTTCTATCTACATCCAGACTCCATCAGTTCTTTCTCTGGAGATGGATAGCATTTTTCATCATAAGTCCTTCAGAATTGTCTTGGATTATACTGATTATTTCCAAATTTACCATTTATATCCTGTTTGGGCATAGTTGTTTTCCTGTTTTTTCCTCCATTAGCTTGGGAGATCCTTGTGAGAAAGGAGTATCTTTATCTTTCTTTTTATCCCCTGTACTTACTAGATGCTTAATAAATATTTACTGGGGGGGGAGGGGACGACGAGTTCTATTACATTCTTATTCTCCTACCACCAACCCCCACTTATATGCATGCATACACCCAAGGTGGGAAATTTTATCATAATCATCATGGTGATTGTAATGATAAAACATGTGGATTCCGTCAGATTTGGGTGTGCTTAAGGGCTGGGGAGACTGTTAGGAAGAAGCTAGAGAAACCACCAGCATATAATTCTCTGAGAAATAAATTTCTGTTTTCTTCGGGCAGGGCTGTCATTAATCACTGCCAAAGTCCCCTCTATATCATGTAGAACACTAAGACCCTGCTTAACTGGTGCTGCAGAGACAGCCAGATAGCAGCTCCTCATTCCTGCTGCTTCCCTAGACTTGCTGACCCTGGAATATTGACAGCAATCGGACAGAAGGGCTGGACCCTGGGGCCCTTCTAAGGCAAACAGGTGGGACAAGGAAGAAATCTTTAGGAGGGCATATACAACAAACACTTCTCTTCCTCTTTGGGCATCCACGGATACCTGTTAAACCTATTTTCCCCCAATCTAATCTCCCCCCTCCCCCATCCAATATTTATTGATTGAACAATGCTTTTGCAATCCAACCAGCTGATAGCTGATGTTAAATTGTCTCTCCTGTTTCTACATGGCAGGGCAGGGCAGAGTTGTATATATAAAATAATGTAATCTTTGACTTGGTGGAGCCCCTTCTACAAATCTGCCCTGCACACAGCTGGCAAACTGTTATCCCTAAAAAACACAGGTTTAAATATGACTCCCCTAAGTAAAAAATCTTCATTGGTTCTTTATTGCATGTAGGATAAGATACAGATTCCTCAACCTAGCATTTAAAGCCTTCCACAATGTGGCTGCCACTTATCTTTCAAGTCATTTCACATTTTTCATCTTCATAGCCTCTATCTTAGTCCACCTGACCTATTAGCTTTTTCCTGCATGATGTTTTTTTCTCCCATCTCCTTGCATTTTAACAGGTGATTTTTCATACCTACAATGTAATCCCAGTGCTTTAGCCACTGATCCACCTAGCTGCCCCACTTGCATGCCTTTGTACAAATGGTCAGCCATACCTAGAATGTCCTTTCTGATGTTTGTTCTTAGATCCTCCAGCTTCCTTCCATACACAACTCAGGTGGGGCTTATAGATGAAGCCTTTTGGGATGATCCCAGTTGTTAGTGCTCTCTCTGATGTGGTTAGGGTTAGGGGTGCTCGAGACCCCAAAATACAAACATGCTGGGTCCTGCCGAATGAATTCGACTCAAGTCTTCTCTCAGCCAAAGAAAAGCAAAGTTTATTAAAAGTTCACCATATTGGGTAGACTCTTAAGAAGCCTAGGTATCTGTAAGGCTTGCAATGGGCAAGGAGGCCAGAATTATTTGATACACAGTGA
>CM053584.1:162758300-162812309 GCA_028627135.1 Pseudochirops cupreus | reverse complement strand
CTGGAGAAGGAAATGGCAAACCACTCCAGTATGTTTGCCAAGAAAACCCCAAATGATGTCACAAAGAGTTGGACACTTGACTGAACAACAACACACAGCTAGTAATCGGCAGACCCAAGATTCAAACTGAGGTACTTGGATTTCAAATCCAGATCCTACCACTGCTTCATGTAGGGTGCACTGAAGTGAATTTCTGGCATATACCCCAGTGTTTATTTAATTTTGTTTCAAATATGTCCAGAAAAAGTAACAAATGCCTTTGATTTTTCCTTCCCCATTTCTTCCCTAATCCAATTAGTGGCCAAGTCCTTCCTGGTCTGTCTTTACACCATATTTCAAATCCATCCCTTCACTCTCTGCCTACTGGCTACTGATGAGATACAGGCTCTGGGAGCCCCCTTGAGCTCTCCTAGAATCTTCCCAAGTAAGGCATTTGCCTGAGGCCATAGTCCTTTCATTGTGGCACTTGGCCCAAGTCTTTAGCTAGCCGCTCTAGTCCAGCAATTTCCCACCCTTGATCCTCCTGGTCCACCCTTGAACTGGCCTGGCCCACCATTGTCTGTGGTCTCCAGGTAGCCTCCAGCAACTTCCCACCCTTAATCACTCATTACTGGAGTCTGACCTCATCTGATTCCTCCTGAAGACCCTCCCCAAACTCCTCCTCTAGACTACCCCTAGATTCCTCCCACAACCTTTCTGTGTATAAGACCCCATCTTCCCTCCATGTGTTGTGAGAGCACCATAGAACTACCTAGCACAAACTTTCTCTGTATCAGATGATTCTGGCCTGCTTGCCTAATGCAAGCATTACAGATACCTAGGCTTCTTAAGAGTCTACCCAATATGGCGAACTTTCAATAAACTTTGCTTTTCTTTGGCTGAGAGAAGACTTGAGTAGAATTCATTCAGCAGGACCCGGCATGTTGGTATTTTGGGGTCTCGAGCAACCCTAACCCTAACCACATCAGCTACCACCACAAAATGCCGGTGCCTGCTCTAATCTCAATCCAAAATTTTTGTTATAGCTTCTTAAATGCCTCCAATCTTTTCCTTTTCTAGTCTAGCCTTCACTGAGGTATCAAAATAGTTTTCCTAACATAGAAGTCCTACTACATCAGTCTCCTGTTCAAAATCCTTCTGTGGTTCCTTTGTGACTTGAGGATAAAGTACAAACTCAGCCTGGCATTTAAGGTTCTTCACAGTCTGGTTCCAATCTGCCTTTGCAACTTTATTATACTTGCTCCACTCACTCTATGTTCTGGTCAAACTGGACTCCCAGCCATACCCTGATAGAAAAAACGGTTCCCTGAATTCACTAAGAACTCTTCTGCTTCTTTACTTCCCAAGGAATATTCCACATTCCTGGAATATATTCTCTTTGGTGTCAGCTAGTAGAGATCTTTTTCTACCTTCAAACTCCAACTTCAGCTACTATTTAACTCAACATTTATTAAACCCCTATACAAAAATAAAACAGACTAGTCAAGGGGTTTATATTCTACTTTTTATTCCGCTCCCCCCACCCCAACTACCAAATTCCAAAGAAAGTGATCTTTCCTTTCTCAAATGTTTAGAACACCTTGTTTGAATCTCTTCTTTGCCTAGCAATACACTTAACTGGTGGAGTATCATATGAACGCTATATTATATGTAGGTCCAGGGCATGCATGAGCTTTGATGTTTTTCTTCTATGTAAGTCTAGGATCTAGCACAGAGCCTTGTACACTGTAGGTGTTCATTAAATACTATTATTCAGTTATGTCTGACTTTTTATGACCCCATTGGAATTTTCTTGGCAAATACTGGAATGGTTTGCCATTTCCTTCTCCAGCTCATTTGATAGATGAGGAAACTGAGGCAAACAGGGTTAAGTGACTTGACCAGGATCACGCAGCTAGTAGTAAGTCTCTGAGCCAGGTTTGAATTGAAGATGAGTCTTTCTGACTCCAAGCCCAGCACTCCTTACACTGTGCCACCTAACTGCCCTAACAAATATTACCTAAATTGAATTAAGCTTTTCCTGATTCCCACCTCACCCTGCCCCCAACTGCTAGTCCAATTTTTCCCTCTTCAAAATATTGTGTACTTCTTCGTGTGTTTAAAATGTAAGCTCCTTGAGGGCAGGCACTGTTTCATTTTTATTTCACAGAATCTTGTTTTTGCTTTTGTATTCCCCACAGTGTTTTGGAACTCATTGACACTTGTTAAAATGTTTTATTGATTTGGTCTGTGGGATATTATCTCCCACTAACTCCCTGGATCAGGAGGGCAACAGATTGCCCTGAGGCTAAAAAGTGAGGTAATTCTGAATTCCTGCTGACCGAACACTAGCTGGTTCATTGGAGAGAAAAGGGACTGCAGAGCGGGAGTGGTGAGGAGGGGGAGTAGAGAAGAGAGAGAAGGAACCAGAGAAAAGACTTTTACCCTTAACCAGCCCCCAGAAAGGAGATAGGAAAGTCCTGAGAAGGATTAAGCTTTGCTCCTAATCCAGCTGGCCAGAAGGCACAGAAAGGATTGAGTGTCCTCAGGCTGCTCATTCTACACTCCTCTGTTTCAGTTACCCCAAAGGATAAGGATGTGGATTCCGTCCTGGCCCTGAAACTATATGGGTGAACTGGGGTAAATCTTGCACTACCTAATGCACAGTTTTATTATGAGGAAGGTCCATATTAACTTAAAGTGATATTAAAAAATGTGAATGCAAGTTATTATTGCTAATCAAGAAGGAAACTGAATTGTGGTTGGGGAATGGGAGTGGAGGATCTGTAGATTACAAGAGTTAGCAGCCTGTTAAGCAGCAAGCTAAACAACACCCTCAGGCAGGCTGCAAACATAAGAAGAAACAGGGAAAGGGAGAGAATCAGCTGCAATACATTGCCACGGTTTATACATACAGCTTTTCATCCCCAAGGAATAAGAAAGAAGTGAAGCAGTTGGGGTATGGGGGGAAATGGGGAATGGGGAAAGAAGATACTGTATAACCTGTGATATAGAGAGTGATTCGCTGTCACGGAATCTCAGCAGCCATGACTGAACAAGAATCTTCTCTAATATTCCTGGATGGGAAGGTGGTGTTGGGACCAAGAGGAAGGAAGAGAATGAAAGAAGGAAGAGAAGTCTATGTGGTATATTTCCTATTTCTACCTGCATATATCTTAGTCTGTTAGTCCTTCATTCTCTCCTATCCTTGGTGGATCGCTCATAATATAGAGGAAGTATCATGTATTAGCAGTTTGGAGTTCTAATCTCAGCTTTAAAATTTAATAGCTATGGTAACAGTAATATCTGCTTGTTATAGGCTATGCTAATTACTCCCTAAAAAGTTAATGAAAGCATCTTCAAAACTTAATTGATCTATGGAACTAAGGCTCAAACCAGAGGTTTCCAAACTTACATGGCTTACTTCCCCTTTAAAAAAAAAATTACTCAGTGCCCCCTTAGAAATCTGCTTTCTTCAACTCTTTAGTGTTTCTTTTTAAATTTTCATCATTTCAAAAAATATATAACATTTTTAAATGATGCTTTGCAAATTTAATAATTTATTGCAAATTTGTGGGGGTTTTCCCCCTGTATTGAAATTTTGATAATGCAATATTGTGTCAGTAACCATATAGTATTGTATTCTAAACAAGTCATTACGTGCACATATTCCTGCCGATGCATGCTGGACTTCTCCACAAAGTGAGTCTTGCTCACCTGCCAATACTTGCTTGTTAAGGCGTGTCAGCAGACTTGACCACTGACCCGTTATAACTTGCATTTTGTGTGTTTAATTGGAAAATATTGTAATCACTATGACTTTAACTCTGCTACACAGCAGATGAAACATGCAGGAACGGTTTTTCAAAAATTTCTTTCCTTATACTTCCACCACCCCCTTATTTTTATTCAACACCCCCCAATTGTACCCAAGGCTACTACTGTTCCCCTGGATTGGTCTAGTACCCCTTAAAGGGCAGTATTACCCACTTTGGGAACCTATGACTCAAAACAAAGTTTCCCCCTCACCAAAAGTATGAATAGCCCTGCAAGAAGCCCCTCCAGCTTGATAGACTACAACCCACCCACCTCCAGGAGTGAATGCACCCTCCTGGTAAGGCTCCATTGGAGAGGAGGGGAGTAGCACCCTTCTGAATTAACAGCCTGTCTTTGCAGAATGTTCTCTCCTTTGCTATTTTGTTAAAGCAACTTCCTTTGGTCAAATGTTATCTTGCCTAGGCGTGTCTCATGATTTCAATTCCTAATCTGAACCATCTGACTGTCCTGTCTGGCCCAGAGTAATAGCTATGCAACTATGGCCATCATTTCATCTTCAAACCTCAGTGCCTTCATCTGTAAAATGGAGATAAATAAACCATGCATTAGCTACCTCACAGGGTTGTGAGAAAAGCCCTATTTAAACATGAGATGTTATTACTGTGGTTGTCATTGACTGGACACTCATAATGTGCTAAATGCCCCTTCTGGATGCCCCCTGGCCCCAGGGCCCAAGAGTGATCAGTCCCTCCCCGGGTCTGGCTAGCTAATAAGTATAATCAACAGTATAAAATAATGATGAGTAAGAATGGAAGGAACGATAAATGTCTGCAAGAAACACAGCAGGTAGACACGTGGATGATGAGGGGGGTGACAAAAATTTGGAAGGCAACTCATGCCAACCTGAGGAAGCATGGCTTTGTAGTGGACCAGCACCGGACTGGGAGTCAGGAAGTCATGAGTTCAAATCCTGTCTGAGACATTTACTGGCTGTGTGACCCTAGGTAAGTCACTTACGCGCTCTGTGCCTCAGTTTCCTCATCTGTAACCAAATCTATAATAGTCTTAATGCCTCTGTTCAAACTAGTTGTACTTACGTGTCGTCTGACCCTTAGTCCCCTGTTCTGCACGATTAAGGGACGGGACCTGCTGATCCAGCTTTAAATTTCCGATCCTCATCCTTCCCAGAGGCGGGGGCGGGGCGGGCGGCCCTAGAGACTCTTTCTTATTTCTCTGTCCCTTCTTTCCCAGGCGCCTCCCTCCCGGAGCCGCGCGGCGGAGCCGAGGGGCGAGGCGGGGCCGGGGGCGCGCGCGGGGGCGGGGGCGGGGGAGAAGGGAGGGATCTGAGCGCCTGCGAGGGATGGTGTCGGGAGCGCGCCCCGTGCAGTGGTCTCGGCTGCCGCGGCTGCTGTGCTGGCTGGCGGGACGCACGGACAGACGGGCCGGGGCGCAGGAGCCATGCCGGCCGCCCGGGTGGACTACATCGCGCCCTGGTGGGCCGTCTGGCTGCATAGCTTCCCGCACTTGAACCTGCGCTTGCAGCCTGTGGATAGCACCTTCAGTCCCCAGGACCCCAGTTACCAGGAGGTCAGTGAGTGCGCCCCGCACCCCACACCCCGCACTGCCCATCCATGGGCAATCCTGGGCCAGGTCTCCAGCCTAGGATTCTCTCTTCCCGTCCTGCTGCCCTTAAGCCCCAATCTCTGCCCCATTCTGCTGCCAGCCCTTTCCTCTACCTCCTTTTCCAGAAGACCTGACGCTCTCCCCCACTTGCTCCTCTACTTCCTCTCGGCTTCCCCCCTTTCCTCCTCTCCTTTTCCCCCCTCCTCCCCTCCCTCCTTTGGGACTCTTCCTAAGTGGGGAAATTGGAAACCAGCGACTGGGAGCTTGGGGTGACGGCGTTGAGAGGCATTTCATTTTAGAAACTGAGGTAGCTTCTCTGCCCTAGGGTTTCTTTGCGATCAGTTTAGGAAGGGGCCTGGAGAATATGCCGGCTACTGCAGTGTAGTTTTAAACGGCTACTCCGGGGTGGGGATTCATAATAGTTTGTGTTCTTTCCTGATTTCTGTCCAGCTTTGGTGAGAGTAGTTTGGGCTTTAAGAGATTACCAGTGCCTCTGGGCTCCTCGGTTCCCACCGGCCCCCAGTCTTCCCCACCCTTCCCCTATCTCTATCCTCCAACTTTCCCATCCTCCCTCTTGTGGTCCTACTCCTCTTCCCCCCTCCCCCCGCCCTTTATCTTTCTCACTCCCAGCTTTCTGAATAAGAAACTTGCTGTCCCTGACCCTCTTCCCAGATCCCTGTTTGGACTGATGCTTGCCTGTTTGGGGGTAACTCGAGTTGAAGACTCTTCTAATGAAAGATATTTCAGTGATAAGACTATCAATGAAACAATCATTAATTGATCTGCTATGTCCCGTGCTCTGTGCTCCACACTGGCACTGTCGAAAGACAAATAATGAAAGATACTACAGTGATAAAACTGTCAGGCAACAAGCATTTATTAAGCTCCTACTCTGTGCCATGCCCAGTGCTTGGCACTACAGCCCTTCCCTGCTCTCCAGGAACTTTAATACTATTGGGGAAGAAGCAGCTTGGTCGGCTCCACGATATGCAAAATAAATACAAAATATAGTGTCGTTTTGAGGCAGCTGAGTGAGTTAGAAAAAGACTTTTTTTCCATGGAGAAGGTGGAGCTTGAGCTGAGTTGAAGGAAGTCAGGGATTCAAGGAAGTCAACATGAGGAAGAGTTCATTGCAAGTACTGGCGCCATACATTGCAAAGACTGGAAGGTGGAGGAGTATTCCGTGTTAAGAACCATAAGGAGGCCAATTTGGCTGAACTGCAGAATATGGAAGGAGAGTAATGAAGCTGGAAAGATAGGTGGGGGACGAGTTTCAAAGGATTTAAAAGTCAGACATAGGAATTTGCATTTTATCCTAGAGTCAATTGGGAGCCACTGGAGTTTATTGAGGAGGAGAGGGGAGAGTGATGTGGTGCTTAAAGGGAAATCTTGGCTACTGTGTGAAAGTTGGATTAGAGTGGGAAGGGCTTAGAGGCAGGGAGACCCAGGGAGGCTGTTGCAGTTGTTTTTTGGGGGGTGGGGTGAAGGAGAGGTGATGCTAAGCCTAGCTGACATTAATGAAGTTTCAGGTATGGTACAAGAGAGCCATAGGTAATAAATTCTTAAACCTGACCATGATCTTTAGCCTTCATGGCCATCCTCCAACTCACTTCCTTATCTATACTGGAGATAGCACTGGGCCTGCTTGGGACTGCTGCTTGGGACAACTTCTCCTTTCATTAACATTGTCACTTCCTCCTCTTGTCTTCCCTTCTCTTTTAGTTCAGGCCTTGGATCATAAAGCATTAAAGTTGTCTGGAGGCTAATGACATTTAAGGTTCGATCCCCAAGACCCTTATTCCAGCAGACAGCTGGTATTACCCATTCTTTTTTCTACCTGTTTTCTTATTAATTTCCTTTTTTATGTATTTTCCCCAATTACATGTTAAAACAATTTTTTGGCATTTCAAAAAAAGTTTTGAGGTTGAAAATCTATCCTTTCCTCTCATCTTCTCCCGCCTCTGTGAGACTCTAAGCAATCCAATATAGTTTATACATGTGGAATCATGTAAAACATTTCCATATTAGTCATTTTGTACAAGAAGACACAAATCACACCCCTCACCCCCCCAACATCCTTTTCCTCTCTCCATATTTCCCTACCACTATCAACACCTTTCTCCCAAAAGAGAGACTGGAGTTTTAAAAATACTATCCCACAGCCCCCTTTTGTTAAAGAATCTTGTATCTAGTCAGTCAGCGAACGCTTTTTAAGTACTAACTCTGGGGATGCGGAGAATGTCAGTCAAAGCACCCTGGCTCTCAGGGAGCTCACATTCTAATACATGGACTGTGTGAGTGAAAGGCGATCCCATACGAGAGGCACCAGCATTTGGGGTGGGGGCGGGGGCAAGGAAAGGCCATCTAAAAAAAGGGGAATTTGAGCAGTCTTGAAAGAAAGCAGGGAATCCAGGAGGTGGAGGTGAGGGAGAACATTCCAAGAATGAGAGACAGCCGGTAAAAAAAAAATAGAGGGGAGATCGAGTGTTGTATGTGAGAAGCATAGAGGGAAGCAAAGTGGGAAAAGGTTGGAAAGAAGCCAGGTTATTTAGGCTTTAAGAGCCTAACAGGATTTTATAATTCATCCTAGAAGTAACAGCCATTGGAGTTTATTGAATGGGGGGAGGGTGGGTGATGTCAGACCTGAGCTTTGTAAGATCACTTTGGTTTGGTTTTGATTTTTCATAAACAAATATTCATAATATTTTTTCACAAATAAATCCATGCATTTCTAATTTTTTTTTTAGCATATCCTCTGTCCTGTGTGGATGTTACAGCCATTTTAAAAGTCTTTAATCTCTAAAATCACTCTGGCAGCTAGTGGAGGATAACCTGGAGTGAGGAGAGCCTTGAGGCAGAGAATCCAACCTGAAGGCTATTGCAGTAGCCTAGGTGAAGGTGAGGAGGCCCTCCTGAGGAGGTGGTCATGTGACTGGAGGGAAGGGACTTAGAGAGCCGAGATGTGGTGAACAACAAGACTTAGCCCCAGGTTGGCTATGTGGGGTTGATGGGGTATAAGCCCTTGAATTTTCCCATTTGATCTGGGGTTCCCCAGAGGCCAAAAGCCCTCATCTACCTCCCACCCTTGATCCCATCAGAATGTCTATGACCAAATCTAGTATCCTTGAACTGGCCTAGCCCTCCCTAGTGTGTTATCTCTGCCTGTTTCTCCCCCCCCCCTTCATCCCATTCTTTTGGTTCCCAGAATCTGACCTCAGTCCCACAAGATCCTCCTTAGACTCCTCCTCAAGACCCTCCCCAAACTCCTCCTCTAGAACACCCCTAGATCCCTCCTTTCTGTATATAAGATCCATCTTGCCTCCATGAGGGTGCTCAGATTCAATCTAGTTCAGACTAGACTGTTCTGGCCCGCTTGTCAGTACAAGCATCACAAATGCTTAGGCTCCTTAAGAGTTTACCCATTAGGGGCAGCTAGGTGGCGCAGTGAATAGAGCACCTGCCCTGGAGTCAGGAGGACTTGAGTTCAAATGTGACCTCAGACACTTGACACACTAGCCATGTGACTTTGGGCAAGTCACTTAACTCCAATTGCCCTTCAAAAAGCAAAAAAAAAAGAATCTACCTATTACAGTGAATCTTTAATAAACTTTTTTTTTCCTTTGGCTGAGAGAAAGCTTGAGTCTAATTATTACTTTGGCAGGACTCAACGTGTCAGTATTTTGGAGTCTTGAGTACCCCTAAACCCCAAACCTCAACAGGGTGACTTCATATGAGGAATTCTGGGTGACACCAGGGTTGTGAGCCTATCTTACTGGAAGGGTGATGGTTTCCCCAACAGTAAAAGGGAATCTGGGAAGAGGGGAGGACTTGGGAGGAAAGATAATGAGTTCTTTTTGGACATGTTGAGTTTGAGGATGTCCAATGTACAGTTAAGCGATGAAAGCCTAGGAGTCCTGGAGAGAGAACAGAGCTAGATAAATAGCTTGGAGAATCATTTACATAGAGATGATGATTGGACCCATTGTAACTGATGAAATCATCAAGTGAAATAGGACAGAGCCAAGGAAAACCTTTTGGAGATAACCAGTGAGTGAGTGTAACCTGGATGAAGATTCAGCAAAGTAGAGTGAAAAGGATTCTTTTTTTTTAGATTAGCTTTAACTGACTCAGGTGGTGTTTCTCCTGCCTCTTGGGACTGGACCGAGTCTGCTCCCTTAGGTGGACCAGTATTATAGGGATGGGAGGGAAGAAGGGAGGAGCAACAGGCTGGAGCTTTTGATTTAGCTGTAATCTGTTTAATTAGTGCTTTCTGACCCCTCTAATATGCCAGGAACTTTAACCCCAAGAATTTCTTCCTCTTCATGGGACAGTAGGAGCTGCTGGCATTGAGAGGGAAGCAGAAAGAGCCCTGGATCTTCTTTAGTGACTGAACCAGAGGTCAGATAACTCCACTACCTCTGCTGACCCCCATGCAGGGCCTTCCCCCTTCTCTTCCTTGGTCACAGGGAATGTGTGCATGCATTTTTGTATATATATCTGCATACGTGTTCACCTTCCCTGCCCCCTCCCCTTTGGTTTGGCTTAGCCCTGTGAGAAGAGAGTTTTGGCATCCTCTGGACCCCTGGGGGAGGGTAGAAACTTGTTCCTGTCTCTTGGAGAGGAAAAGATGAGGAAAGAAACCTTTGGGTGACTGAATGGGAAACTGAGGCAGGCGGTAGAAACTGGTTTAGGTCCATTGGCCAGACTCTCAATCTGCTGTTCCAAGAATCAGTTCTCAAAATGTCTCTCCCTTCTTTCCCCCTCCCCCAGCTCAGTCTGTAGTCATTCTCTACTCCTCCACAAAATTTCTAATCTGGTGCATTATCATGGCACAGAGGTTACCCTCAGTTCCTGGAGGATATATTAACAGACTATGTATGAGCTCCTAATCTTTGAGCAAAAAAGCCTAGTGACAGGGAGGAAGGAACTCATTGCCAAAAGATTGATTATTCTGCCACAGCTTCATGAAAACCAGTATATGCAAATTGTAGCCCCTTTCTGTCAGGGTAGGGATTTCACACTGATGAAATCAGAGATCCTTGAATTATTCGCTCAGGAACCTACTGTCTTGGGATAGCTCCAGGGAGTCTTCTGCTCTCTATTTATGGATGAAAAAAGGCAGCTCTGGTGATCAAATGTGATTTCCCAGATCAGAAGAGAAACCCTGCCTGGCAGGCTTTTCTGTGTATGCCCAAAGGAGAATCTAACAGCTGGACTTGGTCAAATAGCACTTAGCTGCTTGCTTTGGGTTTAGGAGAGAGGGTGATAGAAGAGGGACAGCTGGAAATTAGCCTCCACTTTCCTCCACCCAATTCACGAGCACCAAAAGCCAGCCTTTGTCTGGCCAGCACCTGTTACTGGCAAGATTGAACCCACCCCATCCCTATGGCCAGTTGTTCACCTTTAACTACAGATCTAAGACTGTGCTAACTTAAGACTTCCCAGAAAGTAAGACAGTGAGTATCTCTCATAGTCAGGCTCCCTTACTTTTCCCTCTCTCTGTCTTCCCATATTCCTCCATTGAATTTAATTTCCTTGTGCACATTTGTGCTTGGTGATTGGATAATTCTAGTATGAATCCACTACTGGTTTAATCTGTGCATCCTTATCCAGCCCCGCCCTTTCCCCTTCCCTGGCCTTCATCCTACCCTTTGAAACACAGACATACACAGAAGCTGTAAAAGTCTTGACCATACCAGGACAGCAATCTCTGGCTACCAGTGCTAGTGTGAAGCTTGGGATAGCCTGTCGCCTGTAGCCCATAGCCTCCTGAGGATCTTGTAGCTCAATAGCTATAAATTAGGAGGGCTAGATGGTGCAGTGGATAGTGTCTGGCCTAGAGTCAGGAATGACCCAAGTTCAAATCTGGCCTCAGACACTTACTAGCTGTGTGACCCTGGACAAGTCACTTAACCCTGTTTGCCTCAATTCCTTATCTGTAAAAGGAATTGGAGAAGGAAATGGCAATCACTCCAGTATCTCTGCCAAGAAAACCCCAAATGGGGTCACAAAGAGTCAGACAAGACTGAAATAGCAGAACAGTGGGAGAAAAGAGTGTTAGACTTGAAGTGTTCTTATCTTAGTTTGTTAATAATTGTTAGCAAATCCCCCTCCTGGTCATTCTGGAATGATTTGGTCTAATTTGTCAGGAGAGGACATAGGATCATAGGCCTAGAGGTGAGAGACCTCAGAGGCCATCTAGTTGAACCCCTTTTTTAGAAACTGAAGCCCTGGGTGAGTTGATTGACAAAGAGGATGCAGGTCCTAAGTAGCAGAGGCAGCACCTGAATCCAGGGTACTTCCTGGCTTCAGAATTTGTGCTGAAACGACCGAACAACAAATCATTCTGATTGTCATTAAAGTTGTTTCACATAAGAGACTGAGCACCCCTTTCTTGTAGAACTCTGTAGACAGGGAGCTTTAGAAAGTAATTGAAGAGGGGCAGCTAGGTGGCTGTGAATAGAACACTGGTCCTGGAGTGAGGAGAACGTGAGTTCAAACCCAGCCTCAGACACTAGTTGTGTGACCCTGGGCAAGTCACTTAATCCCAATTGCTTCCCCCAAACAAAAACAAAAAGAAACTAATTGAGAAGACAGAAAGCACTTGATTTCCTCAGTATATGTCTTCTTTTGACTTGGGTGGGAAGAAGGGAGACAGCTCTCTTCATGTAGAAAAGGGAATATATTTGTTCTTGGCCACAAGGGCAAAACTAGGAGCAAGGTAGGGGGAGTTGTAAAGAGGCAGATTTCAACTGGACAGACATCCCAACATGACAGCATAGGGGGTGGTAGTCCCACATCACTAAAGAGCTTCATGTTGAGGTTGTACAGGCACTTGTTGGGAATGTCCTAGAACAGTGGTTCTCAACCTTCCTAATGCTGCGACCCTTTAATACCCGTATGTGGGCATATCTGCATATGGGCGGACCCGCCTGGAGACGAATAGAGGAGCGGGTGTCTCGGGTCCTAAGACCATCAGAAATATGTGTTTTCCAATGGTCTTAGGCGACCCTATGAAAAGGTCATTCAACCCCCAGAGGGGTCGCGACCCACAGGTTGAGAACCACCGTCCTAGAAGAACATCCTTGCTTAGGCACAGTTGGACTAGATGGCTTCTGAGGCCACTTTTAATTCTGAAGTTCCAGGATCCTGACTTTCTCCACCCACACAGATTTAATACCCTTTTACCTTCTACTACCTGTGTTCTTAGCCTAGGTTCCAAGGAACTGTAAAAATATATATTTTGGTAACTCTTATTTCAGTACAATTGAAATTTCCCTTTATAATGTCATGTGGTTTTATTTTATACACTCCAAAATGCTATTCTGAGGAGTCTGTGTTGTTGTTCAGTCATTTTTTCAGTTGTGTTCGACTCTTTGTGACCCCATTTGGGGTTTTCTTGGCAAATATACTAGATTTGCCATTTACTTCTCCAACTCATTTGATAAGAAGAGGAAATTGGGGCAAGCAGGATTAAGTGACTTGCCCAGGGTCACACATCTAATTAAGTGTCTGAGGTCGGACTTGAACTCAGGTCTTCCCAACTCTAGACCCAGCACTCTTTTCACTGTGTCATCTAGCTGCCCACAGGTCCATAGTCTTCTCCAAACTGCCAAAGAGGGCCATGACAAGAAAAAAATTTAAGAGAACCCTTGCTCTGGTAGATTATCTTTATGACTTACTATGGTCCCAAAATTTATTACCTGGTAGCTAACCTTTTGGTGATGAACCTCTCTAAATTTAAGCCAAAAAAAAAGACAGATTAATTTAGGAACACTTACAAATTAACTTGTAAGTATATTCAGATAACTACAATGCAAGTTGTTTCTCTCTGATAATTTATATATACAAAACAAAGATGTATCAAAATGGAAAGAAAAAAAGCAAGCCTGTATTAAGTTCCCACTATTTGCCAGGCACGTGTTACTTCCATTTTATCTTTCTAATAACCTTGGAGTTAAATGCAATTTTTATCTCCATTTTACAATTGAGGAAAATGAGGCAACGAGGTTAAGTGACTTGCCCAGGGTCACACAGCTAGTAGGTGTCTGTGCTCAGATTTGAGACAGGTCTTCCTGCTTCTAGCCCCAGCACTATACCCACTCTAGCTTCCTCTAAAGTAGTGCTCATAAGGGAAGGTTTTCCGGGGGACATAATATTTGAATAGGGCTTTAAAAGATAAGGCCATGGGAGGTTATTTCAGGTTCTGGGGCCTAGGCAGTCAGATGAGTGTGAATACCACCAACCTTACTAGGGTCTTTGTCCTGTCATTCAAACTTGGGTGAGTATGGGTCATTCCTTCTTGATGGTATGTTGAAGGATTCAAGTCCTGAAGTCAGTGACCTGGACAGTTAATTGTAGGGCCTTGTAGAAGCTTCCTTTTAGGGAAAAGAAGTCTGAACCTAGACTAAGCTTTGGCAATTTCTGTGGGACCGCAGGCATGGGCTCAATCTAGGGAATTTACTCAGAATCCAGTAGGAATCTGGCTTGGGGACTGACAGTCACTTGTCATAGGCTCTAGGGTTCTTAAGGTGATAGGAATATATATGGTGACAAGACCTGTGATTTCATTGACATAGGGAGCTCCCAACAAGGAACTCCCTCTACATTCTGTGCAACGAACAAACATTTTTATAGCCTTTTTAAGGTTTGCAGAGTAAAATATATATATAATCTCATTTTATCCTCACAACAACCCTGGGAAGGAGGTGTTTTTATTATCCCCAGGTTACAGATGAAGGAACTGAGGGAGGCAGGGGTTATCGTGTGTGCGCGTGTGTGCATGTGTGTGCGCGCGTGTGCGTGTGTGCGCGTGTGTGTGCGTGTGTGTGCGCGTGTGTGTGCGTGTGTGTGTGTGTGTGTGTGTGTGTGTGTGTGTGTGTGTGTGTGTAGGGCAGGGCGCAGCTGGCTGGCACAGTGGATAGAGTACTGCTCCTGGAATCAGGAGGATCCGAACTCAAACCTGACCTGACCTCAGACACTTACTAGCTCCGTGATCCTGGGCAAGTCACTTAGCCTGCATTGCCGAAACAGAAAAAGAAAACCGCCCTGTGGGATAGTAAGTCAGATATGATCACACACAGTTTGTGAACAAGGAAAATGAAGCCTCGACGGGATGTAACTTAAATGTGTTCACAAAGCTTTGGATTCGAGTCCAGATCTCCCGAGTCCAAATTTAGCATGAAAAAAGAACAACTGTACGTATATCTTGCTGCCTACATATTAATATAATGCAAATTGGAGTTTTTGTTGTTGTTGATTCCTTTCAGTCATGTCCGACACATTGTGACCCCATTTGTGGTTTTCTCGGCAAAGATACTGGAGTGCTTTGCCATTTCACTTCTCCAGCTTATTTTTACAAATGAGCGACGGAGGCAAACAGGGTTAAGTGACTTGTCCAGGGTCACACAGTTAGGAAGTATCTGAGGCCAGATTTGAACTTGGGTCTTCTGACTTCAGGCCCAGTGCTCTATCCACTGCAATACCTAGGTACCCAAAGTAGAGTGTGGATGTACGTAAGAGGACTTCAACTATAGAAATGGAGTATCCTCCTTCAGAATCCCAAAACTAGGTGGCACAGTAAATAGCGTACTTGTTCTTGAGTTAGGAAAATCCGAGTTCTAATTTGGCCTCAGATACTTACTAGCTGTGGGACCCTGGGCAAGTCACTTAACCCCAGTTCCCCCCTTCCCCTTTTACCCCCCCTGCACTCCTCCAAAAAAAGCACAGAATCCCAAGGCTACCCTCCCGATTTATTCTTATTTCACAGGCCAACTATTTCTTTAGGACATGGCGGAAAGAGTTTTTATCTCTTACGTTTACTGGTTGACATTATAATTCAAGAGGCAGAAACCTGAACGTAGCATATAGTTACCCCACCAACTGCCCCCATCCCAAGATCCAAGAAGGGGCGAGAGGGAACCAAAATTGAGACCCACTTGCTGACAGGCCAAAGGGTATTGGATCCTAGGTTTAGACCTAGAATGATTATGTAGCCCTACCTTCTCATGTTGTAAAGCCCCAGAAAAGTTGTGACCTGTTCACAATCACAACAGTGATGAGTATCTGGAAGCCAGAATTTGAATCCAGGCCCTCTGACTCCAGATCACCATTCTTCACATTGCACCTCGCTGCCCAATTACCTAAAGGGAGGCATCTTCCTTGGGCTCCATGCCCAGCGTGGCTGAGATCAGATTGGACCTGGAGTCATGATGAGGAAATGGCATTCATCCCCAGCATGAAGTCAGAGTCACCAGACAGCCACAATGGACCCTCTCTGGAGCAGAGAAAGCAAGTCAGCCCTCTAGGAACCAAGGGCCACTGAATGATTCCCTGCCCTTCTTAAAGCCCCGTTTCAGCCCAACTGGGTCATTGCTGTGTTGTGTATCTCTCCTTCTGCAGGCCCTCCTAAGAAGGACTTTGAATGGTCCCACCTCCCTCAGCCTCCAGGCTGTCATGTGCCTGTGAAGAAAAGGAGCCCACATCTTATCCTGTGATCAGAGGGGTGCCTTGGTCACAGCTGGTTCTCAAGTGGTATTACTCTGATGCTTCCCTGCTCTGAAGTACCCAGTTGGAGGGAAATATTTCCACACCTGGGTTTCTTTGTTAAAAATGAAAATACTAAAAACAAACCAAAGCCTTCCTAAAATTGTGAATAAGGGGACTAAGGCTGTATTTGTGGAGGTGTGGGTTTTAGGAATTTGGGGCATGTTGTTGGGTATACGTGTGAAGACAGTGTGGTGTTGTTTCGGGAGCACTGGATTTGGAACTAAGGCAGTAGTTGGTATAGTGGATGGAACGTCGGACTTGGAGCCAGGCAGACCAGAGTTCAAATCCTGCCACAGATAATGACTAGCTATATGATCCTTGGGAAATCACTTGAGTTCTCTTAGCCTCAGTGTCCACATCTGTAAAATGGGATTAATGACAATAGCACAGGGCATGTTTGCCCTGGAGTCCTGAGTTCAGTTCCATCCTCAGACACCCGTGTGACCCTGGGCAAGCCACTTAACCCCCTGCGCCTCCAAAAAACAAAACAACAACCAAATAATCTGAACCTAGTGTATAATTTCCCCCACCTACTTCCCCCATCCCAAGATCCAAGAACGGGGTGAGAGGGAGCCAAAATTGAGACCTACTTGCTGATATGAAGGGCATTGGATCCTAGGTTTAGACCTAGAAGGATTCTCATGTTACAAGGTTGTTTTGAGAATCAAGTGAGATAAAATACATAAAGTGCTTTTCAGATTTCAAAGAACTATATAAATACTGGTTATTATTAGTGCGGGTCCATGGGAGGCTACAAGTATTACAATCTATGGTTTGGGGTGGGTATATAGCAGGATGATGAGTGATGCCCAGAGAGTCAGCAGACTTGGATTCTTAACCCACCACTGCCTTTTTACTTGCTTAAACCTTAAGCAAGTCATTTTGTGTCTTTAAGTGTCGAGTTTTTTCCATCAATAAAATGAATGGTTTTGATTAGCTCATTTAGCTAACATTCTATGGTTCTGTGATTCCCTGCCTCTTGGGCACTGGCAGTAAGTCTTCCTATCCAGATAGCTGGAGGGGAGATGGTTAAAGAGCTCTGGGCCAGCCAGGGTGTAGCAGCAGAAGAATAGAGTTCTTGGCTTTCCCTTAGAGTGTGGCTCCCTTCTGCACCCCTCAAAATATACACACGCGCAGTATTCACATATACACATAAACATCCCTCCCCCAACACACACAATATATTCACATATACACACAAACACCCTTTCCCAAACACACACACACACACACACATCCACATCCACTCAGAGGACCTGCTATGTTAATTACATATACAAAAATAGGTGACTATTCCTGAGATGTGGGTGACGCTTTACAGGGACCTATGAGAAGATGGTTTGTCAAGTTAAATGCTTCCTTCCCATGCAGAGGCCTCCCTGCCCATGCCAGGCTCTCTCCCCTTACCATGCTGCTACATGTTCTCCACAAAGAGGAGGGATTTTGAAGTGAAAAAATCCTAACAAAGGGTTTCAGAGTGTGTGTTTCCTGAGAATGGATGGCACTTTCAGTAACCTGTACTTCTATGTTCGACTGATGGATTTGGAAGTGTGTGACATTAGGTTGTCCCATAGGCTGTTTGTTTATGTTAGGGGAACAATGTAGGAGAAATTGAAATAGTCCTGAAATCCCTCTCATCTTCATGAAATATAACTCAGGCCTCTGCCTCCCTGAAAGAACAAGAGGGCTTGTCTTCCCAGTGCCAAGGTGGCAGATTCCTTCTTACCATTTTAAAAGTCCCTTTTCTTCCCCTACCTGCCCCCATCAGCTCTTCTGTGGTTTCCCAAAGACCGGTGCTTACAGCCCACCTTTTCCTCTAGCCAGCCTGGCCAAATCATTTCCTCTTACTGGGCTGACTTTTCCATCTGTGTACTAAGGGGGTTGGGCCAGAAGGCTAAAGCACCTTCCAGTTCAGAAAAATCTAAGATTGTAGAGCTGGAGGAATGGAGATTCATCCAGAGTGGGCTGCCTTCCTGTGAAGAATTAGGGGAGAGGGGCAGAAGAGTCCTGACTCCATTACAAAGGGGGTCTCTGTGGGGAAGGTTTTTGTGCTCCTGGCCCTAGAGTCTTTGCCTCAGAGGAGGGATGCCTGGTAGCATAGGCTCAGAAGAGTCACGTTGTAGTGCCTGGGTTCCTAAGAGAGATGGAACGTTGAATTTGGAGAAAGAGTTTGAATTTTTTTTTCTTTCTCTGAAGCAAATAGAGCTGGGGTTGGACGTGGAACATGAAACATAGCCAGTTGTATTCTCTCATGTCTGACATCAAGCCAGGAGGGATCTACTGACAGACAGTTATAGCTCTGACAGGCCAGCTGACTGACTGTGCCCCACGCCTGGAATGCTCTGTCCCCTAGCTCTTAGCTCCTGCTATTAGTTTTCAAGACTAGACTGAAGTCCCTCCTTCTGCAGGATGCCTTTCCTAGCCTCTCTACCTACTGTCATGTTTTTACCTCACAGATTGCCTTCCAACTGTGAGAGAGAGAGAGAGAGAGAACAAATACGTAGATGTATCTATAACGGTGTCTTATGTGCAGCCAGTTATTTATACGCAGGGCAGGTAGTGCAGTGGATAGAGCACCTGGCTTGGAGTTAGGAAGACTCATTTTCCTGAGTTCAAATCTGACCTCTGGCATTTACTTGCTATGTGACCCTGGGCAAGTCACATAATAAATAAATTAAAGAGTCACATAAATAAAAACTGTTTGCCTCAGTTTCCTCATCTGTAAAATGAGTAGGAGAAAGAAAATAGCAAACTACTCTTAGTATCTTTGCCAAGGAAACTCTAAATGAAGTCACGACTGAAAAGACTGACCAACAAAAATCATTTACATGTTGTCTCTCCCTCTAGAATATGTGTTCCCTGAGGGCAGGGACCATATTTTTTGTCTTTCTTCGTATCCCCAGCACTTAGTACAAGTGCCTGGCATATAACTTTAATAAATGTTTGTTTGATTAACTGATCGTCTCTAAGTCCTAAGATTTACCAATCACTGGAAGTTTAGTGGTGTGTATGGATCCCCATCTCACATACCCATTGAAGATGGCAGCAGGGATGTGAGTCTTCTGAATTTGTTTCTCCATCCCCTCCCTTCAATACCTAATTTTCTGCTTTGGGGAATATAATATCTATGGTGGAGCTGGAGGACTACTTGCTCTATACACCAGTTACATATTACTTTTGCCTCCTAGACACTATTAATGCCATCTCAACCTGCCCCTCTACCCAGCACCATTTCCCTATTCCCTGGTTTACCTGTTTCTCTACCACTTTTCCTCCGAGAGACTCCAAAGGGATATCGCAGCATTCTCATTCATCCTACTAGAGAGTGGTCCCCACGTTCCCCCTTAGTCAGGCCAGGGACTGAGTGAGGACAACCCCAGAAGATTGCCCTCCAGCTATTCCACTAGAGTATTGTCTGAGAGTTACAGCAACCTCCAAGTTGAGAATGAGAAGGCAAGACCATAGAGAGAGATAATTTTTCCCCTGATCCAAACTCATGGATACCCTGATTTACAAATAAGGGTGGGGTAGAGAGATTCCAGTGGTTTCCTTTGTTGTTGAGGATGCCTTGTGTGGGGGGGAGGAAGAGGAGGAGGACAAGGAGGAATTTCTGATGGGATCCTACTGATCTTTGAGCTTTTCAGAGACACCAAGTCATTTAGAGTAGAGAGAGGTTCACATTTCTGTTACTTGTATTTTTGGTTGATTTTTTTCCCCCATAAGTGTGCCCATCTTCTCACATAAAACTGGGAGATCATTGAGAATAAAGAGAGTCTCTGCTGGCTCTCTTTATCTGTCTCCAACAATACAACAATTCCCAATGGACAAAATATGCCCATTGATAGAAATGCAGTATATACTATTGGCTTATTGAGCAACATCTGATCTGCCTTTCCCCCTGTATACATTCTTCCCTGAAACTGGACCAGCTCAGGCCACAGAATGTAAGGCTGCAGGTATGGTTGGACCAAGTCATGTTGCTGGGCATATGGCGAGCCCCTAGGTCCAAGTGGCCAGTTGGAGACTAGCCCAATTCTGGCTGGCAGGTACTTAAACCTGATGCCAGATGGGGTGTCCATCTGGTAGTGTTTGGGATTGTTGGTAGCTGGAGGCAGTAGTGAGGAGGACTTATTCGGGGGTCCTCATCATGATAACACCCTAGATAGAGTATTTGGGTGTTCAACAGGCCAGAAGAAGTGACCTGTTGCTGAGATAACCAAGTCATGCCTCCTGCCCAGAAGGGCAAGCATTCATTTAGCCGCTGATATGTTCTACTGTACTTCCTTGGTGACTTCATTGGCTTATAGGCGGCTATATCAGGGTTTCGTGTACTGTAAGAGATAGGGGTAGAGATAATGAAGAACCAAGTGAACAGAACTGAGAACGTTGTATACAGTAACAGCAGCACTGTTTTAATAACAGCTGTGAGTGAATAAGTGATTTTGACTGTTATAAATACACAAATAAAAAAATAAAAGACATATGAAGAGAGATACTAGCTGCATCGAGAGAAAGAGCTGACAAATAGAAATGTGTACAGAATAATTTTACATATATACACATACATATATATACATGTGTCAAGAGAGAGCTGGGGGGGGTTAGGGGAAAGGGAAAAAAAACAAACTTACATGATAACTTTGTATATTGGAGAGAATAGCAAGTTGTACGTGATAGATTTGCAATTTCATGTACAATCATCTTTTTTTATTTCACCGTTATGGAAGTGCTTGTTTTGTTCTATAAATTAAAAATAAAATAAATTTTTTAAAAAGGTAAAAGCAATAGAAATTAGAACACTTAAATCCTAGTTCCTACGCTGCCACTAATGAGCTGTTTAAGCAAATCGGGAGTGGGGAAGAGGGGGAACAGTGAGCCAAGATGTGGAACTCACCTGAACTCTCCCAAATTTCCCTCCAAACAACTTTAAAATAATGCTTCAAATGAATTCTAAAGTGGCAAAACCAACCCAGGAACAAGGTGAAACAATTTTCCAGTACAATGCAATTTAGAAGGTCTGTCTCACTAGGGTAATAGTGGAGTGTAGATGAAGGCTGAGCAAGCTGGCAGCAGGCTGTGGTAGGCAACTGAATGGACTCCTGGAGTTCTCAACTCACAGATACTAGGAGGGTCAGACAGCTGGTCAGAAGGAGATTGCAAGGGACTCCTTGCTGGCACTGGGAGTAGGACTCTATTGCATTACTTATGTGTTGTTCGAGATTGCAGTCCCAAGGTAAGGAAGAACACTAGCAAAAGCAGGGACCCTGGTCACAGGTCCAGGGTGGAAAAGAGTACTCATAATCACTCACAAACTAAAGCATGGGCTAGACAGGAGAGCAGTGACCACACCTCTCCTTAGATCATACCACTTTGGAAAAACTGAAAACTTACACACCCCATGGTGTTCTGTAAACAGCAGCACAAAAGACCTGAAGCTTGGGGCAGTGCCTCCTCGCCCCTAAGAGCAGAGCCCTATTTAAGATAAAGTCTAAAGTCAAGAAATAAGTTGGGGAGATGAGCAAACAGTAACAGCAAAGAACCTGCCCTTATAAAGTTTCTATGGGGACAGAGAAGACCAGAACAAACTCAGAAGAAAACAACAGTGTCAAAATAGCTGTCTACAAATCCTCAAAAAAAAATCTGAATTGATCTTAGGCCCAAAAAGAATTCCTTGGGGAGCTCAAAAAGGATTTAAAAAATCAAATAGGAGTGGTAGAGGAAAAATTGGGAAAAGAAATGAGAGTAATGCAAGAAAATCCATGAAAAAAAAAGTCAGCAGCATGGAGGACACACCAAAAAATACTGAAGAAAATAATACCTTAAAAAATAGAATAGGCCAAATGGGAAAACACTGAAGAAATTAATTCCTTAAACATTAGAATCGGCTAGTTGTGTGACCCTGGGCAAGTCACTTAACTCCAATTGCCTCACCAAAAAAAAAAAAATAGAATTGGGCAAGTAGAAACTAGTGACTGCAAGGATTAATGCAAAGTAAAATGAGCAGAACCAGTAGAACAATGTACACAGTAACCATAAAATTGTACAATGATCAACTGTGAATGACTTAGCAATTCCCAGCAGCTGTACAAAGATCCAAGACAACGCAAAAGGACTTGTGACGAACAATGCTATCCACCTCCAGATAAAGAACCGATGGAGTCTGAATGCAGATCAAAGCATACATACTTTTTTAAAACCTTATTTTATTGTGTCTGTTTTCTTTCACAGTATAACTAATATGGAAATACATTTTGCATGAATGTACAAATATAACCTATATCAAATTGTTCCCCTTCTCAATGAGAAGTTTAGGGAGGGAGGAGAGAATTTGAATCTCAAAATTTTTTTTAAAATGAATATTAAAAATTGTTTTTACATGTAGTTGGAGAAAAATAAAATATTAGAGTTGTTAAAAAATAAAAATTGTTAAAAATAAAAAAGCAAGTCAGTTGCGTTCTCTGGCCTCAGTTTCCCCCCCTATAAAATACAGTTGGACTAGATGGTTTCTGCATCCTCGATGCCTACCACAGTGTCAGGTCTGCAACAGTCATTCAGTAAATGCTTGTTGAATTACGTACTGTGATACTGCTCCAGGCCTCCCGACTAGACCATGAGCCCCATGGGATCAAGGACTGCCTTCTGCTATTACTCTATCAACCCACAGCCTAAGAGTTTTAGGTCATAGGACTTTGGACAGAATGGGTCCTTATAGATGACTGGATTCTGTGAGAGAGAAGAGGTGACCCTCCTCTCCTCTTACCCAGTGATCAAGTGCCAGCTCATCCCCTTCCTCCTCCATGAAACCTTCCTTGACTGTTCCAGCTTGCACTAATTTTCCCATTCTCTGAACTCCTTTATCACTACAGTATCACACATAGAGGGACTAAGTATAGTGGCTTAAATGTTTCCTGTCTGTATCTGGCTTCCTCAATTAAATACCATAAATTCCTAAGGGACAGAGACCATCATATCTGTTTTGCTTTGTTTTGTTTTTTTTATATTAACCTCAGTGCCTAGCAGAATGCTCTGCACACAATAGGTACTCAATAAATGCTCGTTGAATACATGTTAACAGTTTGGTTCCTTTCCTCTTTCTACCTCTCCCAAGGATAAAAAGGCCCCTGTATTTCCTGGATCCAGTGACATATTTTTGTAAAGCACTTAGCACTGGGCCCAGCCCATAATAGACTTTTTTTTTTTTTTTTTGCTTTTTGGAGGGGGAAGGGCAGGGCAGTTGGGGTTAAGTGACTTTCCCAAGGTCACATGGCTAGTAAGTATTAAGTGTCTGAGGCTGGATTTAAACTCAGATCCCCCCTGACTCCAGGGCCGGTGCTCTATTCACTGCTACATGCAGCCCCTAGTCACCCCTAGCCGCCCCACATAATAGACTCTTAATAAATACTTGTTCCCCTCCCCCTGGTGTTGTGGCAATTTAACTCCAGTCCTCGTGGAAAGTGCTCTAGTTTGGAAGTCAGAAGACCTTGGTTTGAGTTCTAGCTTTGACTTTATGTATCTTGTAAGTGGCTCCTTATCTGCATGCTGTCTCCCCTATTAGAACGTAAGCTCCATGAGGGTGTCACTATACCTAAACTGTTTTTTCATTACCTACAGATTTTTCCATTAAGCCATGGTTTATTTTGCTCATTCCTTAAATTCTCCTTAAAAATTTAGTATACAATGTTAATGCAACCTTTAATGTACGATGGTGATAAACAAAACTAATGACCTATTAAAGAAGTTGATTCTTATGGTACAGATGTTGGGACAAGGGCAAGGACAGTCTTTGCTTTTCTTTGTAACCTTAGCACCTAGCATAGTAATTGGCAAATAGTAGGTACTTAATAAATGACTTGCTGACTGACTTTCTGTCACCATACCTCTGGGGTTCTTAACTTTTTTGGTTATGAATCCCTCTGGCAGTCTGGTGAAACCTATGGACCCCTTCTCAGTCAGCCTGTAAACATTTATTAAGTACCTACTATGGGCTAAGCAGCTGGCCACAAAGAAAGCAGTAGATGGTCCATGCTGTCAAGGAACTCACAGTCTGACGAAGGAGACGAGATGCAAACAGCCACGTACAAGCAAACTATTTTCAGGATAAATTGGGAATAATCAATACATAAGACAAAATATGTAGAATTACAAAAGAAATCAGTTGAATTGAAATAGTTATCCATAAGCTCATGGACCCCCAGTTAAGACTCTTCTCCACTCCCCCCCCGCCCAGATCTCCTCTGAGCCTTGTTTTCTCCTGCGAGATGGACACAGCAGTGTGTATAACACCTGCCCATCTGTGGGGCAGCGGTCTGGCAAGCCTTGATGCCCCTCTCTAAGACATGAGTCCTTGTTGTTACTCTTTTTCAGTCCCTGCTGTTACTGGGGCTTGTGGCTGGCATCTGCTTGGGTCTGAACTTGATCTTCATCACCGTCTACCTGATTTGCTTATGCTGCTGTAACCAAGATGAGGAGGCACAGACCAAGCAGCCTAAATCTTCCTGCATCACCTGGACCTCTGTGGTAGCTGGACTCATCTGCTGGTGAGTTTCCTGGCCCGGAAGGGTAGGCTTGACGAAAGGGCCCTGAGGGAAAGCCCTTGTGGTGCAGCAGTGGCCTGGCCTTGGGCAATGCTCTTCTCTTAAATTTGGGTTTTGGTTTGGAGCCATCTGAGTCATGCAGCCATGACCAGGAGGAACTGGATCCTATGGTAGATGCCCTCGCCACCCAGTCCTCCTGCCAGGGTCCCCTCATGACTGGACCTCCTTAGTTGTTGTTCAGTTGTGTCTGACTCTTCATGATCCCATTTGAGGTTTTCTTAGCAAAGATACTGGAGTAGTTTGCCATTTCCTTCTCCAGCTCATTTTACAGTTGAGGAAACTGAGGCAAATAGGGTTAAGTGATTTGCCCAGGGTCACACAGCTAGTAAATGTCCAAGGCCAGATTTGAACTCGGGAGGAAGAGACTTCCTGACTTCTTCCACCTAGCTGCTTCATGAACTAGTTTAAGATAAACACAGAAACATTTTTCCTTAAAAAAACAAACAATATTTCAACTTCTTTAATATCAAATGGTTTAAAAAGCCTGAGCAAATGGATTACGCAGAGTTGATTAGATGACTTTAGAAATCACATAACAGACATTGGTGGCTCGGTGAATGGAACACTGGGCCTGGAGTCAGGAAGACTCATCTTTGTGAGTTTGAATCTGGCCTCAGATACTTACTAGCTGTGTGACCCTGGGCAAATCATTTAATTTTCTTTTTTTTCTTTTTGGAGGAGAGAAGGCAGGGCAGTTGAGGTTAAGTGACTTGCCCAAGGTCACATAGCTAGTAAGTGTTAAATGTCTGAGGCCGCATTTGAACTCAGGTCCTCCTGACTCCAGGGCCGGTGCTCTATTCACTGCATCAACTAGCCACCCCAAAGTCACTTAATCTTGTTTGCCTCGGTTTCCTTATCTGTCAAATGATCTGAAGAAAGAAATGGCAACCCACTCTAATATCTCTGCCAAGAAAAGCCCAAATAGGGTCACAAGGAGTGACAGACACATGCCTCAACAACAGTGACAACAACGAGGTGACTTTAGTAACCGGGCAATGAACATTTATTAAATGCATACCTTGTACCAGGTGTGTCTGTCCTCACGTAGCTTACGCTCTAATAGAGGAAGGCACTGAAAAGGGGATAGGGAGAGGGAAAGAAGCCCCAAGCTTGGTGTTAAAAGTCCAGAAAGCGGGGAGTAGAATGAAGATTGGCCTTCTTTAATCCAGAAGGATGGGTCATTCTGCAGCTGGCTTGGGTCTTGTCAATCCTAAGCAAAAACCGCCAGCAAAGGCTCCCCAGATAATCAGTCTGGCACTATGTTGAACTTGTTCTTCACTGGGCAGCTAGCCTAGAGTTAGGTGCTTTTCTGACCTCTGCCCCTCCGTGTTCCCTTTCCCTTTCTTCTGAATGCTGTTCTTGGACAGTGGGATCAGGACAAAGCCAGATTCTAGCCCAGAATCAATTCCATCTTCAGAGTGGATCAATACCTTTTAATGCATTAGTCACTTCTTTCAAGATGTTTTGGATGAAAGGGCAGAAATTTGAGATTTTAATGTTGAATACCCTGCCTTTCCATTCCTTTTCACTATTGGATACTAAGAAGCCCCTCTGAGCTGTGCCTTCTCTGAGTTTTTCTTTGTGGGTCATTTAGTTTCTGCAGAGGTTTTTTTCCAAAAGATTAATGAAGTACCTCACATTTACTAGTAATAGGGAATGGGATCACCTTTCATAATTTTTAATTCTTTTTAAGAATATCTGCTGCTCTTAAAAAATCCTATCAGGAAATATCATCCTCTTTAACAATAATAATACTAATTAGCACTGATAATGATGGGGTACTCGGGCCCCAACCCTAAGGTCATGTTTCTGGAAGCCTCCCAATTTCTCAGTTTGCCACTTGACTAAGAGAAGGCTTGAGTGTGTGTATTTGTTTGAGACAACTCTGCCTTGGCATTTTCAGGGTCCCAGCACCCCTGACCTCTTCGATATCATGCATTAAGGTTTCCAAATAATATCTCAAATACATAGACATTTTCATTTCCTTCTTTTGCATAGATCTTTTAAAATAAATAAGAGTTCATTAGGGATTTTCCTAAGCTGCCACACTAATTTCTTTTTTTTTCTTGCTTTTTGGAGGGCAATTGGGGTTAAGCGACTTGCCCAAAGTCACACAGCTAGTAAATGTTAAGTGTCTGAAGCCTGATTTGAACTCAGGTCCTCCTGACTTCAGGGCCAGTGCTCTATTCACTGCGCTACCTAGCTGCCCCTACACTAATTTCTTTTCATGCCTCCCTCATTGGAATTATCCTCAATTAGGTTGTCACCATTTCACCTTTTAAGATTCCCATACCTTCCGTCCCATATTCCCCACTGATCAAAATTTCGATACATTTCAGAGTTGAAAGGGACTTGAAAGCCTGATTCCCAGTGCAGTAACCCTCCTTCCCACATCCCTGGGAAATATAAATAATATCTCATTTGATCCTCACAATACCCCAGGGGTAGGTGCTATTATTATCCTCACTTTACAAATTGCAAACTGAGGCAAAATAAAAATTAAGTGACTTGATCAGGGCCACACAGCAAGTGTTTTAAGGTAAGATTTGAACTCAAATCTTTCTGATTCCAAATCTAACATGATTAACTGTACTGTCTAGTTGCCCTTTGGTGAAAGCCTCAAGAAAGTGACTTGGACCAGCAGAAAGAATGTTGGACTATGAGTCACATTAGGGATTCGCTCCTGACTCCACAACTTGAAGGGACCTTTGAGATAATTCTAGTCTGATCTCAGCATTTTACATATAAGGAAACAGAGCCAGAGAAGGAGAGTGATTTGCTTCACAATTATATAAGGTTTAGAGGAAATGTGGAATCTGTCTTCAGATATTTGAAGGCTGCCATCTAAAAGAGAGATTAGACCTAATTCTACTTGGACCCAGAGGGCAGAATTAGAAACAATGAGTGGAAGCTTGAAGTAGGCTTCGGCTCAGTGTAGGGAAGACCGTTCTAACAGAACTTGTCCAACAATGGTGCTGACGTATGGGAGGACAGATTCTTCATCACTCGAGGTGTTCCAAGCAAAGGCTGACTGCCCTTCCAGGGATGTTTCAGGGAGGATTACTGCTTTGGGAATCAACCTTTAATGTCCCTTCCAACTCTGAAACATATCAAAATTTTGATCAGTAGGGAATATGGGATGGAAGGGATGGGAATCTTAAATCTAAATGAGGATAATCCTAATGAGGGAGGCATGAAAAGAAATTAGTGTGGCTGCTTAGGGAAATCCCTAATGAACTCCTGTTTTAAAAGACCTATGCAGAAGAAGGAAGTGAAAATGCCTAATATAGAACGTTTACTGGGGTGAGAGATAACTGCTGGCCTGTAAGTTTGTGCTTCGCTTCTCCTGGCTATCCATTCAGACCTAGTCAAAACTATCACCATTACGAGGACAGAGTAGAGGGGATAGACTTTCTAGCTAATACCAGATTCAGGTTCTCATCTTTCCACTCTCCTTCCCGTTATCTCTAATTTTTTTTTTTTTTGGTTCTTATCCATAGTGCTGCAGTGGGAGTTGGTTTCTATGGAAACAGCGAGACCAATGATGGGGTATACCAATTGATCTATTCCTTGGATAATGCCAACCACACCTTCTCAGGGATCGATGAACTGGTAAGGATATTGGGATGGGCATTACCACCGTTGTGCTGTTGTGAGGACAGTGAAGGCAAAACAGATCCTGGAGTTAGTTTGCCAAGGTCCGCTTTGGGTTCCCGACATAGAGGTGTGTACTCTGTGACACTTTCCATTTTGGCATGAGTTTCACCTTCCATGAGCATGGAGGGAAGGCCTATCCTCAGGTCCAACAAAGAAAATAGGAACAGGAGTGATAAGGGAACAATTTAGTTGGGGAGAATCTATGGGGTACAAAAGGCCCCAGATGGTGCCTAAAGAAGGATCTAATAATTCTGATTGCATTTATTTTCAGAAGCGCCTGAAGCCATCCCCTCATGACTCTCTTAAGGGGCTTTGTCTGTGGGCAACTCACATCACTTTCTAAACTCTTTTTCTCTTTTCCTTCAGCTGTTAGGCCTTGAAACTATGAAGAGAGCCAAGAAATTCAGGTTCTTTCACCAAAAAAAGTGTCTTTTTACTCAGTTTAGAATGCTAATAGGTCTTTAAAGTATATACATGTGAGCAGGATGTTTATGTAGCACTTACAGTAGAGGTTTTTAACCGGGGCTCGTGAAGTTTTTGTGCATATATGTGTGTATGTATGTGCATAAATGTGTATATGTATATATACGTACACACACACATCCATCCTTTACGATCCTACATATTTTATTTTTTTAAAAACATGATTCTGAGAAGGGGTCCATAGACTTCTTCAGACTGCCAGAGGAGTCCATGACATAAAAAAAGGTTAAGAACCCCTGATTTAGGGTTTTCTGGGCATATTCTTAGGTCAAGGGCCTCAGGGTGATTGAATTGAGTATATATCTCTCCTCTCCCTCTCCCAGAGAGCGCTCTGTTATAACAAAAACTTTTCTTTTTAAGAGGAAAAAGGAGGGAGGCAGATTTAGCAAATCTGCGTAACATAGAAAAAAATGACATGCCATGTTCTGTGTGTGTGTGTGTGTGTGTGTGTGTGTGTGGACCCCAACTGTTGCAAAGGAAGAGAGGGAGATGTCTTCTCTTGCCTTCTTTGGGGTCAAGTTTGTCCTTTATAATTTTGCAACATTCGGTTTCGTTTGTTTTGTGGTGTGGTTCTTTCAGTTTACGTTTTCGATACTCCTTTTGTAAGTTGTTTTCCTGACTGCTAATTTCCCTTTGCATCAGTTTGTGTAAGTCTTTCCAAACTTATCGATATTCATCATGTTTCTAACAACATAGTGTTATGTTCATGAACCACAATTGATTTAGTTCCCCCAGTCAGTTCTTCCACAGGGGATATATTCCCAGCAGTGGAATTTCTGGTGAAAGGGTATAAAATGGATATTTCGCCACTTAAGTTTCATAATACCAAATCATTTTCCAGAGTGTTTATACCAATTTATGACTATCCACAGTGCACTGATATGCTTGCCTTTCCACAACCCTTCCATTGACTATTCCCGGCTTTTGTCATCTTTGCCATTTTTCTGGGTATGGGGTTAAACTTCTGAGTTGTGTTGTACAACTCTTATTGTGTGTGATTTGGAGCATTCTTTCATGTGATTGTTAATAGGTTTTAATTATTTTGAAATTTGTTCATTATCACTTGACCGCTTTTAGGAAATGGCTTTAGGACTTAGGTATTTTTATTATAAAATGGATGTCAAACCCTTATCACAGTTGTTTGATACAAACATTTTTCCCTACTGATCTCTTCCCCCTCTTATCTTAGATGTTAGTTTTGCTTGTACAAAAGCATTTCCAGTTTATTTAATCAAAATTGTCTATTTTAGCTTACATAATTGTTGCCATTCCTTGTTTGAGTAAAAATTCTTCCCATACCCATCCATAGCTATGAAAAATACATGATTGACTTCCCTGCTAATTTTAATTATATGATTTTTAATATTCAGTCACATATCTATTTTCAATGTATTGTGAAATATGGTGTAAGAAATTAGTCTAAGCTTAATTTCTACCAGACAAGCAGTAAGTTCTTAGAAGATAGAGAAGAGGCCAGATTTTGTTAAATGCTGACCCTGAGCATGGAGGTGATGCTTCACCTCAAAGTTTCAGGATTCAGAAGGTGGCTCCAAACAGCTCTGAGGTTTCTGCTCTTCCAGATGTGACAACTTATCCCATGTTATGGGATTCAAGGGAGAAGGATACAGGAAGGAAGGGGAGTGGTTTGAGCTGAAGGAAAATGTGACCATTGGACATCTACCCTCCCTAAGACTCCTGCACGTTCGGTCCTATTGTGATTGATAACCAATGCAGTGGCAAACTGAAAACCAAAAGATCCAGAAGCTCTGGATAATGGTCAACGGCCTCCTTATTCAACTCTGTTCACTACCAAGAGGACTCAGTTGTGATCAGAGAATTTAGACTGTGCCCTTGAGCTTACTGTAACAGAGTTTGACCTATATTTATTTGAATGTTCTCTTACCCCTCCTCCTATAAGCTGTTCATAGGATATAATCCCTCGGTCTCTCAGAAAGAGCTCATCTTAAAGAGGTAGCTGTTCTTTTTCCAAATTCATAGTATCACAGATTTAGAACTGGAGGGGAGGCCATTGAGTCAAACCCCCTCATCTTACAGATGGGGAAACCAAGGCTGAGAGGTGAGAGACAGCAAATGTTATTGTCCCCCATTTTACAGATGGAAAATCTGAGGCCTGATTTGCTCACCTCTAGATCCACCCACCCACCAGAGGACCAGGATCAGTGGCCACCTCTAGAGAAATCTGTTTCCCTGGGACAGAGGGATTGATGTTAAACCAACAGAAGAGTGAAATTGTAAAGAATAGATCCAATGTCTGGGGAAGGAGAATGCTCTTGTGTTCATTTCCTATCCATTCCTACTGCCAAGTCTTGGAGATTTAGGGTTAATGTTCCAGTGTCTAGGGGTAAAGGGAGGTGTGGGTGTGAGTCAAGGTTGTGGAGAAATTTGGGAAAGGGCACAATTAGCAGTAGTGACAGGAGCCACCAGGGTGGGAGGAGTTGAGAAGGGTGTCTCCACACTTCTGACTATTAGTAATAATTTACATTTCTATAGCACTTTAAGGCTTACAAAGTGTTTTACACATTTTTTTTCATTTGTCCTCTCATAACACTTCTGAGGTAAATAGCGAACATTATCCTCCCCGTTTTACAGAAGGGAAATCCAAGGCTGAGAAGTAAGTCAAGTGTGAGTGTCCCAAGGTCATTAGCCTGTAAGTGGAACAGCCAGGATTTAAACCCTGACTCCAAATTATGTGATCTTCCCACTATCTCATGACTGCCTCCCAGAGCAGTCATGACAGCTGAAATTCTCAAGATTTGGAGTGAGCATGAATTTCCTGGACAGCTCTACCTGTACTTCCCCCGTACCAGCTGCCTGACGCCGAAGGAATGCCGTGGGAATTCTTCTATTGGCATTTTGAGTGCTGTCCAGAAGCTTGAAGAGCTAGCTTGTGTCTCCCTTCCCCCAGCCCCCTCATGGTGCCAAGAGCCATTGGTCTGACCGTTGTAGGAAGCAATTTGGAATTATGCACAAAAGTTACTGAACTGTGCATGCTCTTTGACTCAATGATACCAGTGCCAGGTCTGTATTCTAAGGAGTATTCTCGAAAATGCTTAACTACCTGCTCTTTTGAAAAAATGTGCCTACCATGTATTAAGTTTCATCTGACTTACTCATATTTTCTCCATCACTTGTTTTTGGTTTTTATTTTTTTGGTTTATTTACTTTTAGTTTATAACATTCAGTTCCACAGTCCCCATAGAGTTTGAGATTTTCTTCCCCTGCCTCTTCCCACCCCCCCCCTCATGGCGGCATGTACTCGGATACAGGATCCACAAATATCTTCCCATTGATCACTAGTCAGGTTGTAGAGAAAGGTTGTAACTGATGGAATGACCAGTAGGAGAGAGGAAACAAAACAAGAAAAAGAAACAGAGCATGCAGTTTGTTTCAATCTGCACTCAGACTCTGCATCTCCTTCTCTGGATGTGGATATCTCCTTCAATCACTAGTCTTTTGGAGTTGTCCTATAACCTTGGATTGCTGAGAGGAGCCCAGTCTATTGAAGTTAGTCGTCACAGGTATGTTGTGTCTGTGATTGTGTACAAATTTCTCCTGGTTCTGCTCTTCTCGCTCAGCATCAGTTTATGTAAATCTCTCCAGGTTATTATGAAGTCCATCTGCTCATTTCTTATAGCACAATAGTATTCCATTACATTCATGTACCACAACTTGTTCAGCCATTCCCCAGTTGATGGGCATCCTCTTGTTTTCCAATTTTTTGCCACCACAAAAAGAGCTGCTATAAATATTTTTGTACATATGGGTCCTCTTCCCACTTCTCTGATCTCTTTGGGATACAACCCTAGGAGTGGTATTGCTGGGTCAAAGAGTATGCACTTATTTATAGCCCTTTGAGCATAGTTCCAGATTGCTCCTCCATCACTTTTTAAAGGGCAAAACAATCAACAGAACAAACCAAAGCCTGATTTGTAGTGTTTACTGATTTCAGAGATGTAAATGCTCACACTGGAAATCTAACAATTGGCCTTTGTGAGCAATTACAGACTAGCACCAGCACACCCCTGCCTATGCCTCAAAAAAATCAAAGAAAAGGGAAAAGGTCCTATATGTGCAAATATATTTATAGCAGCTCTTTCTGTGATGACAAGAAACAGAAACAAAAGGAGATGCCCATCAATTGGGGAACAGCTGAACAAACTATGATAGACTTTGGAAAGTAGTAGAATATTATTGTTCTGCAAGAAATTAATGAAAAGTTTCAAAGAAATGTGAAAAGACTTGTATGAACTGATCCACATTACTATTTAACATTTTTGAGGGAACTGAGGCTCAGAAAGAGGAAGTCTTAGCCCACACCAGGAAGCACTAGAGCTATGAACTTGCATGCCTAGACATATGACTAGCATGTAGAGAATGTGCTGTCTCCTTCTGCATTGTAGAGTGGGGGAGGAGAGGGATTCCCTCATTCCCCGTGATTGGAAAAGATGAAATAGCCTTTTTGTCTCCATCTTACAACTTGCCTTGGGAAGTGGACTTTTTTGCACCTTGGGATTTATGAGTAAGATCTAGATATATAAAGGAAATACTGGGGTGATGCAGGGAATCTCTATGGAGAGGTCATAAAACAAAACTTTCCACCTCGTAGGACCCTTTGTCCAGTTGCCCTTGATTGGGCCCTGGTTTAGCTCCAGGGTCTTGGGATATTTCTCCTCAGTTTCCTATAGTCTACTAAATCCTCAAAGGGTAGGACTATGTGTTTGTCCTATAACTGTTCCATCTCCCTCTATCCCAGCTGAATTTATTACCACTGAAAAGAGCCTTTTATCTCTAAGCTGCTACTGTCTCCTTGCTTTCATCCCTTATTCTCATATATTTTCTCTCTCTTTCTCTCTCTCTTTCTCTTCCCCTCTCTCTCCCCTTTCTCTCTGCCTCCTAGAGGCAATCAGGGTTAAGTCACTTGCCCAGGGTCACACAGCTAGTAAGTGTTTGAGGCCAAGTTTGAACTCAGATCCTCCTGACTCCAAGGCCAGTGCTGTAGCCACTGTGCCACCTCATCTCTTATTCTCAGACTTGGGACTGGGGGCTTTAAGGAGCAACTAGTAATCTGGGACAGGAAGAGAAAACCTCAGGAGGTACCTAGTACCTTTGTTTGGGAAAATTTGCTAGAATAGAAGAGAAAGCTCTTTGGGGTCCCCAGGATATGGTGGCAAAAGTTCAAGACTGAGTCCCCTGTGGTATATTTTTCATCTTTCAGGGATTTGTTCCAAGAATGAGTTTATTGGGCAGTTAAGTAATATGGGAAGATAGGCAGAGAAAGGGCTAAGGTTGGGAATGGGTCTGTGGAGATGGTTCCAGCTCAGGCCTTAGAAGATGTGATCCTACCCTGATGTTGGGTGGGAGGAAGAGCATTTAATACGCACTTAATTCATCCACTTGCCTGTTCATTCCCTGCAACAAAAGAAGTAACAAGCATTTATTAACTATCTCCCATGTGCCAAGCACTGTGTTAAATGCTTTACAAGTATTATCTCATTTGATCCTCACAACAACCCTGGGAGGTTCATACTGTCCCATTTTATAGATGAGGGAATTGAGGCTGAGCCAGCAATTAAATGAGACCAGATTTGAACTCAGATCTTCCCGATTCCAGGCCTAGCCCTCTATCCTTGATTCTACCGGCTGCCTCTAGACACAAAATGAGAAAAACGTATGAATGCCTCTAAACCAGCAGTTCTCAACCTGTGGATCGTGACCCCTTTGGGGGTCCAACAACCCTTTCACAGGGGTCACAGGGGTTACCTAAGACCATCAGAAAACACTTATTTCCGATGGTCTTAGGAACCTAGACACCGCTTCTCTATCTGTCTCCAGGGGGGTCCGCCCACATGCAGATACACCCACATACAAGTATTATAGCGTCCCAGCATTAGGAAGGTTGAGAACCACTGCTCTAAACATTGATAACATTCCTGGCTTCTTCACAAATTTTGACATGGATTAATTCTAGTTCTTTCCTGGTTTTTCATTTGTTTTAGTAGCAGCCAACCCTAAGTTTGGGAGAAATCTTTGTGCAGTAGGAGTGGATTCCAGTTCCAGTCTTGGCTCTGACTCTGTTAGCTCTGTGGCCATGAACAAGTCACATGACTGCTGAGCCTGTGTCTTCGTCTCTAAAATTGGGACAATAATCACACCTACCTCTCAGGGTAGTTGTGGGGATTGGGAGATAATGCATGAAACTCACCTTGCAAACCTTAGCTTTAGAAACTTGGCTGATATTGTTAATAATTTGTTGAGAGACAGGATGTAGGACAGAAGGGCTGAGATGAACAGGGAATTCCCATACGTGGGAATGATGAAGCAAGACCCAGTCCTTGGCTCTCTGCTCCATCAATACCACCAGGGCAGTTTTCTTAGTAGCAGCAATCCTGTGCCTAAGAGGAGATGCTATGCAGACAACAAAGTGGATCCTTGTCCCAGTCTTTGCATCCATGACCCTGTCTTTCAGTTCAGTGACCTTTAGCTTCCTTTGCTTACTGCCCTCATAGTGACTCAGCTCCTTGGCAGGCCTGGAGTTTTCTAGCATGTTTGATGATTGGTAGAGCCTAGGGTGATAAAGTGGCCATAATCTGTCTCCTGTGCCTCTGCCTCCCCTGGGCAGGAGGGAGATGAATTCACTGATTCTGCTGATCTCTCTGACCGATCCATGAATGGACTTTATTGGGAGCATGTGATGAAGTGCACGTAAGCCCCGAGCTAGCTTTGGTGGAGCAACAAAGCTGGACAGGTCCTTCCTTCGTGTCCTCTATAGAAGGGCAGGGTTGTGTAATGAAAAGCATTAGCCTGGAATTCAGGAAATGAAGATTTTAGTTCTATTTTTTGCCTTTACTAGCTGTGTGTGTGCCTGCTGTCTGACTCTTTGTGACCCCATTTGGGGTTTTCTTGGCAAAGATACTGGAGTGGTTTACTATTTCCTTCTCCAGCTCATTTTATAGATGAGGAAAGTGAGGCAAACAGGGTTAAGTGACTTGCCCAGGGTCACTCAGCTATTAAGTGTCTGAGGTCTGATTTGAACTCAGGAAGATGAGTCTCCCTAACTCCAAGCCCAGTACTCTATTCTCTGCATCTCCTAGCTGCCCCATCTAGCTTTGTGACTCCAGGAAAGTCAGTTCACTTCAGTACCTACTTCACCAGCTTTCTGTGAGGAGGAAGTTCTTTATAACCTGGAATATTCATTGAACAAAATAATAACAATAATAGTAAATTTAAAATGACGATAGTATTTAGTACTTAAGGTTTTCAAGGTGCTTTGACTATATTATCTCCTTTGAGCCTCTCAAACCTCTAAGATAGGTACGCTTTTATTATTCTCATTAAGGAAATTGAGCCTTAACAATGTTAGGTGACTTGTCCAAGGTCACACAACTAGTAAGTATCTGAAGCAGGATTCAGTCTCAACCTGACTTCAAGTTCAGCATTCTTAACCACTACATACACCCTGCTCTCTCTCAATTCTGTGACTGCTGTGGGCAAGTAACTTCTGTCAGCCTCAGTTTCCTCGTCTGTAAGATGGAAGACTTACCTGGCTTCTTTTATGTCTTAGCTAAAATTCCGCTTTGTGTAAGAAGCTTTTCTCAGTCCTCCTAAATGCTAATGCCTTTCCTCTGTGATTATCTCTAATTTATCCTATATAGATATATATATATATATATTTATAATCTATGTATTTGTATGTATATGCTTGTGTGTGTGTATATGTGTGTATATATGCATCTGTTTGTGTAGAGGAGTGTGAGCTTCTTGAAGACACAGATTGATTTTGCTTTCTCTTGTCTCCCCAGTGTTTAGCATAGTGCTCGGCACACAAAGTGCCTAATACAAGGGTCGATACATTGACTATGTATCATGTGCATCATTCTGCCCCTGTAGTTCCCCGCCTCTGTGCCAAAAGAAAGGAGGGATATTTCCCTGTCAACCCTCTGGAGTCCTGAATTGTCGCTGAATTGGTCAGAGTTCCGATGCCTTTCAGAACTGTTTTAATTTACATTATTACAGCATAAACAGTTCTCCTGGTTTTATCACACATGATATTACATGCGGGTGTTTTTCTTGCCAGTTTGTACTATAGACCTCACTGCTTAGAAAAATACAAATTAGCATTATCTACGTTGCGTTGTTTTTGTTTTGTTGTTGCTGTGTGTTTTGGGTTTTGTTCAGGTTTTTTTTTTTGTTTGACTAAGCATTTCCCAATTGCATTTTAGTCTGTGTTCAGCACCTCTGATGTAGTGTTAGGCCTGTCCACTCTTCACCGTTGCCGTACTGCCAATCTACCATCTTTTCTGGTAGCTCATTTCTCTGATGACTTCCATCATACCATTTCTCAAAGGGCAATTCTTCATTAGTTGCCAGTAGGCTTACTAAGTGGGTAATTATGCATATTTATAATTGCAGACTGGCAAAGTTGCATTCATTGGTGAAGGTTTTTCTGTGTTTTTTACAAATGCATTTATAAGCTACTAATCTATGAGGAGTAGCATATAACAGAACTGAGCATAGATGTCAAAAGACTTGGACTTGGTACCGGGCAAGTCTATGAACCTAGTATCACTGTGCTAATCACTAGAGATTAAAAACCAAAATGAAATAGTCTTTTCCTTCAAGTAACTTATAATTTAGTAAGGAAAATGGCTGGTACACATATTAGTAAATATAGGGCATATATTAGTCAACATAGAATATGTGCAAAATAAGTACAAGATAATTTGTGAGGGGAAGGCACTAACAAGTAGGAGGGATAGGGAAAGACTTTATGTAGAAGCTGGCAGTTAAGGTGAGTTTTGAAGAAATCCCTGAATTCCCAGAAGGGTTGAGGCGAGAGTGCAAAGCCACAGAGACCAAGATGGAGCATCATGTTTGAGGAATAACAAGTTGGCGGGCTAGGTGTCGCCATAGTGCAAAGAGCCCCCAGCCTGGAGTCAGTCATCTTCCTGAGTTCAAATATGACCTCAGACACTAGCTGTGTGACCTTGGACAAGCAACCTAACCTTGTTTGCCTCAGTTTCCTCATCTCTAAAATGAACTGGAGAAGGAAATGGCAAAGCACTCCAGTGCCTTTGCCAGGAAAACCCCATATGGGTCACAAAGAGTCGAACACAACTGAAAAACAACTGAATGACCAAAATAGGCCATTATGACTGGACTTTGGAGTGCATGGAGGGGAGTGATGTAAAAAAAAGACCTGGAAGTGTTGGTAGGCAAGGGGGATGGTCTAGAAAACCCCTGAGATGAGGAGGGATTGCAGGTTGTGGAAAAAGTGAAAATAAGTTTAGGGAAAGATAAAATGGTAAAGGGATATCGGAGTTCTTAATCATAGAAGTAAAACACTTATGGGCAAGGGCAAGATAAGGGTGTGACCATCCCTTTGTGTAACTGAGTGAGAGTAAGAGGAATTGGAGAGATTGAGAGATTGGGAGGTTAGGTCATTTGAGGGAGTCTGAACACGTGCTGAAATTCCCCACTATGAGGACAGAAGTTGGAATAGAGAGGGAGACTAGGCACTGAATTCATTGAGAAAGAGTCGAGATTAGTAGAGAAAGCCACCAGGTTGTGGACTGGATGATAAATTTGGATAGGGTACTGTGAAGGCTAGTATACCAGTTGGGTAGTACCCAAGTATCTTATATATGTAATGTAAAGGATGGCCGAGAACACAGTGTCATCCAAGTCTCAGAGGGCCAGAAAATGAAAAGAGCATGAGGGGAAGAGATCGAAAATATAAGTTAGTTAATTACAGAATGGGGAAGGTCATAGAATATAGTGTAAGGGGTGAGCTCATAGGGTGCGTCTCATCTGTGGGAACAGGTTCATAGAATGAGAGAGAGGGCAACGAGGTTTGGAGAGTCAGAGTCTGGCTCTTTGGCAATAACACAGTGTTTAGGGGGTATAAGAAGGACTGTGAAGTTGTTAGCCATTATTAGAGCAGTAGATCTCAACCTTCCTAATGCCACGACCCTTTAATACAGTTCCTCATGTTAGTGACCCCCAACTGTAAAATTATTTTCCTTGCTACTTCATAACTGTAATTTTGCTACTGATATGAATCGTAATGTAAATATCTGATATGCAGGATGTATTTTCATTGTTACAAATTGAACATAACCTACAGGTTGAGAACTGCTGCATTAGAGCATGAGCCCAGACAGAGGATCGGAGGTGAGAGGAGGCAGGTGAATCCTCTAGGTCTCTCTCTTCCCAGTTTCTGAGAGGGAGGAAAACCCTGAGAAGAAAAGATACCGTCATACAACAAAACAAACAAAGCTATTAGATTTTCTCCTTGGTATCCTCCACAATATCAAACAGATAATAAAATTATTTGTTTTCAAAACAGAAGCTAAGGGAATTTTTTTTTTAATTCCTCAAACTCCTTAGATACAGCTTTTGGTACATGGACCTTGACTAGTTTGGGGCATCTAAACTGGGCCCTTATGGGCCAAATGAGACCTGCTTCACTACTGTCTGACCTACTTAATATTTTTACTAGAAAAATTTTTACCCAAGTATCTTATATACATAAGAGGCATATATGATATAATGCAATGGTTCCCAAAATGTGGTCTGCAGACTCCCTGCAGGTTCCAGAGACTTTTCAAGGGGATACTTGAGTTTGAAATTATTTTCTTATTAGTACTTAATAATAAACACAAATACATTAAAATGTTTTCTTTTCCAACTACGTATCTGTGGGAGGCCAAATATTCTTCAGACACTTAAACTAAAGCAATACTGCAAAACATTGATTGCAGGAACAGAGATTAATCCAGTTGTCTTTCGCTAATCCAGATATTTAAAATGTATGCAAAAATATGTAAAAATGCCATTCTTTTTTTGTTTTAGAAATACATTTTTCATTAAAATGTTATTCATGTTAACATGTAATGGGCATGTCATTATTTTGAAATGAATTAAATGCATATTTTAAAAATTTTATCAATTTTCATCTCTAATGCAATAAGTACCAGTGGATATGACTGATAGAAGTGAAAGCTCTCTGGTTCTCAGCAGATTTTAAGAGCGTGAAGAGGAGAGGGTACCAGTGGCAGTGACCCAACTGAACTCTCCCAATATTCCCTCCAAACAACTTCCAAATAACTCCTCAAATTGAATTTTGGAGCAGCAGAGCCAATGAAAGGTCAGAGTGAGACATTTTTCCAGTCTAAGACAACTTGGGAGGTCAGTGGGAAAGGTCTGTGACCAGGAGGGACCAGCCCAGAGCATGGCGAGAGCACTAGCAGCAGCCCAGAGATAAAGGAGGTTGGACAACTGGTCAAAAAGAGATGACAGGGGACCCTGTGCTGGCACTGGGTGCAGCTGGTGCTGATGGCAGCCCTGTTGTCCCTATGCAATTCTGGATCAGAGTTGCAAGGCAGAGAGGACCATCTATGGTTGGTCATAAGGGAGCAGGGAACCTGGTCACAATTCCAAGGCCAAGAGGATCAGTAGCGCTTATGGCAACCTGAGAGCAGGGGATCTGGTTGCAGTTCCAGGCCCAAAGCAACACCAGCACTTGTGGCTGGCTACAAGGGAACAAGGATTTTTCCTGGGTGAAGACTAGAGCACAGACCAGAAGAGCAGTAAATATACCTCTCCCTATATCACACCACCTTGGAAGTACTGAACACCTGTAGACCCCCAGAGCTGGCTCTGAAAATAGCAACATAAAAAAGCCTAAAGATTGGGACAGAACATCCCTTGCCTCCAGCAGGGCAGAACCCAACTTTAATAAAAGTCAGAGTCAAGAAATAGACTGGGAAAAATAGCAAATGACAGAAATAAAGAGCTTCACTATAAAAAGCTACTATGGTGGCAGGGAATACCAAGACATAAACTAAGAGGAAGATGACAGTGTGAAAACAGCTACAACTGAAGCCTCAAAGAAAAATGCTAATTGTGCTCAAAACCAACAAGTATTTATGGAAGAATAAAAGAAAAAGATAAAAGTGCTAGAGGAAAAATTCAGAAAAAAAATGAGTATGATGCAAGAAAATTATGAAAAGAGAATTAATTAACAGCTTAGTAAAAGAGGCACAGTAAAATACTAAAGAAAATAACACCTTAAAAAATAGAATTGGCTTAATGATAAAAGAGGCACCAAAATTCACTGAAGAAAAGAACTTAAAAAGCAGAATAAGCTGAATGGAAAAGGAGGTACAAAATTTCAATGAAGAAAATAATTCCTTAAAAATTAGAATTGGAGGGGTGGCTAGGTGGCACAGTGAATAGAGCACCAGTCCTGGAGTCAGGAGCACCTGAGTTCAAATCCAGCTTCAGACATTTAACACTTATTAGCCATGTGACCTTGGGCAAGTCACTTAACCCCAATTGCCCTGCATAACCCCCTCCAAAAAGCAAAAATAAAAAATTTATAATTGGACAAGTGGGAGCTAGTAATAGCATGAGACATCAAGAAACAAAACAAAGTCAGAAGGATGAAAAAATAAAAGAAAATGTGAAATGTCTCCTTGGAAAAGATAACTGAGCTAGAAAACAGAGAAAAGAGAATTCAAGAATTTTTGGGCCACCTGAAAGCAATTATCAAAAAAAGAACTTAGACTCCTATTTTAAGAAATTATCAAGGAAAATTGCCCTGTTATCTTAGATACAGAGGATGAAATAGAAATGAGTCCCTCAGTAACCTCCTGAAAGAGGGATATACTGGTTGTAGGGAAAAGAGAGAGGGTAGAATGAGGAACATAAAAGGCGCTCAAGGATAAGCTTTTATAATGGAGGGGGGTGACAGGCAATGCATAAATCTCACTCATCAGAATTGGTTCAAAGAAGGAAGAATGTAGATGCTCACTCATTTGGGTATAGAAATCTATCTTATCAATTAGGGAAATGGGGAGGGAAGGGGATAAGAGATGCGGGGTGAGGGGGAGTGATAAAAGGGAGGATGGATTAAGGCAGGCAGTGGTTAGAAGCAAAACAGATTTTTGAGGAGGCACAGGATAAAAATAGAAAAGGATAAACCGAAGAAAATAGGATGGAGGGAAATACACAGTTGTTGCTTTGAATGTGAATGAGATAGGTTTACCAATAGAACAGAAGCAAATAGCAGAATGGATTAGAAACCAGAATCTAACAATATGTTGTTAAAAAGAGAAACAGTTGAAACTGAAAGACACACACAGAGTTAAAATAAAGGGCTAGAGCAGAATCTGTTATGCTTCAGCTAAAATTAAAAAGGCAAAGGTAGCAATCATGATCTCAGACAAAGCAAAAGCAAAAGTAGACCCAATTAAAAGAGATAATCAGGGAAACCGAATTTTGCTAAAAGGTACCATAGACAATGAAGCAGTATCAAAAATTTTTGATACCAAGTTTCCCTGATAAAGGTCTGGTTTCTCAAATATATAGGGAATTAAATTAATTTTAAAAAAAATTAGAGCCATTCCCCAATTGATAAGTGGTCAAAGGATACAAACAGGCAGTTTTCAGAAGAAATCAAAGCTATCTAAGGTCATATGAAAAAAAATGCTCTAAATTATTATTGATTAGAGAAAGGCAAATTAAAACAACTCTGAGGTACCACCTCACATCTATCAGAAATTATAAATGCTGGAGGGAATGGGGGAAAATAGGCACACTGATAAAGTGTTGGCCGAGTTGTAAACTGCCCCAAACATTTTGGAGAACAATTTGGAACTATGCTTAAAGGTATATAATACTGTGCATGATACCCTTTGATCCAGCAATACCATCACTCGGTCTGTATCCCAAAGAGATCATTACGTACAAAAATATTTATACCAGCACCTTTTGTGATGGCAAAGAATCGGGAATTGAGGGGTCATCAACTGGTGAATGACTGATTTATTGTGATGGAGTACTATTAACCCTGAGTGCCTTTTATCTAAGAAAACTTTAAACTTTCCTCATTCTACCTCTCCCTTTTCCCTACTCCCAGTGCATCTCTCTTTCTCATCCCACTCCTCCTCCCCTTTTTTTGGAGATCATCCCAACATAAACGAATCACATTCATGCCCTCTGTCTGTGTAGACTCCTTCTAACTGCCTTAATAATGATAGAATTCTTTGGAGTTACATGTATTGTCTTCACATATAGGAATATAAACAGTTTGACTTTATTAAGACCTTTAAGATTATTCTTTCATGTTTATCTTCTTGTGTTTCTTTTGAGTCTTGTGTTTGACAATGACGAGGGAAGTAGTTTTAGAAAAACTGTAGCAAGACGTATATGAATTGATGCAAAGTGAAGTGGGAAGAACCAGGACATCATTGTGTACAGTAATAGCAATGTTGAAATGATGTTCAACTGTGTTAGACTTGGCTACTCTGATCAATACAACGATCCAATACAATTCCAAAGGACTCATGATGAAAACATGGTATCTACCACCTCCAGAAAGAAAACTGATGAACTCTGAGTGCAAATCGAAATGTAATTTTCTTGCTTTGTTTTTATTTTTTGTGATATGACTAATATGGAAATATATTTTGTATGATTTCACAGATACAATTGTTATCATTTGCTTGCCTTCTCTTTGGATGGGGAAGGCTGGGGGTGGAGGAGGAGAGAATTTGGAACTCAAAATTTCAAAAGAATAAAATGATAAAAAATAACAAATTTGTTTGGAAAAAAAATTTATTTTTAAGTTCGAGAACCACTAGTAGAACAAAGGTGCCTGACTTCACTATTTGTAAACTAAAGCGTATCCAGAGGAGAGCAGCCAGGACGGGGAAGGGTCTTAAGTACATGCCAAATGGGGATTATTTGAAGAAACTGGGGCTATTCAGCTTGGAGAAGATTCAGAAGAGACATAAGAACTTCAAATATATGAAGGCTTAGCATGTGGAAGGGAGAGTATATTTATTCTATTTGTCTTCAGAGAGCAGAAGCTAAAAATACTGGGTGGGAATTGCTTTAGGTTGAGCTTTAGATTAGATATCAGGAAAAATTACAATTGTTCTGAAGTGGAATGAGCAAGAGATAGTAGGTTTCCTTTTTTTGGTTTTTTTGGGGGTGGGAGCAATCTCAGTTGAGTGACTTGCCCAGGGTCACACAGCTAGCAAGTGTCTGAGGTCATATTTGCACTCAGGTCTTCCTGATTCCAAGGCTGGTGCTATATCTGCTGTGCCACCTAGCTGTCCTGGAGGTTACCCTTCCTTGGAGGCTTCAGGCAGAGGTTGGATGATCACTTGTTGGGTATATTAAAGTGGAGAATCTCAGTGCTGGCATTTCCCTTGGTCTGGCTGGTGTTCGCTTCTAGCTCTCGAATTCTGTGATTCTGTGAAATCTCACCATGGATGGGACTCTGCTAGTTGTCTGACTATGGACAAATCATGTAATTTCTCTGCATCTCACAGTCAGATTTCTAAAGGCTAAATTGCATATGGGTTGTGATCTGTTTGATGTAAAGAGGCTGCCTCCACTGAAACCACAAATGGAAAATTGTTGTATTGTCGTAATTAGGATCCACTGAAGCCAGTGGGATCTTGAACCATATGTTCCCTGCTATGGCTATATAAGTGCTGCCTCCAATTACAATGGACTTGGGTCAGTTAGTAATTATAACCAAAGTTTAATTTAATTAAATTCATGGGGCCTGCATACAGGAGGGTTTCTGATTGTGTGGCCCAGTATTTTAAAAAAAAGAAAAAATTCAAATGCCAACCTCAGACCTAATTTCAAAGTTTTCCTCACATACTTACTTGACATGATCATGGGCAAATCATTTAACTTTTCAGTCTCTTTTTTCTTATCAGCAAAATGGAAATATTTAATAATATCTTCTGAGGTATGTGAAGATCAAATTTACATACAGCACTTTGCAAATCTTAAAAGCTCTATACGGGATGTCCCAAAAGTCTTATTGCAGATTTAATCTATTAAAAGCTTGAGAAAGGTTTTTAAGCTTAGAACGGCACTAAGACTTTTGGGACATCCTGAATAAATCTAAGTTATTGTTTTTATTAATAGCTGGTCTCGTTTTCTAAGCAGTTTTATTATGTCATTATTAGCACTTTTTGCTTCTAGAGATTTTTTTTTCCACCTTCATCAATTTCTGAAAATTACGGTGCTGTCTGGATTGAGACATACTTTTCTCTATTCGGTTATGCCTTTATTTCTTCTTTTTAAAATCCCAACTCCTTCCTTTGACATGCATCAGAAGGTGAAGAAGCCTAAAGCTGGTGAAAAGAAAGAGAAGCCAGCTGCTCTGCTGGGTGAACGCCTGGCTACCATTCTGCCGCAGAGAGGTGTTTGGCAGAATCCCAGACTGCTTTCCTAGACTGAAGAACCTTGCATCTTCTGCATTGAAAAGTGCCTTGCTAACACCGTGTCCTTAATGTGTCGCTCGTTTGGTAATCAAGGACAGCAGCAGCGCTGTCATCACTTACAATTTCTGCCTTTGCCTAAATGGATGTCGCCGCCAGTCGTGGGGACAGGAACATAGCCACCAGCCTTCAAATTAGAAGTGATGGAGAGGAAGCCCTTGAGCTAAAAAGGATAGACCCCTCCTCTCATGTGAATCTCTGTGTTCTTTAGAGACAGAGATGCATCTTGCTTTTAGATTTTGGAGGTCAGTTCTGCTTACCTTTAGTCATATATATGGCAGCTTTAATGGTCTGACCTGATTAGATGTTAGAATATGGGGTTAAGTATTAACTAAACTAATCTTAAACTTAGATTCATTATTATAAAAATAATTTGAGAACTAGAGTCTATCCCCACCCCACTCCTAGCAGAGGAAAACAGAAACAAAACTGGGGGGAGGGGTGTAGTGGAGGGGGAGGGAATCTGTTTTTAAACATATTCCTTTGTCCTTCTTTGTCAAGATTCTCACTTCTCTTGCAAGAAGCCAGATCTGGGGATAGCAATCTGGTTTAGGCCAGATTGAAAAGCTCCTTTCTCTACCTACTTACACTCCCCCCTCCCCTTTTTTTGGAAGCAGAACACAGTAGGAGAACTTGGTTAGTCAGTCTCCTGCCAGTCTACAGTTAAAGGAGGGGCAAGGTCAGGGCCATTCCTGGACTCATGGGTAAGAAGGTGAGCAGCAGTTCCTTCCCAGAAGGAACACCTGGAGCACCTTCTTTCTCCCAGACTCTCACTGCCAGAGGTGGAACCAGACATTTTTATTTCTGAGACATCGTTTAATTATTGTACCCAGATGTGTTTGGCATTTGCACTCTTCATGTGTTAGAAACCACCAGAGGAGGTTTTGAGTTTTTACTGTAACACATGACTTGACTGAATGCAAAATAAATACCCATGGCTATGGATAATAGAATTTTCTGGCACTAAGATGTTCATTTTTTTAAAAGTAATACCACATGGATTTGAATTTAGGCTTCCATTTTCCCACAGATCTGACACTTACGTCACTTCAGTTAAGACCTTTACTTGTGTTTTTTACAGGCTAGCTGCAAAAGTAACAAAAATAGAGGGTGATAATGAAAAAAAGAATGAAATACTTTTTATTTGAATGAAAAGAAATTACTTCCTTGCCCAAAAAATACCCTTTCTCAATATGTAGATACATAGATAAATTACAAGAATTTGTATAATTCTTTTACCAAATCCTTATATATTCCTTTCATGAGAGATCTCATTCTGATTTTATGGGTGGAGGTTGTCCTGTATATACTTAGTTCAGAGGTTAAGTTTTTTGTGTCATGGACCCCTCTGACAGTCTGGGGTATGGACCCCTTTTCAAGAGAATGTTTAAATGCATAAGATAAAATACAGAGGATTACAAAGGAAACCAATTATATTGAAATATAGTTATTAAAATTCTATTTTTATGTTCACAGATCCCCTTGGGGGTCCATGGACCCCAAATTAAGAACCACTAACTCTAACCAGTATAGGCTAAGAAAGTATTCCTCCTACATGGTGAGCCCTGAGTGTTTGCCTGCAGTGCATACCTCCAGCATCTGACTGCTGTCTCCTTCCACCTTGACTGACAGGTTCTCTTATACCCCTCTCTTCTTCCTGCCCCACCCCTAGGTGTCAGGCACCACGCTGAAAATGAAGGTGAACCTGGAGCAGCACTTGGCCCGCCTCAATGAGATCTTTGCCGCTCGAGGAGACTATATCCAGACGTTGAAGTTCGTGCAGCAGATGTCAGGCAACATCATCCTACAGCTCTCAGGCTTACCTGTGTGGAGGGATGTCAGCATGGAACTCACAGAGATGGCCAACAAGACCACCTATGTGGAATATTACAGGTGAGTGAGAGGAAGTGGTAGGCAGGGAACTGTAGGCACAACCCTGATCTCCTGTCTGTATCTGGAATTCCAGGCAGATATCCAGAAGAATTAATAAGCAGATGCAAGGCGACGCAGTGGATAGAATATCGACCCCGGAATCAGAAGGACCTGAGTTCAAATCCTGCCCCAGACACTAACTAGTGGTGTAACCCTGGGCAAGTCATGTAACCCTGGTTGCCTCAGAGAAAGGGTTGGCAGATTAGGAGGAGAGAATAAGCAGATGATTTTCTGTGTTGACAATTTGGGTACTCCTAGAGGGGTATGAACAAGCTTCCTGCCCTCAAGGTATTTACCAAAGTCTAAGACACCTATGGGAAGAATGTGGGGAAGAATGAAATTAATTTAACACGTATTTCCCCTATTTGCATAAATTCATACCAAGTACTGTACAATGTTGGTCTAAAGTGCTATTAGGGAAAGAGGAGTAACTTAGACCTAGGGGTAGGGGTGTGCTGGTAAACGTTTTATATCAGAACCTCCTCCCCACTCCAGCCAGATACACTTTTCCTCTTAAAAGTATGTGAGATTCGCTTTTCAAGTTTAATCTGCATTATTACCATTTTCTCTATCACTTCCTTAAGTCTAGGCAATCAACAAAATAATAAATCAAGCCTGTTCACACTGAAAATTTAACATAGCCAAGTTTGAACTGACTCTAGCAAGCACACCTCTGTCCCACTCACACAGCCACCACCCCACTTTGGGCACTCATCACCCCTCCCCTGAACTATTGCTATGATTTCCTAATGGGCTTCCTTGCCTCCAGCCGTTCCCCTTACCAATTTATATGCCCAACCAAGGATTTCAGGGGAGGTACGTAGAAGATTTGAAATATGAACTAGACCATGAATAGTAGGTAGAATTTCAGCAGGTAAGGGGGATGTGAAGTATATGTAATAACATTGTAACTAGAGTACAGGGATTATGGAACACTATGAAACACATCTGAAAAAAGTAGAGTGAGAGCCAAATGAAGAGGGTCTTGAATGCTAGACCAAAGAGTTTGGTCCCAGGCTCAAAAAATCTTCAATGGCACCTCCTTGTCTAGTGAATAATCAATGCAGTTCTAGAAAGGTTAATCTGGTAACCGTGGATGGGATGAAGATGTTGAATGAATACACAAATAGGATTAAGTATTTATATGCAGGATTTATCGTTGCCGGAGGGCAGTGGGAACAGGGCTCTGATATAGCCTTAGGGAGGGGTTGTTGGCAGGCAGAAAGTAGTTAGAGAGGGTAGCAGATTCATCATCTAGAGCAGTGGTTCCCAACCTTCCTAATGCCACGAATGCCGCGACCCTTTAATACAGGTCCTCATGTTGTGGTGACCCCCAACCGTAAAATTATTTTCGTTGCTACTTCATAACTGTAATTTTGCTACTGTTATGAATCGTAATGTAAATATCTGATATGCAGGATGTATTTTCATTGTTACAAATTGAAATAACCCACAGTTTGAGAATCACTGATCTAGAGGTAACCTTTCCTTCCACTGCCAAATACCCAATCCCAGAGCTTCCCTTAGGCACCATTCTGCCATAATCCTGCTTTATAGAGCTCTGTATTATAGCCTCCCTTTCCCTCCCCTACCCATCTTGATCTCATTCACCTTCCTACAGTCTGATTGAGAAAAGCCACTGGTGCTTAAAACATCTCACAAGCCTTGTGTACACCTTTCAGTGTTCAAACTCAGCTCTGTATAAAAAGCTTTGGCTCCCAGGAAGATGTGTACTCTGTCTCTGGTGCTGAGATGAGTGTTGCATTTTTTACAGTTTAGCCCACATCTCGACCTGGAGATCTGGTAGAATGTAAGCTCCTTGAGAGCAGGGTGTGTGTGGGTTTTTTTCCTCCATTTAGTGTTTGTATGCTGTGCCCAGCTACAGCTGAGTCGGGTTGAATCAAATTTAAAGAAATTATTTCTGCTTTTGGGAAGCTCCCAACATAGCAGGGAGAAAGGATACACGTTAAGTAAACAAGGACTTAACTAGTAAGAGCTGCACGCATACACTCTCCTCTCTCCTTCCACTTCTTGAAAGCTCTCCAACCTAATGGTCTGAAAGCATTTACCGATAATGTTTCAGGGTTAACCCCAAATTTCCAGATTGGCTACTCTCCAGCCGCTCTCCTAACTCCATCCCTTATATCTTTCCCATTAACACACCTAATGCATCGCAAGCAGAAAGAAACCACTGTACTAAGAGTGAGTTCAATCAATCAATCAAACATTTTAAAATAGATTTTTATTGATATTCTCCCTGTATCTGTAACCCTTCCACTTCTTAGAGAACCATCCCTTGTATTAGAATTTACAAAGATGGGGGGAGAAGAGGAGAGAGAAACAAAATTCAGCAAAACCAATCAACATGTCAAAAAAAATCTAATCTTACAGTCATTTGTCCACTCCCGTGGTCTCTCATCTCCAAAAAGAAATGAGAAGTGTTTTCGTATCTCTTTCTTCTTTAGTTTTGATTGATCGATTGACTGATTGATTGGTGTTGGCTATTCTTTCCATTCACATTGTAGTCATTGTATTATATGACTTTCCTGGCTCTGCTTACTTCACTTTCTATTAGTTTATATAAGTCTTTCTATGCTTCTCAATATTCATTAAACAAGCATTTATTAAGTATCTTCTATGTGTCAAAGTACTATGATAAATGCCATGAGTACATAAAGAAAGCTGAAACTGTCCCCATCCTCATGGAGCTTACATTGTATTGAGAAAACAACCTGTATATAGAGAGCAGGGGGGCTGCTATATGTTATATGTAAAGCTTGTTTGTGGTGACTGCCCCTCTCTTTGCTGTAGGTCCACTTTTCTTATTTATTTTTACTCCCTCTTCTGATGTAATCAAGGAGTGTATTCTTTTTTTTTTTTTTTACTTTTTGGAGGGGCAGTTGGTATTAAGTGACTTGCCCAAGGTCAAACAGCTAGTTTTTGTGTTAAGTGTCTGAGGTTGGATTTGAACTCAGGTCCTCCTGACTCCAAGGCCAGTGCTCTATTCACTGCGCCACTTAGCCACCCCTAAGGTGTATATTCTGATATTTACAAGTTAAGTACTAAAACCCCAGTATTTCCATCATTAATTAGCTGAGACCTCACTACAGTTTATCTTTCCTTTTCCTCCTCCCTCCTTCTGTGTCTCTGTCTCTTATCTCTCTCTTTCTCTTGTGTCTCTCCCCCTCCTCCCGGCCACCCCATCTCTCCAAGTTATTGGCTATTTATTATTAAAACAAAATATGAAAAAGATTTCCAGTGTATCAGTTGTGAGAAACATCACAGCCAAAGTCACCTTTAACTATTGCTAAAACTACTAAATTCTGCTTAATTCTGAAAACAAATCCATTCAGTTCTCTCAGGATAGTCATTTCTCAAAAATTCTCTCCATGGGTTAAATGCAGTTCTTTCAGGAAATCAGTTCTCTTAATCCTTTTCCTCTGTCTTCTCTTCATCTATCCCAGTTAATCTCTCCAGAACATCAGTCAAGCTCTCAATCTTCTCACAGACTCTTTGTAGAATGACATCTAAGCTGTTGACAGTCGAATGACAGTTAAGTAGTCATTCCAAGATTCCATTGCTTCCCAAAGATGCAATAACAGTACATATAGTCTTTGGGACTGTACTTTGAGAGAAGCTAGTGTTAAATTTCTCCCCGCAGTTGAAATTTTCAGTCCCTGAAAATTACTTAGAGGTGCATCTAATCCACATTAATATTCTATACAACACACATCATAATTCAAAGCAACACTTGTCAGGCTGCTTCAGATAGTGTCACTTAGAACAACGGCGTCTGGTACACATAGTAGGTGTTTAATAAATACTGACGGGTTTTTCTATTCAAATAAGGAGAAAAAATGATATAATGCTAACTGTTGCCATCATAATAATAGCTAAATGTAACAACAGTCTCAGACACCAGCTATGTGACCCTAGGCAAGTCAATTAACCCTATTTGCATCAGTTTCCTCATCTATAAAATGAGCTAGAGAAGGAAGGGGCTAAAACACTCCAGTATCTTTGCCAAGAAAACCCCAAAAGGGGCACAAAGAGTAAGACACGCCAGAGCAAACACAGTAACAATACACTCATAATACTGCATATACATTTTTAAAAACCCAGCAACATATGTAATTGCACAGTGAATCACATCTAGCTGAAGGGATAACCATTTCTCCCACCACATCATAATTTAGCTTACTGGCAGATTGTCTTCTGTATGGAATCTTTTGTGACCTATTGACTTTTTTACATCTGTACCTAAGGTGGTGGCTACTAGAGGCTCACTACTAGTATTTCTAAACTCTGTTTGGCTTATCCGTTCAGGGAACTCTGGGGCCAGAGATTCTAAATTCTGTTTCTAGTTTCAGCTCTCACCACCTGTCTGAACTGAGATCCTTCCCAGTCCTAGGCAGAGTAATTTAGTTTCTCTTTTCTGTGTCTGCTTTAAGCAGGACCTTTTTCAGGAGCTCCCCGTGCTGAGTGGAATGAAAGCCCTGCTTTATCATTCTTAAGCTGCTGTTTTAAAGTAACAGTTTTCTTTGGAACATTTTTTTAAATGTTTCTTTTGTCTTACTCTGTGGATATTAGCTGTATCTAATTGTTTCTGTGTGTTTAAAATAGGAAAATCGTGATTTATTGTATATTCTCAGGCACAGTGCCTGGCACATAATAGGTGTTAATAAACGTTTATTGAGGCAGCCACTTGGCTGCCTCATAGAGCACCAGCCCTGGAGTCAGGAGGACCTGAGTTCAGATTTGGCCTCAAACACTTAACACTAACAGTGTGACCTTGGGCAAGTCACTTAACCCCAATTGCCCTGCCTTCCCTCCTCCAAAAAAAAGACAAAAAAAATAAATGTTTATTGATTATTATAGATCATTGATGGAGTGATTCAGGCCACCTCTGCCTTGTTTTCTGATTGCTTCTTCAACTGAGATGCTTCGTGTTTCTGCCTTTCTATGTGGTTCTCAAGGCTCATCCACATTCTCTGAACAGCAGCATTTTTCAGCAAAGTTTTGTTATCTTGCATCAAATTCCTGATAACAATCTCGGATGTCATACCATTATTTGTTTCTCAGTACTAGATCCTTGGAATCCACTTCCTCCAAACCAAATACATTTTATTCTCAGGTGCATTTGATATAGAGCCGTATAATTTATGTTTTAGCAGAAAATAGCTTTGCCTTTCTGATTACATCTTCTTTAATTAAAAAAAAGCATTCTGAACTTAAATACCAAAAATGAGCATTCCTTTAAACACAGACTACAAAAAGAGGATTCTTTCTGAAACCATGAAGCTCCATTTCATAACACTTGCTTTTTCAAAAAATATATAATAAATTCTGCATACTACTTTCAAAACTTTCTGTCTGAACTCCTTCCTATTCTTTTCTGTGTACTTTTGAAAAACATTCCTGTGGCCTTTTTTTTTTTTGTATCATTATTGGTCAGTGTTCCTTTCCACCCTTAACCAAGAAAAAGAATTTAAAAAATAAACAAAAATCCCTGGAACAAATAAGCATAGGCAAAAGGCAAAGGGCAAAATGAATCTTCACAGTGGCCATGTCCAAAAATGTATGTCTCTGAGCCTTATGTCCATTGTCTCTCTTTTGGGGCCAGTAACATGCTTCATCATAACTGCTATGGAGACACGGTCATCGTATTGATAAAACTTAAATTTTTTAAAGTTTTTTTTTTTTTTGCTTTGTTGTTGTCCTCACATAAATTGTTCTCTTGGTTCTGCTCACTTCATTCTGCATCAGTTCATGCTACCCAGGATTCTCTAAGATATTCTCTTACATCATTTCATATGGTGCAACAACATTCAGACAATATTTATATAACACAGTTTATCCAGCTATTCTCCAGTTATCTAAGAAACGACCTAAGATGCCTCCTTACATTGTAGTTCTTTGCTTTTTTCCCCCTTTCTCATTTATTACTCCTCCCTTCTCCTTCCTTCGGGATGAGAAAGTATGTTTTGCCTGCACTTATTTCTTTCCCAGTATTATCTTCCCACTTAACCCCTTGACTTTAATATATTTACATACTAAGCTCTCTGTGTGTGTTCAGTCTTCCTTTGTCCATCTCAGATAAGTGATCTCTGATTTCATCTCTTTTTTCCCAAGTGTAAGTTTGATTTATTAATGCAATAACAAATGTGGCAAAACTTATCTAGTTAATGTATCTTTAGCAGTCTGAAACACTAATGAAAAAGACATGCTGTCCACAGTCAAGCCTTATGGTAAAAAATTCACATTTGCTGTTGTTGAGTCATTTTTCAGTCATGTCCAACTCTTCTGTCTCCATTTGCAGTTTTCTTGACAAAAATAATAGAGTGGTTTGCCATTTCCTTTTCCATCTTATTTTGCAGATAAGGAAACAAAGGCAAACAGGGTTAAGTGATTTAACCAGGGTCACACAGGTGTTATGTATCTTAGGCCTGATTTGAGCTCAGAAAGAGGAGTCTTCCTGACTCTAAGCTTGGCACTATATCTACTGTACCACCTAGCTGCCTTAATAGATTAACACAGTTTTGAAAAATTCATATAACCTTCTCAAAAGGCAAAAAAGGGGGGCAGGAAGAGAGGTTTTAGCATTGCAGAAAAAACAAATTTTAAAGCCATCAGTTTAATAAGTGGCTCCTTCTTAAATCTGTCCCAGGCCCAACTAAACCTAGGCACAAAAAAAAAAAAAATACAATGTATACACAGCTGTTCAAGAAGCAAAAGCCCAAATATAATGATACGGAGATGCTATTTATGTCCCTGATGAAAACAATTCCTGCTTTCAAGTCAAAGGGGACCATTTTTTTAAAAATCTCTTTTTTTTTATGAAATAAGCAATTATTTATTTTCTTGTTTGCATCACTCATTTCTATGAGATTTTGAGTTACAAAATTTCTCTCCATCTTTCCCCTACCCACCACCTCAAAACAGCCATCCCACTGTATAATCCCTCCCCCAATCTGCTCTCTCCTATGTCTTCCCCCATCGCCCCTCTGACTTTCTGGTAGGGCAGGTTGGGTCTCCCTACCCCAGTGCCTGTATATCTTAATTCCCAGTTGCATGTAGTTAATAAT
>CM053584.1:162705312-162757800 GCA_028627135.1 Pseudochirops cupreus | reverse complement strand
ATCCCACCTCTCATCTCCATCCCCCCTACTCTCCTGTGTGGCAAGATACCCAGTTTAGAGTTTATGTCATTCCTTCCCTAAGCCAAGTTCAATGAGAGTAAGGTTGACCCTTTCCCTTTTGCCTTCCTATTCTTCCCCTCCATTGTAATAATTATCCCTAGCCTCTTCTATATGATTAACCCCATTCTGTCTCTCCCTGTCTCCTCTCATTCTAATCCTCTCCCACCTCAGAATTCCACCTTTTAAAGTATTGTCCCTTCCTATTCAATTGATCTTGTGCTCTCTATGTACACATATATATATACATACTCAGATATGTGTTCATACACATATATAAACCCTCCTATATAGAGATATATGTGTGTATGCATATATATACATTTGTATTCCCTTCACCTATCCTCATGCTGAGAAAAGTTTCATAAGTTACAATTGTCGTTTTTCCATGTTGGCATGTAAAAAATCTCTTTAAAGACATTTTTCCTTAAATTACAGTTGCTTTTTTGCCTAACCTGAGAACACAATTTTCTTCCACATCCATATACATCTAAAAGAAATTAAGCCAGTTCAATTTATAATGTACTTTGTATTTGAGTACTTTTCCATCATTATTTAATGAAGAGTTCAAGGGGGCCACAAATGTCTTATGTGGTAAGCAGAGAAGCTTCTTATGCATGTGCATGTGTTGGAAATTACTGGTCTTTTCACAACATACAACGTATAAGTATATTGCAACACGTTCACCTGTCACTGAAAGCAGGGCTGCTACAAGTCCTGTTGTTTTGAGCTGAGAGTATTTACAAGCTAAAGACATTTGATTGGCACTTGTGTGACCTGTTCATTCCAATTTGCATTACTTTTCTACGTGACTAAACAGTATTTGAAAGATACTGGAAGAGGAGTGAAAAGAAAAGAAACCTAAATTCAAAGTGTTTTTTTTTTAAATTGACTCATAGTAGATTTTGTTTTTATGACTTTCTATAGATGACACCAATGACTTCTGCCAAACCTCTAAAATAAATGCTTCATGCTGACCCCCTTTTTCACATGTAGGAACATTTATTTGAAAAGCTCCTTTCTGCCTCCTAAATTTCTTCCCTTTTCTTATCAACTCCATTACAGCTTATTGATTGAATGTGGACATACAGAGGATCTTCAGTGTAAAGCTGTCACTGTTAAAAATCATCTTCGAGTTCTGGAGGAAAACCCTTTGGAAAATGAATTGTGGGTTTTCTGCTCAAAATTTAGCTTGTCTTTGATTTTCTGAATTTGAGCTGTAAGATACTACATATCTGTTGAGTATCTTCCTGCTGAACTGCAGGTTGTTGAGACAAGGGATTCTAGATGGAAGGGGTTCAAATGCCCTCTGCCCAGCTCTCAGGCAGGTGGGGAGGGGGTAGCTCATAAAAAGGGGCAAAAGGATGCCAACCATGGCCCAGGATAATTGTTCCCAAGGGTGGCAGCTGCAGTGCAGCACACCACAGATGTTGGCATGGGAGAAATGCATGCTAGCGTTGTGCAAGTCCAAAAGTGGACCCTCTGAGGCATTCCATTAAGCTACTCATCTTTTCTAACTCAGATGCCTGCCAATTCCAGAGTAACTCTGTCACCTTGTTGACATAGACTTCCTGAGTTTGTTCCCCAAAAAAGCTTCCTAACTCCAACATATGATATCCCTTTGCAATATTACGTCCAGTTTCAATCCAGCCTACTGTCATTGTTCCATTCACAGGATCTAGTTATCCACAAGTGAGCAGTCTCTCTCTCTCTCCCTCTCTCTCCCATGGTCCTGAATAGCCTCAGTTTGACTTAAGAATTCTCTTTGGTCTTCTTGCTTTCAGGCCTCTTCTCATTAAAGTCTCTGTTCTTCCAACCAACTCTTCTTCCTCACTGAGGCATTTGTAGATCAGTTCTCCAGTGTAGTCTCCTGGTATTACTGTATCTGGTATTATTGCATGGCCCAGTAGATCAGAAAATTCATAGAGTACTACCTGAGTGGTCTCCCCAGCCCTGACCTTGCTGTGAATTACCTTGTAATCCCCTAATTCTTTGACCTTTCTTTCCAGCATTTTTGTAGTTTCCTTATTTTTATTCTCTGGGTTCACTCCCAAAATCAGGAGACACTCATGAGTTGGCAGTTAGAAATATCAAAATACTTAGTAAGCGTGTCAGCATCCATTTTTTAAAAAGTAATGGTTATATGGAATTGTACAATAATGATGATGATGATAGCATTTATATAATGTTCTAATATTTCCACATTAATTATGAAAATTACATCTCAATTATCTCTGAACTTCCATCCAGTTTATTAAGTATCATCATATGCTGTTACACATGTAAATGAGTACAAAATATGGATGCAGTAGATACAGAACAACTGCGCAGAAAAGATATTGCCAGAGGTAACTGACCAGAGAAACCCATCTCTAGGACAAAATCCCTTTCCATATATAGGAAATGCCATGAGGGTCTAAAACTAATCTCTAGGGATTTAAGTTCATCCAAGAAATTGAAGAGCGAAATGAGCAGAAGCAAGAGAACATTGTATACAGTAACAGCAATATTGTTTTAAAAACAACTTTGAATGACTAAGTCATTTTGACTATCATAAACACACAAATTAACTATAAAGGACATATGAAGAAAGATGCTTCTGCATCAAGAGAAAGAGCTGACAAACAGAAGTATGTATAGAATAATTTTATTAAACACGTGTGTGTATGTATATGTGTGTGTTTAATAAAATTATACACACACATATATATACACACACATATACCTGCTTGTATGTAATGGTAACAGGAGAGAAAAGGTATTAACATGAAATGTTATTATATTTTTGAAAGAAACAGTTGTACATGATGGGTTTGTAGTTTCATGTGCAATCACCTCTTTTGTTATGCTACGTTATGGAAATGCTTGTTTTATTCCATAAATTAAAAAAAAATGAAAAAGAAATTCCAGAAGCTCACTCTCACCTCCAGGATCAAATATAAAATTCTCTTGTTTTGCTTTTTAAGACCTTCATAACCTGGTCCCTTCCTACCTTTCCACTCTTATGCCTTAATTCTTCTTTACATACTCTGCAATCCAGTGGCTCCAGAGTCTTTACTGTTCCTCACATAAGACACTCCTTGACTGGGAGCATTTTCACTGGCTGCCTTTCATGGACATCTCTCCCTTCTCATCTCCACCTTCTGGCTTCTCAGCTAAATCCCAAGTTCTTCAAGAAGCCTCTTCCAGGTCCTCATTAGTCTTAGTGCCTTCCCTCTGAGGCCACCCCCAATTTGCTTTGTCATCATCTTCTTTGCATAGTTGTCTCCCCCGTGTGTTACCATCCTGGGAGCAAGGACCACATTTTTGCCTTTCTTTGGATTCCCAGCATTTAACACACAGTGCCTAGCACAGAATAAGTACTTAATAAATTCGATCTGACTGACTGGCAGTATGACTCTCTCCCCATTGCCTCCTCTTCCATGCCTTGCCTTGCCACATTTTGTGGGTCTTACTCACCTATGAAGAATATCCAAGATTAAAAATGTACCGAAGCCAGAAAGAGACTGTATCTATATACACAAATTGAATGCTGTTGAACAAATATTTAAAGTGCTTTCCAAATTCTTCTGATTAGTGGCAAACCATAGGATGAAATAATCTAGTTAAAGGCTAGTTGTGCTGGTGGTGGTTTGGCATCAGACTATTGTGACCTCTGTTCCTAGGGACAGATTTTCATGTGAGAGGACGGTATAGTTTTGTTTGTGCACTGTTAGGTGTTTAATATTGGCCTTTTCACAATTGTGCTAATGATGGTTGTCTTCACTGAGAATCAGAACGTTTGGAGAGACTCTTATTTCAAAATGAGTTTGATGTTACATATCCACATAGACTACAGAGATGTGACTAGATGGTACTTCATGTGGAAGAAGATCTCGAGTTCATAGTAAAGGCCAAGTTTGGCATCAGTCAATAAACAGTGACAAGGTTGTTCAGAAATCAGAGTGCAATCCTTGGTTGTCCTAAGAGAATTATAATGTCTGCAATGAGGAAGGTTTATTTTAGGCAACGTACTTTAGCAATGGAACCTACTGATCAACTGTATAAGCTGAGGAGCATCATGATCAGAGGGAATTATTTGATTTTTTTTTTCTTTTTGGAGGGGAGAGGGCAGGGCAATTGGGGTTAAGTGACTTGCCCAAGGTCACAAAGAGATAAGACTGAATAGGAAAGTAGGGACCAATTTGTGAAGGGCTTTGAATGAATCAGAACCAATACCCAGACTGACACCATAGCCCAAACTCAGTACCATTCATTTAGGAGCCAGTAAGGGTTTGTTGAGTTCACCAGCAAGGGAACCCTACCAAAGGAACAAAAGGACCAGGCACACGCACATGCATAAATATGCATGTATGGCATATGCGCATATGTATTTCTTTTTGTTTGTTTTGTTTTTTTATTTGGAGGTAATCAAAGTTAAATGAGTTGCCAAGATCTCACAGCTAGTAATTTTTAGAATTTGAGGTTGGATTTGAACTTAGGTTCTCCTGACTCCAGGGCCAGTATTCTATCCACTGTGCCACATATATATATGGCTTGTGTGTGTGTGTGTGTGAGTTTCCATTTAGGCAGGAAGTGAACCAGGTATGGGATACCTTAGAATTGGATAAGACCTGTTGCTGGGGCTAGTAATAGGAAAGGCTCTTCTTCAGGTTAGCCATCTCTTGTAACTCACAGCCCTGATAGATCAGGCTGTCCCTACTGTTTCTACAGTAAGGAAGGTTGCAGACAGGCTGCGGTACAAGCAGAGACAGGGGCAAGGTAGAGGAACTGCAGACCAGATGGAGTCTCTTTAGCTTTCTCTGCTACCCACAGCTTGTAACTTCAAAATAAATTAACTTTACTTCTCTCTAACTCACTTTCCCCATCTCTTAACTAGGCATTAATTTATATATTTGTGTTTGAATAATAATTATATACTGTTATACAAGGCTATTGTGAAGAAAGCTTTTTATAAAACCATAACATAATATAGAAACAATGATTGTTTTTGTATTGCATGGGAGAGGAATATAGCAAATGAGATATAAGAATCACAGCAGTGTCCCATACCCACCCCCCACTAGTTCCTTGCACATGGTAAGTATGAATTTCAGTAACTGTTTATTGAGTCAGCCAACCTAGGTATATAATAAAGGAGGCATAGGGATCCATTTCAAATATGAGGATAAAAGAGGGATTGTTGTGGATAGCCTTGTCCAGTCATTAAATGATCTTTAAAACACAATGTGCCTAAAATCATAGTGTATCTAGAAGTCTTGGGAAAGAGAGGGAAGAAGGCAGGGATTATATGGTTAAAGGAATTCTTGACCTCCGGGCAGGAAAGCAGTCATACTAACCCATTCCTCTATTCCCTGGAATAAGTCACTGAGGCCATAGATACCTGTGTAACACTTAGTCTCCTCATCACGTTTATCCCTCATCCTGACTGATCCACCACCATTTCTGGGCATACAGGTCTTTGTTGATGGCATACAACGTGTTCCAAGCAGTACATGGTTGGCACCCATGGTTGGGCAGGCGGCACAGCCTATCTGCCATGCCTCCTTTGCCCTTTGGGTCACCTACAGTTTTGATCTCATTGTTGGTTATATCTAGCATTTATTTAATGTGGGGCCTTTGGTCAGAAACACAACCCCCAAATAAAACCTTCTTTCTATAAGGAGAACAGGATTGACTTTATAGTGTGCACTCCAAGAAATCATTGTAGATGAAAGTGAGGGCTGATTTAGCTCTTCTCCTGGAAAATACATCTAGGACCTTTGATTTCATCAGCATAAGACTTTCCTTTACCTAAGCACATCTCTAACTCATCAACCAGTCAACAGGCATTTCTTAAGTACCTATTGCTATGTGTTAGGAAAGCAAAGGCAGAAGTGAAAGTGTCTCCTTCCCTTGAGAAGTTTGAGGGAAAGAACCATAGATAGAAGGTGACTGGGGAGGAGGGGGATCACTGATGGGGAGAAGGGGTGGATTAGGAAAAGCTTTATGTAGGTGGTAAAACTTGAGTTAAGCCTTCTAGGGAAGTTGGAATTTTAAAAATTCAACTTTAACTTATTTTCAGTTTCAGATTTCCTCCCTCCCTCAATGTCTTCCCTTACCCACTGAGAAGGAAAGAAATACAAGACACATTATACATATGAAATCATGCAGTACATATTTCTATATTAGCCATATTCCCCCAAAAAAAGAAAGGAAAGGAAAGGAAAAAAATGAATCTAGCAATTCTAAGAAGGGGAACTGAGGAGGGACTCCTCATTCCAAGCATTGGACCCAGCTAGTACAAAGTTAGAGATGGAAAATGGAATTCCAGGTATGAGGAACAATAGGAAGACCAGTTTGAGTGAACCCTAGTGCATGTGAAGGAGAATAATGTGTAATATGGCTATTACAATAGGTTGGAAGCAGGCTGTGAGAAGTTTTGAAAGTCAAAGCACCATAGGAAACATAGTGACAATCAGACCTGTACTTTAGGAAAATCCTGCTGTTCTACTTCCTGCTTACATGGCTACCTGAAGAGAAGCATCAAAATCGGACAACCTGACATCGTGGGGTGTCCTAGTGACTAGGACAGTGATGACGAGAACCAGGTTGACTAGAAGGTGCTTAGAACCTGGGTGACTGGAAGAACGGCAGTGACTAGAACCAGGGTGACGAAGAAGGATGGTGGTGACAGAAATAAGGAAAGTTTGGAAGAAGGATAGATTTGAAGGGAAAATTAATAAATTTAGTTTGTTGAGTGAGAATGGTATTAGGGAATTGCCCGCCTGTGACTCAGAGAGGTTAAATAACTTACTCTTGGTGATACAGCTATTAAGTGGCCAAGGTGGGGTTTGAAGCCGAATGTTCCTGACTCATAGTCCAACCCTCTGTCCATTCACATCTCTGGGGGGGGTGGCTAGGTGGCGCAGTGAATAGAGCACTGGCCCTGCAGTCAGGAGCACCTGAGTTCAAATCCAGTCTGAGATACCTAACACTTACTAACCGTGTGACTTTGGGCAAGTCACTTAACCCCAGTTGCCCTGCTTTCTGCCCTGAAAAAAAAAATGCAAACTCTATTCACATCTCTGTGTGCTTCTCTCTCTCTCCCTCTCTTTCTCTTTTCCTCCCTCCCTCCCTCTCTCTTTCTCTCTCACCTTTATAATGGGAGTAAAATGTTAGAATGGTTTTAGACTTTGAAAAAAATAGTGGAACTTTGATACCGGAAAACTTAATTCAAATATAAACTCTCGTAAAACAAATATTTTAACATAAAATACTGAAAATACATCAATCTCTTAGGAAAGAAAGGAAAAAAACCCAGGAGATTTTAAATTTGAAGTGTGAAAAACAACACTGAAAACAGATGTGGTACAGATGCAGCAGGGAGAGCACAGTGGCTCTCAGTGTGGTTTGGTGTGCCAAGGCATCCCCAACATTCATTCAGTGGGTTCTGTGAAGTCAAAACTATTTTAAAACCTAGAGGCCCTGAGTTCAAATGCTGTCTCTGTCACTTAACTATATATCCTTGGTAAGCCTGTCTGTCGCTAAGTGTATGTCTTTGGACCTCAGCTTTTCCACTTATATAAAATGCAGATGATTTCATGGGCTCTTGCACCTTTCTGTGGTGTGAGAAATTCTTTTAGGAGAAAGGGAAATCTATAGGAAACTGGGGTCTTGTTTGAGGAGGTGGAAATGCTTCCCTTCTTTGGGAGCACCAAAACCTCTTCCCTGTAAGGTCTGAACCCTCATTTTGTACTTCAAGAAGATTTTAATTGGGTCTGTAGTTGGCAGCTGTGATGGGAGCAGCTCCTTCCCTCCCCCTCAGCTTTTATGGCCTCCTTCCAGCCCCACCCCCACCTCTCTCATGGTTTTTATAGTGTAAATAAAGCCAAAAACCATTGGCAGTAAAGGGGAATTAAAAAAAAATGTTATTAGACTTTTGCATGAAGTGGGATAAAAGGATTTGACTCTTTAGGGACCTGAAAAAATTCCCTCCTGTTTTCTCTGACTCTTATCTTTCTCCTCTTCTTTTCTGCCATTCCCTTAGCTGCTAACAAAATGACCCTGACCTAGGGATTTTAGGCGATGATCTAATCTAATTCCCTCATTTTAAAGGTGAAGAAATTAAGACACAGAAAGATGTTTGAATTGGCCCAACATCCTAGAGTGGCAGATCAAAATAGAAATGACTGATAAGGCCAGATGAGGAACCAGGCAATCAGGCAGAAAGTAGTGAGCTGAAAAAACAATTAATTTGTTTAGAATTTTCTAGGATCTGGAGTCCTAGGCAGCTAGATGGTCCAATGGACAGAACCCTGGAATCAGGAAGAGCTATGTTGAAATCTGGTCTCAAATACTCATCTGTATGACCTTGGGCAAGTCATTTAACCTCCATCTGCCTCAGTTTCCTCATCTGTAAAATGGGGATAATACCTCCCAGGTTTGTTGTTAAAATCAAATGTGATATTTGTAAAACACTAAGCACAATGCCTGGCACATAGTAGGTACTTAATACTTTTTTTTTTCTAATTGATCTAAGGTAGTCACTCACCGGCCACTGTTCCTTCACTTGTTTCTTTTTTTTTTTTTTTTTTTTGGTTTTTGGAAGGCAGAGCAATTGCGGTTAAGTGACTTGCCCAAGGTCACATGGCGAGTGAGTGTTCTTCACTTGTGTTTTTATTTCCTTTAACAAGACAAAAAGGTTCTGGTGTTTAGAATCTTTAAACAGCCCAGCTTTGGGCTCTATGGCGTGTACATCACTGATCTGAAGGAGAGCTGGACTGGTCATGTAGTTTGAGGAGGAGATAACGCATGGATAGCCCAGTCTCTGTATTGATACCCACAGAGCGCTAAAAGACCAAGAGGAAGGCCACAGCCCAGTGCCCATATCCTGTAAGAAAGTTTCGTGGAAGACAGATTGTGATCTGCAGCAGTAGGGGAAATAACCACATCGGTGGCGAGATGTGTTCAAGCATTTTGAGGTCCTTCTATTTGTGAATGGGGAGAGGGAGGGAAGGGCAGAACGGGCAAATGGCCGTGGTGGAGGCAAGATTTTAAAACACCATGAGAAATTTCTACTGGCATCCAGCCTCAGATACTTCCTAGCTGCGTGGCCCTGGGCAAATTACTTAACTTCTGTCTGACTCAGTTTCCTCAACTTTAAAATGGGGGTAATAGCATCTACCTCCCAGGGTTGTTGTTTTGCTCAAACAAGGAAATATTTATAAAGTGTTTGGCACAGTGTCTGGGACATAATGCTTAATAACTGTTTCCTTCCTTCCTTCCTTCTTTGCTTCCTTCCTTCTTTCCTTCCTTCCTTCCTTCCCTCCCTCTCTTTCTTTCTTCCCTCCCTGTCTCCCTCCCTCCCTCCCTGTTGTAAAAGAAAAATTTGGTACATTTTAACAAAATTCTTCAGAGAATATTCTTAAGGTACAAACATTCCTGCTTGGAGAAAAGTCCAAAGGGGCAAAGTCTGCATAACTAATTGGAATTTAATATAACTAAAGCAATATCCACTTAAAAATGCAAGAATGATCTGAAACAAAAGATGAAATTCTACAGCAAAGCAAAACAACGGTACACGTAGTATGTATAGGTCTTTTTGTTCTCAAGACCCCATTACAGCTCTCAAAAATTACTAAGGATCCCAAGGAGCTTTTGGTCATGTGGGAGATAGATATTTTACAAGAGCCATGTGGAATATAGATAGATATAATTTATATATAATTATATAAAATTATATTAATAATATATAAAATGTAATTAAGTATCTATGTATATCCATATTTACTGTATTAGAAATTTAAATGTCCTAGTATTATTATGAAAATAACTTTGACTTCATGAACCCCCTGGAAGAGTCTTAGAGATCCCAAAGAGTCCTTGGACTATATTTTGAGAACCTCTGATATAATTTAAGTTTAGTGTTTTTGATTTGCTTAACTGGCAATATTAATGCTAGTGAACTCTTAGAAAAAATGCCTTCCTGAGACTAGTTACTTCCTCTAAGACCACTACTAAGGATTCCCTTCTCAATCGGACCAAAGGTGTGCAAAAAGACACTTCTCTTAATTGGATGGAACAAGAATACATTCCCACTTTTAGTTTTGTCACCATAATTAAGACAAACTAATAATCCGACTTTCAGGGAACCAAAATTCTGCCATGGATTTTTCTTCCCCTTCGCTAGAATTTATGGTGTTTTCTGTTAGGAAGGCTAATGAGGTCTTTGATTTAAGGGAGACTAGGGACTTAAGACCACTACTATTATTTCTTAATGCTTTATAACACATTTATTTATTTACAGCACACAAATATTGCTTGATATTTTATAATCTTAGTTGACATATAGAGATAATAATATACATAGACTTAGGTCTATGTATTTCCACATTTCCCAGTCCCCAGGGGTAAATGAGTAAAGTTCATTTCCCCAGGACCTGCCAAGCCTATGTCCTGGGCCCAGCCTCCTGGGATTCCATCACGGAAGCTACCATAGGAATAACCTGACACTGAATAGAGGTGGACACAGCCAGAGGCAGCAGAGTGCTAATAAATGGCTTTCCAGGGGGAAAAAAAATACATTTTTTTGTTTTGGTTTGGTTTTGCAGGAAGGAAGGCAAGGCAGTTAGGGTTAAGTGACTTGCCCAAGGTCACATGGCTAGTAAGTGTTAAGTGTCTGAGGCCTCATTTGAACTCAGGTCCTCCTGACTCCAGGGCCAGTGCTCTACTCACTGTGCCACCTAGCTGCCCAAAAAAAGTACTTTTGACACGCTTTGAAGTTTAATCTGCATTATTATCATTTTCTCCATCACTTAATGAAGCCTAGGCAATTAAGAAAACAATAAATCAGAACCTGATTTTGTGACATTTGACAATTTCTCATTACCACAGATTTAACAGTTGGCCCTTCTGAGCCAGTACACCCTGGCCTGGCCAAAGGAAAGGGAAAAAAGGAAGAATCTAAAATTATCAACATAGTGACTCATGAAGTTCAAGGTCACAAGATTTAAAAAGACATTGCCTCCCATCCAGGGTGAGAGACAGTTGTCCTTACTGGAGCCACAGATTGCAGTGTGCCCCCACCCCCAGTGTGTCCTGCTGGAAAATGCCCAAGTATACAAGCCAGTGTCATAAGAAGCTGCCCACTCAGCTGATGGCCTTCTTTAGTGCAGTGTGCCTTCCCCTGGCTCTGCCCTTTGTAGGTCATAGAATCATCAGTTTTAGAGTCTGAAGGGACCTTAAAGGTCATCTAGTATAACACACACCCTAATCCTCGTGGGAAACTGAGCTCTGGAGGCAAGGTAATTTCCCCAAGGTTAAGGAAGTAATAAATAGCAGAGGCAATTTGAACCCAGGTTCTCTGACTCTGAATCCAGCACCCTTCCTGCCTTCTGCCATGTTCACTTTTCTGGAGCCCAGGACAAGACAAATGAAAAGGCCAAATCAGCCTTTTTGCATCCTTTCATGACCACTTTCCCTCCCCTATCTAAGGCAAGCAAATACCTTAAACTGTCTTCTCTTTAGATCATGTCTTATTTATTCACTATCTTAAGTATGTTGCTCATGTCCATCAACCAGTGGGCTCCCATTCTGTTTCTAGTTTTTTGCCACGCAAAAAGTGCTGCTATAAATAATGTCTGGATGGGAACTTTCTCTTTGACCTCCTTAAGCTAGCTCTACAATGGGGTCACTGGGTCAAAGAATAGAAACGGTTCCATGACCTTGAGCACAGAATTCCAGATGATGTTTCAGAATGTCTGACGCATTCCCAGCTCCCCTAAGAGTACATGAGGGTGACATTGCTGTCTTGCATTGTCTTTGCCAATCTGATGAATGTGAGGTGATACTTCGGTGTTGTTTCATTTGCATTTCACATTTGCAACATTTTTTTGCTGTGGCTGTTGGTAATTTCCCTTTATTCTTTCGAAAACCCCATTGTTATCCTCACTGAGTCTGGGGAAATCAAGAAAGGCCTCCCGTACATTGGATAGGGTGGCTGGGATGGGTTGTAATTTGTATCACTAGCGCAAACACCCAAATGGATGAAATCAAAGATGCATTTTAGTAAAAAGTGAGTGACTCGGTTTATCTTTTGTGGCCTCTTCTGTTTATTGGGTTATAAATTCTTAGAACAGTACTTGGCACATAATAGTTGCTTCATATATATTGACCGATTGATTAATTGAATTTTCCCCATAACTATAGTTCTGAAAGATCGTTCATACTCGCTAATTACTTTATGTTTTGGGCACTTAATCTTTTTAGTATATCGTAATATATTATCCCTAGATTTTGGTGTTCTGCTAAAAAGGGGCACAAATTTAGTCCATGGTTCAAAGGTTCCCAAACTTGCCCAATTTATAGCAACCTTAGTGTCTCAGTAACAAAAGAAATAACCTAACAGCCTTGGTAACAAAGTAGAGAGAGCAAAATTTCAAATCTGCTACAGAGCCCCTGTGAGTTTGCTATGGCATAAGGGTATCAGGGTCCATAGTTTACGAACACCAGTGACAGAGATAAGCTTAATTTATCCATGAGACCAAATGACCAAGTCAGATCATCCACCATGTTCTTTCTTTATCCAGAGAGAAGGTTATTTGTAGTTGGATCTGTCTTAATAAAATCTGAGCAAAGCCCTTGTCCCTCAGATCTCATTCATGTGTTAACTCTACCCTTGAGTGATCTATTGTCCAGAACCACCAGGCCATCCCTGTGAAAATTTCAGGGTATGGGGGCCGCTAGATAATGCAGTGAATAGAGCACCAGCCCTGGAGTCAGGAGGACCTGAGTTCAAATTTGGCCTCAGACACTTGACACTTAATTAGCTGTCACTTGACTCCAATTGCCCTGCCTTCCACTTCCTACCTCACCCCCCCCTGCCCAAAAAACAAATTTCAAGGTATGTACAGAAGAAGGAATATTCAGTAGCTTAGAGCCAAACCACCTGGTTAGTCCCAGCTCTGACACTGAGTAGCTGTGTGACTTTTGGCAGGTCACTTACCCAATTCTGGCCCTTAGTTTCCTTGTCTATAAAAGGCAGGAGTTGGAATCGCCCTTCATGTGAAGAAATCCTGGAAGCAGAAGAGAGAAACGTGATGGAGAGTATTTGGATGAGGGAGTTTTTAAAAATTTATTTCTGATTAAACCAATGAAATAGGCATTTCCATATACGTGATGGAACAGAAAAAGAAGGTTGTCCATGAAACTGTAGCTCTGCTATGTACAGCTTGATTTTCTTTTTAAGTATATATTAAGTTCTAAAATAACAGGGAATACCTCAGGGGTAAATGTAAAGTCTTATAGTTAGGTAGAAGATACCAACATCCCAGGTACAGGGTAGGGGAAGCAGCATCGGAGTGCAGTTTGAAAAAGACCTGAGGGTTTGGTGGCAAGGGAGGGATTCCTACAAAAAAAAAATCAGTATTGTGATTTTGCAGTCCCAGCAGGTAATAGGAGGCATAGCTCCTAGAAACTGGGAAATGATGGTCCTATTGAAGTCTGCCCCAATCAAACTTAATCTGAAATATGGTGTTCAGTTCCTGGAATTGCTGTTTAAGGGGGGTATTAATAAGCTGTAGGTTGTTATGGGGGCAGCTAGGTGGCACAGTAAATAGAGTGCTGGACCACGAGTTAAGAAGACTCATCTTGAGTTCAAATGTGGCTCCAGACATGTAATAACTATGTGACCCTGGGCAAGTCACTTAACCCTGTTTACCTCAATTTCTTCATCTGTAAAATGAGCTGGAGAAGGAAATGGTACATCACTCCAGTACCTTTGCCAAGAAAACTCCAAATGGGGTCACGAAGAGTTGGACGCAACTGAATGACAATATTAAAAGGCTGTTATACTGAGAACAGGGCAACCTGTATGGTGGACGACCTTAAAGTCTATTGCAGATGAGGATCAGTTGAAAGAACTGGGGATGTTTTAGCCTAGAAAAGACTCAAGGGTTGTCTGTTAAGTATTTTAAGGCTATCACTGGGAAGGGGGGATTAACTTTGTTCTGTTTCTGCCCAGAGGGCAGAACCAGGACCACTGAATAGGAGTGGCAAAGAGACCTATTTGGGCTGGATATCAGGAAAACAAAACAAACCTTTCTAATAACCAGAACAGGCCAGAAATGACATGAGTGGCTGCCTTCGCAGGGGTGAGTTCACCCTCCTTGGTGGTCTTCAGGCAAAGGCTGGCAGCCACTTCTTAGCTAAGTTGCACTGGGGATTCCCTTCAGGGCTGAGTTGGACCAGAAGGTCACTGAAGTCCCTTCTAATTGCCAGATTCTGTGGTTCTTTTACTAAATGATCTCTCAAGTCACTTCCAGCTTTTCATGTAGTCAACAATAAGCCCCAGCTACTTCCTTGGATCCAAGATGTGAAGCAGAAGTATGTCACACTGAGGCCTCCTATGGGCTTTGGATAGCCAAAGTGACCTACAAGTCCAAAGAGATACTTGCTGACTATTTCCAGCAATTTGCCATGAGCTCATAGTTAAATACCAGTCCTTGTCAAATTTATCCAAGAAACACAGAATGTGACCATTATCTAATGGAAGGGGGTTTGAGAATAACTAGTCTGGGGGGCCACAAACTATGCTGTAATTTGACCCCTGTGTAGCCAAACTATGAATCAAGGATAGTTTTTTAGTTGCTTAATCATTTCATTCACGTCTGAATCTCTGTGACCCCATTTGGGGTTTTCTTGGCAAAGATACTGTAGTAGTTTGCCATTTCCTTCTCCAGTTCATTTTACAGATGAGGAAACCAAGGCAAACAGGGTTAAATAACTTGCCCAGGATCACATAGTTAGGAAGTATCTGAGGGCAAATTTAAACTCAGGAAGATGAGCCTTCCTGACTTCAGCCTGTTATTTTATCCACCGTACCACCTGCTGCCCAACGACAGATAGTTCTTACATTTTTAAATAAAATTTAAAAAACTGTTTAAAAAAACTGTTCTTAGCTCAAAGCCAGATTTGGATCTCAGCTATAGTTTGTCCACCAACCCAAGAACTAATCCATCTGCTTTGCTTTAGGAAGGCTAGAAAGAGCAAGCTGAGGCCAAGGCAGGAAATAGCCTATTCCAAGTCATTAAGGTAGTTAGTTGCAAAGCCAGGGCCAAAACCCACATCTCAGATCTCTTGACCCCAGTCCTGAGTTCTTTCCATTGCACCTTGATTCCTCTTTCAAGCAGGGCTTTTTTCCTCCAAGCCCAATCAGAAATCATGCTCTGGACTTTCCCATCCTCAGTAGACCCCATTGGCTCAGGACATATTGGTTATTTCATATTTTAAGGAAGGGACTGCATTTCCTCAATGATTTAACTGTAGATGATGGGTATTTCATTGAAAAGGAAAGAGATGTGTCAGAAAGTGCCCTGGACATCCTCAGTAATACAGGCCCTGTCTGTGGATCTCCTGCTTCTCAGTTCTCTGACCACTACCCCCTTATTCCTTTCTCAGGTGGCTGTCTTACCTCTTACTTTTCATCTTGGACCTGGTTATCTGCCTCATTGCCTGCTTGGGGCTGGCTAAGCACTCCAAATGTCTCCTAGCTACGTGAGTATCCTTGGCCCTAAGTAATATCACAGCCTGTGATGGGAGTGTCCAATAAAATGAGGAGGTGGGGATGGCAAGATATGTATGGTTACCCTTCCCTAAGCCAGGCCCTGGCCTGGCTGGGTGGATTCATTGGTGTTTCCCCCAAAGCCGCTTGTTTCCTGGCTTTCCGCTTGAGCGGAAATTAAGAATAGCATGTTAGAGCTGTCACAAACCCAAGAAATCTTCTGAGTCCGAATGATGACAGTAACTAACTTTGTACCAAACCTCTGGGTTAGAATAACAGAATTGTCAATTTTGAGCTGAAAGGGGAGGAATCTTGGGGGTCCAGCCCTTTCATTGTGCAGATAGGGAAGATGAGACCCAGAGAGGTAGAATGACTTGCTGGGGGATCATATAGGTTTTTGCCAGCTCAGTGGGCTTTGCCCCTATTTCCCCCTACACCCCAGGAGAAAATGTTAATTAGCTCTTTGCCTGTTGCTTTGGGACAGTCTATCCCTTGTAGCTTCCTCTCTATCTCACTGTATTAAGTAGCAGGGGTGGGATTTGAACCCAAGTCCTTTTAATTATAAATATAGTATTTTTCCCACTGCAACATCCTGCTTTGACATTTATCTGTACAGATGTCCATAGCTAGGCTGGATCCCTGCCTGGATCCCTGTAATCCTGCCACCGTTTTGAAGTGTCTTCTACTAAAGAAACATGGCCCCCATTTTTAACGTCTCTTGCCACTTATAAAACAGGTGTAACAGTCTGTGGCCATGGACAGACTGATGGGCATCTTCAAAGAGCCCCAAGAGTAGATGAGAGAACAGCCGACCCTCAGGGTGCTAGAAGACTCCAACTCTGAGCACCAGGAATTCCACAGCAAACTGAAGACACCTCCAGCCTTTCTGAGGCCCTTTTGTCTCAGGAGAGGGAGCACATTGGCTTGTAACTTAGCGGTCTGAGCCTAATATGTGGTCTCAGAGAAGTTAGAATCTCTAGACTAGACCCTTTTTTCCTCCAGATATACTGAGACACCAAGTCATGGTTGCTTAGTAATTTCTGGCACTGTTTTGTACCAGGAGGAAATCATAGTTACCTTTTTCTAGTTGTACTACTTCAGGATCATTGGTCCCATGTATCCTCCCCAGCCCACTATAGATTTTGCCCGTGTCATGGTCACTGTAATTAATGGATCCACCTAAGTGCTGAATTGTAAGAAGCCACAAGAACCACATGGGAGGAGGCTTCCCTCACCAGTATGCATTAGAGACAGCGCGGTTCAGTGCCAAGCTTGAAATCATGGGACCTGAGTTCCCATCTCAGCTTACTGTATGACCTTGGGCAAGTCACTTAACCTCTCAGGGCTTCAATCTCTTCATGTGGAGATTGAACGAGATGGCTTCTAAAGTCCCTGTAGATCTTAAGTCTGTGACTAGACAGAGTTAGGGTAGGAGGAAGCCTCTCTTACCTCTGGCCATTTCTCTCCAGGATGCTTTGCTGTGGCGTCTTTACCCTTCTCCTTAGCTGGGCCTCTCTGGCCACAGACACGGCAGCTGCAGTGGTAAGTCACTGTGTGTGTGTGTGTGTGTGTGTGTGTGTGTGTGTGTGTGTGTGTGTGTGTGTGTGTGTGTGTGTGTGTGTGTGTGAATACATGCCTGTGCTTACATACGTCTCTGTCTCCTTATCCTTTCTTCTCACCTCTACAGAGCTTAGCAAGCCAAGATATGAGTGAATCTGACTTCTCCATTGTTCCCTAGAAATGGTCTAAAAGGGAAAATAAACATGGCTGAAGCCCAAACACCCTGCTTCTGGGGTCCTGGTTGGGCCTCTGTGGTGTTGGTCTCCCCTGTCTCTGATGTAGAATTCTAGAATATGGGAGCTGGATGGAACTTGAGAGGTCAGCGACTCAAATTTCTCATTTGTCACTGTGACGTTTGAGACAAGTGACATTTCTCATTCTTATTTGACAAACAAGGAAACCAAGACCTGGAGAAGTTAAGTAACTTACCTGGATTCACAGAGAAAATCACTGGCAGATCTGAGAGTCAGTCCTGTGTTTCTTCCCTTTGTGTCTGTCCTGTGCTGCCATGTTAGGTCCTGTGATTGCTCATTAAATTTGGTGACATGCTTGGGGGGACAGGGGAGGATTTGAGGGCGGGATAGGGAGGAAACTATCAGCTGTGGTAAGAGAGGCAGTTTGACCCTTTAGACTTAATTGATCCCCTATTGGCTAAGTGAATAGAATGACCCACAGTGGTGTGTGTAGGTGAGTCAATGGGAAAAACACTGAACTGGGTGAAAAATCCCATGGACTAGCTTCAAATCCCAGCTCTCTGCCACTTGTATGACCTCAATTTCTCTGGGTCTCAGTTTCTTCATCTGTAAAATGGGAAGGTTGGACTAGATGATCCTCCCAAGTTCCCTTCAAGTCTACATGCATGATCTACAAAAATGTTCACTATTCCAAAAGGTGATGTTGTTGTTCTTCCTGCAGTTTCAGAGAGGACCAGTGACATCTCAAGGTGATAGCCTGACTTAGCCTGAATTGGATTTAAGTGAGGCAGAGTTGTACAGTCATCAGCCTCACTCTCTCCTCCCGAGTCATCCAAGTTCAGTGGCAAGACAAAGCACAGATGAAGGGAGTGACATTTGATCCTACCCAAAAGAGGAGTTAGAAAGTTGAAACTATCTTCCATTTCCTCTTGGTGGTGCCATAGTGCTCGGAGCGCTGAGCCTGCAGACAGGAAGACCTGAGTTCAAGTCCAAGTTCAGATATTTATTAGCTATATGATGTTGGGCAAATCACAACCTGCCTTAGCTTCAGATGAGGATTTCCGTAAAATGGGGGTAAATGATAGGCACTGCCTCCCGGGGTTGTTGTGAGGATCAAATGAGAGAATATTTTTGTAAAACTCTTTACAAACCTCGATGCTGTTATGCCATTTGATCTCCTGTGGCCTGAGTGGGACTTTTTCTGGGCACCTTTACAAAGGGAGCTTCATGGGGGCAGAGACCATTTTTGTCTGTCTTTGCATCCCCTCAGTGTATAAAGTAAGCACTTAATAAATGTTCATTGACTGATCTCTTATTTATCTCCCTGGACAGTCAGGTGGTACAATGGATAAAGCTCAGGGCCTGGAATCAAGAAGACCTGAGTTCAAATTTGGCCTCAGACACTTACCAGCTATGTGACCCTGGGCAAGTCACTTAACCTATTTACTTCAGTTTCCTCCTCTATAAAATGAGCTAGAGAAGGAACTGACAAACCACTCCAGTATCTCTGCCAAGAAAACCCTAAATGGAGTCATGGGGAGTCAAACACAAATGAAATCATACAACCAGTCTCCTTGAACACACCTCTGTGGTGGCTTATCGCAAATAAGTTTTGAGGTCTTGAAAACTTAAGTTGGAGTAGTTGGCAGTTCCCAGCTGTGTGGCCTTAGGCAAGTCACTCGCCATCTCTGAGACTCTGTTTTCTCATTTGTAAAACTGGAACTATCATACCTGCACTACCCTGACCTTAAATCCCACCTCTGTCATTTACTGATCCTGCGAAAATCCTTAACTTTCTCAGCATCAGTTTCCTCATCTCTTAGGGTGGTACTTGCAGCAGGCATTTTTCCCACGGTGGTAGTGGTAGTGGTAGTAGTAGGCAGCTAGGTGGTTCAGTGGATAGAGCTTTGGGTTTGGATTTAGGAAGACCTGAGTTCAGTTACTAGCTGTGTGATCCTGGGTAAGTCACTTAACCTCTGTCCACTTCAGAGTCAGTAATTAATTAGGCACCTACGATATACTCAACTACATAGGCTGTGCTAAATGCTAGGGATAAATAAAAGGCAGAAGACAATCCCTGCCCTCAAGGAGCTTATAATCTAGTGGAAGAAGACTACACATGAAAGGATGCTTGGGCGGGGGGAGCTCTTTAAATGATGGAGGACATAGGAGGAGCTATCCGATCTCTACCCTTCACCCTCTCTAGTCAGAGAAGGGAGGGAGGGGGACCACAGTGTACCTAGGAGTGTAGGGTCCAAAAAATGTCCAGTCTACAATAAAAGAAACTGAGGCAGAGCTCTCAGCTAATAACTGTTTATTAAAGGGAGCTGACCCCCTTTGATGAATGGGACCTCATCTTCCTCACAATATGAAATGCCGCTTCCTCCAGGGCCTTAGTTTTATAGCGCCTGATATCCAGACAACACAGATGAAGCAAACTAAAAAGAAGTTTCATTGATTGATAGATCTTGGCGTTGACCCTCTAGGAGGGTCTTCACACAATAAAGAATGCCATTGATTGACAAACCTGTATCTTGACCTTCCAGGAGGTCCTACTGAGCTGGGCTGGTAAACAGATGTTAAAAGATCCACATGGGCCAATGGGCTGGTAGATAGGTGGGCCACCAGCCAGCAGACAGAGTCACTTGTTGGCCAAGGCCATCTCCCTATGTTGGGCAATAGAGGGATGACAAGGAACTGAGGGGCAACAAAAATAGTTGGGAAACTTCTCGTATCATTGAATCATCTCTACAACATTAGGTTTGGTCCCCTCCTCAGCAGGAAGTAAGGGTGGAGGTCCTCTGGTTAACTTCATAACAAGCAAGTGAATTTATAATCTTGTAGTTTAAAGTTTGGAACCTATTATAAGAAAGAGCCTATCTTATTTCATTATCCCCACATGTAAACTTTGTGTTAATTTGGACTTTCCTATACTAGTATTAGTTGATTAACTAAATGTATATTGATGGACAAGCATAATGCTAATACTTACTAATAATCACTACCCCCTATGGAATCACAATAAACTAATTAATTCTGATTAGAATAAAATAGGAATGTCATTAAAATAATCTGTCACAAGAAGAACAAGTTTCACAGCTGATTCCATCTTACACGATGATGCATTTCCTCAGTTTTCTCAGCTGTACAATGGGGATCATACGAGCACCTATCTCACAGGGTGGTTGGGAAATCAAATAGGATATTTCCAAAGCCCTTAGCATAGTGCCCGACACACGGTAAGGGGCTTACTATCATTTCCTTCCTCCCAGACCAGTTCCCTTACACAGACAGATATTGCAATCTGTAATAAGAATATAAGAGAATAAGAGTGTAATCATAATAGGTGCCTCCTAGGGTTACTCCAGTGACCAAATGAGATGTGTAATGGACATTGTAAGCCTTAAAGCACAATAGAACTGTCATTTTTTTGTGGCCGTAGTTGTTGACTGACTAGATACACCGAGAGTCTGATGAAGGGAAGCTGGGTTGGGAGGGGCCTTGGACAGGAAGGGGCTGTGGATGCCAGCAGAGGAGAGGGATAGAACCAGGCTAGGCTGCCGGCTGGCTAAAGCCGCAAACTGACAGCTCCCTGAGTCTTATTGACGTATTAGTAAATGGAGAAGTGTGAGTGTGAGGGGAATTAAGCAAGTTGCCAAGCTGTTCCTCTGTCCTGAAAACCTGGTACCAGGACAGCCTGTGAGTTACTTGCAGATTCCAGCTTGTACCAGTGTGATTCCCCTCTTTTCCGGGGGGAAGGAGGAGGGGGAGGAGCAACCTTTTTCCAATTAGTTCTAAGGAAACAAGTCCTGATTTAATCGCTTGCATTCCTCTGAGAGCAAGAGAGTGAACTAGAGATGCCATTTCCCTAATGAGTTTAGTCAGGCCTTTGTGTGAGAGCTGAGCAGAGAAAGACCAGCTGAATGGGCCTTTGATAGGATTTGAAATACAGATGCATTTTAAAAGGAAGTGGTGGGAGGAGGAGATGGGGAGGGGATGTGATGCTGTCAATGAGTTATTGTATAAAAGTGCTTTTGTGTTGCATCCTGAGCTGAAGCCTCACCCTCTTAGCCTTGCTAAAACAGTGTGGCCAGAAGACTAGCATTAATGTGTATTGTACTTTCCCCATCCTGAGTTTGACACCCCCAACCCCCACCTCACCAACCATAGCACTCTGCTGCCTAGGCTTGAGCCCCCATCAGTGTCATTTCATTCTTGGTATTTAACTTGAGGTAGAATAGTAGAAAGAACACTGCACTTGAGAGTCTGAAACCTGACACCTTGAATGGTTTACCTTTCTGTACCTCGTGTCTCTCTCAGTGTATTCTCTGCTCTACTTCCCTCACTGGGCTTGTTTTGAGGATTAAAGGTAAGAAGAGGTACGGAAAGCTTTGTAAATTTTAATTGAGGCAAAAATTTGTTTTGTTTGACTATGCATATGTACAAGGGTTTGGGGGTTTTTTTGGGGGGGGTAAGGTGGGTGTTTGTTCATTGAAAACATTTAATTGAGGCTAAAAGGTATTCTTAGGTGATAGGTGATTTCATTGTTAAAGGGAATTCCAAGATGAGGAAAGTCCCTCTTTTTGGTACAGGTGGTATCTTATAGTCCTAGAGAGCTGACTCTAGCATTGAGAGGTTAAATGACTTACCCAGGGTCACACAGCCAGTAGATTGTCGAGGTGGTAGTAGAACTCAAGTCTTTCTGGCTACAAAGCTAGCACTCAGTCAGCTCTTCCAAAAGTAAAGATAATATGCTTCCGTCCTAGAAAAATGAGATGAAAAGTACATAGTTTTAGAAATAGGAGCAGTCAAAGAGGTTTAGTTTGTAAAACCCTAAAGAGGAAAAAATTTGTCAAGCAGAAGAAGCCAAGTCAACCAACATTTATTAAGTACCCAATTGGGCTCAGCTAACTGTCGGGGATGTAGAGAGGCAAGAGCAACCCTTTCCTTTGAGGAGGGTGCCATTTCCCTAATGAGCTTAGTCAGGCCTGAGGATGGGTGAAACAACAGGCCAGCAATTAGGTACCAACAAGCATACACTGGGTAATTGAGAGTAATTTCAGGGGAAGGCACGAGTATTGAGGGAGATTCCGCTTGGCCCCAGAGGGCCACAGTAGGAGCAGTGGGTATTCCTTGCAGAGAGGCAGATCTTGACTTGATAGAAGAAAAATCTTACTAATTAGAACCCCAGCCAAAACCTCACTAAATTGGGTACTCCCTGTCCCCGGAAGTTTTTATATAGAGACTAGATGACCATGTGTTGGGGTCATGAATTAAAGGGAATTCCTGCTTAGGTATAAATTGGATTAGATGCCTTTAAGTTCTCTTGAACTACTACTACCACTACAACTGCTGCTGCTGCTGTTGCTGCTGCTGCTGCTACTACTACTACTACTTATACTTATACTACTTCTACTACTACTGCTACTACCACTGCTGCTGCTACTACTACTGCTACTACTACTACTACTACTCCTACTACTACTACCACCACCACCACTACTACTACTACCACTACAACTGCTGCTGGTAGCTAACATTTATTAAAATACCTCTTGTGTTCCAGACACTGTGCTAAGCACTTTACAATTATTATTTCATTTGATCCTCAGAACAGCCCTCATTTTATGGATGAGGAAACTGAGACAAACAGAGGCAAAGTGACTTGCCCTAGGTCACATAGCTGGTAACCTCCTGAGGCTGGATTTGAACCCAGGTCTTCTTGACCCTACAGTGTTCTTGTCTACTGTGCCTTCTTAGCTACCCTTAGAGTATCTGTGAGTCTGTACTCATTGATCAAGAGCTGAAAATGACCTCAGAAGTCTCGTGGTCCATTGCTTTCATTTTACAAATGAGAAAACTGGGATGCAGCGAGATTGAGTGACTTGCCCAGGGTCATTGTGACCCTGTTGGAGGTGGGATTTGAAGCCATGTCCTCTAACTCAGGAGCTGGGGCTCTTTGCTTTATACCATGCTGTCTTTCAAGAATAAAGTATGAGTCCATCAGAATCTCTTCATTTTTTCTGTGTCATAGACCCCTTGGGCAGTCTAGCCCTTCTCAGAATGCTTTTATATGCCTACAGGAAAACAGAGAGGATCACAAAGGAAACGGGTGATATTGAAATACAGTTGCCAAAATATGTAAAAGTTCATGGGCCCTGGATTGACAACCCCTATACAAACAGAGTCTATAACTAGTTAGTGAAGTTGCCAAGCTTGTGTCTTCCTGTAGTAAGAATTTGAGGTTATTGGAGGCAATTCCGCATTTGTTTGCTCTCCCTTTCTTAGTCAGCCAGCTAGAACTTTTCCAATTTGGGGTGATTATTAGGCAATTTATCCCATGGGCACCAGCTGTGACCTCATTTGTCTTCATTAACAGGAGACAGACACCTGAGGCTTCATGGGATGGGTGGCACACCATTCACCCTCTTCCCCTACTTGGCACCACCCCTGCAGCAGGCTGCATCCTCAGGGAGGGTGGGATTAACTGTAATGTCTATGGCTACTGAGAGACAGGATTGGCCTTGAGAAGGCAGAGCTAGGTTGTACCAAGAATATCCCAGCTGACAGCTGTGGCCCTGAGGCCACTGACCCTGCTTGGATTCTAAAACTCACCCAGAAAAATGATGTGCTATTAGGCAGCTTGACCAATTTCAGGGTACATGCTTTGTTAGAGGTGCTTTTTTTGGATGTTTGCTCGGAAGTGTGGAGATAGAGAGATAACCATATAGAGATAGATCTACATATACATTTATACATACTTGTATGTGTGTTTATACAAACATGTGTATATATATTCAACACATTTTTCCCCTTTTTTAGAAAAGAAAGAAGGAAAGGAAAAAAATAATTTCAAAAGAGGAATGGAAACCTCTTGTTCTTGATCTGATTTTTTTTTTAAACTCAGTATGTTTTCAGTCTCCCTCCCTCAAACACAATCATTCTCTACCTGTCTCCCTTTCTCTACTTTTTTTATTCTAAACATTAAATAAAAGCAGTATTTCCTATACATTATAGAACAAACAATAAGGAAAGAATTATATATGGGACTGGACATCTCTATTGTGTAGCATTGACTCTTCTTTTAAAGTCTCATAATTGTAACGTGTAGCTTTCTGCTTGTCTGTTATTTCCTTCTGCCCCTCTGTCCTCTTTACAATTTGAAGTGGAGGAAGGGTGGAGAAAGCACCTTGTCTTTAGCCTTTCTTTCCTCCCACTACCCACTCTGCCCACTGGGAGAAAAAAAAGAAATATAAAATTTTTGTAACAAATATACGTAGTCAAGCATAACAAATTGCCCAGTCAGCCAGGTCTGAAAATATATGTCTCATTTTCTGTCAAGTTCATCACCTCTCTAGAGGTGGGGAGCAGGCCTCTTGATTGCTACTCTCTCTCTTTCTTTGGGAGACCGTCATAGGAACGGGGATAGAGGGAAGAGGAGAACCCCCATGGCATGGCCTCTTGCCAACCTAGATTATCGTGGATGTTGATTATTTTAATAATTGTGCTATAAAGCACTGTTCCTTCCCTCTCCTGCAACATTCTGAAATGCTTAGGGGTGTGTGTGTGTGTGTGTGTGTGTGTGTGTACGTACATACACAGAACACAGATAGATGGCAGCTATATACAAAATGGAATTGTTGCCAAGCCTCACCTCACTGGTATAGGACAATCCGATGCTTCTATATCAGGACAGAGCATGTGACAGCTAGCCCATTACACCAGTGGTGGTGGGGTAGGGATCTTGGCCGGAGAGCGTTCAGCTGTGGGTAGGAGCTAATTCCCCAACTTGGAGTGAGGCCACTGCAGTAATAGGACTGGACACAGCAGCTGCAGAAGGTCATAAACAACTCCCTATTGCCCCAAGCACTGTTCTCTTTTATCCCAAAGCCCTCACCATCCCCAGGCACCACTGTCACCCTGAGCTAGACTTAAGGGGCCATGCATCTCAGTGGCTTCTTTGAATCCTCTTTATCGCAGTGGCTCACGCTTCTGTGGAGATCATGGTCCAAGTGGAAGGAGCACTGGCTTTGGCGTCAGAGGACAGACGGTTCACAAGATTGCTGATTTAGAGCTAAGAGATCATCTAATCCAACCCCTTTGTTTTATAGAGGAGGAGAGGAAGGATCAGAAAACCTGAATTGCTAGTGCAAGGTCAAATAGATAGTATATTTTGAGGAGCCAGGATTGGGAGGCAGGTCTTCTGGCTTCCACAGTCAATGGAATTATTGTAGAATGAAATAATGGAATTATTAGGACCAGGTCCTGCTAGACTCATGCTGTGGCTCTGCCACTGGGACTTGGACATGTCGCTTAACCTCTCTGGGCCTCAGTATCCCTCCTTATAAAATAAGAGGAGTGTTCTGGATGACCTCAAAGGTCCCTTTTCAGCTCTAAATCTACCATGCCATTGAAAGATTGTTTTTGCTTGTGTCGGGGGAAAAAATAAAATACCAAATAAAAGCTTTAAAAATAAATAAATAAACCCACCATGCAGTGTGCATTACCAAGATGCTCACCTGTGAAATAGGCAGTCCAGTGGTTGTGTCTGTGGGGGTTTTTTTGGTTTGTTTTTTTTTGGAGGGGCGAAGTCAGGGCAATTGGGGTTAAGTGACTTGCCCAAGGTCACACAGCTAGTAAGTGTCAAGTGTCTGAGGCTGGATTTGAACTCAGGTCTTCCTGACTGCAGGGCCAGTGCTCTATTCACTGGGCCTCCTAGCCGCCCCTCATATCTGCTGTTTACAAATTATAATAACTGCAACTTACATAGCACTTTATACCTTCTTCTTATTTACTTCTCATAATACTTTGTGAAATAGGTTTTTATTGTTTATCATTTATTATTATTATTATTATTATCCCCCTTTTACAGAAGAAATAGAGGTACAGAAAGGTTCAGTGAGTTATTCATGGTCATGTAACTAATAAGTGTCAGGAGTCTGGATATGAACCCAGAGTTCTCTTTGTCCAAGGTCACAGAGTGAGTCAGTGGCAGACCAGGACCAGATTCTTGAGTACGGGCCTTAGAGTTACAAAGACCTGAGTTCAAATGTAGCCTCAGATACCTTGACACTCACAGTGAAAAGTGCAGGACTAGGAGTCAGAAAGATCTGAGTTCACTTACATATTTACTAACTGTGTGACCCTGGGCAAGTCACTTACCTCTGTCTGCTTCAGTTTCCCCAGTTGTAAAATGAGTATAATAACAGCACCCACTTCACAAGGTTGTCATGAGAATGATAACTGTAAAAGCACTGAGCACATTTCCTGGCACATAAGCGCACAAATGCTTATTCCCTCCCCTCCTCTCACCCAGTGTTTTCTCTCCCTACACTACACTGCCTTCTCAAGAAGCCCGTTGACTTTAAGATGGATTCTGTTTTGATTTGCCCTTCACAAAGAGGAACTAAGGAAAATAATGAGGTTCTACATCAGGTGGTAGAGAAGATTTGTTTTAATTAAAATTTGTTTCTGTCAATGAGCATCCATCTTCTCTCTCTTACCTTCCCCTTCCTATTCCTGTTAAGTGAGAAAGAAAAAAAACCCAGTTGAAAACACAGATAATTAAGCAAAATAAATTACTGCATTGGCCGTGTCATACATCTATGAGTGTATGTATATATACATACATATGTATGTGTATATTCATGTGTATATATGTCTCATTTTGACTCTGAGTCAATCACTTCACCATCAGGAGTTGAGTGGAATGTTTTTTCACGAGTCCTGGTTGAGAGATTTTAAAAGAAATAGAGAAGACACCTCCCTGATCCCTGAGGAATATATAGTTTGGTTGGGTAAGCAGAGCACAGATATATGAAAATGACTTAGACACACATCACTGCAGTCTCTAACATATTACTCTCTTGTGGCAACAGCCAGAGTGTTTTGTTTTGTGAGCTTTGGACCCTATGATTTTTCCTCCAAAGTTACTCTTCCCTTACTCTTGGTTTATGGGGGGATGGAGGGGATGGAACAGGAGAGCTGCATTTAAGTATTTGAAAGGCTGTCAAGTAGAAGGATTCCATTTATTTTGTTTGGCACCGGATGGCAGAACTAATAACAATGGATAGAAGTTAGAGAAAGGTAGATTTTAGCTTGAAAAAGAAAAAACTTTGTATTAGAGTCATCCCAAAGGGTAGTCGGCTGGTTCAGAAGATAGTGGATTCAGGGCAGCTAGGTGGCACAGTGAATTGGAGTCCAGAGCACCTGAGTTCAAATTCGACCTCAGACATTTAACACCTATTAGCCATGTGACCTTGGGCAAGTCGCTTTACCCCAATTGCCCTCCAAACACCCCCACATACACAAAAAAGAAGAAGAATATAGTGGGTTCCTTATCATTGAAAGTCTTCTGGTAAAGGCTGAAGTGTTAGGGGTATTGGGGAGGTGGATTTCTGCTCAGATACAGGTCAGACTAGAGGACTGGAAGCCTCTTCCTTCTAGCTCTGAGATTCTGTCATTCTTTACTACAGGGCACCAGTGATTTTTGTGTAGCTCCGGACAAGTTCATCCTGAATGTCACACAGGGCCACATGAGTACAGGTAAGGGATGGGATGAGATGAATCTCTCAAGGCAAAGAAGCCAAATTTGTCCAGTTAGTTTAGGCTGGTGATTACCCTTCCCTTCTTTTTATTCATTTCACACACACACACCCTTTGCTGGAATATGTGATTGCCTGGTTTTGTATTCTCTTCATTCATTCTTTTCCTTCTGATGGTTTGCTCTCCCAACACCTAGGACAGAGCCGGGTGCGTAATACATGGTCACCATTTCATTTGCTTTTCTGATCTCCAGAGAGAACAGCCTCAGCAGTGCCCTCAACCCCAACAAATGGCTCTCAGGAGGAAGGCTGACTCTGAAAAACAGAGGGAGAGTCACTTGGATTGCCAGTGGGTGGAAGCTCAATTAGGACCTTAATCACAGGCTATGTCTTTGCTTTTCAGAGATAACCCGTTACTACCTGTATTGCAGCCAAGGCCTGAGTAACCCATTCCAACAGGTATGCATATCCTTCCCTGCCCCCTATTCCTCCATTTCATCAGTTTCCATCAAGTCCCCTGCCATCACCACCAGCATCTTGGCCGGTAAGAATAAATTTGTGTAGTTCCTAGGGCTGTGTTTGCTACCACCTCATTTTTGTCCTTTAGAGAAAGAGAAAATGGGAATAATAATAATAGCACTTATATCACAGAGTTGTTGATCACATGAAGTCATATCTATGAAGTGCTTTGCAAACCTTTAAGTACATGTAAAAGTTATAATATGCAACAGTCTCTATAGTATTGTTGTTGTCTTCTGGGGCAATTTGTGCTGGGAAAACATACAGTGGATTTTAGGAACCCTCAGGCCTGAAGAGGAAGGAAATCCCAGTGCTAGCTGGAATGGGGCATGCATGATTGGGGATGCTTTGGTGAACACATTCTAAGGGTCAACATTGGCTTCCTGGGAAGGGTTGAGCCACAGGGTCCCTAAATGATCCCGGTAGATCCTTGGCTCCCTAGTGAGTGTGAGGGTGGGGAATAGCAAATGGCATGTAATGGTCTGCTCCTCTCTTGCTCTCAGGCATTGACCATCTTCCAGCGATCACTGACTACAATGCAGATTCAGGTCCTTGGCCTATTACAGTTTGCAGTGCCCTTGTTCCCCACGGCAGAGGTGAGGAAAGGAAGTGAAGATGGGGAGTAGGGGTGGGAGGGTGGAGGGAAGAAGAGGAGCATTCATGGCTTTCTAAGGCCTGGGAGGTATGATCATTTAGTTCATCTTCTTCCATCATCTAGTACAGTGGTTCTCAACCTTCCTAATGCCACGACCCTTTAATACAGTTCCTCATGTTGTGGTGACCCCCAACCATCAAATTATTTTCGTTGCTACTTCATAACTGTAATTTTGCTACTTTTATGAACCGTAATGTAGATATCTGATATGCAGGATGTATTTTCATTGTTACAAATTGAACATAACCCACAGGTTGAGAACCTCTGATCTAGTAGAATGAGGATACCATGGAAGGTGTGACACCAAATCTAGCCTGGTAATCTCTCTTACCATGACACCAGTTGGTGTTTGAGAGTTTTTTTTTCCCCCTTTCCCTCATGTTCCCTCAAATGGTTAGGAATGTGCTGAAGATTATCTTAATCTTTGTAGGCAGTTAGAATATTGCCTCTGACGCTAAACTTTCTGTGTGATCTTAGACAAATCATGCTTTGCCTGTCTGAGCTTCCATTTCCCCATCTGGAAAGTGAGGGGTTTAGACAGAATGGCCTCTGAAGTTCCTTCCAAGTTAAACTCACATCCTGTGATCACATCATGACCTGCTTGCTGCCTGTAAATCAGAGCGTCCAAGAGCCTCAGCTAGAAACTAATGCTCGCTGCACCCTTTTCCCCTCCCCTTTCCACCTGATCCTTGGAGCCAGATTCCCACTTACATGGGCCAGACTTGCTTTCTAGTTTTTTGAGAGGATGCTGAGAATGTATAATGCATTCTCTCTCCATCCCTCTTCCTTGTGAGTTGGGTCCTCCCCTGTGGTTTTAAAAACTTCTTTGCAAAAGCAGGCGTATTATTGCAACCCCAAACCTTGTCTCCTTCTCCCCACTTCAGAAAGATCTGCTTGGGATACAGCTGCTGCTGAACTCATCCGAGTCCAGCCTCCACCAGCTGACTGCTATGTTAGACTGCAGAGGTCTGCACAAGGTATACCAGCTGGGGAGGGCAGGAAGGGGCCACAAGCGAGGGTCACTAATGGAGGATGGCAGGTGGGGAGCAGTTGCCTTGAGACCTAGGCTAGGTTGCACCATGAAGGGGCTATAGCTGTAGAGTAAGGGGGAGGGTGTTAGGGTTCATGAGTCTCCTGAGAGTCCTTCCAGCAGCTGGGAGAAGGAGGCTCTGAGTAAATCACTGAAACCTTCTGTTCCAGAGAGTGATGAGTCACTGCCCCATATTGCAGACACACGATCCCCAGTCTAACCAGCTGTTCTCCTGGGGAGTTAGGGTCCCAGGCTTTAAGTTATCATCAAAAAGCATTGTTTAAAAACTTGTTTGTGCAAAGAAAACCAGAGAGACCCAATCCCTGCTCTCTAAAGAAGCTGCATTTGTGTGGACTGAGAACATATATGTATTTGTGTGTATATGAGAGAGAGACAGACAGAGACAGAGAGAGAGAACAAGTGCCAGAGAAAGAGATCTGCTATTTTGTTAGACATTACTAGCCTGAGAGCTTCCTCTACAACAAAAATTTCAGATCCCTATAAAAGCTAAGGCGTTTTCTGGGACATGAGACATTAAGTGACTTGCTCAGGTCTTCCTGACTCCAAGCACAGGCTCTGTCCACTATACTGTACTGATATAGGGAATGTGCAGTCGAAAATTTCAGTTCCTCGCCTTAGTACTATTGTGACCTTGGGCAAATCACATAATCTCTAAGGAGGGGGTTAGACTAGTTGGTCTTTAAAGTTTCTTCAAGATCTAAATTTAAGGCTGCGTTTGTTTTTCAGTCATTTCAGTCATGTCCAACTCTTCGTGGCCCCATTTGGGGTTTTCTTGGCAAAGACATGGGAGTGGTTTACCATTTTCTTCTCTGGCTCATTTACAGATGAGGAAACTGAGGCAGAGTTAAATGACTTGTCCAGGGTCACCCAGCTAGTGTCTGAGGCTGGATTTGAACTCAGGAAGATGAGTCTTCCTGATTCCAAGCTAGGTACTCTAGTCACTTTGCTGCCTAGCTGCCCCAAAAATATAAGACAATAGGAGACAATAAACTGGTCTGTGACTACATGAAAATATTCACATCAAATGCCTATTTTGGAGGGAAGGGCAGGGAGAAATATTGGACAAGAATGGTACCTTGAGTTGTCATACTCATTCCAGAATGAGTTTTCCTTCCATTCTCTCCTCGTTTTTCAGGATTACCTTGATGCCCTAATTGGTATCTGCTATGATGGCGTTGAAGGGCTGCTCTATCTTGGCCTGTTCTCCCTCTTGGCTGCCATGGCCTTCTCAACCATGATCTGTGCAGGGCCTCAGGCCTGGAAATATTTGGTGGTGAGGTAGGTTGACTGGAGAAAGAAGGGGAAAAGTCTCCCTCTGTTTCTCTTCTCTGCAAAGGGATAAGGAGGAACATGAAGAACACCTGGGTCCTCTGCTCTGAGATTTAAAGAGCTTATCCTGAGCCTAGAAGAGGGTAGGAGAATGGTTGAGGCTCCAGCCTTCAGTGGGTAGTTGGTTTTCTATGAAAGTTTCTAGGAAATTTTAGGAACATTAATGTGGAGAGTTGATGGTGACCGTAGTGGGGTTGGGTTGGGGAGTGCTTTTACTAAAGTTAGACCATGGCACTTTAATCTTTGAGCTGCCTCTTCCGTTAGAGATGAATTCCTCTGATGTTCAGCTTAAAAAGGTTGTTAGAAGAAACCAACATGAAGCTAGACAGCTGTCTAGAGCACACCATCTTCTAGGAAGCTGAGCAGACAGTGCAAAACAGCCCCTTTTCTGTTGCCACCCTTCACTGTCTTGTGTTACATGAGACCTTACATTGTAGACTGGGGAGGTGGGGAGGTTTAATACCAGGGTACTCTTAGCAATCTTTCTCCCTACTTCCCACTGCTGCCAACACTTTCTCTAGCGACCAGGCAAGATAATTTCTACAGTGTGCAAGCGTAATGGAGATGCAAAGATGGAAAGAGAGGTGAACTGGATATGCATTTTAAAAAATTAGAAATTCAACAAATAAACCTAAAATTGGCACAAAAGAGAAGTTATTAAAGATTAGCGGGGAAATAAATTGGAAATAACTGAAATTATAAATAAAAATAAAAGCCGGGTCTCTGAAAAGACCACTAAAATTGATCACCCCCTGGCTAATATGATTAAAAAGAAGACAACAGAAAATTACATCAACAAAATAGCAAATGAACAAACTGAAATCACAATGAAACAGAAGAAGGAATAAAAATAATCACAACACGTTATGATCAGTTACAGGCTAAGGAAACTGAGAACACCAGGTAATAAATGGAGAAGTGCCTTTAAAAAGATAAAACACTCACACTGTCAGACCAGTTACACATCTTGAATAACCCAGTCTCAGAAAAGGAAATAGATTGGGCTGTAAGGGAACTGCCAAAGGACCGTCCTGGGCCTTTTGGATTCACAGGAGAATTCTATCAAACTTTTGAAGAACAGTTAGGACACAAATTATTCTCAAAAACTGAGCAAGAAAGCACCTGAGACAAATATGGCCCTGATGCCTAAACTAAGGAAGGCTAAAACACAGAAAGAAGACGATAGGCCGTTATCATTAATGAACATTGGCTCAAAAGTTTTAAACAAAATCCTATCAAACAGACTACATCGATTTATCCAAGAAATCATCTATTATGATCAAATGGGATTTATACCAGGAATGCAAGAATTTAAGAAAACAATGAACATAATTAATCATATTAAAAACTAAAATATCCAAAACCAAATGATGATTTCAATAGAAACAGGAAAACACCTTTGACAAGTATGTTTTTTTTAATGCTAAAAATACTACAAAGTATAACCATAGAGGGATTTTTTTTCTCTTTTTTGGAGGGGGAAAGGCAGGGCAATTGGGGTTAAGTGACTTGCCCAAGGTCACACGGCTAGTAAATGTTAAGTGTCTGAGACTAAATTTGAACTCAGGTCCTTCCTCCTGACTCCAGGGTCAGTGTTCTATTCACTGTGCCATCTAGCCACCCCCTGGACCTTTAATATCATAAAAAGCATTTATCTAAAATCAAAATAAAGACTCAAAAGCAATGGAAATACACAAGCAAAGATTCCTTCTTTCCTCATTTATTGACATAGTTTTGGAAATTCCAGCAACAGCCATAACAAGAGAACAGAATTAAAGGAGTAAAGATAGATGAGGAGATAAAACCAGTCCGTGTTTACTGACGATATGATGATTTATTTGGAGAATCTTGGGTTATCAACAGAAATGCTAATTGGGATAATAGCTTCGGCAGTGTTGCAAGCGACCAAATGAATCCTTATAATCAGCAGCATTTCTGTGGATGCTAACAAAACACAGGAAGCAGTAGTAGGAAGGAAAATCCCGTTCCAAATACACAAAAGGCATAAAGCATCTGGGGATCGACCTCCAGCACACACAGAAGACCAGTATAAATTCAACTGCAAAGTACCCCTTAAAGAAATAGAGAATTTAAATAGCCAGATGAATATTCAGTGATTATGCAAATGACAATGCAACCAGAATTAATTTACACTTTTGCTGCCAGACCAATCAAATTACCAAGGGAATACTTTGCAGAACTTGGTAAAAAATTAATAATAATAATAATAATAATAATAATAATAACAAAAGGCCTTTGGAAAAGCAGATTCAGAAGATCAAGGGGAATGGTGAAAAAAGACCTCAGATTGTGTTTTAAAGCAGCAGTCATCTAAACCATCTGGTCTTGGTGAAGGAATAGAGTGAAATGAGTGGAATAGACCAGATAGGCAAGGGAGGTTCAGAAATAATAGGACTCAGTAACCCATTGTTTGATAAAGTGGAAAGCATAAATTACCGAGGGAGAAACTCCCTATTTAATAAAAATTGTTAGAAAAACTAGAAAACAGTCTGACGGAAATTAGACTGTAGAAGATGACACAAACGAAAGACCAGACTGGGTTAGGGTGGAGAGTTCATGTAGAGTAGCAGGCAGCAAGGTTAGCAAGCTGGATTGGGGGACAGATAGTGGAAGGCCTCGAATGCCAGGCTAAGGACGCCTAGCATTCCTCCCCATGCTCCTATGTCTGACATGCCATGCTCTGCCTGTTGTTTCAGGGACAGGAGCTATGATGACATTGATGATGACGACCCTTTCAACCCCCAGGCCCGGCGCATCGCTGCCCACAACCCTACCCGGGGCCAACTCCGAAGTTTTTGTAGCTACAGCAGCAGTCTGGGCAGTCAGACCAGCCTGCATCCCCCAGCCCAGACGGTCTCAAATGCCCCTGTCTCAGAATACATGTGAGCCCAAGGGGATGAGTGGGTTCAGCACCCTTTGCTTCCCCAAAACCCAAGTTAGGAAAATAAACCATTGTACGAAAGCCCTTCATAGTTCTGTTTTGCCGGCAAAGAGATGAGGGGTTCCCCAGGTCTAACTTCCTAGGCCAAAAGGAACAGAGAAAATGCCCCTCCTCTGCTCTCTGTAGAATGAAAGGGCATCCCCTCTAAATTCGGCCTGTGGTGAGCTAGCCCTGGGTTGGGGCACCGCTGGCCATAGGTTAGAATCATAACACAAGGTAGGGCTGCATAGAAAGAGTTAAGGCAACTGAAGAAAAAATATCACGAGGCGAAAGTTTTTAGCTTCTATAATAGACCCCTTTTTGGAATAATGTTTTTAAATGCAAAGAACAAAAGACATAGCATTACAAAGGAAATAATTGTATTATGAAATTTATAATCATCTTATAAAAATTATAAAATTATTTTTAAAATTTTGTTTTTAGGTCCATAGCCCTCAGGTTAAGAAGCCCTAATCCTAGAGAGATCCAGGGGTTGGGGCAGAGGTCCTACTATGTGCTCACTAGCCATTTCGTTTGTCCTACTCTGCCAGTGATATTTAGCAGCTAAGATATATATGATATGATGTGATAATTGTATCATATCACATTATGTCATATCATATATCATGTCACGTGTGATATAATTTATATTATGTTATATTACATTATATTATGTTATATTATATATTGCATTAGATGTTCACAAGTCTCTTCTGGATGACCAAAAGGCAGGTTTGGGTGTTTAATAGAAATTTCTAGATGCAGAGTTGTTGGGGCTGCCACACCTCCCATATCTCCCTATCTGGGCACCTCACTCCTGAAGTGAGCCTCCCTATACCCGATCTGTTTGTACCTTCCTCTCTCCTTTTGTTTTTACCTTCCCCATCCATTTTTCTTCTTCCCCCTACTGACCAATGTCTTCCAACCTTGCAGGAACCAAGCAATGCTCTTTGGTGGGAACCCACGCTATGAAAACGTCCCACTGATTGGAAGAGCTTCTCCTCCCCCAACGGTACTGTGGCCTGCTGAAGCTAAGTCTTGGCAATAAATTCTCTTTTCTCAAATTCTCCCTCCTCAACAGCCATTTGAAAGAAGGAAAGAAAGTGGAGGAGGAGTGAAGATCCCACAATGTCTGGGCTGGTGTTAGATCCTCAGCTGTCCACCATTTGGTATCCTGTAGAGTAGATCACATGATATGTAAAGAGTCTGAAATATTCAGAGGACTCTTGGGTAGAGACATTTCCTCAACTAATGAAAGTTAGCACCTTATCTGTAATTTATATGTAGTTTTAGGGAAGGTAGTAAATCAGAGGTGTCAAACAAGCACTAACAACACTCTCCCCAGCAACCAGATAAAAAAAATATATGTAAATAAAAGAAAAATACAGTAGAACATAGATAATGTTAGTATGTGGTTTTCCAAGTCGGTAAATTGCCTCCAGGAATTATGTAAAAAGGCAGCTAGGTGGCTTAGTGGGTAGAGCACTGGGCCTGGAGTCAGGAAGACCTGAATTCAAATCCAGCCTTAGATGCTTTCTGTGTGACTCTGGGCAGGTCACTTAACCTCTGTCTGCCTCAATCCACTAGAGAAAGAAATGGCAAGCCATTCCAGTGTCTGCTAAGAAAACCCCATGGACACTATTAGTGTCCTATGGTCTGTGGTAAAAGCTATCTAGCCCAGTCCCCTAATTTTACAGAGCAAACAGGCACAGAGCAATTCATAGGATCGTAGGTTTTGGGGGGTTTTTTGGCTTTTTTTTGAGGGAGGAAAACAAGGCAACTGGAGTTAAGTGACTTGCCCAAGGTTACACAGTAAGTATGTCAAGTGTCTGAGGTCGAATTTGAACTCAGATCCTCCTCCTCCTGACTCCAGGGCTGGTGGTCTAGTCACAAATCTAAATCAAGATCATAGATTTAGAGCCAGCCCTAGGGACCTTTGAGACCATCCAGTCCGACCTCCTCTCCCCCCCACCCCCACCCCCGGCTTTTAGTTGTCATTCAGTCCTTTTTCAGTTGTGTCCAACTCCTTGTGACCCCATTTGGGGTTTTCTTGACAAAGATGTTGGAGTGGTTTTCCATTTCTTCTGCAGCTCATTTTACAGATGAGGAAACTGAGGCAAACAGGGTTAAGTGATTTATCCAGGGTCACACAGCTAGTAAGTGTCTGAGACCAGATTTGAACTTGGGAAGATGAATCTTCTTGATTCTAGCCCCACGATCTGTCTGCTGTACCACCTAGCTGTCCACCCATTTTACAGATGAAATAAAAGAGGTACAGGAAACTCAAGTGACTTACCCTAGGCCACATAGCGAAGAAATAACTGGCAAGGCTAGGATTTGAATCCAGGTCCCATCATTCTAAGTCTGCTTGAGGTTTCATTTCCTTGCAGCATGTGTTGATGTGAACCCTAATTCCCTTAATGATAAGGAAGTATGTCATCTCCTGTTGGTCTTTGCCAATTGAGGGTTAGCCTCTTACCGCCATCCCCCCAGATAACTTATGAGAGCCTCGGACTCCTGCAGGGAGTCAGCTGGCAGAAGGAGGAATTGCTGTGTCAGTAACCCAGGCAGTACTGGTCATTAGGGGAATATCCTGGGAAGGTGGGAGCAGATCAGAGGAGAAGTGAGGGAGCCTGAGCCACCCACTCCCAGCCCACCACTGGAACCTTAGAGACCAATATATCTAAACCCCTTCATCTTACAGATGAGGCGACTACAGCCCAAAGACAGAGGACACTGGACTTGGGTCACCCAGCAGGTGTCCGAGATGGGATTTGAACCCCGACCTTCCTAACTGCAGCCAGGTCCAGGGCTTGTCCATTGTACTGTTGCTCAGATCTGAGCTGCTTCTGAAGAGCCCTTAGAGCTGGTGGCCCTCAGGACAAGTAGAAAAGCAAATGAATGGCTGAAGGGAGTGATAGATTCAACCTGGGGCTGGGTTGGGCAGGGCCTTACTTAGAGACCAGCCTTTCCTATATCCCAGAGGAGGGGTCCCGGGCAGGTTAGAACTCTGGCAAGGAATTCTCATTCTGTCTGCCCTTCAGCCTTGCATCCAAGGTCAGCTGTTGATTATCTCTGCTTATGAGGGGAGAAAATAGGCAATCAAAAATCATTTATGTTTGACAATGTTTAATCCTATTTTGCCTCAACAGATTTTCCTTAATGAGATGTGTTAAATATTAAAATCTTCTTGCAGTCCCTAGACATATAGTGGCTGATGCAGGAGAGCAGTTTTTGACACCTATGATTGCATTAGTAAATAGCGGAATACAGTACATTTATCTCTTGCCCTACCACCAGAAGGAGCCCAGGCTGTGAGCTCAAAGTATTTTCCCCTGGGGCTAAGGTACTGTGCATTTTACCAAAACTGCCTCACAGTAGTACAGATGATAAAGAAATCATTTAAAAGCAGGAGATTTAATCTGGGGTCATTCACAACCTCTGAGTTATCAGACAAAAAGAACTTGGGAGAGAAGGTGGCAACATGGATAGAGTGCTGGGTGTGGAGTCAAGAAGACCTGAGTTCAGATTTGACCTTGGAAATTTTTTAGCTGTGTGACCCTGGGCAAGTCACTTAACCTCTGTTTGCCTTAGTTTGTTGTGAGGATCAAATGAAATATTTCTAAAGCACTTAGCACAGTGCCTGGTGTGTAATAAGACACTATATAAATGCATATTCCCTTCTCCAAGGCCTAATAGTGTAGGCTATAGTTTAGCAAAGTCCTTTGCAGAGCATCCACCAGGGCCAACAGCATCTTCCTAGGTCCACAGTACTGCCTTTTGTAGGAAGACAGAGATCTTCTCTTGCATCTATCTTTTAAGTCACCTGGGGCCACTTAAGGAATTGTGGGTTCTTTGATGTGATCAACCTTGTTTTAAAAGACCTTGCTTCTTGTCCACTCACCTGGCCCCTTAACCATTTTCTTCATGCACACTAATTATCACTAGCCTCATTGTTCTCCAGTGACTCCTGACCACTTCCCCATCCCTAATCTTGGAGGTCAGCTGGCTTCTTACAACATGAAGAGGGCTGGCACTTGGCTGTCCACTTGTGGTATCGACATGCCTCTCAGTGCTTAGGGTGAGCAGGTCAGGAGCTTCCAGCATGGCTAGCTGGGAAAGCTTGAAGCTAGAAACAGAGCACACCAGGCAGACACTTCCTAGGAGTGGTCCCATGGACCAAATTCACTATTTCAAAAGTTGCCTTGGCTATGAGTGATTCTGTTTAAAATGGGCAGAGACTAATTTGAGCCTTCTTTTTCTAAGCTAGCAGAGGCAGAATAATCCACTCTTCAGAAGCACATATCACATGCATATCTTGGAGATGGTTTTCAAAAGAGCTATTCTGCTGAAAGACTCATTCTCCCCCTCCTCCTTATAAACTATAAGCTAAGACTGTTTTTGAGGGTAGATGATTAAGAAGGTTTCAGATGTGCTAGATAATAGTGGTTCTTCTAAAATCAGGAGCTATTAATCTTCTTGGTGTCATGGACCCCTCTGGCAGTCTGGTGATGCCTCTGACCACTTCTCAGAATGCTTGCAAATTGATAAAGTAAAAGACATGGGATTACAAAGGAAACCAATGATATTTGAAAAACAGTGGGTTGTTTGTTTTTTTTAAACAAGTTTACAGACCCCTGGTTAAGAACATGTGTTCTAAAGCAGGCTAATTAACATTGAAAGGCCTGAATTTTTAATCCCTCTTGAGCTCTTGGCTAGAAAAGTCTCATAAAGGTTACTGTCCTTCAGAGGTATTTAGGATTCATTTTAGGGGCTCCCCTTCATCCCCTCTGCCTCCCTCACTTGATCTGTGTGCTCTCTCCCACTTTGGTGTTTCCTGAAGAAATGCTCCTTCTGTCTTTTGACTCTATGGGTTGCTTCATTCCCCTTTGCAAAGAAAACTCTGGAGAGCCCTACTCTGTGAGCATCCTATTCCAATACGTGCTTTTCTGATTGTGAATGCCATACCTTTGCTAGTTCCATCTTTATACTGTTAGAACTTTCTAGCATAACTTTAATCAACGAGGTACCTAATGAGGAGTGATAATGGAAACGCATTTCCTGCTCTCATTTTTTTTTCTCTTTTCTCCCTCCAGTACACTCCCAGCATGAGGGCAACATACCTTTCTGTCGCTGATGAGCACATGAGGCACTACGGGAATGAATTTCCAGGCCAATAGTCTTCCAGTGGTTTCTTTCTTTTCTTCTTTTTTTTTCCAAAAGAAAACTCAAGCTATATTTCTTGAATAGAAATGAAAGGAAACTAGAAAAATGCATGAACTAAGGGAATGAAACAAGCCCAGCTGAAGAGAGCATGAGCTGGTGGAACTGATTAAGAGAGGGCAGGCTCCTGAGCAAGACTGGAGTGCTGGAGTGCGGCAGCCTGCCAGCCATAGGCAGAGAGAAGATGTCAGGAGCTTCTAGGGTGTGCGTGCCTAACCCTCCCTAGCTGTCCTCTCCGTGTTGGAAATACCCTATGGCAGGAGCCTAGCAGCTGCTGTTCCCCAAGTTGTACTTCAGTCATTCTCTCCATTCAAAGAAAAGGCAGGAGGCCTGGACAGGACAGGATGCTGCAGTCCTGGGGCAAAGCTGTCTCTCCTTGGATCTTCACTGAGGACTTTGTCTTGTACTACATTTTGATAGTTATTCTGAGAGAAAAGCACAGGTCGTCAGATCTCTTAATCTCCTCTTCCCTCTCCTTCCTAACTGCACCAATTAGGAGGGGTTGTTTTTTTTTTACCTGCCTGAAGTAGAGGGAAGAGTTGGTTTTCTGGGGAGTTTTTTTGTCTTTTTTTTTTTTTAAAGAGAAGTTAAATGTGAAATAAATAGTTTAATACTGTCCAAATAAATAGGCCGCAGGGCCACAGCGACTCTTTGATATCAACAGTCTTACCATGGAGAAGTAAGTTTGTTGAGTATGGAGCATGGGGATGGGAAGGTGATAGAGACAAAAAAAAACGGATAGCATTGTATAACACACATTGATAGTCTTCTAGGAGACTTTAGGGTTGGGATTTGGGGCCTCTTTGGCCTCCTACACTGTGTACATGCATCATTCATGTTTGCCATTGGACACCACCCTTCCTATGCCTTTGACCACCTTGTTTCCTCCACAGGTGGAAATTCTGCTCTGAGTATCATATATGGTGGCTGGTCTCAGGTATTCATGGAAACATTTGAAAAGGCATATAACCTCCCTTTTCTTTTCCTCCAGTGTTTTTTTTAAGTTGGTTATCCAAAGGAGAAAAACCTTCAGCACATTCTCCTTTTAAGATGTGGAATTTTGAGTCCATTTCCTACATTTAAAAAAAAAGAAATGGTATTATTCTTAGTACTGACCAGCTCCCCTGGGCTTCGCAGAATTTTTTTTTTAATAAAATGCAATGGAAAACTAAGAGTGAGACATCCACCAATGCTGTTAGAGGATCCTGGTTTCGTCCCACTCAGGGAAAAAGTCTCTTTAATGAGAGAGGCAACTAACCAGGATAATGAACTGAATTTTCACACTGGGAAGGGGTGAGAGAGACAGGTTACTTTTTTGTGTTTATTTCCATGAGAAATTGTCTCTTCCAAAAGGAAGATGTGGGGTCTTGCCAACAAGCAGGAAAAGGTGTCTTCTGCTGTGTCACACCTCTTCCCTACCATTGACATTTTCCTTCATTCTTTCGTATACCATGCTACCAGCCTTTACCTCTATTGTGAAAATAGGCTCTTGAGCCCGGGGGAAATAATGACCTCCCATCCTCCCTCTCCTGAGGATCAAAGGTTAGGGTCTTTGGTGCTTCCAACCTCCTGCCAATGCAAAGCGCACACCCTCCAGCCCCAACTAGAGCAGAGAAAAAATTCTGCTTTAGCTTGGGATCTCAGGACCTGTGGTTTTGGAGGAGCTCCCTTATTGGAATAACAACGCTGACGGTGTGTAGTATTGGCTAGCTTATGGCAGGTAAAACCAGCACTGGCAAGCTAGGCCATCCCAATCCAGGGCTCTTGGAGCTACTGGACTACCAGTGACTCACTGCATCTCTCACTAACACTAACCTGTATATACTGTGTAAAAAAACATCCATGACCATAGACCACGTGACTAAGAGCGACTAGTTACACAAGGTTTTGCTTTTTAACATTTCATTGTTGTGGCTAGGACTGCTATTTTTGACGCATGTAAATGGAACATTCTTTTGGGGACTCCTGAAGGAGCAAAATGGGGAAACCTCTGCCTGAATATTGGATGTACCTGCCCAGGAGAAAAAAATAAACACTTGTACTAAAGTTTGGAGTTGGTTTCTAACTTCCTCAGCCACCTAGGAGCATCAGGCCTTGACCTGACTCTTTCCAGAATATGGTGGGAGTTCACTGGGAGTGGTAGAGATCACAAACTTTTTTAAGTCAAAGGATGGAAGAGCAGTGCCAGTAAATCACTTGATATCCTGTGAGGTCTTATTTGGACTTATCTATTTTGGGCAAACTTTACCCAAGGGAGAAAAGGTCATTGCTTTAGTTCCTGTGCCATCCGGTTTTCTCCAGTTTGCCTTGCAGGAAGACAGTCTTACTCTTACTGAGTTGGCTGCTCTCAGTTATTCAATTTGTAACAGAGGTCTTGGAGTCAGAGACCCTGACTTCTTATTCTCTTAATCCTCTCTGTTCCAGACCCTTCTCCTTTCTATAATCCATAAGAGCATTGTGCTAGCAATTTTACAGCCCATGTTTGCTGCTCCCTGGTCTGGGTGAAGTCCCTGTCAACTGTATGTGTCCATAAGGACAGTCATTCAAAGAGAATTTATTAGCAGCAGGTTTGTTCTAGTCAGTGTGCTAGGCGCTAGCCAAAAAGATAAAAATGAAATAGGCCCAGACTTCAAATAGCTATTTTCCCTTGGATGGCAGTGAGTGTATATATTTAGAGGAAGGATGTTTCATGTAATAGGTGTCATTTGTGCAGAATTTTGAAGGAAATGAGATTCTAACAGTATAGTTTGAGGGAGAAGCATTCCTAGTATTGAGAATGGGTAAGGCAAAGATGCAGTGATGGGAGTCAGAGTGTCATGTACAAGAAAGAACGAGGAGGTCAGTTTGACTGGGAGCCAGAACCAGGATGGTAGACATGAGTAGAAAGTGCGTGGGAATGTGGGTCTAAGAGAAAGAAGTTTTCACACATGTCTTACAAGCATTCAGAGAAGTCTAGGTTCTCTTGATTCATGAGAACACTTGTACAAAGACCCAGGAGGTCAGGAAAGGAGCCCAGGTTTCTGGGTTCCCAGTCAATCATTTTGTCTATATGGGGTGAAAAACCTGCATCCTTGCAGGCACATGTGGCCCTCTGGTCCTCAAGTGTGGCCCTTTGAATCCAAACTTGACAGAACAAAAAATCCCCTTAAAAGGATTTGTTCTATAAAACTTGGACTCAGTCAAAAGACCACACCCAAGGACCTAGAAGGTCGCATTGTAGCCTTGAGGCTACAGACCATCTGGGGCCTTCCAAATAAGCATGGTCTTTTGGACCTTTGCTATGTATTTGGGGTGGGGGAGCAGAGGCTTAGGGGGAAGGAGAGAAAGAAAATAACTCCTGAAGTGCCTGCAAGGTGGGGACCTCTTTATAGTACGAGCAACAGTTTTGAGGGAAAAGTATTTGGAATGAGAAATACAGGATTTTCCTATTACCAGGTTGAAAATTTACCAGATATGAAAGATTCCTTTATTAAAAATGTCTTTTTTTAACCCATTCACAAGAGGTAGTGGGACCCCGCTCCCTTCTCCCAAACGATAGGATCCGAAGGACAATGTAAAGTGATCAGCAGCAGGGGGGCAACTCCCTGTGCTCCAAGTGCTGCTGATTCCGAGGGCAGCTCCTCCAACCCAATTCTCATATGATCTTCCCTGGCCTCTGAAGCAAACGACATGAAATCGGGTCTTAGATAAATAGAGACGACTCAAGGTATGTGGATGCCAAGAAGGTCAGGGGTTCCAGTTGGTTTCTCTTCTACATCAGTGATCAATCCTCTGTTCCATGACCGTAATCTGTACCTCTAACCTGGCCAGTCATTTCCTAAAAGGAAAGGGAGAGTGAGTAAATATCGGTGCTGGCTTCACAGCATGTAGCCCCAATTAGCCCTGAAGATCCTTATTCAACTCTCACTCTCACAGATACGTCTCAGGTCCTAGGGCAAGACTACATCTCTCCCTTGGGGTTCTAGAGGTGCCCCGGAGGAGGTGGCTATGATTCTCTAATGGTTTGCAGATTGCCAAGGGGGATTGTACTAAATAATGACTTCTTAAGCAGTAAAGCATAGCAGATTATGAGTAGTGTATTAAATTACCCTGAGGGTTCCCAACATTTTATTGTTAAAAAAATATGCTGGAGATGTCATTGCCTTGAGCCCCAGCTTAGTGTGCTTCCCCCCAAGATTATGAGTTAAGAATTCTTTTACTCCATAATGGCGGCATTCATTGGTCCACCTCCTCCTAGACTTCCTAGCCCTTCCTATGATTATGAAATGTTGTCTTCTCCCTCTGAATGGGGGGCTACAAACCTGAGTGTCAAGATTGTATAGTTCCTAAAACAAATTATTTTTCTACCATAGTCTTCCTGCTTATGCCATAACCTACTGAAGGAGTGGACGAATGGTGACCAGAATAATGTTTATCATAAAATGGAGGGTTGGGTTTTTTGGTTTTTGTTGATTTTTTTGGAGGAGGAAGAGGAGGAGGAACAAAGCATTTATTAAGCACTTATGTGCAAAGCACTGTGTGAAGTTCTAGGGATACAAATAGAAAAATAAGATGGCCCCTGCTCTTAAGGAACTCACTTTTTTTTTCATATAAAACATTTCTATGTTAGCCATGTTGCCAAGAAGAAAGAAAAAAAAGGCAAAATTGCAATCTGTACTCAGAGTTTAGTTCTCACTCTGAAGGTGAGTCTTATGGAATTGGCTTCAATTATTGGGTGGCCAGGATTCCACAACTGGTTATCATTACAATGTTGCTGTTACTGTGTACAATGTTCTCCTGATTCTGCTCACTGCACTTTGCATCACTTTTTATAAGTCTTCCCAGGTGTTTCTTTTTTTTTTTGAGGGGGGAAGGTAGGACAATTGGGGTTAAGTGACTTGCCCAAGGTCACACGGCTAGTTTTGTGTGTGTGTGTGTGTGTGTGTGTGTGTGTGTGTGTGTGTGTGTGTGTGTAAGTGTCTGAGGCCAGATTTGAACTAGGGTCCTCCTGCCTCCAGGGCAGGTGCTCTATTCACTGTGCCACCTAGCTGCCCCCCCAACGTGTTTCTGAAAATATTCCCCTCATCATCCCTTATAGCACAAAGTATTCCATCACAATCAAATACCACAACTTGTTCAGCCATTCCCCAATCAAATGGGCATCTATCTGTTCAATTTCCAATTCTTTGCCATCACAAAAAGAGCTGCTATAAATAATTTGTACAGATGGGTCCCTTTTGTTTTTCTTCTATCTCTTTGGGATACAGACCTAAGTGGTATTTCTGGGTTTAAGGATATGCAGTTTTATAGTCTTTTGGATATAGTTCCATATTGTTCTCTAGAAAATAGTTGGATCATAAATTGAGTTTTTGATCAAGAATTCCCACATTAGTCTCAGGGCAATAACTGTGTTTCTAGTTCTCATTCTCAATGGGTTTACTTATCTGTGGGAATTGTTCAATTTTTCTCAATTTTTAAACTTCCCAAATCATATGTAGCTATTTAGATTGTGAATATGCACTTTCATTTGTAGTAAAAATGGCTTATGGGCTGTTATTGGGCAGTGGATAGAGTGTTGGGCCTGGAGTCAGGAAGACTCCTCTTCCTGAGTTCAAATCTGGCCTCACACACTTATTGGCGATGTGATCCTGGGTAAATCACTTAATCCTGTTTACCTCAGTTTCCTCATCTGTAAAATGAGCTGGAGAAGGAAATTGCAAACCACTCCAGAATCTCTGCCAGGAAAACTCCAAATGGGGGCAGCTAGATGGTGCAGTGAATAGAGCACCAGCCCTGGAGTCAGGAGGACCTGAGTTCAAATGTGGCCTCAGACACTTAACACTTACTAGCCATGTGACCTTGGGCAAGTCACTTAACCCCAATTGCCCTGCTCTCCCCCTCCAAAAAAAAAAAGGAAACTCCAAATGGAGTCACAAAGAAACAAAACTGAATCAACTCAGCAACAACAGATCATAGCTTAATAGTGCTTTCCATACATTACCTTTTCTTGAGGCAGAACATCCCGGATGGATTCATCCTCACTCAGTTTCAATATGTTTCAGTAGAAAGTATACTGGAATTGGAGTCAAGGGAAGTTAAATGTTCAGATCCTAGTTCAGTCAGTTATTTTTAGGGAAGCTAGTTAAGCTCTTCAGGCCTCAGTTTCCACCTTTTTAAAACAAAATGGGACTATGACCTTTAAGAGGGCAGCTAGGTGGATAGCGTGCCAGGCCTGGAATCAGGAAGACTCATCATTCTGAGTTCAAATCTGATCTTGCTAGCTGTGAAAACCCTACGCAACTCACTTAACCATTTGCCTCAGTTTCCTTATCTGTAAAATTAGCTGGAGAAGGAAATGGTGATTCCAATATCTTTACCAAGACAACCCCATATGGGGTCAGAAAGAGTCAGATACAACTGAACAACAATTCTTTTTTTAATAGTGAATATTTCTTTACTGCGATATACCTCTAGGTCAGTGGTTCTCAACCTTCCTAATGCCGCGACCCTTTAATACTTGTATCTGGATATATCTGCATGTGGGTGGACCCGCCTGGAGACAGATAGAGGAGTGGTGTCTCGGTTCCTAAGACCATCGGAAATATGTGTTTTCCGATGGTCTTAGGTGACCCCTGTGATCCCTGTGAAAGGGTCGTTTGACCCCCAAAGGGGTCGCAACCCACAGGTTGAGAACCACTGCCCTAGGTGGTACAATGGATAGAATTCTTAGCCTGGAGTCAGGAAGACCTGAGTTCAAACCTGGCCTCAGATATGAGCTATGTGACCCTGAATAAGTCACTTAGCCTCAGTTTCCTCAAATGTAAAGTGGGGATAATAATAGCACCTATCTCCAGGGTTGTTGTGAGAGCCAAATGAAATAATAATTGTAAAGCACTTACTTAGCGCCTTGCCTGGCACAGAGTAGGCACTGTATAAATGTTAGTTATTACTATTATTCTTGTTGCCCGTCACAAACTTGTACCAGAATGGGGAGGAGAGAATAGAGGGGATGGGGGAAGAAGGTGGCATTCCTAATGGTGAATGTGAGTAAATTGCAGCATATAGCCAGCCATCTGCAAGACAAAAAGGGGTAAAATAGGTCTTCAACACATAAAAGGACAAGAAGGCAGCCTGGTCAGATGGGTGAGGATGAGAGAACAAGGTACAGCCCCACTGGAATCCTTGAGACGCCAGCATGTTGGGAGGCTCACTATGGTGACCTTAGAGATAACATGGACAAGAATCACATAAGATGAGTAATGAAGATGAGGTGTGATCTGTATCATCTGAAGAAACAGTCAAAGACATCACATATCCATAGGTGTAGTACAGAGTTCTTGATCTATAGCCTCAATGTGTGGAAACTCTATGCATTGAAGCAAATGTAGCAGCTGGTTTTTGTTGTGGGGATGGTGAACAGTTTGGCAGAGCTGTCTGTCAATTTTATACCCCTCCTTTGCATGGACCAAGCCCATAGGTAGGTAGGTGTAGCCCCTGTTGGAATGTCAGCAACTATGTCTGGCATCAGTCCTGGTGGAATTGTATATATAATATGCTAAAAATGACACTGACTTTTTTTTGTCTCAGTGTTTCTCTCTGAGCATTGACCTATTGCTAGGCTAACCAGCCCCTAGGTGATGGAAATCACTCCATATTTAACCACAGATTGTGTGCCAGAAATTTCCTAAATACCTAACAATTGGCTTGGTCAACTACATTTAGATGGGGACTTCAAACCTTTAACAATCATAATCACTTAAGCAAACTTCATCTAATCTATGTTTGCAAAGTTTACAAAGTTTCCTAATCATATGTCCTATCAACCATAGTTGATGAGGGTGGAGTGGCAGTGCAAACTGCCCACTGGAACTGACTGCTCCTAAGCGCCTCCACTTGGTCCTTGTGACTCTGCATATATAAGAGCAGAAACCCAGAGATCTGTGCTTTTGATCAGGGTTTGCATCTGACTGTATGCCTAAGCCTGTGGGATTGTAGGATTGGGAAATGGCGTTTTTGAAGCCTGTGACTTGTGATCCTTTGTGTGCTTATGTTCCCTCTTGGTATCTTGCCCATGATCTCTTCACCCTAATATTTTCACAAGCTGTGGTTGAAACGTTCAATTTTGGGGTCCCCATGAACGTAATAAGGTATAGCTCTAGATCAGCAGCTCTCAATCTGTGGGTCGCTACCCCTTTGGGGGTCGCCTAAGGCCATCAAAAAACACATATTTCTGATGGTCTTAGGAACCGAGACACCGCTCCTCTATCTGTCTCCAGGCGGGTCTGCCCACATGCACATACGCCCACATATGAGTATTAAAGGGGCGGCATTAGGAAGGTTGAGAACCACTGCTCTAGATTCTCATCTAGCAAAGCTAATATCTCTCGGAGTAACTTATGCTCAAAATCTCTGTTTTGGTTAGAATGCATCCTGGCAGGAAGCTATACAATGAGAAATAGTTTTCCCAAAACACCTTCATAACCATGAATTCTTTCTGGTTCTTCTTTAGAAATGTCTGTGCATACCTTATAAAAAGGGCAGTTACAAACATCAATTGGGCCCTCACTGCTGCTAGGCAATCTTACTATACCTTCCTTATCAACTCATTATCCTATTCTCCACAGCATCTCTTCCAAATCTTCTCATCCCTCCTCAAACTTTCCATGACTCCTCCTCCTACTACTCTCTCAGGAGAGAATCTTGCCTCTTTCCTGTTTTTTGCTTTTTTTTTTTTTTGCCTTTTTTTTTGAAGGGCAATTGGGGTTAAGTGACTTGCCTAAGGTCACATGGCTAGTAAGTGTGTCAAGTGTCTGAGGCTGGATTTGAACTCACATCCTCCTGACTCCAGGGCCAGTGCTCTATTCGCTGTGCCACCTAGCTGCCTCTCTTGCCTCTTTTCATAGAAAAAAATTGGAGCTATTCACTGTAAGCTCCCTTTTCTCCCTTCTTCCTCATCTCCTATAACACGCAACTATATCTTCCCTCACCCTTATCTCAGGTGAAGAGGTGGTTTTACTCCTTACCAAGACTAACCCCTCAAACCTATTCAAGTGATCCAATTCCATCCCATCTCCTCCAGCAGATTGCCCCCCCCCGTCAACCTTAGTCTTTTAATTATTTTCAATCGCTCGCTCTCTACTAGCTCATTCCCTACTACTTACAAATATGCCCATGTCTCCCCATCCTGAAAAAAAAAAAACTCACTTGACCCTTCCATCCCTGCCAACTATTGTCCTATATTTCCCTTATATCTTCTTGGCCCTTTGCAGCTAAACTCCTTGAAAAGACCATCACTTTCTCTCTTCCCACTCTCTTCTTAATCTTACAAACTGGCATGTAAGTTTATCATTCCACTGAATTTGTTCTCTTCAAAGTTGTAAATGATCTCTTAGTTGTCAAATTCAATGGCCTTTTCCCTGTCCTCATTCTCCTTGACCTCTCTACAGTCCTTGACACTGTTGATCAGTCTCTTCTCTCTGGGTTTTCAATCATCACTCTTTCCTGGTTCTCCTCCGACTTGTCTGACCACTTCTCAGTCTCCTTTGCTGGACCCTCTTCCAGATCACACCTTTTAATTATAGCTGTCCCTCAGGGTTCTGTCCTGGGCACTCTTTTCTTCTCCTCCTAAAGCCTTCACTTGGTGATCTCATCTGCTCCCACAGATTTAATTACTATCTCTGTCTTTCTCCCTCCTCTCCCTTTGTCCACAGAGGGAATCATATGCTTACATGTGGGTGCTGTGCCCAAAGGAATATAAATTTTGTTCACAAGATATCTTGGGATTTGGAGGCTAGATTTTTTTTCCTCTTCCCTACTTATTTATTCTATCTTTAAAAAAAACTGAGATAATTAACTCTTTTGTTCCATATAGTTTCACTTATTATCTCTTAAAATAGCACTCTGGAAAACCAGGCTTTGATAAAGCCCACTGGGGTTTAAATGGAGCTGCTTAACTATGCCTGAAATCTGAATCACCCTCCTCTCACTGATTGACCAATAATCGCCTGAGCCTCACTTCATCATTGTTTTGGTTTTGAGGGTTCTAAGTGTAATTAGCAAGTGTTTCTGTTCTGGCCAGAAACCCTAAAGGTCTTCCCTCCCATAATGAATTTTTTTTTTTTGAGTAGGCAAACTATGAGGCCATCTTTTGCCTCATTTCTTACCTAGCCTTAAATCACTGAATCACTGAATGGGTGTGGTCTGAGACAAACTGAGACATGGGAAAGATCTTGTCTTTAAAAGGTCAAGGTCTGCCCACAGTATCTGGGGTCATCTCTAGTCCTGTGTTTTGCCTCTAGACTCGTATGACTCTTGAGGAGAGAGTGAGGCTGAGGACTTTGCACAGCCTTGCCTCACTTAAAACCAATTCACTTGCAAGTCAAGGTATCAGCTCCCTGATGTCATTGGTCCTCTTTGAGAATTAAGGACAAACAACAATTGCTATCTCTATGCTTATAATTATCAAATTTATTTATTCTGCCTCAAATTCCCCACTGACCTCTGGTCTCACATCTCCAACACTCTTTCAGACACCTTGAACTGTATGTCCAGTTGGCATCTTAAACGCTTTACCTTTTTGACATCTCCAAATCCCTAGCAAAATGTAGCACTTCAGAAATAATATCTCAGTCTTAGATTTCTCTCTATCTCTTTTATGGGGCTATTCCCTCATTCAATTGCTTCTTTCCAACTGTGTTCTCAATAAGTATAACCCTGACTAGCAATTGCCAGTAATTACCACTGTTTATAAAGACAAAGTTTATAGTGAAAACAAGGAAAGGCCAACAAACTTTCCTATCGCTCCCTCTCTACCCTGGGCCCAAGGAAAACAGATTCAGGCTCCTGTGAAGGACTTTATGAGGAGGAAGGAGGTACGGGATTGCTGAGGTACATGTAGTGTGTAGTCGGGGGTTTCCCCAGCTACAAAGGCTTCTGCCTCAGCATCACACACCTCATGCCCCATTGGCCTAAGTAGCCTCCTTCCCAGAGTCCTGGCCCTTTTCTTTGTGGAGATTGCCTCTGCCCACAATTCTGCTCTCCCAGCTCCAAGTGCCTTTTACCTCTTCCCTTTTTCCAGTTCCCTATTATTGTTTCCTATGACTTAAGAACTTTGTTCCTCTTTGAGTGTGTCTCTTGGACTCAGAGAACTGGCTTTTAAAAGTCACCCCGAGCTATGGCTTCATCCTATTGCATTATTTTCTTTCTGATTCATTCAAGGGACTAACTTACATTGGATAAAAAGATCCACTGCGGAGGACACATCTTTTAATATTAGCTTAACACCCTATTGTCCTCCCTTTTCTGTTTATTATGTTCTGGACAGTCAAGAACCACTCTCTTATGTAAGGACTTTATGGCCTAATTGGAGGAGATGAGTAACACACATGGAACAGTGAACAACCCAAGATAGACCATTTTCCATCAGCTGCTTCAAAGAATAGTATATCTCCCCCAGGATAAGCTGATCACCTGAAATCTCCATGCAGATTTACTCAGCTTTTGATACTCAACACCTCATTTCCTTCAATTGCCTTTCTCCTCTGATTGAAAGGAGATATGGTGCAGCAATAAAGTCCTCCAATGCCTTCCTTTATTGTTGTTGAATCATTTCAGTCTCTACTCTCCAGACTCCTTTTGGGTTTTGCTGGCAAAGATACTGGAGTGGTTTGACATCTCCTTCTCCAGCTCATTTTACAGATAAGGAAACTGAGATTAACAGGGTTGAGTGACTTGCCCAAGGTCACACCTAGTAAGTATTGGAGGCTGAATTTGAGTTTATAATGTGATCCCTGATTCCAAGTACAGAGCTCTTTTTTTTCCCCCAGTGGATTCTTTTTTTGTTGTTGTTTTTAATAAATAAATCAATTTATTTTCTTGTTTACATCATTCATTTCCACGAGATTTTGAGTTACAAATTTTCTCCCCGTCTTTCCCCTACCCAACACCTCTAAACAGCCATCCCACTGTATAAGCCCTCTCCCAATCTGCTCTCTCCCATGTCCTCCCCCTAACCCCTCTGACTTTCTAGTAGGGCAGGATGGATCTCCCTACCACCGTGCTTGGTATCTTAATTCCCAGTTGGATGCAGTTAATAATAATAATTATATATATTTTTAACATTTGATTATAGAACTTTAAATTCTAGATTCTTTCCCTTCCTCCCTTGTCACCCACCCCCACTGGAAGGACAAGCAATTAAATACAGGCTGTATATGTGTAATTACACAGAACCTCTCCACAGTGGGCATATTGTGAAAGACTGATTATATGTCCCTCCTTCCTATCCTCCTCCCCCTTGTTCTATTCTCTACCCTGTCCCTGTCCCTGTCCCTTTACAGAACTGTATACTTCCATCAACCTTCCCCCCCATTCTGCCCTCCCCTCTGTCCCTGGGCCCACCTCTCATCCCCATCCCCCCTACTCTCCTGTGTGGCAAGATACTCAGTTTAGAGTTTATGTCATTCCTTCCCTAAACCAAATTCAATGAGAGTAAGGTTGACCCTCTCCCTTTTGCCTTTCTGTTCTTCCCCTCCATTGTAAGAATTATCCCTTGCTTCTTCTATGAGATGATTAACCCCATTCTGTCTCTCCCTGTCTCCTCTCATTCTAATCCTCTCCCACTTCAGAATTTCACCTTTTAGAGTATTGTCCCTTCCTATTCAATTGATCTTGTGCCCTCTATGTACTCATATATACACATACTCAGTTGTGTTTGTATGCATATATAAACCCTCCTATATATACATATGTGTATGTATATGTATATATACATTTGTATTCCCTTCACCTATCCTCATACTGAGAAAAGTTTCATAAGTTACAATTATCACTTTTTCATGTTGGCATGTAAATAATTCAACTTTGATAAGTTCCTTATGATTTCTTTTCCATGTTT
>CM053584.1:162685003-162704812 GCA_028627135.1 Pseudochirops cupreus | reverse complement strand
CGGCTTCAGGCCAGGCTGGTTTCGGTTCGCAGTGCTGATATGGTTCCTCGTAGCCGAGCTGACTTTAGTGGGAAGTATCTTTGTGTGCGTTTTGGAGTTCCAGGATTGGTTTAGAGTCCTATTTTATGGGTATTTTGGGGTGGCTATGTGAGAGCTGCGATATGTTGCTGCTTCTATGCCGCCATCTTGGCTCCGCCCCTCCTCAATGCTCTTTTTAAACTATAGTCCCCAGAATGGAAAGCCATGGTCCAGACGAGGTCTGAGGAGGGCAGAGTGCAGGGAAACCATCACCTTTCTCTTCCTGGAAACTACACCTGTCTTCATGCAACCCCAAATTACATTAGTGTTTTGGCTGCCATATCACTTACTCGCGTTAAGCTTGTAGTCCATTAAAAACTCCAGGGAAGGTTTTTCCCTTTTGTTTTAATTCTTCCTTCACAACATGACTAATGTGGAAACATGTTTAATAGGATTGTACATGTGTGTGTATATACATATATGTGTGTGTAAAGATTGTATGCCGTATCGGAGACGGAGGAGGGGAGAGAGAAAAAAAATTGGAACTCAAAATCTTATAAAGTGAATGCTGAAAACTATCTTTAGAAGTAATTGGAAAAAATAAAATATAATTAAGTGGGGGGGAACTACAGGGGGAAAATTATTAATAGATGGATGGATGGATGGATGGATGGATGACAGATAGAAAGATAAAGAAATTGTTAATATAATGACAGAAATTGTCAATATAAAATGTAATATGGACTACCACTCCCTTAAATGATCTTTGTAATGTCAAAATTTCAGTAACGCTCTTACATTCCTACTCTTAATATATTTACTCTTGATTAGGTTAAGTTGAATCACATCCTCGGTTTCCCCACCCAGGAATGTTGCCTTGTTGGGGAGCCCAGCTCTAGCTGGATGTCAGCTTCTAGTATCCTCGACCCCTTCCATTGGGATTCATGGCATGAAGGGCACAACAGCCAGAATGAAGTAGCTTTCCTTGCCTGGATTGTCAAGGGCCACGGGGGTCTCAATGCTAGGCATTGTTACTTCATATTGCCTCCCCGCCCCCAAAACTATAGGAAGTTTTTGCATGGGTCTTGGAGTTGGGAAATCCACTGGACAGATTCCAGGGTGACAGGTTTGCTAACCTGTTGTTTCAATTAGAGACACTTTATTCCTCAACTCAGGGCTTTGCTTTATTTCAGGACTTGACAATAGATAGATTATATATACATATATATATATGTTTATGTACATATATATGCACATATATGTATCTGCATCCATATCACTATAGCTATGTGACAATATATAAAATCTTTAAATGCCCTAGCATTTAATGATCTTCTCAGTCTGACCCTAGCCTACCTTTCTATGTCTCTTCTCATTTCTTTTTTCCCTAGACTTATTCCTTATCATTCCTCTTCATGCATTTCATGGTTCAGCCAAACTGGTCCCTAGACTTGGTATTCCATTTCTTGCCTCAGGACCTTTGCATGGGTTGTCACTCATGCTAAGAATGAACTCTTTCCTCCCTTCTGCCCCTTAGAGTCCTTAGTTGTTGTTTGTTTCCCAAGACTAATCTCAGGTGCTGCCTCCTATGGGACATTTGTTTTGAATCATTGTGTTCTCTCAGAAAAGTCTCCGAGCATCTTTCTGCCCTACCTGCTATCCCTCTGCACTCTCTCCAGATGAGTATAGAAATATACTTCTAGGTGGCACAGTGAATAGAGCACTGGTCCTGGAGTCAGCAGGACCTGAGTTCAAATCCAGCCTCAGATACTTGACACAGGAGCTGTGTGACCTTGGGCAAGTCACTTAACCCCAATTGCCTTGTCTTCTCTCCTGCCTAAAAAAACAAACCAGAAATATACTTCTGATCCTATAGCATTTCTACCCTGTTCTCCTGGGTGACCTTAGCCTCAGGCCTGAGAGAGTCATCTCTTTCCAGAGCTCAAACTCTGGATGGTCCTCCCTGTCCTGTAAGACTGACAGTCTTTTGGGAGTCAGGTTATTAACATTGCCTGACAACTCCCCTAAACTACTTATTAAACTCTGTTTATTATGTTCAGTGTTTGGTTGCTCAGGTAGCATAGTTTATTTATAACTTGGGAAAAAGAGACAGGAAACATTGCCTCCAGACCCCTAGTCCCTAAGCAATATTGGCAGATCTGGTTATATAAGATGGCTCTGGAGATGGCAGAAAAGAGGGCTTATGTGAGAGAAGTAGCCATTAGTATTGATCCAAAGAGGTCTTCCTCTTCTTTTGTGGTAATATGTATGTTCCTGAAAAGTTATGCATATTTTATGATATATCAAACAATACATAATGGCCTTTATTGTCAGTAGAATCACTTTAGATGCAAGTTTGAAAAGCAAAGAATCTCCCACCCTACCTTCCTTTCCCTACCAATAATGTGCTTTGGAGATTTTGTTGGGCTTTTTTCTTCTTTTTTTTCTTTTTTGGAGGGAGGAAGGGCAGGGCAAGTAGGGTTAAGTGACTTGCCCAAGGTCACCCAGCTAGTAAGTGTCAAGTGTCTGAGGCCGGATTTGAACTCAGGTCCTCCTGACTCCAGAGCCAGTGCTCTATTCACTGTACCACCTAGCCGCCCTACAATCTTTTACATTTAATTGGAAAAAATAAAATACTATTAACTGGAAAAAATAAAAATACATAAAATAAAGTGGCATTTTAAAAAATATATAAACAGCCCCATGACAATCATCCCTTGTATAGATCACATTTCTAACAAAGCATGACTCAAAAAGAAAGAGAGAAAGAATAAGGAACACCTTGGTTAAGTCCCCCAAAGCAGGATATACTCAGTCAATTCTTGAATGCCTATTGAGTGTAACAAGAAGGATATTCCATACATAGGAGGTGAGATAGAGTTCCACCTGTAATAGCTAGCATCCCTTTAGAAAAGAAACCTTGTAGGTGGAGGGGAGCTCTAGCACCCACATCTTTTGGATGCAAATGAACCTCAGTAGAAATGGAGTTGTTGTCTCCTAAAGGATGAGCATCCCAGGAGGGGGGAGGGTGCTGATCCTGCCTGGGCTCAACTTTGCCATAAGGACCCAAGGACTTATCTCAGTTGGCTCTAGGGGGTTATATAAATTATGACACTTTCCTGATTCATGGAAACTTTTATTTGCCTAAGGGTATGATGCTCTTGGTATGGTCTTCTTGCTTGTGATACTTCCAAAACAGATTGGTGTCTGATCTTCCCCTTATACATCAGTACTTAAGCAGAGCCATTCCCCATCTTTTTAAAGGACCAAAGGGATGACAATCTTTTCCCAGATCTCTGCCTGTGCCAGCATCAATCACACAAAGATTAGTACCTGCCACATTTTTAAGGGGAAGAAAGTGATGCCAATGACAGGATGTATAGTAATACAGATGGGGAAACACTTCATTTGGATCAGAAGGAGGCAGAAGCCCACTGCCAGCCACGGAAGCAGTCAGCCTCTCTGCACTCTCACCTTTTCCCTTCTTCACTGGAATGGAGGGAGAGATAGAGCTTGACTGAGTTGGGCAGGTAATGGAGGGCTATTACCTAGAACAGATCCTGTGAGTGGGGACAGGAGAGTGGAGAGAAGAATATGTCCAGGCTTGGTGCATGTGTGTCCTTACCAGCCAACACTTTCATTTTGGGATGTTTCTCTTGTGTGCTACAACTCTGATCACTGGCATTAATCAAGACTGAGACCAGCTTCTTATAGAAGGTTAGATTTTAGCTGAAACTTAAAGGGGTCAAGGGAACAGCAGGAATATATTCTGAATGGGCCCACTGATCAACCCTGCTTTATGTTCTTCCCTCTTCATGGCCCAAGGGAGATGGATGATCTCCTGTCCTTTGGATATGACCAACATAGGAAATTATTTTACTTTAATTATACATGTTTGGAAGGGGCAGGAGGGGAATGTTTTTCTTTCTTAATTGGGGGGAAGAAAAAGTAGAGTTTTGTTGATTGAAAAAATTGATTTAAGCAGAAAGGTGATTTTCTGACCTCCTCCTCCCAGAAACCTCTAAAGCCACATTCAGAATGTATCAATGAACTGGTGAATGCTGGACCAGAATCCATTCTCTAGTCCAGAGTCTGACATCTATAGCAATGCTCTCCAGGTGGGATGCTAGGAAGCCAGTGTTACAGAAGTACAATGGCTATGGAAGATACCTAAAACCTTCCTATCAAAAATCTTGCAGCCTAGTCAGGGAGACAAGGTATATTCTATTTTATATCATAGCTTTATAGAAACATTTAAATATGTATATGTGTGTATATATATATAGGTGTGTGTGTGTACATATACACATATACACACATGCAATATATATATGTATATATATATGCAAATAAAAGTTCTAAGCAAAATGAAGTGAGTTCAGATGAGAGAGGGATCACTATTGTCTGCAGGTGGTGATGAAGTGACAAATGAGGAAATCAAAGAAGACTTTATGGAGGATACTGTAAACTTTCCTCCTGTATAACCACTCAGTGTAATTTTAAAATTGGTGGGGAGTCCCAGGAAGGTCTCACAAATACTGATGTATCACTGTAATTGAGTCGTTTTTCAGCTGTGTCCAACCCTTCATGACCCCATTTGGGGTTTTCTTGGCAAAGATATTGGAGTGGTTTGCCATTTCCCTTCTCCAGATCATTTAACAGATGAGGAAATTGAGGCAAACAGGGTTAAGTGACTTGCCCAAGGTCACACAGCCAGATTTGAACTCAGGAAAGTGAGTCTTCCTTCCCCCAGGCCCAGCACTCTCTCCACTGTACCACCTACCTCCCCAACGTATCACTATCCTCAGCCTATTGACATGTGAAACCAAAGAAGCAGCTTCAAAGAGCTTAGAAATAAGTTCCTCGTTGAGTACAGACCCCAGCAAAGTAGCAAACTAAAATCTTCTTTCAGTTAATTAGAGGCTGAAATAACAGTCAGTCCTACATCTGGATTTCAGCAGGAACCTAAGCTTTGCCAAATGCTTTTTCATTTCTGATCTCATTTTCACTAGATCCCCCTGAGCTACCCTAATTAGATGTGGCACCATGTGGCTTCCTATAGTGTTAAGAACAATCTGCTGGTAAGTTGTAACCACTTTCATAGTAAATGGAAATATTATGTGCCCTCTTGGAAGCCCAGCTGCTCAGAAGTTGGAGCTGATTGAGCTGTCCCAAACTGGATCAGATCCCCAGGTGGATGAAAAATGTATCCTCTCTAGTGATGAAGATGAAGGAGACCGGAGTACTCTGCTATACCCACTTCCCTTACAATCCTCTGTAGCCCGTGAGTTAGGTAGATAATACCTAGTGGCTTATAGTGGACAAGAGTGAGCTGAACACTTCCTCTTGCCCATTGCTGGAGCCATGCCTAATTTCATCAATATGGCAGACCAGGTAGCCTAGATTAGGGTGTGCGGTATAGGGTTGCTGACCTTGTCAGTGTTGGTTTTTTTTTTCTTCTCTATTTTGTACCTTTTAGTCAAGAGCATTTTGCTTTTGTCTGGGAAGGAGTCCAATATACCTTTACTGTTCTTTCCCAGGGCTACATGAACTCTAGCTCATACTGCCACATTCTGGTGGGCAGAGACCTAAAATTGCCTTCCCTTCCTGAGGGCATTGATACCCCTCACTCTTTGGTCAATAGACAGTTGACCAGGTCGGATGAGGCTACAGTAAGTGAGGCCCTCGATTGGATAGTGGTCTCTATGGGGGGCATCAACCCTAAGAAAATACATGATCTAGTCAGTTCAGTCAAGTTTGGGGAATAGGGACTTATAACAAATGGGCAGAACCCAGATAGCTCCGGAATCTGTAATAAGTTGGTGACACTCACTTTTACATAATATAAAAAGGTAGCTCAGAGGTTTACTGGATTCTTTAGTTTTTAGAGAACCTATATGCCACACATTGGTGTCCTGATGACCACCCTCACCCCAACCTTTTATCAGGTCATCCTCTATCTTTTTTTGAGTGGGACCTAGAATAGTATATAGCTCTAAAGACCTAAAGTGAGTTGTACAACCATCTGTCCTCCTAGGCCCTTATGATCCTGGGGAACTCAAGTTTTTGAAGGTTTCTGTTCATAAAAAAACTTAGCAGAGTCTTTGGCAGACACCAGACCAAATGAATGTTAAGTTTCTGGAGTTGCAAACTGCCCAAATTAGCCACTTGCTATATTCCTTTTTATTTTTATTTTTTTGAGGCAATCAAGGTTAAATGATTTGCCCAGGGTCACATAGCTAGTGACATTTGTCTGAGGCTGAATTTGAACTCAGGTCCCCTGACTCCAGGGCCAGTGCTCTATCCAATGTACCACCTCACTGTCCCAGTATACTGTTTTTGAAAAGCTATTACTTTAGTAGCACTGAGCTACTGAACAGATCACATAGGGTCATCAATCATCCTTCCTTCTGCATGGTCTGTTATGAATTAGTGACACAAGATGAATTTTCTAATAAGATATCACAGGTGGCTTCTATAATTAATAGAAATGATAAATTAAAAATTACATCCTTCTAGGTTCCATAGGTATTAGTGCCCTTCATGAATAGGTTGTAACTCTGCCAAGGACTGAGCCTTCAAGGCCAAGCTTTGATACCCTGCTCCTTCCACTAATCCAGTGGGTCCCCCCTATGAAAATCTGATTCCTGAGAAATACCATTTTGCCTGATTTATGGGTGTCTCTGCTTGCTGTGAGAGAGGCATATGAAATTGTAGGTCAGTGGTAACTAGTAATTAATCTGGTAACAGGAATTACCCAAATTAGAAGCAAAGGGTACCATAACAGGTGTATGAGAAAACCTTGAGGGATGGGTTGGATTCCTAGTCACTGTCCTCATATGAGTCTGGCCATGTGGTCTAGTACCTAGCTAGAACAGAATTGGACAATCAGAGGCTCTTCCCTTTGGGTTCAGCATCACTGGAAAAATTGTAAAAAATTGTTTTTGACAATTTATCAATTGGAAAATGGCTTGTATTCTTATAAATTTGACTCAGGTCTCTATATATTTGAGAAATGAGGCCAAAGACACTTGCTGTAAAGATTGTTTCCCAGCTTTCTGATTTCCTTCTAATTTTGGTTGCATTAATTTTGTTTGTACAAAACCTTTTTAATTTAATATAATCCAAATTCTCTATTTTACACTTCAGAATGCTCTCTATCTCTTGTTCAGTCACAAATTCTTTCCGAGGAGGTGTTGTCCAGGCCTGCTCTAGCCAGGCACTAGACCACATGACCAGACTCATTTCCAGTGACCGGGAATCCAACCCAACCCTCAAGGTTTTCTCATACCTGCTATGGAACCATAACTTTCAATTTGGGTAATTCATGTTATCAGATTAAAAACTGTAAACGTTTGTTTATGAAATATGCCAAAACCCAGCAGAGACACCATATTGTCTACATAACCAGGTTGGAGCCATTATGACAAGGGCAGTGGTCGGGAGTGGAACCATTATCAATCTGGGCATGAGAGCTGTGATGTCATGTTTGCTGGTGGGGGCACCACTCAGGTAATAATAAAAAAAGATGAATAGGGTTTTCTCTTTCAGCATTCATCTTTCCCCATCACCAGAATATATTTGAAGGAAACTGTTGAAACTGAAACTGGCCTTGTGTACTCACATCTGGAGAAGGGAATAGGGGAAAACAGTTTACAACTAAAATCAGAACTAACAAAGATCTATTTTGGAGGAGTGTTTTTCTTAACTCATAAGCTTTATCTGAATCCGATAGCCATCTGGCTATACGATGCATTCTGTGTGTCACATAGTCCCCAACTGATTTCTCTCCTATCCAACCTCTGTTGGTATCCTCAGATGAGAGAAGATGGTGGCAAAGGAGTTGTAGAAGAGTGAGATGGATGGGGCAGCAGTAGTCTCATTGGATTTTTCTTTGGAGCAAATTAGATCTTGATTTTTTATGGATCTGAGAAATTTAGTTCCATTCATTTCAATTTAACATGCATTTATTATGCACTTACTATGAGCATGGCACAGTGGATAGAGTGCCAGGCCTGGAGTCAGGAAGACTCCTTTTTGTGAGTTCAAATCCAGTTTCAGGTATTTACTAGCTGTGTGATCCTGAGCAAGTCACTTAACCCTGTTTGCCTCAGTTTCTTCATCTGTAAAATGAACTGGAGAAGGAAATGGCAAACCATTCCAGGAACTTTGCCAAGAAAATACCAAATAGGGTCATGAAGAGTCAGACATGATTAAAATGACTGAATAACTAAAGACATGGGGAGGATAAATCTATCCTCCACAACAGGGAAGGGCAAATAACATATTTGATGTGTAGAGGGTGAAAAAAAATAGTCATAATTTTTTTATGCCACTCTCCTGTTCAAAAACTTTCGATGACCCCCTATTGCCCCATAGTGAGCCAGATGGTGCTTTTAAAAACACCATTCTCAGAGAAGAATTTATGACCAAACTAGAGATAGCATTCTGAAATGTAAAATAGATCATTTTTATTATATTAGATTAAAAAGTTTTTCACAAACAAAATTAATGCAACCAAGATGAGAAGGAAAGAAGAAAACTGGGAAACAATCTTTACAGCTAATATCTCTGATAAAGGCCTCATTTCTCAAATATACAGAGAACTGAGTCAAATTTATAAGAATACAAGTCATTTCTCAATTGATAAATGGTCAAAAACTATAAACAAGCAGTTTTCAGATGAAGACATCAAAGCTATGTATAAGCATATAAAGAAGTGCTCTAAATCATTTTTGATTAGAGAAATGCGAATTAAAACAACTCTGAGGTATTACCTCACACCTATCAGATTGGCTAATATGAGAAAAAAGGAAAATTATTCATGTTGGAGGGTATGTGGGAAAACTGGAATACTAGTATACTGTTGGTGGATCTGTGAAGGCAAATTTTGGTACTATGTCCAAAGGGCAGCCAAACTGTGCATACCCTTTGATCCAGCAATACCACTACTAGGTCTGTATCCCAAAGAGACCACCAAAAAAAAAAGGAAAATTACCTACACATACAAAAATATTTATAGCAGTTCTTTTTGTGGTGGCAAAAAAAATTGTAAATTGAGGAGAGATACATAAATTGGAGAAAGACTGAACAAATTGTGATATATGAGTGTAATGAAATACTACCGTGCAATAAAAAATGATGAGCAAGCCGATTTCAGAAAAACCTGGGAAGACTTATATGAACTGTTGCAAAGTGAGATGAACAGAACCAGAACACTGCACACAGTAACATCAACATTGTACAATGATCAGCTATGAATGATTTAGCTCTTCTCAGTAATACGATTCAAGACAATTACAAAGGGCTCATGATGGAAAATGCTATCTCTATCCCAATACAGATGACTCTGCGTGCAGATCAAAGCATGCTGTTTTCACGTACTTTATTTTTTTCCTTTTGGCCCGTTTTTTCTTTCACAATTGTGAAACATGGAAATATGTTTTACATGATTGCACATATATAACTTATATTCAATTGCTTCTCATTTTAGGAAGAGGGGAGGGAAAGAAGGAGGGAGGAAAATTCAGAACTCAAAATCTTGTAAGAGTGAATGCTAAAAATTTTCATTACATATAATTGTTTTTTTTTAAATTTTCATTGACTTATTTACTTTTAGGTTACAAGATTCAGTTCCACAATCCCTTGAGTTTCAATTTTTCTCCCCTCCCTGCCCCCCCCCCCCACCATGGTGGTGTGCAATCATGTATAGGATCTGCAAATACTTTCACATCGTACAGTAGTCTGGTTGTATAGAAGAGTTGCATTACATATAATGGTAAAAAAAATAAAATAATATTAAAAAATACCTTCCTCACAGCAACTTTGTGAGATCAGTAATAATAATAGATGACATTTATACGGCACTTAAAGTTTTCATAAAGTAGAGTTAATTAGTGTCAGAGGTGGGATTCAGTCCCAGGTTTCTCCTGAGTACAAGGCCAGTCCTTTTTCTCTAACACACCACGCTGTCTCTACAGGAGAGAAAGCTCCAACTTCAAGGAGCTAAGTGACCAGGCCCGGCCAAAAGACTGGTAAAGAGTCTCAGAGCCGGGATTTTTACAAAGCGCTCACACTCTAAGTCTGATGCTCTCTCTCCACTTGCGGAAGAAAATAAATTGTTACTCTACATCATATTTTAGCAAATTTGATGTATTGTCATTGTTGTTCAGTTGTTTCAGTCATGTCCAACTTTTTGTGACCCCTTTCTTGGTTTTCCATTTCCTTCTCCATCTCATTTTACAGACCAGGAAACTGAGACAGAGTTAAATGACTTGCCTAGGGTCATATAACTAGCGAATGTCTGAGGTCAAATTTGAACTCATGTATTCTTGACTCTAAGCCTGACGATCTACCTAACTGTTATATATCCGCCCTTGATGCATTAGAAATGCTTTACTAATTAATCAATCAATTACTTGGAATACTGTTGACCATCATGGATTTTCCTTTTCTAGTCAAGACTCTCAACTTAAAAGCGAAGACTAGGGGTTTATAGAACTTTCCAAGAGACTTCTAGAGAGAGAATTCTAAGCAATTACCTCAAGACTACAAGGCTAACAATAAAGTTACAATTCAGGAACAGAGCGTTTATCTAACAGGATAGAAAAACAAGTCAAAATATATTTATGGCGTTGAATCATGACAAATCAGTAACATTTAACCTCAAGGACTCTAGGATAAGAGAGAGGCATTAGAAATTATGGAGATCCAAACAACTGTAAAATTAGTAGAATTAGAGGTATTTTGATTATTCAGTCAGTCAGCCAATAAGTATTTATTAATATGGTTATTATATGCCAGGAACATGCTAATGCTGATCATATTAAAAAAGGTCAAAAAAAAAAGTAGTTCCTTCCCTCAAAGAGCTTACATTCTAAATGGAGAAGAAATGTAAATGACGGTACATTCGACCAGACTATTGTTGGAATATTCTGGTTGAACCTAGTCATTTCAGCTATAGAATTAAACCTTTTCTTTCTACTTTGCCTGTAAATTTCAGTCTTGGATATTTTGATTTTTCACACTATACAAATCCAATACTATAAACTCATTCTCTTCACATTCAGTACCCTCCGATATGCACCACATTCAGTATTCTCCATAATCAGATCCCAACACATCTTTTCAAATTTATGGCTCACAATTCAATTCAATAAGCGTGTATTAAATGCCTACTATGTGTCAGGCAGGGAAGTTAAGCGGCAGAGTGGACAGAGCACTGGGCCCAGAGTCAGGAAGACTCATCTTTCATGAGTTCAAATCTAGCCTCAGACAGTTACTAGCTGTGAGACCCTGGGCAAGTCACTTCACCCTGTTTGCTCCAATTTCCTCATCTGTAAAATTATCAGGACTAGGAGATGAGAAACCACTCCAGTATCTTTGCCAAAAACTCCAGGTGGGATCATGAAGAGTCAGACATGCCTGAACGACAGAACAGCAAAAATGTGCAAACCATCAAGCTGAATGTTTCCTACTTACAGTCCATTAAATATCCTTTGTCCATTCCTACCTTCCTTTATACACATCCTTCTCTTCTATCTTTCCCCCATGCAAGTCCTAACCATCCTCGAAGCTAATTTTAAAGATCTTTTATTCCTTCCCTGACCTACTGGCCCACAGGTTGCTTCAGCCTGCTCATTAGATTCACACCCACTTACCCAACTAGACTTTTAAATTCTTTGAGGGAAGCAGCCCTTGTATCTTCATATATCTCATAGAATTTAGAGCTGAAAGACAATTACAGCTCATCTGGTCCAACTATTTCCTATAGATGAGGAATGTGGGGCCTCAAGGAGTTGCAATGAAGTCAGAACAAATATTTTAACCTAGGCCTTCTGATTCCAAGTTTAACATCTTCCCACTGTAAATAATGCCTTGGTGAAAGAGTGAACCACTGGCCATACTGGGAATCAGGAGAGTTTGGTTCAAATACTACTTCTGAGGCCTAGTAATGGTGTGACCTTGGACAAATCCAGTAACCTGCCTCAGTGTCCATGTTTGTAAAATGGGTACAATGATATTCATACTACTTACTTTGAAAGGCTCCAAGGACTTGATGCTGGCGAAGTGCTTTGCAAACTTTAAAGTCCTACAGCAAACACTAGACCCTCAACAAGTGTCTGACAGAAAGAACACTATAGGGATAGGACACTGGCCTGGGAGATTTCACATCCTGCCTCAGACACCAGCTGGATAACCTTAGGCAGGGTTACCTCTCTGCACCTCATTTCTAGCTTCTGCAAAATGAAGGATTGAGTCCGTGTATTCAGAAATCTCTGCTGGCTCTAAATTTATGGTCTAATTTGTGGTCTTGTTGTTTGCTATTCCCGGAGCTCCTCTGAAGCAGAAATGCTACAACAAGCCCACTCTCCAACATTCTACCTATTTCAACACTCCTCTCACCCTCCACTTTGAAGATTTTTGTTTTGCTTTTCTTCCTAACCCTAGAGGTAACCAGCGTCTGGAATATAGCAGGCACTTAATAAATGCATGCTTGTTGACTGGATGACTACGTGTCAACCTAGCCTCCCCACGAAGCAAGTTGTAGGGGAGGTCGCACCACGTGACCTCTAATGCTCCTCTTTCTTTCTGCCGGCCCGGCCGGGGTTGCTAGGCAACGGTAAACGCTGCAACTTGGAGCCGTTTGAGACCTTAGGACCCCGGACGGTCTAGTTCCCAGCGGCGGGAGGAGCGTACAGAGGGTAAGGGGAGGGCTGCGGGGGTGGACGGTGAGGGGAGATCGAGCGGGTCCGTGCTTCAGGATCACAACAGTTGTAATAAATTAAGAGAGCTGCAATAAATTCCGTGTCAGGTATGGAGGAGAGAGGAAAGGATTGGAAGGGCTCTGTCTGGGACCCTTCACCCAGAGAGAAAAAGTGCAAGATTTAGACTTACGGGCCTCCCGGTCCCCTCAGCCACCTACCCTTCTCCTTTCTGCCAGTTTCCCTAAAGCACAGGCTCGTTTCTTTCCGATCAGTGGGCAAATACCGTTTTTTCTATCTCCCTCAGGTAGCTTACATTCGGTGAAAGAGATCTGGAAATAAATAGGGACATGTAAGATGCATACCACATAGCTGGAGAGTAAACTTAGAGGAGAAGGCTCTTCTAGCAACTAGGGAGTGGGGAACAAGAAAGGAGCCATTTACAAGGTGGCATTGCGGCTTTCTCAAGGAAGCCTGGAATTGACTTTTTTTCTATTTATTTATTTTTAGTTTTCAACATTCACTTCTATAAATTTTAAATCCCTCCCCCACTTCCCATGATGGCATGCCATCTGATGTGGGCTCTACACATACATTCCTATTAAACACATTTTCACATTAGTCATGTTATGTAGAAGAATTGTAACGAATGGAAGAAACCATGAAAAAGAAAGAAAAAAGCAAAACAAAATAGAATAAAAAAAAGACTGATTCCATAGTTCTTTCTCTGATGTGGATGGCATTTTCCATCATGAGTCCTTTGGAATTGTTTTAGAAAGATCCTTGCATTGCTGAGAAGGGCTAAGCACACTGTGGCTTTTTCTGTGAACCAATGTTCTCCTGGTTCTGCTCACTTCGCTCAGCATCTGTTCAAAAGTCTTTCCAGGATTTTCTGAAGTCTGCTTGTTCATCATTTCTTATAGCACAATAGTATTTCATTACATTCATATACCACAGCTTTTTCAGCTATTCCCCATTTGATGAACATCCCCTCAGTTTCCAGTTCTTGGAACTGGAGCTACTCTAGAGGCAGCTAGGTGGCACAGTGAATAGAGCACTGGCCCTGGAGTCAGGAGGACCTGAGTTCAAATTCAGCCTCAGACATTTAACACTTACTAGTCGTGTAACATTGGGCAAGTCATTTAACCCCAACTGCCTTGCCCTCCCCCCTTGCAAAAAGAGCTGCTATGAATATTTTTGTATGCGTGGGTGGGTCTTTTTTCCCATTTTTATAATATCTTTGGGATATAGCTCTAGAAGGGATATTGCTGGATCAAAGGGTAAGCACATTTTTATAGCCCTTTGGGCATAGTTCCAAATTGCTCTCCCAGAATGGTTGGATCAGCTAACAGCTCCACCAAGTATGAATTAGTGTTCCAGCTTTCCCACATCTTCTCCGACATTTATCATTTACCTGTTTTGTCATGTTAGTCGATCTGATAGATGTGATGTTTTGATTTTTGATAGTGATTTAGAACATTTTTCCATGTGACTATAGATAGCTTTAATTTCTTCCTCTGAAAACTGCCTCTTTATATCCTTTGACCATTTATCAATTGGGGAATGCTTGTATTCTTGTAAGTTTTGACTCAGTTCTCTATATATTTTAGAAATGAGGGCTTTATCAGAGACACTAGTTGTAAAAATTCTTTCACCTGGGATTGATTTTAAGAAGTGGTGGGAATAAGAGAAGCTTCCCAGGACTGAGGGACAGCCAGTGCGAAGACTGGGACGATGGAGGGTGCCAAAAGATGGGGGATGGAACATCCAGTGAGAGGCCAGGTTGTGAAGAGTTTGAAGTGCTAAACAGGAACCCTCCAGTTGGATCCTGGAGGTACTTTCCCTTCCATCTTCACCTGGCACAGGATAGATTTAGTCACTTCCTCATGGATCTCATCATTTCTCTCCTCCACATTTCTAATGTCTCCGGCACAGATCAACATTGCTGGCTTTTCCAGGTAAAATTTCATCCTGCCTCTGGTTCGCTGTTTCCTAAACAAGGAAGGAAAATTTGCTCTGATACAGCAACAGGTGGGCTTAAGGGACAGATAAGCCCTGACCTGGGGCAGTCTTGTAGTCTCTTACCCGACTCATCCAGTTAGTTAGTGGACAATTCCTGTCCCTGTCTCTGTAAGAACTCTCCCACCCTAGTTCAAACCATCTCTTCTCAACCATATTTTTTTTAAAAAAATAGCATTTTATTTTTCTTCCCAATTACATGTCAAGACAATTTTTGGCATTCATTTTTACAAGATCTTCAGTTCCAAATTTTTCTCCCTCTCTCCTTCTCCTTCCCTCTTCCAAAACTGGTAGGCAATTTGATATAGGTTATATATATGCTATCGTGTAAAACATTTTCATATTAGTCATAGTTGTGAAAGAAGAAATAGATCAAAAGGATAAAAACCACAAAAAAAGGATAAAGTAAATGAAAAACAGATTTTTCAATCTGTATCGAGTCCATCAGTTTTTTATCTGGATGTGGATAGCACTTTCCTTTCTGAGTCCTATGTACTTGTCTTAGATCATTATGTTGCTAAGAGTTGAGTCATTCATAGTTAATCATCCCACAATATTGCTGATATTGTATACAATATTTTCCTGGTTCTGCTCATTTTACTTTGCATCAGTTTGTACAAGTCTTTCCAAGTTTTTCTGAAATCTTCCTTTTCATCATTTCTTTTTGCACAATTCCATTACATTCCTATACCACAGTTTATTCATCCATTCCCCAATTGATGAGCATCCCCTCAATTTCCAATATTTTGTCACCACGAAAAGGGCTGCTATAAATATTTTTGCACAAGTAGGGCCTTTTCCCCTTTTTTTATAATCTCATTGGGATACAGACCTATCAACCAGACTCTTTTCAATAGCCTATCCTCTCTATAATCCCTGATTCAAGCCAATGTTTTATCTAATCTCTTTAAGGGACCTTTAGTAATGTTCTGTTGCCTTCCAATGCCTTCTGATCCTGGCATTCAAAGCCTTCTACAGTATGGCTCCAATTTACCTATTAGATCTTATCTTAGACTATTTCCCTTTCACATACTCTACATTACCAACAAATTAGACTGCTCTGAATCCCCTGCTCTCATCCTGAACATTTTTATCTCCCTGCTTTTGCTCAGGCTGATGCCTATGTCTGGAAAAGACTCTCTTTCTCTATTTCCATTTGTTAAAATCATTTCTTCAAGACCAAGCTCAGATGCTACCCTCTACCCAACCCCTTCTAGTTCTCTGTCCCACCCCCATATCCCCATGGAAGTTAATCATTCTCTTTACAGATTTCTCATAGCCCTTTGCCCAAACCTCTCTATACTTCTTGTCTCTTCTTTGCATCGCCTCCTGATCTCTGCCTCCCAGAATCCTCAGCTTCCTTCTGAGCTCACTTAGCTCAAATGCCACCTCATACAGGAGGCCTTCCGTGATCCACTCAGCTACAAGCTACACTCCCCCCCCTCCCCATTATCCTCTGTTATACTTATCTTGCATGTATGCCATTAATACTTATATGTATGTACTGTTGTTTTGATAAAATATAAGTTCCTCAGTATCAGTTTATATTGAGGGAGCTATATCTTTTCTTCATATCCCTAACACCTAGCACAATGCTCTGCATAATAACAATAGTAGTGATAATAGCTAACATTTATTAAGCACCTAATGTGTTCCAGGCACTGTGCAAAGCACTTCACAATTATTGTCTTCATTTGACCCTTACAACAACCCTGGGAGGTAGGTGTTATTATTATCTTTATTTTTTAGGTGAGGAAACTGGGACAAAAAGAGGAAGTGACTTGCCTAGGCTCACACAGCTAGCAAGTGTAGGAGTCTGGATTTGAACTCAGGTCTTCTTAACTCCAGGTGCCACCACACATAGTAGATCTTAATAAATACCTGTGTTTTGATTATTCTCACTTTCCTTTGCATCATAGTTATTAGTGGACATTTCTTCTCTCTCCCCCACATTAGACTGTAAAATCTTGGAGGTTAAAGTTTATTTTATATATCAATATATATTTTATATAGAATATATACAACTGCATTTTATATAAATTTATATTTATCTTTGAACCACTAGCTGCTATCACATTGTCTTGCACAGCACCGAATCAGTGTTTGTTGGCCGAATGTTTGACCTTTCTTTGGTGGGCCCACTGCCTGGTTGTGAACCACTTCACTGTGGATTCCTGGACAGACTGATTCATTCATCTTGCAAATTAAGCATTTATTGGGGAAAGTCAGAGTGCCCAAGGAATTTGTAATTTCCTGGGATGGAAATACATGGGAGCAAGGCTACTGTTCTCTCCAATTTCTTCAGGACCACAAGTATTCTCTCCCAGATTTTCTTTGAGGAAAACCATCACCTCTGTACCACCCTTCCCCTCTTACTTCATTTTCCAAAATAGAGTGCACTAATATCCATGGAGGTATGCAAGATGATCTGGACAGCATTAAAAAGATAAATTTATTTTATATTTATTTTAATTAGCATTATTTCTAATATAAAATATTAGAATTTCTATTTCTATTCATTATTTATATTTTAAAATTAATACATTAAGCTTTCCTAATCTTTAATATATGGATTGATACCAGTACCCTCAATTTGTTTTCTCTGTAGTATCAAATATTAGGTATCCTGAGGGAATACTGGTGTGCTAGTAAATGTTTAACAGCTGGCTCACTGAAAACGTGGGAATGTATGTGTATTCACTTTGAGAACTAGATTTTCTTAGGTTTAATCTCCATTATTAATATTTTCCCCATCACTTTATTAATTCTACTGGCCAATCCCTATTGGGAGCCACTGGAACTGAGTACAAGACTAACATGGTGAGAGCTACATTTAAAGAAAATCTCTTTGTCAGAAATACGTAGGACAGATTGGGGTGGAGAGACACTTGAAGCAGACGACCTTTTTCCATAACCTAGATGAGAGATGGAGAGGGCCGAACAGAGGTGATGGCTATGTGAGTAGAGAGAAGGCATTGGATGCTAGAGGAGATACGGAGGTAGAAATGGCAAGATTTGGCAAATAATTGTATATATGGATCAAGGGGGAAAAGCTAAAGATAATGCCAAGGTCGTGAACCAGGGAGATTAGAAGATTAGTGATGCCTTTGACAGAAATAGGAAAGTTTACAAGAGGATAAGATTTAGGGGAAAAGATAATGAATTTTGTTTTTGATGTGTTGATTTCATGATGCCACTAAGACCTGAACTTTGAAATGTCCAATAGATAACTGATGATTGCAGAGAGATTAGGGCTGGATATGTAGCTCTGTTAGGAATATGTGTAGATATAAAGTGGGGGGGGGAGAGAGAGGGGAGGGGAGGGGAGGGGAGAAGAGGAGAGAAGGGAAGATCTAAGCCAGAGCATTAGAGCACACCCTCAGAGTGTATCACATTGGATGAGAATGACCCAGCAAAGGAGACCGTGGGGGTGATTGGACAAGTGGAAGGAAAATCAAAGCTTGGCAGATTTTTTTTTTCCACTCTGGGTTATCTGACTTAGGCTGTAAAGTCCTCCAAGGCTGGGAAAATATCTGTCATTCTTTCAGGACACTAGCCTGGGGCATTGTGTCTACAAGTGAGGAATCTCACCCCTAGGCATTTACTTCTGAGAAATGAGATTCTGACCCCTCCTTTTATGAGGCTGACCAGCGAGTTTGTGAGAATTGTGAGAATGGGGCTAATTTGGGCCCATGAATGCAGGCGAGCTAGCCCTTAACTTGGGCTGTCTGGGGCACTGTCATGCTTAGATTTTAAATGTCCCCTCTGTCTCTCTTCTGAGGAGGGCACAATGTGGCTGTTGTCAGATACTACTATCATTGGCCTGGGAAACTTTAAGTTATGAAACTGAAGCTTTAAAAACAGTATCTCTGCAAAAGTAGTTTTTGCCCTGAAAGCAACTCTGTTCTGTTAAGCCTGCTGATATCCATAGAAACCATTGACTCTTAGAATAATTGTCTCAAAAGGGGAGCTTTGTGAGATCCTATAGGACAGGGAATAGGTGCCATGTTTTGGCGCCATTTTATTTATTTTTAAAGAATTGATGTCTTTGTGACAAAAGAAAGAAGAAAATAATTTTGACATTAATTTCCATATATCCTTGGCTCTCCCCTAGTGAGATAATATGATAATTGGGGATAGATTGCTGGACTCAGAGTTAGGAAGACCTGGATTTGGATCTCATTGCCAACATTGGACAAGTCATTTAACCATGAAAGTCAGCCTTAGTTTCCCCATCTGTAAAATGGAAATAATAATAGCGCCTCCCTTACAGGGATGTTTCTTGGATCAAATTAGAAAATATACAGTGAATAGAGCACTGGCCCTGGAGTCAGGAAGACCTGAGTTTGAATCCGGCCTCAGACACTTAACACAAAAACTAGCCGTGTGACCTTGGGCAAGTCACTTAACCCCAATTGCCCTCCAAAAAAAAGCAAAAACAAAAAAAAGCAAATATATTCAATGCACTTTGCAGTGCACTTAAAGTGATATTTAAGGCTAGCTATTATTAAACTCTCTGAACCACAGCTTATTCATCTGTAGAATGGAAATAATAATAGTCTCTCTCTTTCAGGGCTGTTATGAGAATGGTAAGATCCTAGATCTAAAGCTGGAGCAAACCTTTTTTTGTTGTGAGTCATTTCAGTCATGTCTGACTCTTCGTGACCCCATTTGGGCTTTTCTTGGCAGATACTGGAGTGGTTTGCCATTTCCTTCTCTAGCTCACACTGAAGTTCAGAGAAATTTAAGTGATTCGTCCATTCAGTCAATAAACATATATGTTTTATTTTGGTTTGGTTTTTTTGCTTTTTGGAGTGGGGAAGGCAGGGCAATTGGGGTTAAGTGACTTGCCCAAGGTCACACGACTAGTAAGTGTTAGGTGTCTGAGGCTGGATTTGAACTCAGGTCCTTCTGGTTCCAGAGCTGGTGCCGCCTAGCCACCCAATAAACATATATGAAATGCCTACTATGTACCAGGCACTGTCTGTAAGGAAAATTCCATTGCATCTACCCGGTCACAAGTCTGGGGGCGCTAACGTGACAGCCTGGGGCCTGGGTAGAGGCCCTC
>CM053584.1:162655335-162684503 GCA_028627135.1 Pseudochirops cupreus | reverse complement strand
AAGAACTGTCCTAAGTCTTATGGATACAAAAAGAAGCAAAAGACAGTCCCTGCCCTGAAGGAGCTCACAGTCTAACAGGAGAGAGAACATGCAAGCTACTGTATATAAACAATCTATAACGATAATTGGAGATGATCAACAGAACCAGTGTTAGGGGCAGCCTGGTAGCACAGTGGATAGAGCACCAGGCCTGAAGTTAGGCTACCCCGAGTTCAAATCTGGCCTCAGATACTTCTAGCTGTATGACCCTGGCCAAGTCACTTAACCCTGTTTGCCTCAGTTACTCATCCAGCATCTTTGTCAAGAAAAATCCCAAAATGGGGTCACAGGAATCGAACACAATTGAAATGACTGAACACATACACACACAAGATGAGCTGGAGAGGGAAATGGCAAACCAGTCCAGTATCTTTGCCAAGAAAATCCCAAATGGGGCCAGGAAGAGCCAGACTTAAATGACTGAACAAAAGGATTAAGGGGGATCAGGAAAAGCAGCCTGTAGAACAGTGGTTCTCAACCTATAGGTCGCGACCCCTTTGGGGATCGAACCACCCTTTCACAGGGGTCACCTATGACCATCGAAAAACACATATTTCTCATGGTCTTAAGAACCGAGACAAGGCTCCTCTATCTGTCTCCAGGCAGGTCCGCCCACATGCAGATACGCCCACATACGGGTCACGGCATTAGGAAGGTTGAGAACCACTGCTGTAGAGGGTGGTATTTTAGCTGGAATTTAAGGAAATCAAGGAGGTAGAAATGAGGAGGGACAGTATTTTAGGCGTGGAGGACAGCCCGTGAAAATGCCCATTCAGGAGCCGGGGTGTCGGTGGGAGGAGTCATTGCATCTCAGAGTGCGTGGGCAGAGAAGGATGAAATAAGGTGTAAGAAGACTGAAAAAATGAGGGGGGGGGCGAAGGGGAGCTTAGCAAGAATTTGGTACACCAGACTGAGGATTTTGTCTCTGACCTTGAAGGTGGCAGGGACCCCCTGGAGTTTACTGAGGTGGAGGGAGGTGGGAGGGACCATGGTCAGAACTCTGCTTTAGGGACATGGGTTTGACAGGTCTCTGGAGGAAGGACTGAGACAGTTGTGTCCAGGAGACCCACCAGCAGCCTGCTGTAAAAATCCAGAAGTGAGGTGATACGGTCTTCACCAGAGTGGTAGCTGGCTGTATCAGAGGAGAGAGAGGAATATTAAGAGATGTTTCAAAGATTAATTGACAGGCTTGGGCAACAGATTAGATATTGGCAGGGAGGGTGAAGGAGGATGAAGTAGCAAGAATGCCCCAGTCACAAAGCTAGTGTCTGAGGTAGGATTTGAACCTGTCTTCCTGACTCCAATCCATTACACTCTGATGTCTCTCAAATCCAATGGGATAACGTATGTAAAGCATTTTGTCGCTGTTCACTATTCTTATTACTTACATATAAGATAAAAGATTTGTGATTTCTTCAGTATGAGAACTCTCTCTACCAAGCCACAGGTTTTTAAGTGATGGACCTACCCACACCTGCTCAGGAAAATCAGACTCTTGACTACACAGCTAATAAGTGTCAGGAGGTTCAAATCCTTTGAACCCAGGCCTTCCTTGAGCCAATTCTGATATTCTATCCACTACTTCACTTCCATTTAAAACAAATTAGAATAACCTGCAATTGCGGGGCAATGAGGTGGCACAATGGATAGAGTACTGACCCTGGAGTCAAGAGAATCTGAGTTCAAGTTCAGCCTCAGATGTTGACTAGTTGTGTGACCCTGGGCAAGTCACTTAACCCTGATTACATGAAAGAGAGGGAGAGAGAGAGAGAGAGAGAGAGAGAGAAAGGGAGGGAGGGAAGAAGGAAGGAAGGAAGGAAGGAAGGAAGGAAGGAAGGAAGGAAGGAAGGAAGGAAAGAAGGAAGGAAGAAATTAAACATCCTATAATTGGTGTTTTGGTGTTTCCTCCCTCCTGGATCCATTGCTGCTTCTCCGAAGCATGAAGCTTCAAATACAGGAATCCTGGGTTCTTGTTCTAGGTCTGACATATATGATTGTGTGACCTTAATAAGGTCATTTATCCTCTTTGGGCCCTCAGTTCCTTCATTTTGTAAAATAAGTTTAAACTGTTTCTTAAGGTCTTTTTCAGTTCTGAAAATCTGTGATTCTTGAGTAGCACATGGTGATTTCATCACCTTTGGCTAATAGCTATGTGACTCCAGTCACTAAATCTATTTGTGCCTTGATTTCTTCATCTGTGAAATGGCAGCAAACAGTCGATCAGAGCACCAGATCTGGAGTCAGGAAGATGTAACTTCACCCTGGGCAAGTAATTTTCTCTCTGTCGACCTCCATTTCCTAATCCATAAAACAGGCATAATAATAGCACCTACTTTCTAAAGTTGTTTTGAGGATACAATGAGGTAATATTTGTAAAATGTTTTGCAAACCTTAAAGTGCTATTCAAATGCTACCTATAATAAAAATTATTATTATTAAATGAGATAACATTTGCATTTGCAAAAAAAACCCTTCTATAAATGTGATCATCATCAAGGTATCCTCTGGCACCTCCTACCCACGCTCCTGCCTTCCTTGGGAGGTGTTCTGATTCATTCTCTATTTTTCTAGCACCTTCCCTCTGTTGATTATTTCCAAGTCCTTGAGGGCTCACGGTCTTTTGTGTTTCTTTGTATCCCCAGTCCTTAGCGCACTGTCTGGTACATAGTTGATGCTTAACGAATGATTATTAACTAACTGACTCACCATCATATCCCTGAAAGTAGCCCAGGGATTCAGGAACTAATATCTATCATATGAGTTTTCTGGGCCCATGGCTAGCGATGTCCTCGGCTCATTGCCCACTTCACGACTGAAGGACAGCTCCCTCAGAGGGCTGAAACCAGGCAGAGGTAAGCCACCACACCTCAGTTCATTTGGCCTCTTCAAAACCACTGTTCCCAGGTTTAGTTGGAATAATGCATGTTATAGACTACATGTGATCCCAGAACAGAATCTTCCTTTATCTTCCCAACTGGCAGTGATTTCTCTCTTATCTGACCTCAGTTCTTTATATGGCTCTTATTAGAAATATTGAAGTTTGTGTTTTGTGGAAGCATATTAAAAACCAATATAGTTTACTATAGGAAAAAAATTCTCTAATCAAAAAGAGTCTTTTCAAACTTGTCTCCTTTGGAAGGTGGGTTGTCAGGAATACAAGGCCTTTCTTAGGGAGATGCATTAAGGGTGTAAAACAAATTTAATTCCAGTCTGGTTCAAATCCTTGTCTTCCCCATCCCCTGAAGAAGGTACTTGTTTCCAATCAGTAAAAACTGAGATATTGATCACTGAGAAGAGACACCCTTGTTGTCCTTGAGAGGAATTGGCAAGGAAGGAATTGAATGGTGACTTGCTCTGGAATGTTAAGACAAAACTGTATTTTAACATATTTTTCCTTGTTTAAGATTCCTGTAAATGTTATCTCAAATCAGCTTGTGGTGGAAGTGTGTGTTTGTGTGTGTGTGTGTGTGCGTGTTTGTGTTTGTGTGTGTGTGTGTGTGTGTGTGTAATATGACAATTTGCATATTTCTCCCACTAAACTAGAAATGCTTGGATATTAGATTGACGTTAAATTAAATAAAAATTGTCTCTTGCAAACTTGTGCCTGAGGTGCAGAGGGCAGTATTAATATTTTTCAGCAACTTCTAATATGTATTCTGTGTCTGTATTTTCTCCTTCCCCTTCTCCCCAACTCGATTCTAAGTACCTTTGGAAGATCTCCTTTTCTGTGTATCTATATGTCTTCCCCATTGGCAGACACAGTGGATTATGCAAGTTGTTTAGTTGTTTTCAGCTGTGTCCAACTCTTCATGACCCTGTTTGGGGTTTTCTTGGCAAAGATACTGGTGTGATTTGCCATTTCCTTCTCCAGCTTACTTTACAGATGAGGAAACTGAGGTAAACAAAGTAAAGTGACTTGTTCAGGGTCACACAGCTAGTAAGTGTCTGAGGTCACATTTGAATTCAGGAAGGTGAGTCTTTCTGACTCCAGGCTCAGCACTCTGTTGCCTAGACACATGCAATCAAGACCTTAAACTCTTTCTGTCCAAAATACAACTCAATTTCTATGACCTTATACTGGTTCTTTCTTCTGTCTTCACTATTTCTATCAGGGGCACCCTCATTTATATTTTAAACCTGATGTAGAAGGAGCAATATCCTAACGCCCCACCTCATTCAGGTTAAGTTAGTTTTTCCATATAAGAAATTGAAACCATCTTCTCAATGGCCCACAGACATCTCAAACTCAATAAGCCTGAAACTGAACTCGTTTTCTTTCCCCAATGGTTCCCCTCTTCCTAACTTCCTTATTAATGTTGTACTGTTACTTTTAGCTACCACCATGGAGATAGTCTATGTGTATGTGAAGAAACGCAGCGAGTTTGGAAAGCAGTGCAATTTCAGCGACCGACAGGCGGAGCTGAGCATCGACATCGCACCCAATCCAGAGCTTACTGAACAGTTCATCGTACGGGATCCTGTGGACAGAGGCATTCAGTGTTCCTATGACATGTCAGAACATGAGGTAGCATCTCTCCCCATTGTGAATCAGGGGTCCAGTGGAAGGGGTGGTGGGATAATCATGCTGACTTGGGGAGATGGGGAGAATGGAGAGCCAGCAACGTCACTTCTTCTCTTCTAATTCCATGTGCCCATTCCCATAAATGATTGTCGTGGAGATCCCCTATCCCACCCACCTCTCAGGAGAGGGAGTCTTGAACTTCCCTACAGGGTTTTTGTTGAAGCAACTCAGTGTTTGTTTGTTTTTTAATTAATGATGCCTTTTAAATAAAACATAATAACTTCTCAGCATATTCCAATTCCCACACACTGAACCCTCCCTTAGGGTTGGGGACAGGAGCTGTACTTATGATTTCACTGGTACAGGAAGATCCCTGGCGAAGAACCTCCCTCCATCAGTGAAGATCAGCACATTTTCTGTAATTTATGATCTTAGAAAGTTGCTTAGAATATTAAAAGGTTAAATGATTTTCCCAGTATCACAAAGCCAGAGTGTGTCAAAGGAAGTACTTGAACTCAGATCCTTCAGGCTTTGAGGCCAGTTTTCTATCCACTGCTCTATACCACCAAAGAAAGTCACTAAAGGAAACCAAACAATAAAGTAACCATGTCAAACCGCCCATGCGAAATGTCTGCCCTGGTCGTAGTAGGAAGGAAGGCTTTTTGTTGCATCCTTTTTCCTTCCGAACCAAGAATGTTCATTGCATTATTAGCTGCCTTTTAATGTTTTCACTTGGCATTGCTGTTGTTGTCATGTAAATTGTTCTTCTGGTTCTGCTTCTTTGCTCTTGTGGGGGAATTCTCTTCATCTTCTGGAAAAAGCATACCCATCATCAGGGGTCGAATGACTGTGGGTCAAAGAAGGGAGACCAAAATGAAAGAGATTTATTGGCACACTAAGTAATCTGCCCTTACTGATAACGAATATTTTATTTTTGTAACATTTCAGAAGCACTCAGAGTCCTAACCAATTATCAACATTCTGGGGATTCTTAGGATGGGAAAGTAAAGCATTTCATAGGAGATGGAAGGATAGAGAAAGAAGGGGACCAGTCAAGGGAGAAAAGGGGGTGGGGGTGGGTTGGAATGCAAGTGGAAGGATTTATAATCTGAAAAAGAAAACATTTCCTGTTCAAGGGCAGGAGACCAGAGAAAGAGACCAAATGCTTTTATAGTCATGAAAGCAGTCCTTTCAGACAAAACAGCAGGGTCTCTTATTTAAGGACAGCAAATAGTTGTTACAGCAGTGGAAGAGACCATCTGCTTTACCATGTCCTTTCATAGGAGCTGGGGACTTTTGAATATTAGGCCACCAGGTGGTTGGGGGATTTCTACATTGTTAGTTCATCAAGATGTAATGAAATTATTGTAGTTTCTAGTTTTCTCTCACATTCTGCATGATTCCATATGTCTTCCAATGTTTGTTTTTTAAATTTCTCATTTCTTACAGCTCAATAATATCCCATACACCAGAATAAAAAAATGTTCACTATAGCATATATCATAATTTGTTTCCCAGTGACGGGCACCCCTTTGATTCTAGTTTTTCAAATGGGCTTGTGCTACAACAAAGTGATCCTTTTATTCTTCCAGAATTGATTCCCTATATCACTCGCCAGAGAAGCTCAACACTACCACATATGTTTATTATATAAGGAACCTTTCTTTCTATCTCTGACCTCCTTGGGTTGCATGTCCAGTATAAGGATCACTGAGTCCAAGGAAATGAACAGTTTAGTGAACTTTCTCCCATAATTCCAAATTATTATTTAGAATGCATGATTGAATGGGTTCACAGCTCTATGCAGTATTAGTGTGTGTGTCTTCCCATAGCCTCTCCAAAATTGACTGCTTCCATCTTTTGGTCATATTTGCCATTTTGATAGACATGAGACAAAACTGAAACTGGGTGTTTTGTTTTTGTTTTGTTTTGTTTTGTTTTTACTTTCTCTCTTGCATTTTATAGGTCAACACAGAGAGATTTGAGATGGAGACCCAAGGAATTAATCACGAAGAAGGAGGCTGGCCCAAAGATGTGAACCCACAAGACTTGGAGCAGACCATCCGATTCAGGAAGAAAGTGGAAAAGGATGAGAATTATATCAATGTCATCATGCAGCTTGGTTATGTGAGGCAACAAGTTCTTTTTTTCTGCTCTCTTCCCAACCCATCCTCCACCCGACCCTATCCTAAGAGATGGTCAGATTTAGCAGGAAAAAAGAACTCCATAATAAATTTTAATGGAGGGAGCCCCATTCCTTCAAAGATGACTCTAAACCCTGCAGGGGTACTCTTCCCCTACGGGGACCACAATCAATCAACAAACCTAATTGATTAAGCCACTACCATGTGCTGGGAACTATGTTAGAAGCTACTATACAAATAGAGAAGTGATGCAGTTCCTGCCCTCAAGGAGTTTACATTTGTAGTGGCAACCACACTGGCATACCCAGGATGGGTGCTAGCACAAGTTCTTAGATCTGCTTTATTAGAAAAGATAGCTGTTTAAGGGGTCAACAATCTTTTTAAATTATATTCACAAGTTCAGGGGAAAAATCAGCACCCTAAACTTCAGAGAAAATGCTAACAGAGAAAATACAGAAAATAAAAGCAGAGAGATAAAGACCAACAGACAGGGCTTCTAACTGTTTGAGAAATTAGCACAGATCAACAGACAGATCCAACTGTCTGACCAAGGCAATACATACATAGTTACCAGAGAGAGAAGCACCAACATCTAGATTTTTCAAAGCCGGGGCCTCCTTAACAACTACCCAGAGTCTCTTCTGGCCCAATCACAAGAACACTCTTCTAATGAGTAAGCCCCAAAGCAAAATGCTAACCTCAGAATATATATATACCCTTTTTAGAGCCAGAGGGCATCACAACCCTTGTGACTGAGTGCCTAAATAGAAATGAACAAGAGGTGTGAAAGCCTTCCCATAAGTGAACCTCCCCTAAGCAAGCTTCCTTTAATGGGCCCCACGTGAGGCCTGTTAATGGGCAGGGAAGATCTTATATCCCATTAACATTTCAACATTCTACTGGGGAAAATATAATATGTTCACAGATAGTAAATACAGATTATACACAAAATAAATACACCAGCCAGCCATAGTGGCACATACCTATAATCCAATTTATGAGGAGACTGACTGAGGCTGTTGAATCTCTGGAGCTCTAGAGTTCTGAGCTACAGTGGGCTAAGCTGATTAGGTATTCACACTAACTTCAGAATCAATATGGTGAGTCCCCAAGAAGTGTATAGGTAAAGAGTTGGGTTGCCCAGATCATTGCCCAAAGTGTGGCAGAGGAGAGTAGGCCAAAGTTCTCATGTCATGCCAGTCAGTAATGGGATTTGGCTTTGAGAAACTCCTGCACTTAGCCTGAGTGAGACAGTGAGACCTAGTCTTTAAATCAGAGAGGGAGGAAGGGAATGAAGGAAGAAAGGAATGGAGGGAGGGGGAAATAAAGGAAAGAAGGAAAGGGAAGGGAGGAAGGAAGAAAAAGAGGAAAGAAGGAAGAAAGAAAAGGAAGGAGAGAGAGAGGGAGGAAGGAAAGAAAAAAGAAGGAAGGAAAGAGGGAAAGAAGGAAGGAAAAAGAGTGAGAAAGAGAAGAAGGAAAGGAGAGAGGGAGGAAGAAAGAAAAGAGGGAGAGAAAGAGAGAAGAAGTAAAGAAGGAGGGAAGGAGGGAAAGAAGGAAGGAAGGGACGTCTTAATTCTCATGTAGTTACTCCACTCTTCAGGAACCAGACCTAGATATTCTCTCTTTCTTCTCCCTCCTTTGCTCCTTTCTCAGCAGCTAGAAGATCTCCAAGGTGCACTATACAATGTCCTAAATAGTTTCTGATCATCCTGACCATGAAATCCTCCCCATCTGCCCCACCTTCTTTACCCCTTCACTTTAGACTCTTTTTTCTTCAAAATCTGAGCAGTCAGAAAAGAACAACGGAAGCTGTTCTCCCCTTGTCCCAGGTGATGGAGCACTGCATTAAACAGAACAACGCCATTGATATTTATGGGGAGTATTTTGATGAAGAGGATGTAGTAGAAGTGTCTGATGAGGTTCTTTCAGCCAAAACTATCAACGTTTTCAGGTATCCACAGTTGGGCCAGGTCTCTGCCTGATCTTGGGCCTTACCTCACAGCCCCTCCAGGGACAAGATGCTCCCAGGGGGTAGGGACCCCTCACCAGTCAGTCAAAGCTTGATGAGACCCTTGACTAAGAACCATGTGTCACAGGATTTAGAGCTAGTACAATTGCCTCATCTTACAGAGGAGGAAGTTGAGACCCGGAGAGCTGAAATCTTTTGCCCAGGGTCACACAATCATTTAAATGTCCTAAGGCAGGATTTGAACTAAGGTCTTCCTAACTCCAGGTCTAGCACCCGGTCTAAGATGGCACTTGGCATTGGAAGGACAAAATGACAGTTCCCATCCCTGGAGAATACAGGCTAAATTGAGATGAGGGGGCAGAATAAATATGCAAAGGCTTTAAGGGCACAGAGAAAGCAATTTATAAGCAGCAAACAGGAAACGGCGTGGGGCTTGGAGTCAGAAGCCCCAAATTCAAACCCTAGAGCTGTGTGTCAACAGTAAAGCAAGGCACATCAGCTTTCATGACTTGGTTTCCTCCTCTGTCAAAATTAAGGGTTCGGGGCAGCTAGGTAGCTTAGTGGATAGAGCGCCAGCTGGGGAGTCGGAGAACCTGAATTCAAATCCAACTTCAGATACTTATTAGATATGTGTAAATCCCCTAACTCCATTGCCTCCTGAAAAAAAAATGAAGGGATTGTACTGGATTGGAGTTTTTTAACCCTTTTAAGTGCCATGGACCCCTTTGGCAGTGTGGTGAAAAGCCTGTGGATCCCTTCTCAGAAGAATATTCATAAATACATTAAACGAAATACACAGAACAACAAAAGAAACCAGTTGTATTGAAATATAATTATCAAAAAAAAATTTTTTTAAACGAAGTTCATGGGCACCAAGGTTAAGAACCCATGGTCTACATAAATTCTAAGGCCCCTTATCATTATCATTTAAAGTCCAGGGAAAGGCTTACCAGACTCCTCGAAATGCTGTAGTGACCTAAGTTGGGAGGCTATGTGGAGCTGTTAAAAGGGTGCTGAATTTGGAGCATGTGGACCTGGGTTTGAATCCTGACTTTATTACTTACTCTTTATGTGACCTTGGTCAAGTCATAGCCTTTTTGAACCTTGCTCTTCTCTCTGTGCTAAAAAAAAACTGTAATCATAATAATGACAAAATATATAGCATTTAAAAACTTACAAAGTACTTCACAGAAATTATCTTATTTGATCCTCATAACTCTGTGAGGTAGGTATTACAGGTAGTATTATCCCAATTTTACATTTGAGAAAAATGATGTTCAAAGAAGTGATCATACAGCTAGAAAGAATCTGAGTGGCATATGAACCTAAGTCTTTGTCTCCAGGGCCTACGCTCTAGTCTCTTTTCCATTAGACTGGATTATCACACGTCCAGACCCCTTGTTTTAGACAAGGTTCTTAATTTAGAACCCATAAATGTGCTGTTTTAAAAATATTTTGATAACTACATTATAATTTAATTAGTTTCCTTTGTAATCCTAATATTTTATAATATGCATTTAAAAATATTCTTCTGAGAAGGAGTCCATAGGTTTCAGCAGACACAGAAAAGATTTTAGTCCTCTTACCTCTAAATCTATACTCTTGTGGTAAAGATTAAGATTATAATTGAGATTCTAGAGGTATTCATGTATGTGCATATGGATGCTCAGATTTATTTTAAAAATTTATTAATTTTTAAAAATAATTAATTGATAATATATTTAATACTATAATTTATTTTCTATAATGTATAATTAAATAATAAATAGGGTTATTAAATAATTAAATGAATAATTGATTTATTTAAAAATTTATTGAGTGCCTATTCAATAAACATTCAAGTCATTGGCTAGGTGCTATGGAAGATATAGAAAACATGGCCCTAGCCCTCAGATAACTTAAAACCTTATTCGGAAATAATTGTCTGACAAGATAGGAAAATGAGATCCAGTAAATACTATTGGGATCTGATACTTCCTAGCTGCGTGACCCTGGACAAGTCACTTAACCCTATTTGCCTCAGTTTTCTCAGCTGTCAAATGAGCTGGAGAAGGAAATGGCAAACCATTGCAGTATCTTTGCCAAGAAAACCCCAAATGGAGTTATGAAGAGTCAGATATGACTGAAATGACAGAATAGCAAGTACCATAGGAAATCAGAGAAGGAAGAGGTCATATTGAGCTCACTCCTATCTGGAAAGGAAAAGAGAAGAGAGGACCCTTCCCCTGTGATGGAAGACTCACAAAATCTCAGAGCTGGAAGAGACTTCAGTTCCACCTGTAACACATCCCCCACCCCACGCCCTGGCCCCAAACCTCACACCGTTCAAGAATTCCCTCTATAAAACAATGTTTTTAAAACCATTCACAGAGCTAGGGAGACGAAAGGGCCAGCCTGGTCAAGTTGTGTCAAATAGTATTTATTAAATGGATACTGTGAGCCAGACATTCTTCTAAGTGCTGGGGATAGAAAGGAAAGGTAGAAAGCAAATACCACCCCCCAAAGAAAATGACAAAAACAAACAAACAAATGAATAAGAAACAAAAAACAATCTTTCTTTCAAGAAGCTCACAGTGCAATGGGGGAGAGAATATATGAACTACTATGTCCAAATAAGATCTCTCCATGATCATTGGGAGGAATTTTGGAAGGAAAGTGCTAAGTTTAAGGAGAACTGGGAAAGGCTTCCCATAGAAGATAGGGCTTTAAGTGAATCTTGAAGGCAGCAGGTGAAGATGAGGATGGAGAACATTCCAGGCACAGAGGGTCGCCAGCGAAAATGTCCGGAGTAGAGATGGAGAGTCTTGTGTGAGGAGCGGCAAGGAGGCTGGTGTCACTGAATGACAGAGTATGGTGGGATGGGGGGGAGACTTAAGGCGTGGAGAAAGGTATAAGAAGACTGGATACATGGGAAGGAACCAGATTATGAAGGACTTGGAAAGCCAAAGGGAAGATTTTGTATTTGATCCTGGGTGTGAGAGGGAATTGACTGAATGGGAAGGTGAGGCTGATATGGTCAGACCTGTACCTTAGGAAGATTAATTTGACAGCTGAATAGAGGATGGTCTAGAGAAGAGAAAGACTGGAGGGAGGGAAACCACCCAGAAGACATTTGCAATAATCAGGCAGGAGGTGATGAGGGCCTATACCATGGTGGGTGCAGCATCAGAGAAAAGGGGGGCACATGTGAGAAATATTACAAAGGTAGAAATAATAGGACTTGACCACTGGCTCCATAATTGGGGAATGAGGAAAGTGAGATGTTGAGTTTAACATTTGGGTTGTGAGCCTGGGTGCCCCGTAGAGTGGTGACAGTAAAAGAGGAAGTTAGGAAGTAGGAGAAGGTTGGGGGAGGAAAGATAATGAAATCAGTTTGGGGCATGGTAAGTTTAAGATTTTTATAGGGATCCACTTTAAGATGCCTAATAGGCACATAGAGATTCAAGACAGGAGGATGGGGAAGAGGTTATAGGATTGGACAAATACATCTGAGTCATCTGTGTAAAGATGATCATTGAAACTATTTGTTGTTGTTTTTCAATCTTTTTAGACATGTCCAACTCTTCATGGTCCCATTTGGGTTTTCTTGGCAAAGGTGGTGAAGTGGTTTGCCATTTCCTTCTCCAGCTCATTTTTTAGATGAGGAAACTGAGGCAAACAGGGTGAAGAGACTTGCCCAGGGTCACACAGTTAGTAAGTGTCTGAAGCCAGATTTGAACTCAAGAAAATGAGTCTTCCTGAACTCCAAGCCTGACACTCTATCTGCTGTGCCAACTTAGCAGCCCCCAAAATTGAAACCAGGCCTATAAACAATTTTGTTATTTTTATGGAAGAAAAGTTTTTTTTTTAATGAAGCTCCCATTCATTTCCAGTCTCTTCATTGTCGGCATAGCCTTCTGTTTTACAGATTTTAGAAGTCTGGATCAGTTAAACCTGAGTTAATTGGTTGGAATGCCTTGTAATTGGAATTTCTAATGGAGCTGGGATCAGAAAATTGAAGGCCGAGAGATCTCTACCTCATCCAGTATGCATTTTCCTAGACTCCAGATGCCAAAGCACTGAGTTTAAAATTGATCATAAAAAGGCCTTGGACGACATTCAAAGTGCTCTGGAAATTCTGAATTAAAAAATTAATTACAATGGCCTTCCAACTACTTTATAGAGCTTAGTCACTACTCTAAACAGCTCAATAAATTGGATGGAATAAGCTTCCCTGCTCATTTGGAAGGAGGTTTCTAGCCCCTGGATGAGGCTGTTTGCCAAATGATTTGGTGCCTGGCCCATAGGAAGCAATTTCTAAATACTTGTTGACTGACCCACTGACTGCTTAACTAATCATGATGGGAAGAACTGACTCTATGAAGAAATATTCCCTGGGTGCCAGGCTACTAGGCATCATGACCAGTAGAAGTAGAAGCTCAGGCCACTTATATTCTTACCCACATAAAAAAATCTTCAATTTGGTTTAATTCCTGTAATATCTTTGTGCCCAAATGGGCTGTCTAAATAGATATCAGTGCTCATAGGTGGCACTGAGGCAGGGGTGCGAACCTGCAGCCTTGAGGCCACCTGTGGCCCTAGTCTGGGTCCTCAAGTGCAGCCCTTTGAAGGAATCCAAATTTTTGTTCTGTGAAGTTTGGATTCAGTCAGAGGGCCACACTTGAGGACCTAGAGGGCCACAGGTGTCCTCGAGGCTGCAGGATCCCCACCCCTGACTAGTCTGGCCCATCTTCATGGAAATGGACAGTAGAAATAATGATAAGAACAACAGTATGGGCGGCTGTGTGGTGCAGTGAAAAGAGCACTAGCCCTGGAGTCAGGAGGACCTCAGTTCAAATCCAGCCTCGGACATTTAATTCTTACTAGGCATGTGACCTTGGGCAAGTCACTTAACCTCCATTGCCCTGCCTTCCCCCCTCCAAAAAAAAAAAAAGCAAAAAAAACCCTAAACAGTAGCAATAATAGTAGCTAGCTTTATGTAATAATTTTAGGTTTGTGATGCAATTTACAAACATTATCTCATTTGATCCCTGGGGGTTAGATGTTACCATTATTCCTGTTTTATGAGGAAACTTAACCCAGAAAGGTTAACTGATTTTCTCATTCCCATCTTCAGTGTCCAAGGGTGGATTTGAACTCAAGTTTTCCTGACTCCAACAGCACTCTGCACACCACACCTGTATTCCCTAGCTGCCAGGAGGAGAGCTAAGGGCCCTGCCTGGTTGAAAGCCAGGTTTGCATGTTTAACATCCCTCCCAACCTCTCTGATGAAGAGAGTGATAACAATTTACTCCAAGAGTCTTACACTTTGTAGGATTTTTCCCCCACTCTGTTACCCTGTGGGAGAACCTGACCTTGCATATAATTCTGTTTTTCCCAAAAGGGACCCACATAAAATCAAACGTACAGCAACCCACCTGTCCTGGCACCCGGATGCAAACCGGAAGTTAGCCGTGGCATATTCCTGTCTGGATTTCCAGCGGGCTGATGTAAACATGAGCTATGATTCATTCATCTGGGACCTGGGTAAGGAATGGAAAGAACATGGCAGCATCTTGCAGATTGGCTGGTGGGGGTGAAGTAGAGGCTTTGGGAGGAAGGTACCATAAACTCTTGGGCCATAGAAGGTCCCTCGTTAGACCTATAGCTGCAGAAAATTAATTGTCTTTGAAAGCCACTTCTCTGGGCAGGTGATGTTATTGTACTTAGTGAGATTTTTCAAGGTATTGCTGGGTTTAAAGACTGCTGAGACACACAGACCCAAGCAAAGGAAGGTCTCTCCATTCTAAATCATGGGTAGCTGGATGGCTCAGTGAATAGAGTACTGGGTCTGGAGAAAGGAAGACTCATCTAGAGTTCAAATCTAGCCTCAGATACTTAGTAGCTGAGGGACTTTGTTAACTCTGTTTGCCTCAGTTTCCTCATCTGTAAAATGAGCCAGTGACAGAAATGCCAAACCACGCCACTAGTATCTTTGCCAAGAAAACCCCAGATGGGGTCACGAACAGTCAGACCCAACTGAACAACCACAATTTCAGCAAATGAAAGGACTGCCATCCATTACTGACAAGTAGAGGAAAATCCAGATTCTGGGACTCCTATGACAAATCTTGAAAGGTTCTATCAGCCTCCATTAGTTGTAAAATTTTAAACTACTGGTACAGAATATTATGTATGTTGTTGAACTTTGATGATTCAGTGGGTTTTCTTGATTTTTTTTCTCTTTGTTCTCTTTTTCTTATTTTTAAAGTCAAGTCAAGTCAACAAGCCTTGGTTAAGCATCTATGTACCAGGCAGGCACTGTGCTGAGTGCTGAGGCTACAAAGAGGGGCAAAAACCCAAACCAGTCCCTGCCCTCAGGGAGCTCACAGTCTAGGAGGGGAGCCAACATGCAAACAACTCTGTACAAACAAGACATAAAAAGAATAATCTGGGCATAATTAGCGAGAGGGAAGGCATTAGCATTCAGGGGGGTTGGGAAAGGCTTCTTATAGAAGGTAGGATTTCAGCTGTGGCTTGAAGAAAACCAGGGAAGGCAGGAAGCAGAGAGTTCCAGATATAAATGCCAAGAGGGAAGATGGAATGTTTTGTTTTTTAGTAATTTTTTCAGTGGTATCTGACTCTTCGTGACCCCATTTGGGGTTTTCTTGGCAAAGATCCTGGAGTGGTTTGCCATTTTCTTCTCCAGCTCACTTTACAGACGAGGAAACCAAGACAAACAGGGTTAGGTGACTTGCCCAGGGTCCCACAACTAGTAAGTGTCTGAGGTCAGATTTGAACTCAAGAAGATGAGTCTTCCTGGCTCCAGGACTAGCACTCTATGCACTATGGCACCACCTCGCTGCCCGAAATGGAGTGTTGCAGAGTAGCAGTTATATAAAAGGAATAAGATTTAAGATTGGAAAGCTAGGAAAGGGCCAGGTCATGAAGGGCTTTACATGCTAAATAGGATTTTATATTTGATCCTGGAGGTAATAGTTAATTTAAATAAATTAAGACTTGGGAGCGTCTAGGTGGCACAGTGAACAGAGCACGGGCCCTGGAGTCAGGAGGACCTGAGTTCAAATATAGCCTCAGACATGTAACACTTACTAGCTGTGTGACCTTGGGCAAGTCACTTAATCCCAATTACCCTGCCTTCCCCCCTCCAAAAAAAAAAGTTAAAACTTTCTCTTCCCCCCCTCCCCCAGTTCTTCATATTTGTATGTGTTTTTTTCCCTTTTTTGTAGAAAACCCAAACACACCAGAACTCACCCTGAAACCACCTTCTCCCCTGGTGACCTTGGAGTACAACCCCAAAGATGCACATGTCCTGCTTGGAGGCTGCTACAATGGGCAAATTGGTAAGGAGAGACCGAATGACCATTTCTCCTCTAGTACTTGCCTGGGCTTAGGCCTTCTCTACCTCAAGTCAAAACTTAAATGCCCATTTGGGTTGATTTGTATCTAAAAAAACCTGGAGGCTGGGAGTTTCCATAGCTTGTAAACAGAGACTAAGATGAATAAGGTCAGTGATTCACAAGATGTCTCAACTAACTTCAAGCTGCTGTGGTTCAGTCGCCTCTGACTCTTCATGACGCCATTTTGGGGTTTTCTTAGCAAAGATACTCAGTGGCTTGCCATTTCCTGCTCTAGCTCAATTTACAGATGAGGAAACTGAAACAAACAGAAGTAAGTGACTTAGCCCAGGTCACACAGCCAGATTTAAATTCAGGAAGATGAATCTTCCTGATTCCAAGCCCTGTGTTCTATCCACTGTGCCACCTAGCTGTCCACTAACCTAAAGAGGTATCCCCAAATTCCCTAAGCAAAATTCATTTAAATTCACTGTATTTTAAAAAAAATACTATATAGCATGGAATACTTTCTTGGGGTGGGGGTGGGGAGTAGGGAACTGATGACAAAGTCTGATTTAAAGATGCAGCAATGACAGGGCACTACATGTTAGAGTAAGCAAAAAATATAACCCTGACTCCCTCAGCAGTGTGACATAGGAAGGTTTCTTTTGGAGGAGCCTGGGTCTGGGGGCAAGTAGAGTTTGTATGATTCTAGAAGTGCTCTGATTCCAGGCAAAGCTTTAAAGGGGCACTGGAACCCTATCATCCCCCCATCCACCGTCTCTATACACATACATTGCTCTGTTCACAAACTCATTTCCTTATCAACTTTTTTCTCCCAGGTCAAAAGGCTGCCTGGTGGGTATGGAGATAGATAGATAGATAGATAGATAGGTAGATAGATAGATAGGAAGATGGATGGATGGATGGATGGATGGATGGATAGATAGATGATAGACAGATAAATAGATATATTTAGAGATATAAAGATTTAGATATAGCTAGATAAAGATATATAATGTATATATGTATATGTGTATATCATGACATACATATACACACAGCACACATACACATGCACATACATGTACACATGCACATATATGAGCATATGCACATGTACACACATACACATATGTATCTTCCTGGGTTCAAATCTGGCCTCAGACACTTATTATATACACAATATTACTATTGTAATATGGCCTTTGTGTGTAGCCCTTGTTACACTAACACTGAAGAATTTTTCTCTCTCTAATTGACTCATTACCCTCAACCCAAAATATACTTATTAGGCTTAAATGAAATTTGTGATAAGTAGTCATACACTTTAATAGCAGCTTCAATAACACAGAAATAATTATTCAAAGGAAGAGGCCATGATGGTTACAGATGGAGGGACTGGATTTTCCTCTCCACACACACACACATTCTTCTTTACCACCCATCAGAAGGTAAATAAATGGTCAGTTGGATCCAGGGAAGCAGTTGTTGGGTTTTTTTTTCTCCCAGATGGTACTCCAGGCAAGTGGGGGAACAAGAATGGGTTCTATGCACTGTATTCTGGGCATCTCACCATCCCCACATCTGCTACTCTCAATTCCCCTGGTTGGTTTCTCATCGTTTGTCCATGCTTCACCCTCTGAGCAGCACCGTGTCTCTGGTCCTGGTCTCCTGACCTCTGCTGTCCTCCACTGGCGAGCACCGTCAAGAGAAAAATGACTATTCAATGACTACTTGCCTTATTCTTCCTCTCTTTCCATGTGTCCTGGCAGCATGCCCTGTACTGGGCCTGCTGAGGCCATCCCATGGATCACATACTAAGTGCCCTTGGCAACTTCCAGGGAAATGCTTGGCTCCATGCTGAAGGGCTCAGATCACCCACCTAACTGTGGTAAGCCTGCCTCAAAGCTGCATCAGACAGGATTGAAGACCAAGCCAGAAGGAATGGCCTACTCGGTAGACTTATAGTTGATTGTCTCTACCCTGTAGACCTCTCTCTTCCTGTTTTGAAAGTGAGTCATGGCTTTTGAGCCTCTCCTTGCCCTTTCTGTGAGAAGTAAGGGAGGAGTATGCTTTCTCCCATCCTGCTATGTGAGGTATGGGGACCCCAAAAATCCCCTACCCAAGAAAAACCAAAAGTCAGAGGCATCTTGAGGAAAGAACAGGAAGTTTTTATTCTCTTCCCCCTGAAGGAAGAGGGTGGTGCTCTCCATGATGGTGATCAAGGAGAGGAGGCATGTTGCAAAAGACAGAACAAGAATTTATACCCTAATGCAGTCGAGCCCCCTCCCCCTGCCTGTCCCTTCTCATACTGGCTGGGAGGTGGGCTCTCAGTCTTGGTTCAAAATCTAACCCAATGGTAGATAACAAAGAAGCCCACCACTATCTCCTGTTGGCTGGGAGGTGGGACAGGGAGCCAAGGTATTATCCATGTCATTATTTGGTAAACACCAAAGCAAGGGAGGGAAAAAGGTCACAAGCAAGGATGGAGATCTAAAACTCCTGAAAGGGGCCTAATGCTGATGACAGCAAGGGAAGGGGGGAAAGGTCCTGGGTTGTGTAATTTCTTAGGAAACCCAGGACTCAGGTCTGTCCAGTCTTACAAAATCTGTCTCTGGTTTCCAGATAGTTTCTCTCCCTTCTCATTCTGAGGAGTCTTCACAGAGGGTGCAGAGAAAGAGTGTATCCCACTCACTGCTAAAAATTCTAACTGTTTGAACATGGCAACCAACACATGTACTGGCCTAGGTGACCTAGAGATTGGTCACCCAGCTGTTTCTCTGTCTCTCTCTGTCTCTGTCTCTCTCTGTCTGTCTCTCTTTCTCTCTGCCTCTTTCTGTCTCTCTGTGCATTTAGGGTTAAGTGACTTATCCAGAATCACACAGCTAGTAAGTGTCAAGTGTCTGAGGCCAGATTTGAACTCAGGTCTTCCTGACTCCAGGGCCAGTGCTCTATCCACTGCACCACCTAGCTGCTCTCATACATTATAATTTGGGGTCCCCTTAATTGCCCTTCTCTGGCTACTCTCCAGTTTATCAGTATCATCCTTAAAACACTTAAATCATTAGACTGTAAGCTCCCTGAGGGCTGGAGCTGTCTGTTTTAAAAATGTGTATTTGTATCCACAGCACTTAGCATAGTGCCTGCCACATATTAGCTTGATAAATGTTCATTGATTATTGACTTAAGCATAGTGCCCATAACAGAAAGCCATAGTCCAGATGAGATTTAACCTGGGACTATCACCTCCCTATTTCTGGGAACCAGACTCCTCTTGCCTTCTAAGATTATATTAGGTTGGGGGTTTTTGGGGGGAGAATGGTGGGTATCGGAGGTGATATCCATATCACATTGCAAATTCAAATTGAGCTTGTAGTCTATTCCTGGCCCTTCCCCACCACACCCTTTGCTTCTGGCACACTCCTGCTTTCCCTGTTCAGGTTTAGGAACTAACACTCTGTGTGCACATCCATGTGGCACCTTCTAACCTTTCCAGGGACTTTACCTCCCCCCATAGCCACAAGTTCAAAGGAGTCACTAGAGCATTTAGGCAATAAATTCTGAGAAAACTCAGAAAGTGGAGGAGGAGAATCCCAGTAACTTTCCCTTCATCAAGACAGACTTCTGAGTTGTTCCTGCACCTCCTTTATATCCAAACATGCCTTCCCCTTTCAGTGATGGAAATGAGTTTGAATAAATCTCATTTACCAAATAATTGGTCAGGATTTTAAAATATTAAACTGAAGTCATTCTGCCATTATTTATTCAATACCTCAAGGCTTGCTCTTTAATTATTCTCTGGCAGCTTTTCATTGCCATTTTCAAGATGCAATTAGGCCAGGCAAGCCCTGGATTGGGTGGGGGTGAGGCTGGGTCCTTCTTAGGCGTCTGCTTGGCTCCCCTGTGGGAGTGTGCAGTGAAGAGCCCAACATGGCCCACTGAACATCTCACTGCCTGTTTAGAACTATCCCCACCCTGTTACCTCAGGGACTGATTAGACCATTTGTTATGATTTATCCATTTTTAAGTCTTGGTTTGTTTATTTTATTAATTAAGCTCCTTTTATTTTAAAGACTATTCAGCATTTTAGCCTCTTTGTAACAGCTCTGAACAAAAAAGGAAGAGGCCCTTGCTTTAAATCCTTCTTGAGTGGAAAGAAGCTTGTATTTGTATAGAATGACCTGGGTTCAAATCTTTGCTCCTCAATTTAGACTATGTGGGAACTTGTTATTGTTGTTACTGTTCTCTTTTCAGTCATGTCCAACCTCATTTGGGATTTTCTTGGCAAAGATACTGGAGTGGTTTTGCCATTTCCTTCTCCAATTCATTTTACAGATGAGAAAACTGAGGCAAACAGGCAACTTGCCCAGGGTCTCACAACTAGTACTTGTCTAAGGTGGGATTTGAACTCAGAAAGGTAAATCTTCCTGACTCCAGGCCCAGTACTCTATTCACTTTCACCACCTAGCTGCCCCTAGTAATGTTGTTGTTCAACCACGTCTGACTTTTCATGACCCACTTGGGGTTTTCTAGGCAAAGATACTGGAGCAGCTTGTCATTTCCTTCTCCAGCTCATTTTATAGACGAGGAAACTGAGGCAAACCGGGTGATGTGCCTTGCCCAGGGTCACATAGCTACTAAGTGTCTGAGGCTGGATATGAACTCAGCTCTTCCTGATCTCCAGGCCCTACATTCCATCTACTAATAATTCATCTTTCTAGTCTTCATTTCCTTATCTGTGAAATGATGGGGTTGTTCCCCTCCGACTCTAAATCCTAAGAAAAAACTTTGCTATTACTATTAAAGACAGATAAAGTGCATTTTTCCTTGGGGGTAAAACTGAAAGGGAAAGTAACCTAGTTCATCAGCCAGTGATTTTGTGGAGGACTCTGAAGTGTTTCCAGAGAAGTGGCAGTAGAAGATAGGACCAGAGCGAAGGTTTAGGTCAGTAAAAGTCAGCATATTTGCTGATCCTAAGCAGCAAGTTAGAGACAGAGAGATAGATGGAGCATCCTCTCACTCCTGTTTTGATTTGCACCTAGTAGAGGTGAAGGTAAAAGGAGCTAGATGGCAAAGTGGATAGAGTACCAGACCTGGAGTAGGAAGGCCTGAGTTCAAATTTGGCCTCAGACACTTACTAGCTGTGTGACCCTGGGCAAGTCATTTCACCCTGTTTGGCTCAGTTTCCTCATCTGTAAAATGAGCTGGAGAAGAAAATGATAAACCACTCCAGTATCTACCCAAATGGGGTCAGGAAGAGTCAGACCCGACTGAAACAACTAAACAACAAAAGAAGTGGAGATAGCTAGGTGTGGGTTGATTGGACAGAGCACAACGCTTGAGTTTAAATTGGACTTCAGACCCTTACTGGCAGCTGGATGGCACAGTGGATAGTGTGCTGGCCTGAAGTCAGCAAGGCTCATCTTCCTGAGTTCAAATGCAGCCTCAAATGCTTCCTGGCTGTGTGACCGTGGGCAAGTCATTTAACCCTCCTTGCCTTAATCCACTGGAGAAGGAAATGGCAAATACCACTCCAATATCCTTGCCAAGAAAAGACCCCATGCACAAATATCCACAAGTGAAAGACTGAATAGCAAGAAGAAATGGAACTCAAACTCGTGTCTTTATATATATCTTGTAAAGGACATAAAATTTGGAGTAGGCTCATTTGCACAGAGAAAAGCTTGAGGCTTTGAGTAGCTCATTTGTACGTAAAAAGGCTAAAAAAGCAATTTGGAAGCCAACCTTGACAGTAAACTTGCCCCAGGGTTTAGATTGCTTTGATACATCTCATTTTCATAGACCTGCTAGAGAACTTTCAGAGTATTAAAAACTGGAGAACCTCGAACTCCAGAGCTGCTTGGTGATTATTGTGCCAAGGACCGTGGCCTGATTATGGCCTTGCCTGAATAGAGGAAGATTTGGGAAATGTACTGGGTGGTCATTCTAACTTCCAGGATTCACCTCTGAGCCAGAGGAGGTATGTAAGTCAGTGAAATTCTTTCAGCTTCCCTTTCCTGTCTGTAGGATGAGATAGTTGAACTCAACGGTCTCTAAAGTTTCTTTCTAACTCCAAATCTGTTCCTGTGAAAGAGAACCAAAATTCCACAGCAGAGCAAGCCTAGCCCAGCTAGGTGTCCAGTGTCAAATTTAGTGTCAAGACGCTGAGGATTTGGAGTGTGTGTGCGTGGGTGGGGGGAGAGTGTTGTTAGCAGGCTTTGCCATACATGCTTGAAGTCTGAGCCTTCCCTTGGATGCTATGTGTTTTTGCAATACAATGTTACACATATGTAGGAGGTTATGTTACAGAATTAGAGAGGAAGATGTTTTGTAGCTAATATTTTTATTAAAAATAGAGTTGCTTAGAGTTACTTGTGTCTAGTGGCTGATTGTTAACAGGAGGCTTACTGATGGGGATTCGTGAGTTGTAGTACAAGTGTCACTAGAATGTTAAATAACAGTTACACTCTGGGAACCTGACCCGAGAATTCCAGGGTTAATTGATTGTTTGGAGGTTGGGGGAAGGAGGGGTCCTATATGACCTTAATATGACCTCTCCTATACAAGCTTTGTAATTGTAGACAAGTCAATTAACCTCTCTCCATCCTTGTCTCTTTACCTTTAAAAAAAAAGGCAATAATATCCATGTCATAGATTGCTGGATTTTGAGTTAGGAGGAGCTGAGTTCATATCCCACTTCCAGCATTAACTCTGTGACCTGAACAAGTCTTTTAATTTCTTAATTCTCTAAGACTTTGAGTTAGAGATGCGCTTAGAGAGTGGTCAGACACTGAAGACACCAAGGTCATCCACTACATTCTGGGCTAGTAGTCCTGACTCTTGTCTTGCCGGTAACCTGGAAGAGAGAGTGAAGCTGATTTGGTGCAACTCTGCCTCGCTTAAATCCAATTCACACATGAAGTCAAGACAACTCCAAGATTTATCATTGATCCTCTTTGAAAACAAAGGACAAGCAGCAACAGCTTGCAATGTGCCCAAGGGAGGAGATTTTGTATAACCATAGGTTATTATATTGTTGTTTTTTCTAGGCAAAACTTAAGTCCAGGATCACATAGCTACTAAGTGTCAAGTGTCTGAGGTCACATTTAAACTCAGGCCCTTCTGACTCCAGGGCTACTTAGCTGTCCCTACCATAAGCTGTTATTATCCATTAAGGAGAATTTCCTGTCAGAATTCGAATCAATGAATCTTAGCAAAAGAAATCAAGAAGCCTGCTTCTCCAGACTTTTTTTTTTTTTGAGGAGGGAAGGTAGGGCAATTGGGGCTAAGTGACTTGTCTAAGGTCACATGGTTCATCTTGTGTTAAGTGTCTGAGGTTGATTTGAACTCAGGTCCTCTTGACTCCAGGGCTGGTACTCTATTCACTGTGCCACCTAGCTGCCCCTCCAGAGACTTTCAAAGAGGAAAGTAAAAGAAATAATTCCCTTGGATTGTTCTAAATGCAATCCTGCTCTGAAGTTGTTGGGGAGAGGGAAGGAGGGGTGCTATGTGACCTTAATATGACCTCTCCTATATAAGCTTTGTAATTGTAGACAAGTCAATTAACCTCTCTATCCTTGTCTCTTTAATAAAAAAAAAATAAGACAGAAATATTTGTGTCATAGAGATGAAACAGAATAATTTTATGTTAGACCTGGAAAGGACAATAAGTATCTTGTACAAATCCCCCTCAATTTAACGAGGAGGAAACTGAGATTTGGAGAGGCTAGTTAATTCACCAAGGTCATACAGCTGATTGAAAGAGCCAGAATGAAGATCACAGATTTGTCTCTATGGATTCTTATTCATGGCTCCATCCTAACCAATCTCCCATCAGTGACTTAAATAAACTAGCACATATAGTACTTTAAGGTTTGCAAAGCACTTTCCATTTATATTATCTTATTTGTAGGTGCTATTATTATCCCAATTTTACATATTAGGAAACAAGACTGACAGTGGACTTGCCCAGGGTCACATGGCTAGTACAGGATTTGAACTTAGCCTTCCTGACTCCAAATCTAGTCCACCTAACTTAGACATGTAGCTGTCAATGTTCAATCATTTTTTCTGGTGGAGTCTGACTCTTTGTGACCCCATTTGGGGTTTTCTTGGTAAAGATATTGGAGTAATTTGCCATTTTTCTAGCTCATTTTACAGATGAGGAAACTGAGGCAAAAAGGGTTAAGTTGCCCAGGGTCACATAGCTAGTAAGTCTCTGAGTAGCCAGCATACTTGTCACATTTGAAGACTGTAGAAAGCTTGGAGGGATAGCTGGCATGCCAGAATTAGGATCCCAAAATATCTCAACAAGTTGGAACAAAACTAGGATGCTTGGTTTAAAAAAAGAAAAGTCAACTTCACAAGCACCGGATGGAGCAGACATGTCTCAATATGAATTCATGTAAAAAGGATCTGGGAGACTCAATAAACTGCCAGCTCAATATGAGTGATTTGACAGGAGAGAAAAATGCTCATTTGCCCATAGGCAGCATTAACTAAAGTATAGTGCCCAGAATGAGAGAGATGAGAGTTAACTTGCACCCTGCCCAAGTCTAACCGCATCTGGAATATGGTGACCAGTTCTGGATCCTATATTCTAGGAAGAACATGGACAAGGTGGAACATGTCAAAAGAATTGCAACTAAGATGTTGAGGGAATTGGAATGTTTAGGTAGAAGAGATTTTGCAGGGATATATAATAGCCGCCTCTAAATATTGAAGGATTTTTTCATCTAGCATAGACATACTGAAGCTTGGAGTGGAAGGTGGGGGTAGTACTGGGATCTCCACTACTCTCAGACCTATGCTCCAGCATTTAGGTGTAGACCAGTCCATTGCTAGGGGAAGTCTGACCCCTAGTTAGGGGAATTTGGCTGCCTTTATTTTCATATTAGCTCATTAAACCCCAATATTGGCATCCCAAGGACAATGTTACTTTTTGTCTCAAGCATAGGGAATAGGAAAAGAGGCATTCAATATACACTATTGATAGGGAATGAGAAGGATAGTTTACTCCTGCATAGAGAGAAATGTTAAGCATAAAAGAGTCACAGAGGGCATTAACAGAACGATTAGAAAAGCATTCAGTAACTGAACTTAGAGCTATGGTTACAATCCATTGGGAGGCTAATGGTTTGAGCCTTATCAGAACATAAAGCAGTTGTGCAATACTTCCAATTAGGCATTTCACATTTCACTGGGCATTTTCGCCATTCAGTTACTACTGGCACTTCTTTGCTTGGCCCCTCTCTTGGCAGTGGACCAACTTTCTGATGCAGAAACTTCCCTTACTGTCAGCCCCTGCTGTTCCGGTGGATTGCAGCCACCATGCCACAGATACTTCTGCTGTTGCTGTTATGATGGACTATGCAGCAGCCACAGACCTTTGGAAATCATGAGATCCCCTGGAAAACTTCCCATCTCAGAATACTTGTTCTTTTAAGATTAGGAAAGAAGAATTACAGAGAGTAAAGGCAGCCAGGGGCCTGGATAAGTCACCCTGTGGCTCTACCCGCCATAAGGGAAAGAGCATTCCATCAGGATAGAGAAGCATCCTGTCCTTCCTCATATCTTTCTGGAGCTATACCTTATTATTTAGAGAGGAAAAGTTCCCAGCCTGGAACCATATTCTCTTTTTAAAAGGTCCTCTGAGTCATAAGTTCCCCCAGTTCACCAGTGAGGGGACTCTTCATCATCACACTGTGGAAAACCCTGGGCATGGCTGGAAGTAGGTGCCCTCCCCTGGGGCAAAAAAAAAACAACCAAAACAGCTTCACATGACCTCAGAAGCAAGCAAAAAATAATTGTACAAACTCTATACAACCCACCAGGAAGAAAAACATGAGCCTGTCCCACAATCCTGTTACATATGAAGAAGAGCACTAAATCTGTTCTCCTTGAGGTCAAACGTATGAGAAAAATGAAAAGTCTGAGGGACAGTTTCTGGGTAATTAATAATCAATTCATTAATTAGACCAGCAAAGAATAAATTGATGATCAATGGTCTCAGTAACCAAAGACAAACCCAAAGAGATCACTGAATGCTTAAATACCTTTGGAAAAGTAGGTGCCCCTGACAGGTGAAAATCAACCCTAAATGGTGAACAATTAATAAGGGGGTGGGCTAAAAATCTTCAGCTTTTCCTGCTGAGAACTGACTTAATCATGATACTCAACTACCTCCAGCAATCTGGACAAAGGAATCCATCTCTACCCAGACCACTCTGGTTGATTTTCTCTTTCGTAAGTTGGATCATCTTAAATTCTAATGGACGATTCCAAGGACCGGGGCTTATTACCTACGTGCAAGAATTCACTATTCTGTTTGTAAGGATTTCTAGTTGGATGAAGTCTTGCCCAAGATTGCAGGGCAGTCTCATCTATCAGCAATGTCCTTCAGAGACTGATTGACTGCCCTACAGGAGCTGGTCCTTAAATGAGGAAATAAAGGGAAAAAAACCTCAGTCCTAATTTAATACATTAATATAATGTAAAATAGTCATTTCTCTCAGAACCAGGACCAAGGATTGAATATTGCAGCAAGGCAGAATTTGGCACCCTCTGACTTCAAAGACTTTTGAGAAGCAGAATGGTAAAGTGTAAAGAACTCTGGATCTGGGGTCAGAAATTGTTGTTCAGTCATGTCCAGTTGTGTCCAACTCTTTATCACCCCATTTGGGGTTTTCTTGACAAAGCTACTAGAGTGGTTTGAAATGGAGGCAAACAGGGTTAAGTGACTTTCTTAGTCACTTGCAAATATGTTTTACGTGATTGTGCATATATAACCTATATCAAAGCAGGACTTGCTGGAGCTAGAGTTTTGGCCTGGACAAGCTTCATCTTCCTTAGGGAAAAGCCATAGCTATTAAGACCAGGAGAATTCGGGAAGTGTCTGAGACCAGATTTGAACTCAAGAAGATGAGTCTTCTTGACTTGCAGGTCCTGCACTCTACCCACTGCACCACCTAACTGCCCACTGAGTCCAAATCCTGACACCACCATTTATTACTGAACCTCAGTTTCTACATCTGTAAAATGAGGATTTTGGACTTAGTGACTTAAGATCTGTTCAAGCTCTAAAGCTATGATTCTATGACTTAAAATTGCTCACAAATTATATATACTCTTTTAAAAAGTAATATATTCCTTGACACAAGAGGTTATCAGTTAAGTGAAGGCTAAACGACCACTTATTGGGTATGTAGGGTAGAATTCATACTTTAGATAAGGGTTAGACCAGAGATCTCTTTTCATGAATGATTTCTCTCTCTTTGTGTCTCTATACATACACCTTTTGGTGGTGATGGGGAGGGGCAGAGTTCCAACCTGTAATTTCTTTTTTTTAAATTTTTAAACAAATATTTAATTTTTTTCAATTACATGTAAAGGCAAATTTTAACATTCTTTTCTTTTAAAGTTTGAGTTCCAAATTTTCTTCATCTCTCCCTTACCTTCCCCCTCTATAAGACAGTAAGCAATTTGATATAGGTTATATTTGTGCAATCATGTAAAACATTTCCATATTAGTTATGTTGTGAAATAAGAAATAGATCAAAAGAAAAAAAAACTGAAAAAAACAAAGTGAAAATAGTATGCTTCCATTTGCATTCAGACTATCAGTTATTTCTCTGGAGTTGAATAAGCGTTTTTCATCGTAAGTCCTTTGGAATTGTTTTAAAATTTAGATCATTGTTTTGCTGAGAATAGCTAAGGCATTTATAGTTAATCATCATACAATATTGTTGCTACTGTATACAATGTCCTTCTGGTTCTTCTGACTTCATTTTGCATCAGTTTTTCTGACAGTATTTCCAGGTTTTTCTGAGAGCATCCCCTTATCATTCCTTATAGCACACTAGCATTCCCTTACATTCTTATACCACAACTTGTTCAGCCATTCCCCAATGGATAGGCATCCCCTCAAATTTCCAATTCTTTGCCATAACAAAAAGAACTGCTACAAATATTTTTGTACAAGTAGGTCCTTTCCCTTTTTTTCAAACCTGTAATTTCAACGGTGTGGGGAAACTCCCAATGTGGAAGCTCCCTCCAGCAATGCAGATAACAGCTCATCTGGAATTTGTCACTTAGAGTCCTTGAGAGTTTTTTGGGGTTTGGAGTGATTAAAACGACTTGCCCCAGGGTCACACAATTGCAAGGGGCAAGGAAGCAAGACTTAGATGTTCCTGATTCAAAGGCCAGCTCTCTATCTACTATGGCAGTGGGACCTCTTCATCATCTATGAAAATTAATGCAGAGGGTGGAGCCAAGATGGCAGTGTAGAAGCAACAAGTTTCTGCAGGTCCCACATAGCCACCTCAAACACCCATAAAACATGATTGTAAACAAATTTTAGGGCTCCAAAACTCACAACAGAAAAACACATCTCCCACTGGAGGCAGCTAGGCAGGAAGGGCTCATCGCAGCACTCTGGGAGCTGACACCAGCCCAGCCTGAAATCGAGGGGTGGCTCCCGGGCAACCAGGAAGAGCTGCAGCTGAAGCCTTCAGTAGAGGGATCAGCAGCAGCTGTGGCAGTTTCCAGAATTATCAAGCCATAAGAAACAAGGACAAAGTGAAAGGTCAGTGGAACTCAGCTAAATTTGGGGGAGAAAAGCAGTCTGGCCTAACTACCTCCAGGGCAAGGAAGCGGCAGAAGCAGTGGCCCTACAGCCACCTCCACATGGCTGCTTCAGAGCTCCTGGCCTGCAGACTGAAGGGGGGCTAAGTGATCATTCAGAGGCTAAGTGCTCTTGCATTGAGCGGCCTGGATTCTGGATTGTGGTCTTGGGTGGTAGTCCTGGGGTGCGTTTTCAGTGAGCCAAAGCTGGTGGGGGCTGCAAAAAAACCAGCAACCTCCTAATAGCTCCAGCAGCTGCAAAAACCCCAGCAATTTGGGACAGAGCTTTCCTCTCTGGAAGCAGAGTTACATAGAGCTAAAAAGTGAAGTAACTGACTGGCAACAACATGAACAGGCAAAGGAAGCAAAGTAAGAACAGCAACCGAAATTTAGATTCCTTCTTTGGGGACAAAAAGGAACAAAGCAGGGAAAGGGAGGAAGACAACACAGTCAGAACTCCCACACCAAAAGCTTCCAAGAAACATGAAGACTTCCTTCAAGCCATAGATCAGCTTAAGAAGGATTTTGAAAAC
>CM053584.1:162615240-162654835 GCA_028627135.1 Pseudochirops cupreus | reverse complement strand
TGGATGCTGCTCGCAGCTGCCGCTAATCCGCTCACCAGAGAGGCTCCTCCGCTCCTCCCGTCTAGCCGCCCCCAGGGCACAGTCGCAGCTTCAGGCCAGGCTGGTTTCGGTTTGCAGTGCTGATATGGTTCCTTGTAGCCGAGCTGACTTTAGTGGGAAGTATGTTTGTGTGCGTTTTGGAGTTCTAGGATTGGTTTAGAGTCCTATTTTATGGGTATTTTGGGGTGGCTATGTGAGAGCTGTGATATGTTGCTGCTGCTACGCCGCCATCTTGGCTCTGCCCCGGGAAAATGTTTTAGACATGAGGGGCAGTCACAAACAGTGCCTTCGTAGGTTCCCCAGCCCTTTGTTGAGCATGGTTAGGGGAGACCTCAGCTCTAGTCTTCTCCAGTCTCAGCCTTCTTGGATATGAAGTTGTATATCTAGCCCTTAAATCCTCACCTCATGAGCAATCATTGTAATCTTTTTATTATCTTTATTTCTTTCGTTCTGTTTCTTTTCATCTCTCCCTTTATGTGATCTCTTTGCCCATTAGATCCTTAAGTGTAGAGACTCCCTTGTTTTTGTATCCCCAGCACTTAACACAGTGTGTGGAACACAGTAAGTGCTTATTAAATGCTCCATGTATCTATCTATCTATCTATCTATCTATCTATCTGTCATCTATCCATTCATCCATCCATCCATCTATCCATCTATCTATCCATCTCTCTATCTATCCATCTATCTATCTATCTATCTCTGTCTCTCTCTCTCTATCTGTCCATCTATATCTACCTATCTGTCTATCTATCTGTCTGACTGTCTGTCTATCTCTCTCTCTTTCTATCTGTCCACCTATATCTACCTATCTATCTGTCTATCTATCTGTCCATCTATATCTACCTATCTATCTGTCTGTCTTTCTATCTGTCTGTCTATCCATTTGTCTACCTAATCTCCCTCCCTTCTTCTCTCTCTCTCTCTCTCTCTCTCTCTCTCTCTCTCACACACACACACACACACACACACACACACACACACCTTATAAACCTTATAAACACACCTTATAAACCTATCTTATAAACCTGGAGGGATGCTTGTTGGAGGGATGCTTGTTGCTGGAAGGCAGAACCAAGATCAGTAAATAGGAGTGGCAAATGTAGGCTTAACCCAAAGTAAAGCTTCCCAACAGAGTTGTCCCAAATGGAATGTGCTGCATTGGGAAAGACTGGTTTCTCCCCCAAAGTCTGCAGGCAAAAGCTGGATGACTTCTCTTCAGACATGTTGTAGAGAGAATTCATTTCCGGATATGGATTGGATTAGACAAACTCGGGGGTTCCCTCTTCCTTAAAGATACCAGGAATTTTGAAATGAATTGGTTCCCTAGTCAGGAAATTTACTTATTCAGAGCAGTCCTGGGGGAAGGGGGGATTCAGATAAATGAAGCTTTTCCTTCACCAGGTCTTATTGTGCTTTTCAACAGAGAGACATTGAGGACTTAGAGAGTGGTGAAGAAGAAGGAGAAGGAGAAGAAGGAGGAGGAGGAGAAGGAGAAGGAGGAGAAGAAGAAGAAGAAGAAGGAGAAGGAGAAGGAGAAGGAGAAGGAGAAGGAGGAGGAAAAGAGGAAGCTGAAGAGAAGGCAAAAGAATAAAAGGTCAGAATTTAACTCCATCCTAAAACAGCCACCAGAAGACTTTGCTCTAATGTGATACAATTAATTCCTTTTTGTTTGTTTTCATTTTTATTTTCAAATCTGAATTCTCTCCCTTCCTCCAGTTCTTCCCCTATCCATTGAGAAGGCAAGAAATACAGTACGCATTATACATAGGAAGGCATGAAAAAACACATTTCCACATCAGCCATGAGTCTTATACAATTAAGCAGTGCCCGTGTTTTAACAGGGTGGGGGGCAAAAGAGGCAGAAGGCTATGGGGAAGCTAGATATGGATCAGGAGACCTGCCTGCCCTTCTCCTTCTCCCTTAGAAAGTCTGAATTACTGGAGTTAGGATGCAAGAGGAGCAGACCCTTTACAGAAGTTGCTTAGCTGCTTTTCTTAGTGTAGCACCTCTCAAACTTTTTGGCCTCAGGACCCCATTGCACTCTTAAAAATTATTGAGGACCCTCTCCCAAAGAGCTTTTGTTTGTGTGGCTTCTATCTATCCATGCTGGCCACAGAAAGTAGGTGTCAGAGTCAGGGTGTATACGCAGGGCTCTGGATACCAAATCAACTACAAAACTACACTACATAAGAAGCACAAGATTTTTAACTAAGGTGCACAAAAAGTAGCATTCTTGTATTTGAAATCCCCTCTTTTTCCCCTCCCTGCCCTCTGCATTACGGGCCTTTGCCACCATGAGCAGCTCTGTCCAAACATCTTCATAGTATCGTCCTTTTAGAAATTCTGACATCTCCTATCTCTTCTCTCTTTGAAAGGGAAGAAGGAAACGAGCATTTATTAAGTATGTATTATAGGTCAAACAGGTGACTAGGTGGCCCAAAGCGTTGGGTCTGGAGTCAGGAAGACTCATCTTCAGTTCCAATCTGGCCTCACACACTTACTAGCTGTGTGACCCTGGGCAAGTCACTTAACCCTGTTTCCCTCGGTTTCCACATCTGTCAAATGAGGAAATGTCCTGTTTGCCAAGAAAACCCCAAATGGGATCACGAAGAGTCAGATGTGACTGCAACAACTGAACAATGACAAAATGTGCCAAATGCTTTTGACATATGATCTCATTTGATCACAGCAACCCTGGGAGGTGGATGCAGACAGACGTCAAGTGAATTACCCAGGGCCACACAGCTAGTAAGTGTCTGAGGCCGGATTTGAACTCTGGCCTTCATGATTCCAGGCCCAGTGCTCTGTGCACTATTGGTACCACCTAGCTCCCTCCCTCATTAGAATGGCCAGGTTTGTTTTCCAGTTCTTTTTTTTTGTCTTTATTAATTTGTTTGTTTACTTTTAGTTTACAGGATTCAGTTCCACAACCCCTTGAGTTTCAAATTTTCTCCCCCTCCTTCTCCTTCCCTCCCTCCACCCCCATGGCCGCATGCAATCAACTACAGGATCTGCAAATACTTTCCCATTAGACGTTAGTCAGGTTGTAAAGAAGGATTGTAACCGATGGAATGAACAATGGAAAAGAGGAAATAAAACCAAATAAGAAAAAGAACGAGTGCAGGTAGTTTGCTTTAATCTGCATTCAAACTCTGTTCTTTCTAGTTCCTTCTCTGAATGTAGACATCTCCCTCCATCCTGAGACTTTTGGAGCTGTCTTAAAACACTGCATTGCTGAGAAGAGTCCACTCTATCAAAGTTGGTCGTCACACATACGTTGTGTCTGTCACTGTGTACAAATTTCTCCTGGTCCTATTCTTCTCAATCAACATCAGTTCATATAAGCCTCTCCAGGAAAATATGAAGTCCATCTGCTCTTCATTTCTTTTCTTTTCTTTTTTGCTTTTTGGAGGGGGAAGATAAGGCAATTGGGGTTAAGTAACTTGCCCCAGGTCACATGGTTAGTTTTTGTGTTAAGTGTCTGAGGTTGAATTTGAACCCAGTTCCTCCTTGACTCCAGGGCCGCCGCTCTATTCACTGCACCACCTAGCCACCCCTCCTCATTTCTTATAGCACAATAGTATTCCATTACATTCATATACCACAACTTTTTTAGCCATTCTCCAAATGATGGGCATCCCCTTAATTTCCAATTCTTTGCCTCTACAAAAAGAGCTGCTATAAATATTTTTTTGTACATTTGGATCTTCTTCCTTCTTCTTGATCTCTTTGGGATACAACCCTAGAAGTGGTATTGCTGGGTCAAAGGGTATGAAATTATTTATAGCCCTTTGGGCATAGTTTCAGATTCCTCTCCAGAATGGCTGAATCAGTTCACAACTCCACCAACAATGCATTAACATTCCAATTTTTCCACATTCTCTCAAGCATTTGTCATTTTCTTGTTTTATCATCTTAGCCAATCTGACTGGTGAGATGTGGTATCTAAGAGTTGTTTTGATTTGCATTTCTCTAATCAATAGTGATTTAGAGCATTTTTTCATATGCTTATAGATCTTTAATTTCTTCCTCTGAAAACTGCCTGTTCATATCCTTTGACCATTTATCAATTGGCAAATGACTTGTATTCTTATACATTTAATTCAGTTCTCTGTATATTTTAGAAAAGAGGCCTTTATCAGAGACACTGGTTGTAAAAATTCTTTCCCAATTTTCTACTTCCCTCTTAATCTTGGTTACATTGGCTTTGCTTGCACAGAAACTTTTCAATTTAATGTAATCAAAATTATCCATTTTGCATTTTATAATGCCCTCTAACTCTTCTTTGGTCATAAAGTCTTCCCCTCTCCATAAATCTGACAGGCAGACTATATTCCTTGCTTTTCCAGATGGCTTACAGTAACAGCCTTTATATGTTTTCTAGTTCTAGCACTGAATTTGTCACCTGAGGGTTGCTGGAGAAGCTTTTCCTTCCCTTGGGAGCAGGGACGATGAACTGAATCACAGGCTCCTCCTTCTCCCCCCAAGAGCAGGCAGTTAGCACCACGTGAATATGACACCATAGCCATATGCTATGTGAAGATTTAGACCAGGAGCGGGGAACCTTTGGCCTCAAGGCTTCCCCACCCCTGACATAGACAAATGAGATCCATGATACCCTTAAGGACTTTTGAAGCAACCTACCATCTGGGGTGCTGCTTGTGTGGGGGTGCTGCTTGGTTGTATAACTATCGTGGAAATATTTTTTGCATCACTTCAGTAACACATATTGACAGATGTCTTTACATATAATATCCCACATAATCCTCACTGTGTGAGGTAGGTACTCTAGTTATCACCATTTTGCAGGAAACAGAGGCTGAGAAGTAGATTTGGCCATGGTTGAACTCAGGTCTTGCTGATGCCAAGACCAACACTCTATCTACTATACCACCAGCTACCATAGATTTGTTGTGATCTCTTCCAGCGATCTCCAAAGGACTTTCTCAACGAGGGGTACCATAGTGCACAGAGCACTGGACCTGGAATAAGGAAGACCAGAGTTCAAATCTGGCCTCATACTAGCTGTGTGACCCTGGGCAAGTCACTTTACCTCTGTCTGCCTCAGTTTTCTCAACTGCAAAATGGGGATAATAATAGCACTCATCTTGAAGGACTCTTGTGAGGATTAAGTGGGATATTATATATAAAGTGCTATGCAAACCTTAAAGGGCTGTACAAATGTTAACTATTATTATTATCTGCACTAGTGCAAATATGGTAGGTTCTTCTGAAAGTCCCTAAGGGAATCATAGGTCTCATTTGTCTATATTCTCACATAATGAGGTAGTATTTGTAAAGATCTTAACACAATATGCAGTAGGCACTTAATAAATGCTCATTATTATTATTATTATTATTATTATTCCCTTCTCTCCCCACCCCAGCCCTCCTTCACAGTTCTTCTCTTCTGCTAGAAGTTTGTCCTGTTTTCCTTTTGAGTCATTCTCTGGGGTTTAGGAGACTTTTGTTATATAGAGAATTTCATTGTGCTGTAATGGTATTCATGGAATGAGTGCATGAATATTGATTCAGAGCCCTCCTGCCCACAGAAGAACATAGAAAAGTATATATTAGATGCCTCCCAAATGCAAGGCAGTCTCACTATTATCTAACACAGGACTATTAGCTCACACTACCAGCTAACACACAGTCTTTTTTTTCCCCCACCTGCTTTGTGACCATGCAGTGCAATGGAAACCTGGTGATCGTTTTTTGTCAAAAGCCTCTGTTAAGGAAATCAACACTGGTGTTTGTTCTGAGACCAGGAGCCTCATGGGGAGAGAAATAACAACCCCACCACTCTGGTGGGTGTGGAATGTGGAACAGAATGCAGAGGCCCATCCAAGAGACTGGCATCTCCAACAAGAATCTGCAAGAGGGATGTCACCCATCCACAGCCAGCCAGTCCAGATGGCTACCCAGTCTCACATTATTTATTTGTGTACCCATTTTGTTTTTGTTTTTGCCCCCTTGGATCTTTTCTGGTTAACAGACAAAACTAGTGTTTTCTACTCAACTACTGATTTTTAGTCTTATGTCTCTAACTGATAATTATACAAATATACTTACTGTTGGAAAGATCTGGCCTACTTGCTTTACTGGGGGGACATAAGCTCTGTCTTTCAATATTTAGAGAATTGACTGGTAAAAAAGGGATTAAACATGGTCTCCTTGGCCTCTGAGAGCAGCATTTGAATCAATGGGTGGAAATTATAGGAAGAAAGAATTCAACTCAGTAAGTGAAAGAGCTTTCTCACAATCAGAATTGTACAGAAATGGAATAGATTATCTTGAAAGGGGGTATCCCTCCAATACTGGCAGAAACAAGAAGATCACTTGTTGGGGATCAGCTGATGTAGAAGAGATTTGTGCTGTTTGGTAGGGTTTGGTCTACTTGGCTTCTGAGGTCTTTTATAGAGCTAAGATTATATCCTTCCAAGATACTGAGACTGGTCTATTGGATAAGGATTCCCCTTAGATCAGGAAGACCCCAGTCCAAGTCTTGTGTCTAACACTGGTTCTGTGACTTTAACAAGGACATCAGGCACAGCTCACATATGGATCTCAGTGGTAGAGAAAGTTCTCCTAATAAGAATTCAATATAACAATGAAATCACAGGTCTGATGTACAAAAGTAAAATAAAATTAAAAAGATACTTCTGATGATTCCAATCAGAATAGTCCTAGGTACTTGTGGATCCTAAAGCAGAAATTTTTTCTCCTGTTCATTTCTTTATTTTAAAAGTTTGGTTGACATCTTTTGTCTTTACATTGCATTATTTCTACCTGCGTGACCCTGAACAAGAAACCTGTCCACTATTTCTGGATATTACCCCATTTGCACTCCCGATTGCCCACCCTGTGTACTTCCCCATAACAAAGAAAAACAATTGGGCAAAACAAACCAACACAGCAATCCTGTTTGATGATATATGCAACATTCCTTGCCCTTAGTCCACCACCACACCAATGAAAGGAAAAAAGTATATGTTCGCAGGAACGAAGATTGTTCATTACAATTACAGAAAATGGGTTTCGTCTCTCTTTACCATTCTTTTCATCAAATCACATTTTTGAGAAATAAACTTGTTTTCAGAAGTGAAGGTCACATAAGTAACATTTGCCTCCTGACTCCAGGCCTGGTACTATATCCACCTATAATTACCCAGATGCAACCTGACCCTACGTGAGGTAGTAACCCTCAAAATATTGAGTAATTGAGTCAGGCAGGGTATTCCAGTGGAAAGTGCACTGGGCCATTGTTCCAGTTCCCGGGAACAGGAATTGTGAAGGTTTTGAGATGTGCTGGATCCTGTGAACTTCGGTGTGTAGCAGGAACTGCCTGTGAACTTCAGTATGTAGCAGGAACTGCCTGGAGGACTGGACAAGAACCTGGGAGCTGTCTGCTTCTGAATCCAGGTGACTGTTTGGTGGATTCAGGTAGGAGCTGAGACCATGGAAGGGGATCCAGGAAATCTGAGAAACCACCCCAGTCAAGATGAGGAAAAGGCCTCTCCTTGGATATTGAATTTGGCGATGGAACTGAAGTTTACTAGAGACCGAGCGGTGGGGGGTTTGTGTAATTTTCTAATGATTGTAGTTAGTGATTAATGATACTTAGTGACAGATTGCTAGATAAGTGACTGAGTAAGTTAACCTATGATTGCCCCATGAGTGGAAGACTAAGCTATTGTGTTTTGAGAAGACTGAATGACTGAGTGAGGAGGCCAACCTCGAGGGACACCAGATGATTGTTCTTTGTTCTAAATACTGTGACCACTTTGGTGAAAACTATGTGACCATTTTAATGTTAAGCTGTTGTGAACATTATATTGTGATTTTCTGTGATAAGACATAATGTTGTGTATATCGTATCTTGATTTGTTGTGAATGTTTGCCTTGATTTATTCTTGAATAAATGGAGCGTTCACTGTGCTGTGTAATCAGAACCTTAAAAGCTGTTCACAGTTGCATTCTTTTGGAAAGCCGCTCGTGCATGGCCTTATAGGGATTTAGTCTAGATGGTGTCTACGGTCCTTCTCAGCTCTAAAAACAAAGTACATGTTCTTTTAGCTTTTCTATGATTCCATGGACTCATCAAGCTGAGCTAAAAATGGTTATTTTATATTAATGAGACTAATAGCTAACATTTACTATAGTACTCTAAGGTACTAGGTAGTACAGTGGGCTTGGAATCAGAAAGACTCATCTTCATGAGTTCAAATCTGGTCTTAGATACTTACTGGTTGTGTGACCCTGGGTAAGTCACTTAAGTCTGTTTGCCTCAGTTTCCTCATCTATAAAATAAACTAGAAAAGGAAATGGCAAACCACTCTAGTGTCTTTGCCAGGAAAACCCCAAATAGGGTCCCAAAGACTTGGACACGACCAAAACAAAGGTTTGTAAAGCACTTTATGTATGTTAACTCATCTGATCCTCACCACAGCCCTGGGAGGTAAATGATATTATTCCCATTTTACAGATGAGAGAAACAGGGTACAGAGAGGTAAGTTATTTGTCCAGGGCCACACAGCTAGTAAGTATTTAATGACATGCAACCTCCTCACCAAAGAAAGGAAAGAGGCACATTTCCTGAAGGTTTTGAACTAGGGTCTTACCGACTCCAGGGCTTACACACTGTGTCACCTAGTCATGGAGATTGCTGTCAACACTCCCTAAATGTGAACTAGCAAGACCTTCCAGCCACTATTGTGACTTCTGGGATTACTTTTGTGGGACCCCTTTAGCCCTTAGGCCTCCAAATCCTGGAGGGCTACTTAGGTTGTAGCTGGGCCTACCATTCCCATTCTTCTTAAGAGAAAACAAAATGGAAATCACTTTCTTAAAAATCTGATTTTTGTTGATCACCCTTTGTGTTTATATCATTTTTATTCAGGGATACCAGCTCAAACCAGCATAGTAAAGCTGATTGTTAAATTTTCAGTGAGAGCATTTGCTCTTTAGAAATCAGCTAATGTTACAAACTAGGGCTTCATTTATTGTTTTATTGATTTCAGATTTAAGGAAGTGATGGAGTAAATGCTAATAATGCAGATTGGATTTTAAAGTGAGAGAGTTGGTTGTTAAACATTTCCCAAAACATGCTGGCTTAATTTCTGGTTATGTCACCCTTCCCTCACCCCTTATCCTTACCCAGCAAGTGATCTTCTATAACAAAGAGCAAAAAAGAAAGAGAAAAATTGCAATTCAGCAAAACCAACCAATCTCGTCTGACAGGATATGCCATATTCTGCACCAATAGTCTCCCACCTCTGCAAAGAAGAGCAGAAGGTATATTTTCTTAACTTTTCTCTGGGGTCAAGTTTGGTCACTATGATGATAAACATTTCAGTTTACTTTTTTGTTCTCTCCATTTACGTTATTATAGTCATTGTATACAGTGTTCCCGGTTCTTCTTAATTTCATTCTGTCAGTTCATCTAAGTCTCCCAATACTTCTTTAATTCTTCATGTTTATAATTTCTTTCTTTTTTTCTTTTTTACTCTTTGGAGGGGGGAAGGCAGGACAACTGGGGTTGAGTGACTTGCCCAAGGTCACACACCTGGTAAGTGTTAAGTGTCTGAGGCCAGATTTGAACTCAGGTCCTCCTGACTCCAGGGCTGGTGCTCTATTCACTGAGCCATATAGCCACCCTTATAATTTCTTTATGGTAGCATAATATTCCCTTATATTCGTATGCTATTTATCTAACAATTCACAAATGAATTCTTCATATTCATAATTTCCTAAGGCACAGTAACAATCAACAAGGATTTATTACTATGGAGGCAGACACTGTGATAAGCTTGGTAATGGGATATTTGTTTAACTGTTCCCCATGGATGGACAATAATTCTTTTATTGACACAGATAGTTTCCTGTTTCCAGTTTCCCAGATCTCTGCATTCTTTCTCTAACTCTGCAAAGGGGAAGAGAACAGGTAGCTATTCCTAATCCAACCAGCAGGTGGGACCTTCCTCCCACGAACACCGCAAGGTTAAAGACTAAAATGTTGGGGCTGCCCTGCTCCTACCACCTTTATCCAGGCAGTGTGATTTTAGGGACAGTGATTTCATTTAAAAAGAGTCCTCGCTCCCTTTTCCCCAATCTGTTCATGGTATAGTTTTAAAGCTGGAAGAGACATTGGAGATGATGTTCAATGCCCCGCCCCCCCCCCCAAGTTTACTACTGATAAGGAAAAGAGTCAATCAAGTTAAGTAACTTTGGCAGCCAAACCACCAGGCTTGGAATCAAGAAGACTTTATTTTCCTGAGTTCAAATCTGGCCTCAGACACTTACTAGCTGTGTGACCCCTGTGCAAGTCATTTAACCTTGTTTGCCTCGGTTTCCATATCTGTAAAATGGGCTGGAGAAGGAAATGGTAAATCACTCTGGTATCTTTGCCAAGAAAACCCCAAAAGGGGTCACAAAGAGTCAGACACAATTGAAACAACTGAACAAAAGCAACTATTGCGTATAACATGTTTTGTCGTTATTATTGGGGCAGCTAGGCAGCGCGGTGGATAGAGTGCTGGTCCTGAAGTCAGAAAGTCAGAAAGACTACTCTTCCTGAGTTCATATCCAGCCTCAGACACTTACTAGTTGTGTGACCCTGGGCAAATCACTTGATCCTGTTTACCTCCGTTTCCTCACCTGTAAAATAAGCTGGAGAAGGAAATGGCAAATCTCTCTAGTATCTCTGCCAAGAAAACCCCAAAGGGGGTCACAAAGGGTCAGAGACAAGTGAAAACGAACAACAACATACCTCCTCCAAACTTCCCTTATTTGCTGACAATACCACCGTCCTTCTAGTCACTCAGGTTCAGCTTTTCATTCTTTCCATCCCCTTGGCCCAACTAATTATCTGTTCCACCACCACCACCTCTCCCTCAATCTGAACACATAATGTCCTAGTTCAGGTACTCATCACCTCTCACCTGGACAACGGCAACATTTTCCTAATTTGACTTTTGTTAGTCTTTTTATTTTTTTAGCTATCGCAAATATTTTAATAAGTGTTCTCTGCAAGGCATTTAAAACACCCGTTTGTGAGGATAAACTACTTTGGAGAGAGAGAAGACATAATGCAGGTAGCCACGGAGCTGAGGAATTTTCTTGATTTGGGGCAGGATCTGAGAGTCTACTGTTTTCTGATCAGCCTTGCGCTGCTCTGTAATCTCATATTTCTCTTTTTCTGTGTCAAAAATCTCTCCTTTTTGGTGTCTAGGTTGATGGTGCCTCTTCTTCTTGAAGTAAGCATCAGTAAGATGATTTGGAATTTTCACACCTGAAAGGTTAACCCCGATAGAGGTGGCAAGGACAAATTTCTGATGGGTCCTTCTCAGAGGAACACGGTTGATGGTAAGAGGTTCAGTCACCAGTAGCATGCCAGTAGCCAGCTGCTTCAGGAAAACCACTCGCTTGCCCCTGTGGCAGCCAGTAAGCATGATCAGAATGGTGCCCAGGGTGATGCCAGCTCAAAGTCTCCTCACACGCTGGCTGAAGGGCTTTCTGCCATGACTTAGCAGCTTTCTAGGCACATCCTCAGTAGGGTGATACCGAGGCATTTTGCGAATCTTCACCACTGGAGTTCTCCATTCTTATCACCACCAACAGGCTTTGAGATGGTGGCAGGCACTTTTTCTTTCTTCTTCCTTTAAATCCGAGTTTTGGGGGCAGCGTATTTCCGCTTGTATAGGGCTCTCAGGGAGTACATTGCAGACCTGGAGCGTCTACCAATCCCTTGGGCCAGGACTGGGTTCCAACTGCAACGCTTTCCAGGCTTTTTGACCTTTTCAGCTACATCTTCCTTTTTGTTCTCTTTTTTTCCCTTTTTGACCTTCTTTTCCTTGGGTGGCTTTTTCTCGGCCATCTTGAGAGACAGGAAAGACTAGTCTTTTGTTTTCAATCTCGTCCAACTCTTTGTGATCCCAATTCCACACTTACTTCCTTTTACTCTCTGTGCCATAGCCTTGCCTTCTTGTTCCCCAAACTGGCATTCCACCTCTGGTCTCTGCACCTTATCATCCTTCCTTACCTCTGCCTCTTGAAATTCTTAGCTTCCTTCAAGGCTCAATTTTGATGCCACCTCTTACAGGAAGCCTTCCCTGATGCAACAACCTCTTAGTGCTTTCTCTCTCCTCCAACTATATGATGCTTATGTGTCCACATCCAGGGGCCATAATAAGATGCCCAAGCCATACTTCTTTATCTGCTCTGTACTGTCATTTGGGCAGCTAGGTGGTGCAATTCATACAATACTGGGCCTGGAATCATGAAGACCTGAGTTCAAAGTTGACCTCACTTACTAGCTGTGTGACCCTGGGCAAGTCACTTAATCTCTTCTTGCCCTCAGTTTCTTCTTGTATATAATGGGGATATTAATAGCGCCTACTTCCCAGGGTCATTATGAGGATCAGATGAGATGATAATTGTAAAGTATTTAGCACAGTGCTGGGCACGTACTAAGTGCCAGATAAATGCTAGTAAACATTGTCATCATTCTTATTACATGAGCTCAAATCCAACTTCAGACACTTAGCTGTGTGACCCTGGGCAGGTCTCTTAACCTCTCCCTGCCTTGGTTTTTTCTTTTGCAAAGTGGTGATAATACGTCCTCCTACCTTCCAGAGTCATTGTGAGGAACCAAATAAGGTGATAGTTGTACAGTCTGTGGCACTGTAAGCAAGAGCTACATAAGGGTTAGCCATCATTTTGTTATTATCTGTCCTCCTTCCCCCCAACCCTACTGGAGTCATGGTAGCTAGAAAAAGAGGGAAGGACAGTGAAATCTCCCTGATTGCCATTTATGACCCACCCCATGGATCATAGGGAGACTTATGATTGCCCCCAGCCCACCTCGGGAGCTCCAACCAGGAGCACATGGACAGCAGGCAACCCCGTGAGAACGGCTCAGAGCAATGATGGATCTGCTTAGGGGCATGCCAGATTTGAGTCTTTCTCTTTCCTCCTATTGCCCCTGAGATTCAATTTTTCCTCGTTTTCTTTACTATGCAGTGAATGGACACACTTCTGCTCCCAGGTCAGAGATACTGAGGACCAGTGGCACACCACCCACTTTTCTCCCTTGTTTTTGCTGTTCCCATCTAGGACCCAGAGTTCAGGGATATGCTCAGGTGGAGGGGCCCAGGTAGACCCAGTGAACCTTTTCCTTTGCATTTTCATTATGTTAAATAAACCAAGGGAGGCCACTGCATTGATAAATTTGTTTATCTGAGTCAGATGCATGGGGTGAATGGATGAGGGCAGGACATTTCCCAGACGCATAATAAGAACTAGCATCATTGGTTTTCTTTCCCCAATAGTTTGGAGAGAAAAACTTTTTCCTCCTCTAGCACAAAGACTTTTCTTGGGGACAAGTACCTGTAAAAATATATTTTTTGAGAGTTATATCTTATTGTAAATTTATTATGTAATTTATTGTGTATTGTATTATAATTTTGTAATTTATTATGTAAATTGTAATTTATATGTAATGTATTATAAATACATATTTATAATGTATTTTATTTTAAGCACTTAAAAACAATCTTCTGAGAAAGGCTCCATAACCTTCCCCAGCCTGCCATGACTCAAAAATAATTAAGAACCCCTGCCCCAGCATAAATCCAGAACCCAGTTGGCAAGGGGGTTTTTGTGTCCAGCTCTTTGGAGAGGGTGGTTTAAGTGTGTTGGATTATGATTGAGTGTCTCTCTGTAGCCTCTTGGGAGATTATCACAGAACCTCAAGTCACCTAGGATACCCACCAAGCGTACACACAACTTGCACCTGTGTCACTTTTATTTATGTGTTCAATAGTTAAGCAAACTCAAACACTGTGTTGTTGGAAGCATCTGCAACACCCCCACCCATGGTACCCCACCTCCCTCTAGAGGAAGCAGAGAGCTACATTTTCTCAACTCTCTGGGGAGGAGGGGGAGCAAGTTTAGTCACTCTAAGTACATAGGATTCCATTTTCTTGGATCATTCTTTCCATTAATAATGTTGTCATTGTGCGTACTGTTTCCCTGATTCTGCTCACTTTGTTCCACATCCTTCTAGACATCTTCCCCAAATTTCTTCTTCAAATTCATCATACTTATGATGCAATAATATTAGAATACCACATTTTATTTTACCATTCTCCACTTGATGGACATTATCTTATTTCTTTACTAAAATTCCCCTGAACCCTGAATCCTAAGGCAGATACCTTCATAGGGGTCTTCTGGTCTTTCTTGGTCATCTGGCTACATGGTTCAGAGATTAGCTGATCCAGAGATCTAATTCTCTCTTTTTCTCTCTCTCTCTCTCTTTCTCTCTCTCTCTGGACCAGGGAAGGCAAGGCAATGTGGGTCCAGTGACTTGCCCAAGGTCACACAGTTAGTAAGTGTCAAGCGCCTGAGCTGGACTTGAACTCAGGTCCTCCTGACTCCATGGTCAGTGCTCTATTCACTGCACCACCTATCTCTTTCTAATAATGACCTGGCATCTACCTCCCTCTGTCTTCTATTTTCTATCTCCACATGCTTCGAACCATAAAAGTACATTTTCTAGGGCTTATTTTCAAGGAAAAAAAAAAGAATCTACAGATCTAGAAATAATACAACACTCAAGGAATTATGCCAGATCTGGAGATACAAAGGCAAAAAAAAATCCTCCCAAATCAAACAGTCACTACCTTCAAGGAGCTTACTTTCTACTGGGGAAATAGCATATAAAGAGAAAAAATAGTTTCAGAAAGGCCATCCTAGGTCAAGTGGTTTTAAACTTAATAAAGTATCTTACGCTACCTACTTTTGCAAGGAGACTTTAAACTTTATTTAAACCTACAATTTGGAGAACAGATCCAGTTTTTCCTGCTAGCAGCTAGCCTATCAAACCTGGGAAATGTAGACTTCAAAATCCTAGCTGGAAACTTGTTGAGGACAGGGACTATTCTTGTGTCATACATTCTCAATGCATAGCACTAGCTTAGTGGAGGGGGGAAAGCATTCCAGGAGCATTCTTGTCCATGGAACAGCCAGGAGGCCAGCGTCACTGGACCAAAGAGTATGTGTTGGGGAGTGAAGCATAAAAAGACTGAAAAGGTAGGAGGGGCTTAAGTTATGAAAGGCTTTGAATTACGAACAGCATTTTGTATTTGGTCCTGGAGGCTATTGGAAGCAAATGAGTAGGGCAGGGTGACATAGACAGATCTGTGCTTTAAAAAAATAAATTTGATGTCTAAATGGATGATGGATTGGAGTAGGGAGAAACTTGGAACAGGCTGACCCAGCAACAGGCTATTGCAGTAATGCAGGCATGAGGTGATGAGGGTCTGTGCCAGAGTGGTGTCAGTATTGGAGGATAGAAGGGGGTGTATTTGGAAGATTTTGCAAAGGTGAAATCTACAGGCCTTCACAATAGTTTGACTATGGGGGTGAGATATAGTGAGGAGTATGACTCCTAGATTGTGAGGTCCTGTAATACCATCTACAGTAACAGAAAAGGAAGGAAGGGAAGAGGGCTTAGGGCGGGAAAGATAGTTTCGTTTTGGACACATTGAGTTTGAGATGCCTACTAAACATCCAGTTCAAGAAGTCTGAAAAGTAATTGGAAATGCAAGATTGGAGGTCAGTAGAGAATGGGACAGGGTAGGTAGTTTTGAGAATTATCAACATGAAGATGGAGATTAAATTCTTGGGAGCTGATGAGATCCCCAAGTGAAGTAGTATGGAGGGAGGAAAGAAGAGGTCCCAGGGAAGAACTCCAAGGGACAACTATGGTTAGAAGGCATGATCTGGAGGAGGCTCCAGCAAAGGAAACAGAGAAGGATCAGTCCCCTAGGTAAGAGAACTAGTGGAGAATGGCGCCCTTGGGGCATCTAGGTGGCACAGTGAATAGAGCACCGGTCCTAGAATCAGGAGGACCTGAGTTCAAATCTGGCCTCAGACACTTGACACACTAGCTGTGTGACCTTGGGCAAGTCACTTCACCCCAATTACCTTGCCTTCCCCCCCTCAAAAAAAAAAAGAGAATGGTGCCCTGAAAATCTAGAGAAAAGAGAGTATCAAGGAAGAGAGAGTAATCAACAGTGTCAAAGACCACAGAGAGGTCAAGGAGAATGAGGATTGAGAAAAGACCACTGGATTTGGCAACTAAGAGGTCATTAGGAACTTTGGAAAGAGAAAACCATTTTGGTGGAATGTATGGTCAGAAACCAGATTGTAAAAGGTTAAGAAGAAAATGAGAAGACAGTAAGTGGTGGCACCTGTTATAAATGGCCTTTTGGAGGAATTTTGCTACAAAAGACAGAAGAGTTACAGGACTATAGTTATCAAGGATGGAAGGATCAAATGAGGGTTGTTGTTTTTTTGTCAGGATTGAGTTGACAAGGCCACATTTGAAGGCGGTAGGAAATAAGGTAGCAAAGAGAGTGAGATTGAGAATATGTGCAAGAGTAGGGATGACAGAGGGAGCCGTTGGGGGAGACAGGATAGAATGGGATCACTAGAACAACAAGAGTGGTTAGCCTTGGTAAGGAGTAAGGCCACCTCACCATGTGAGACAGGTGAAGGAGGAGATGGAGGCAGAAGGCACCTGAGTGACAAAAGATAAGAAAGAGGAGAGAAGAGAAATTCACAGTGAATGACCTCCTTAATTTTTTTTCTGCAAAATGTGAGGCAAGATTCTCAGTGGAGAGAATGGGGGGTGGGCAGGGAAAAGGAACCACAGGAGGTTTGATGAGGAATAAGAAGGTCTGAAAGAGTCATTGGAGAGTAAGATAGTGAATCTATAATGGATTCCATAGTAGGATTGCCTAGCAGCAATGAGGGCCCAATTGAGATTACATAATATAAATTTTAGTAGACCCCCCAGTCAGAAAACATTTGTGTGATTTTCTGGTGGAAGTGATCCAAGAATGAGGCTTGACAGGGCATAATTGGTGATATGAGAAGGGGGCTAAGGATTCAAGAGAGCAGTGTAAAATTGAATTGGCTCACCAAAGGGTCAATATGGGAAGAGGAGAGAATGCTTAGTGCAGGGGAGATGGCTTGGGAGGGAATCAAAGAGTAAAGGGATTGGAGGTCATGGTACAGATGAAGAATAGGATTATAGAAGGGAAGGCAGAGGGAGAGGTGAAAATCCAATAGATTGGGGTCTCATAAGGAGATTTGTGAATTTTGGAACATGGAGGTGACACATTCACTGATGACTGATGATATATATGACCATCTTTGTGTGTGACTGAGGATGGATGGAGGGGTAGCTCATGGGAGGTAAGTTGAAGAACCAAGTAATTAGAATGTTTGAGAGAGAATCAATATATGTGTTGCAGTCCCCTAGTATCAGGACAGAGTTGGGGAGGAGAGAAAAATTGTGAGCCAGATATTAAACTCATTGAGGAAGTGACCTGGGTGTCTGCAGATGACAGCTACCACGATTTTGATTGGGGGGTTGATATGAATAGTATGAACTTCAAAGGAAGAGAGGTTACTGGATAATGGTGAAAGGGAGAGAACTTGAAAGTGGCAGTGGATAGCAAGGAGTATTCCAACTACCTCACCTTCACCAGGAAACTAAGGAGAATGAGTAAATATATAGCCAGTACTGGAAAGCGGGGCCAGTGAGGCTGTGTCTTTGGAGGAAAGTCAGGGCTCAATAAGAGCTAGTAGATGGAAGGAGTAGGAGAGGGAAAGCTTTAAAATGAAGGGAAGTTTTTATCTATGAAACAGGGATTCCAGAGGGCACAGTGGAAGGGTTGGGCAGAGTTAGGATGAAACTTTGGAGTGAGATGGTTGAGGGTGATGAGAGTGAGGAATCAAGTGATGGGGGTGTGGATTGGGGTTTGGATGATAATCTAGAGGAGTTCAGAGTCACCGAAATTTGAAGGATACGAGTAGGTGTGAGAATGTTCACCACTGAGGGGAAGGCTCCACTCTTCTACCCTCAAAGAACAAGTACAGCAGGAGATGGGAAGCCTGAAGTCAAAGGGAAGGTTGATCTTCCTTGCAGTGTAGACTCTCCATAACTTAGTTGGGACATTGGACAGGTAGCAGGAGGTGGAAGTTGCCTTGTACTGGTGCAAATAAAAATGGTTGCTTTGGGGCAGAAGACTCTCTGGCCTAACCACCAGCAACTTATCCTGAGGAGACACTAAGCCCAGCAGGAAATGGAAGGCACAAGACACTAGCATGCAAGGGGTATGAAGTCTTTTCACCTGAGGAAGCTGATTGCTAAGTGGAAGCAGGAAATAAGTCATAGACTCCCTGCTGAGTCCATGGAAGATGCCTGGCCTGACCCCAAGCTGCCTTTCCTCAGGGACATGCTGTGCCCAGCAGATGGAAGGGTCAGGGCACTGGCACATACACACCCTCTGACTATCCATCTCCCTCAATTCCTTTAAGCCCCAACTAAAATTCCACCTTCTAGGAAATCTTCCCCAGCCCCTCTTAACTCCAGTGCCTCCCTTCAGTGAATTATTTCCTATTTACCCTGTCTGTAGCTTACCTTGTATCTGTTTGTTTGCCTGTTGTCTCCCCCATCAGATGATAAGCCCCTTGAGGACAGGAACTCTCTTTTGCCATTTTCTATCCGCAGTGCCTAGCACAGTGTCTGACACATCGTAAGCATTTAACAAATGCTTATTGATTGGTTGGTTATTGAATTGACTCGCTGCGTCAAGAGAATCTCTGCTGAAAGTGAATTTTTGGGAGAACATCATCGGCTCCATTTTGTTCTCTTATCTTCCATTTTGCTGTGTAGGACCCCCACGTGAATTGCAGGACGAGCTACAAAACTGGTTCTCTTCAGTGTCTTCTTTGCTCCCCTAATTGGTACAAAAATCCTCAATTACTAAAGAAAAAAGGAGACTTTCTGTCTCCGGAATGTTCCCCTTTTTTATCTGATCTGACAGGTAGTTTCCATTGATTTAGTGAAACTATCTATACCAACAAGCTAATGACTTCCAGTCTCCTACAAAGCATATTTTTTCCCTTTAAACAACCAACTGCACTGAAACGAGAAGCCCTTTTTTTCTTTGTTCCATGTAATGTATAAATACTCCTTGCCAAATGGTGAATGATACATATTCCCATCTACCCTGGTGGGGCATGTTACACTCTGAGTGTAATAAAACCTGTTTCTCTCATTTATTTTAGCTTTTTGGCATTCGCTAGTTGAACTGATGAGAAAATTCATGCAGCACCTGAGGACTACTCTGGCCATGTACGTTCTCCAGCTACCAGGAGTAGCAGCCCCTTTCAATCTGCTCTCATAGCTTCTAGAATTCACCCAAATTCATTTTGAGAATTCACTTTTGATTCATTTTTCCACCATGAGGGTTACTCTTAGTAAATCAAGAAACCCTCTGTTGGCAGGGAAGGCTTGCAGGGCCCTACTCCATAGTAATTACTTAATTATCTATAACGATAACATTTATTAATTGTTTGCTATGGAGAGAGATTACTGTGCTTGGCACAGGGGGAGATATAAAGTTCAGATGAGATGAGGTTTCCTGTCCTCCTGGAACTTATAGACAAGTCACAAAGAGCCACAATATGCAATATTACTTTAGTACACAGTATACTCTGAAAGGTAGTGTGTGTGGTGGTTAGAAACTCAGCCTTGGAGTCAAGAAAACCTGGCTGATAATCAGGTCTCACCACTTATACATACTAGGCGTATAACTCTCAAAACATCATCTAACCACTCTATGTTCCAACTATTTCTCTAAGATCACATCAATAAAACTACAGGTACAAACTTTTTAAAAAACTGTACACACAGGGGCAGCTATGTGGCTCAGTAAATAGAGCACCCACCCTGGAGTCAGGAGAACCTGAGTTCAAATCTGACCTCAGACACTTGACACACTTACTAGCTGTGTGACCTTGAGCAAGTCACTTAACCCCAATTGCCTTGCCTTCCTCTCTTCCCCTCAAAAAAGTAAAAAAAAAAAACATGAAAAACTATACATACATGAAAACTATCACATGTATATGTGTATATACATATTTATGTATAGATATACACATATGTATACACACACATTTTTGTCTGGTTCTTTTTCTATTCTGTCTAATTTTTCATGACTCCATTTGGGGTTTTCTTGGCAAAGATACTAGAGTGGTTTGCCATTTCCTTCTCCAGCTCATTTGATAGATGAGAAAACTGAGGCAAACAGGATTAAATGACTTACCCAGGGTCACATAGCTAGTAAATGTCTGAGGCCAGATTTGAACTTATGAAGATAAATCTAGTCTTCCTGGCTAGAGGCCCAGTGCTCTATCCACTACACCACTTAGCTGTCCCTATGTATATACACATATACACATATAGGCTCAAATATATTTGTATATGAATACACACATAAACATATGTCAAATGGATTTGTGACCTTGTTCATTTAGAAGTTCTCTACAATGATGCAAATCACAGCCTATTCGTGCCTGTCAGTTCTGTGCAAATCTTGTCCGTATCGTTCCCAGTTCACCAGAAAAGGTCTAACCAAAATGATGGAAACTTTCCTCTTTTCTCCTGACATCACAAGGGTACCAATAGAGTACTCTGGCTGCCCGTCTCTCATCCCCTGTCCTCACAGTATGACCAGCTCATTTTTTCTTCCCATCATACATTTCTTTGTTGGCATCTTTTACCCTGTTCTTTATTCAAAGTTCCTCATTGATTATGCGTTACAGCTTGCTTGTATCTACATATCTAGGTGCTTTCCATTGCCTTTTATGTGATAAACATTTTTAATATGCCTGTAACTCATGTAAGTTGCGTATACTTCTCTTTATTCCCACCCCTACAGATAAGTGCAAGGTCCCAGAACAAGGATACTCTGCCCCTCAGGGTTCTGAGGTACCCTTGAGGAGTTGGAGGGTGATAACTCTTTTTTTTTTTTGCTTTCTGGAGGGGGAAAGGTAGGGCAATTGGGGTTAAGTGTTTTGCCCAAGGTCACACAGCTAGGTTTTTGCATGTATGTGTGTGTGTTGTGTCTGAGGTCGGATTTGAACTCAGGTCCTCCTGACTCCAGTTCCGGTGCTCTATTCACTGCACCACCTAGCCGCCCCTAGGAGGGTGATAATCTAATGCTATTGGTTTAAGTCATTATGGGTATGTGTCTCCCCACGATGATCAGTTAAGAATCATTTTAGGCAGCCAGACACTCTTAAATGTCTTTTAGAGAAGGGGTATTCACTACTCAGTCTGTATCCCAAAGAGATCATAGAAAGAGGGGAAAGGACCCACATGTACAAAAATATTTATAGCAGCTCTTTTTGTGGTGGCCAAGAACTGGACATTGAGGGGATGGGATGCCCATCAAGTAGGGAATGGCTGAACAAGTTGGGGTATATGAATGTAACGGACTACTATTGTGCTATAAGAAATGACGAGCAGGTGGATTTCAGAAAAAAACCTAGAAAGACTTACATGAACTGATGCTGAATAAAGTGAGTAGAACCAGGAGAACACTGTACACAGCAACAGCCATATTGTGCGATGATCACCTATGATTGGCTTAACTCTTCTCAGCAACACTATGATCTGAGACAATTTCAAAAGACTTATGATGAAAAATGCTCTCCACGTCCAGGGAAAGAAGTGATGGAGTTTGAATGCAGATCAAAGCATACTATTTTCTCTTTTTTAAATTTTGTTTTTTCTTCCTTGTGGTTTTTCTCTTTTGTTTTGATTCTTCTTTCACAACACGACTAATGTAGAAATATGTTTACTGTGATTGTACATGTACAGCCTATGTCAGATTGCATGCCATCTTGGTAAGGGAGGAGGAGAGGGAGGGGAAAACACTTAGAATTCAAAATCTTGTAAAAGTGAATGCTGAAAACTAAAAATTAATTAATTAATTATTTTTTAAAAAAGAATATAAACCCCTTGAGAGAAGGGACTCTCTTTCCTTTTGTTCGTATATGTATTCCCATCATTTGACTTAATGTCTGGCATGTGGCAAGCACTTAAATGTTTGTGGCCCTGACTCTAAGAACTAATCAGCAAACGCTTCGGAATTGTCAGGCATCATGCTAGGTTCTGAGGATACAAAAGGCAAAAATTAAACAGCCCTGTCCCTAGAGAAATTTACATTCTATTGAGGGAATCAGCACTCGCTACTTACACACATATGAGAATATACAAATAAGGGGTGAAGAAAAGGGCCATGTCTTCACCAGAGACTAGAGTAAAGAATTATGAATGAAGACGCTATTGAGAGGTTTTGAAATGTAGAGCAGGCAGAGCAAATCGCATTTATTTTCCCAGTAAATTTGCAAGTCAAGACATAAAAAGAAAAGAAAATGAATGTTGAAAACTATCTTTATCTATATTGTATATATTAAACATAAAGACTGAGGAAATGGAAATAAGAGAGCTGATAAATGTTGAGGGTTGAAACAAGACATTATTGTCTTCTCCTTAGACCTTCAGATATTTAAAATACCAGAAATCCATCTAGAGATGCTAGGTAATTGTTTCCTTACTCAACCAATGCATTATCTATTCACCTATGTAATGGACATATGTGAACAAAAGGGGAATTATTGCCTATTTTGGATTCTTGAATGATATTATAACTGAACATTACTTATTGACCATTGGACTATGGATAATAAGTATCCATAATTTGATTTTAAAAAAAAAGAAAACAATTTTTACATGTAATTGGAAAAATTAGAAAATTGGAAAAATTGGAGAAAAAATACTATTAAGTGCCAATCGAAATTCTCAAGATAAAAAATGGTGTTTTATCAGCCTAGAAGCAAGAATAGAAGTGGAGAGGGCTTAAAGGAACTAAATAAAGGAAAATGTCACTTCTCAGGGAAAAGGGGGAGAAGGTATTTGCTAAAGTGACTCAATAAGAATAGTTCCTGTAGAATCAGTGAAGCTCTCCCACAAGTACATACATACAGAATACAGAGCGGAACTTAGAGAACATGCTCTGCATAGGGGCAACTCCTAGTTCCTGGTTGCTGACGTCCTTTTCTCGAGTGTTGGGGATACTTAAGAAGTTCCCTGTAAAACTGTCATAATCCCTTCCCTGTAATCCTCATGGAGCCATGAATGTGTCTCCAATCTGTCCTTGGCTCCCAATCTAGTCCACCCTCCCCCATTTGTTTAATTCTGGGTCTGACTCTGACATTTCTAATATCTATCTAAGATATTTATACTTAGAGATAAGCTCTAGGCAGAGGTTCTTACCCTAAGATCTGTGAACTTCTTTTTTAAATTTAAGATAATTGAGAAATTGATTCACAATGTACCTGAAAGATGGGAATATACCAAAGATGTGTAAAAAAAACCCCACGGAACTTATTAATATCAAATATTATTGATATATTATACCAAATATATTGATAACTATTTTTCAATATAATTGATGTCCTTTGTCATTCTATGTGTTTCATTTTATACATTAAAAAACCATCATTCTGAGGATAGACTTCATCAGCTTGCCACAGGAGTCCATGACACACAAAAAGGTAAGACCCTTTGTTCTAGAGCAGTGGTTCTCAACCTTCCTAATGCTGCAACCCTTTAATACTTGTATGTGGGCATATCTGCATGTGGGCGGACTCACCTGGAAATGGATAGAGGAATGGTGTCTCAGTTCCTAAGACTATTGGAAATATGTGTTTTCCAATGGTCTTAGGTGACCCATGTGACCCCTGTGAAAGGGTCATTCGACCCCCAAAGGGGTCGCAACCCACAGGTTGAGAACTACTGTTCTAGAGGTTGCTTATCTAATTGCATGGCATAATCAGTACAATAAGCAATCTTCATCTACTTGGTTTTTCCCATGTGGATGCTTAGGAGCAGCTAGGTGGCCAGGTCTGAAATCAGAAACGCTCATCTTCCTGAGTTCAAATGTGGCTTACTAGCTGTGTGACCTTGGACAAGTCACTTAACCCAGTTTATTCATCTATAAAATGAGCTGAAGAAGGAAATGGCAAACCATTCCAAGATCTTTGCCAAGAAAATCCCAAATGGGTTCAAAAAGAGTTAGATACTTCTGAAATGACTGAACAACAATGTGGATGCTTAAACCAAACATCTTTGAGTGGTTCTCTTCTAGGATGATTTACAGTATTCTGGGGCTTGACACAACCATCACAGCATCATCTACAAATAAGATCAGGAGGACCTCACTACTCCCATGGAAATCCTATTGAAACTGAACTCTGCATTGGAGCTACTTCATGATAAGGGTTAAAACCTTGGGCAATGAAACGTCTCTGGTTTTTGCCTAGCCTAATAGTTATAATCTGTAGATCATGGATCAAGGTTGTCTCCTCTCCAATACTGTATCCATCAAGGAATCTTGCCTGATTTTGTAATGTATCTGATACCTTGCCAGAGAACAACTTCAAAAATGTCCCTCTGCTTTTCCGAATCAAATGCTATTAAAATTATTTTTAAAAATGAACAAGCCCAGTGAGATCTTGCATTTTTCTATGTTTTTTCAGCCAATTATGTGATGGCAAAGATGTGATATTACTAAAAAAAATCTGCCTTTTCCCTCTAATAATTTTATCAAATTATTGCCTGTAAGGTGGTCCTGATAAATTTTTTAATAGATGAGAAAGTAAGAATATAGGTTGGTATTTATGATGCCTTGGCCACTTCTTTTTGTTATTGATAAGGTATGTGATTTAAAAAAAATACATCTTTGGTATATTCCCCTTTTGGGTACATTGCGAATCAATTTCTCAATTATCTTACAATATGTCAAACCCAGCTCAGATCTCTTCTAGTTACACTTTGACTAATGCAACTGAATTTCCCATACTTGTTCCTTTTAGCGTCATTTCTTCCTCTTCTACTATATAAAAACTTTTGTGATTGTTATATTAGAGCCCAGACATGGTAACCCTATTGTCTTTAATGGTGAAAAAAGTTTGCTATCAAGGTCTTTGCAGATCTTATCCACTTTACTTCTGTTTACTCTCCTCCTTCCATTTTTCATCTCCAAATACCCATAGGATGACTTCGCTTAACCAGATCCCTCAGAAAGCTTTTTTTCAAAGTGGGTTTATCATCAATCGCTTATCTCTCATTTATGAGGTACTATTTCTCATATTCTTCTATCATCCTTTGGTCAGACACCCAAATAATTAAATTTACCCAAAAGACACTTAAGTTTGAAACTGGAAGGACAATAAGCAGAAAAAAGATGAAAAAAGGTTTATAAAGATTTTTGTAACCTATGACCTGGTGTGCCCAAATCCTTGTATTCATATAAATGAAGTCCAAAACTGGAAGCTGAGTTCAAAGAGGCATTTTCTCCCTTTTGGCTGGTAGCCCTCACCAGGAAGCCAACTACGGCTTAGGTGTAAATCAGGTCTAGGCCTCCATCAACTTGCCCAGTTCCCATAGAAGTATTCAAGATAATGTATGCAAACCAACTATGGTATAGACTTTATTTCAACCCACAAAAAATTGAGAAGACAAAATGACTCCCAAGAGCTCATAAACAGACATAGAAAACACTTGCATCATTCAAATAACTGTAATACATCTCAGAAGGCTAAAATATTTGGGGGCTACTGAACAAAGAAACACACCATCCAATTGGACCTGCATTGTTTGAGCTGCTTGCTATAAATGCAGTGAATGACAAAGTCCACGTCTCTCGCTTTTGCCAAGTCCCTTTCCCAATCCCCCATGCTGCCCAGGAAATCTTATTCTTTGGGACTATTTGTCTGTCTGTCTGTGTGTCTACACATATGTGTGTGTGTCGTCAGGATCTCTGCTTTCAAGTCACATGGACAAGAACATGACTGATTCATCCACATGTTTCCACAGTAGCTATAATTTCCTGGGCTGCCATAATCTCTCAGGCTGGGAAAGTCTGTTTCTCAGGACTTTCCCTCTGGGCTACATGGGTGACCAACTGGAGCCTCCATATGCTTCTTCAAGAATACTATCATTGCTTCAACTGCTGCTGCCAATTCTTTGTTTTCCTTCTTTTATATAATTAATTTTCTCAATTAACAAAAATCTATTTTCTAAAATCTGTGCTCTGTCTCCTACCCCTTTCCCCTACAATTAGAAGAAAAAAGTGAGGGAGGGGGAAAGAAACCCTTCTAACAAATATGTAGGGTCAAGAAAAACAAATGCCCATATTTACCAAATGACGCCAAATTCTGCACCCCGAATCTATCATCCCTCCATCAGGAGGCAGGTAGTATATTTCATCATTATTTCTCTTGAATCATTGCCGGTCATTGCACTAATCAAAGTTCTTGGTCTGTAAAGTTGCTTGTCTTTACTATGTAGTTGTTCTTGTATAAATTGTTCCTCTTAGTTCATATAACACTTTCAGATTTCACTAAAACCATCCTCTTCCCCATTTCTTACAGCACAATAATATTTCATCCCATTTGTATGACATCATCTGTTTAACCATTCCCCAAACGATGGACACCCTCATAGGTTCCTGCTCTTTGCCACCAAAAAAGAAATGCTATAAATATTTTTGTATGGATGGATCCTTTTCTTCTATCTTTAATCTCTTTGGGATAGAGGCTTAGCAATGGTGTCACTGCATCAAAGATTATACACAGTTGAGTAATTTGAGGGGCATGGTTCCAAATTGCTTTTCAGAATGGCCCCAGACAAATTCACAGCTCCACCAACAATGTATTAATGTGTCCATTTTCCCTGGGCTCTTCTAGCCCCACCTGTGGGCCTCTCATGGCTGCCACAGAGCTGTGCAAACCCTCCGGCTCTGTAGAGTACAGGGTAGATGCTTTACTCTTGCTAAAAGACATGTGTGGCACAGTAACCCTGACTGGAGTCTTGGTCTCTGTAAATGGAATGCATTAAAGAGGAGTGGTAACTTGAGCCAGAAGGAGCTGCCTCCTGGATAGGCTTTAAGAGGAAATGAAGAAAGAAACTCCATGTCATTCTGTTTCCTCTCTTTTGAAGATGTCAGTCAAGATTCTTCTGTCTCTCCTTGAACTTTGCTGGAAAATGGGAGGTAGGGGAGGGGCATGATTTCTCTCCCCTGCCTTTCAAGGGCTATGATAGCTATGATCGTATGGCAGAAGGAATATATGCTGGATATCACTACTAGGTCTATATCCTAAAGAGATCATAAAAAAGGGAAAAGGATTTCCATGCACAAAAATTTTTATAGCAGCTCTTTTTGTGGTGGCAAAGAATTAGAAATTAAGGGGATTCCCATCAATCAGGGAATTTCTAAACAAGCTGTGGTATATAAATGTAATAGAATATTATTTTGCTATAAAAATGATAAGCAGATACATTTCAGAAAAACCTGGAAAGACTTGCATGCACTGATGCAAAATGATGTTAGCAGAACCAGGAAAACATTGTACAAAGTATCAGCAACATTGTTCAATGATCAGCTATGAATGACTTAGTTCTTCTCAGCAATACAATGCTCTAAGACAAGTTCAAAAGACTCAATGGAAAATACTATCCACATCCAGAAAAAAGAACTGATGGAGTCTGAGTACAAATTGAAGCATACTATTTTCACTTTCTTTATTTTGTTCATGGTTCTCTTTTTCCTTTTTCTGTTTCTTGTTTCACAACACGACTAATACGGAAATATGTTTTACATGATTGTACCTATATAACCTATATCAAATTGCTTAATGTCTTAGGGAAGGGGAGGGGAAGGAGGAAGGGAGAAAAATTTGGAACTCAAAATCTTATAAAAAATGAATTATGAAAACTATCTTTACATTTAATTGGAAAAAATAAAGTACTATTTACAACATCAAAAAAAAAAAAAGAACATGTGCTTAACCCAGGTGAGCCTGAGACTAGATCTCAAGTCCCTGATTGTCTCTCCTACTTTGCGTTTCTTTCCCTGAGCCTAGGTCACTGAACCTTGACCTTAAGGGCCATTACCAGCCTTGGTAGCAACCTCATGAGTTTGAAAGGGAGAGGGTACCCAAATTGGTACCTCAGACATATCCCTTTGACAATGAGCCAGTCACAATCTCTAAGTGCCCAAAGAAACACTTTCAGACTACAAATTATAGACTAATTGCCCATTTACAGCAAGTGGAAGGAGTGAGTTTTCATGCCAAAAGCTTCCCATCAATGAAATAATGGATCAGTTTTCCAGCAAGAAAGTTTAAGTGGTTTGCACAAAGTTATACAGGTAGTCAACATAAGGGGCTGGATTTAAATTCAATTAATAATAATAGTATTTCTATAGTGTTTTAAGTTTTGTAAAGCACTTGATATATATTATCTCATTTGACCTCTACGATGGCCCTGGGTATCATTGTCCCTATTTGACAGATGGGGAAACTGAGGCAGATAGAAGTTAAGTGACTTGCCCTCCATCAGACAGCTAGTAAATATCTAAGGCCAGATGTGAACTGAGGACTTTCTGACTCCAAGTCTGGTGCTCTCTCCAGCTCACCACCTACTTGGCTCCAGGAGGTTCTAAAACTCCAAAGCCAATGAGTCCTCTTCCCATTATATGAATGGGAATTGAGAGAATCCAAACAGAAGATGAAAAAGGAGACTGGACCCCCATTCTCCACTAATGAACCTGGGAGCTGGGGTCACTCCAACTAGGTTCTTTGCCAGTAGATTGCAGACTTTGGTAGATCCTAACCATGACAAAAAGGCATTGAATACAATACTACAGTGGACTGTGTCCCTTGTTCAAGAACCTACCTAATTCAGAGGATTGGAATCATCACTAAAGAACTGCCAGCCAGGTAATAAGTGTTTTCAGTCCCAGCTAGGTCCCAATTATTGTGAATAATGTGTGTTGGGAAGTGGTCCCATGTATCTAAATTCGTGCTATTTGAAATTATAATTATGTAAAATATAATCATTGGGAAGATAGCTGGCACAGTGGATAGAGTACAGGGCCTGGAGTCAAGAAGATTCCTTTTCCTGAGTTCAAATCTGGCTTCACATGCTTATTAGTTGTACGACCCTGGGTAAGTCACTGTACCCTGTTTGCCTCAGTTTCCTCGTCTGTGAAATTGCAAACCCCTCCAGTATCTTTGCCAAGAAAACTCCAAATGGAGTCACAGAGTTGAACACAACTGAAAAACTACTGAACAACAATAGCAAAATAGTTGATGGTTCCAACCCAAAGGAAATGTATACGTAATATGCTTACATAATAGTGTAACTCAAATAAGGCTACTATTTTGAAGGATTCATTACTGAAATATTAAAATAAGCAGCCTCACACATGGGTAGATTTTCCGTTTAAATTACTGCTCCCCAGAGATCTGATGTCTACAGGATCCATCCCACTAAACTGAGAGCTTCAAAGGCAGGGATTGTGTTTTTTACTTTCTTTGTATTCCTGGGGCTTACTCAGCACAGTGCCTGGCAATAGCAGGTACTTGATAAATGCTTGTTGATGACTTGATTTTACTCAGCCTATGTCAAGGATCTGATAGTTAAATACCATCATTCCCCCATATTGGTATGAAGATGATGTTACTAACCTTACAATAAGTAAGACTCATCCTGGATATTTTTCTTGTAGGAGAGATAAGTTTCTATTGTCCATTTTACATTCTATCAACAACAATTGGTCAGTACTTAATTTGAAGAATGACACAAGATTAAGTTAGAGGTATGACCTAATAGAGAGGAATCGTAACTAATGTAGGGTAACCAGGGCTTTGTCTGGTACACATATGTCTCTTTCCTAGGTCATCGTTATAGCTACACTCTCACAGAGCCCACCGCTGTTATTCCCCTCCTCCTCACTACCCCACTGACACCCTTCACCTCTCCACTCCTTCCTTGAGGTTAGGGAGTCAAAAATGGTCAGAAGTGCTACAGGGGAATGGCCTGGATTCTAGAGAAACAGTCAATTTCTTCTCCATGAGACTGTCACCTCTTCTCCCTCCTACATGGACCCCCTCTTCTCTTGAGATCTGGGGCAGCTGGAAAGAATAATATTAACAGAATCGAATCTTCTAACCAGTCTCCTTCCAGGATTCACCAACATCCTGGCACTGGGGAAAAGGGATGGCCCTCAGGTCCCAGGATTGAGAGCTTGAGCTCACTTATTCATGTTAGAGTCTAGTTTCTCTAGATAATTTGATTTATTCCAGAATTAATTTAGTTCAGACACAAGAATCTTTAGTTATGACTAACTAACTGACCCATTCATCTTTTCCTTGGACATTTATTAATGTTTTCTTAATATTTATTAATAATGATACCCAGATCAGTCTTAGAGAGCTGGGGGAGTCTTTCCCTGTGCAGAAGCTGGCACCAACTTCTCTCTCTTTGGCTATGTGCCAGAGCCTCTGAAACATCCCTCAGGGGATATATCTGTATTTCATCAAACCTTTCCCAGAGGGAGATAAACACAGTGAATGATTATGTCTGGCAAGGAAGTGAGTGCAGTAGTTCCCTCTGACTAAGTCTCTGGGGTAGATGGGCCTGAACAGTCTGGAGAAGTGTTTCAAAGAACTTGACTGTCAGCACTGCCGAGAGACAGGTGGCTGCCAGCTCACAGGGGCCAATCTGCTCCTGGAGGTGGGGAGAGAAGAAACCCAAATCTTATTTCTTTGTGGGACACTGACACAGACAGATACTGCCTCACACTGCAACACAGAGGAACTAAACTAATCTGAAAGTACTTGCCTGACAGTACTTGTCTGAGTCAAGTAGGGTGTACCAAGATGGCAGTCTCAGACAAACAAGGACAACCCAACTGCAACGGGACAGCCCCCCAACCAAAACTAAGAGAAGGCCATTAAGGCTAGAAATATACTCACACTACAACCCCAGAACTACAGTCAATACAGCTAAAATAGCACAATGGAATAGAATGTTGGGCTTGAGTGAGGAAGATCTGAGTTCCAATCCTGCCCCAGTACCTTGGATTATACTGGCAAAGTCACCTCCCCTTTCTCAACCTCGTTTTCCTCATCTGTAAAATGGGGATGATAATAGCACCTACCGCGTATTGTGAGGTTTAAATGAGATAACATATGTAAAGTGCTTTGCAAACTCAAGCTAGCTGTATAGAAACATATGTTGGGAACGGGAGCATGCTTGATCAAGGTAAAGGCAAACACAGAGACACATCCAACCACAGACTTGACCAGGACAGGGGAGGGCCCGTCCCCTTCCCCACCATCCCCAGGCGCTAGAGGCTTGCTCTGCTTTCTCGGCTCCCGGTTCAAGGATCATCAGTAATCCTGTAGGGCTGAGGCCGTGGAGCAGAGCAGGAGCTAGGAGTTCTGAAGAGGGGAGAAAGGGACGAAAAACACAATCTGAAAAGACTCACAAACTTTGTTAATTTGTGGGACAGGCTGACACAGCCGTAGGGTACTGGGGCTGGACTAGCGCCCAGATAGCTGGGTTGCGGGGATCGCAGGTGGGCTAGCTCCGGGACAGCAGAGAGCCCAGGGTCCGCAGCAGTGGAGGTGTAACCAGCAGACCAGCCCCTTGGAGGCGGCTCCCGAAGGCCGGGGGAGGTTCCAAAGTTGGAAGGGCACTGAGTGGGTCCGCGCTGCAGCTGGCAGGGGCGCGGACACTGGTCCCGCGCAGTGGGCAGGAGGAGGAGGTGGAGGAGGAGGGGCCGTCGGTTTCCCCCTCCCCTTTCTCCTCCTTCCCGGTCCGGTGCCCTTGGCCTCGAGCGCGTCGTTGGTTTCCGGTTGTCAGGCAGCGGCCGGCTGGGCGGCAGCTGAAGTGGGAGGGAGGGACCGACGCTTGTGGGGTGCGGGCCTGAGCCCTCCAAGCCGCAGCCAGGATGAAGGACAGCGCGGACTCCAAGGACCAACAGCTCACCGTGAGTCCGGGCTCCTCGTCCTCCTCCCTGTCTCACCCAATAGCCGTCCAGTCTCCGATTCTGGATTTTCCCCTACACTTATACCTGCACCCACAGCTACACCCATCTACACACACACACACACACACACACACACACACACACACACACACACACACACACACACACACACCTTTTCCCCACATCCCTTTCCAACTCAACTTACCCTCTCCTAACAGACTCTCCTTTCCATATCTGCACCTCCTCAAACCATCCCCAGAAACAGGCCCCCCACCCACACACCTCCTCCCAAATTCAATTCCCCCAGCCACCGCATAACAGAGCCCACACACATTCACATTCCAGCCTCCTAGGACTTCTCAAACTCTCCCCCCAGAGCAAAGCCCTATCACCCTATACCTACCCAAACTCAACTAACCAATGCCTAAGACATCCCCTTGCGCTGCCATCCATCAAATTCATGAACCTTCTCCAGCTAAAATATATACCTATCTGCACACTCCTTCTCAGCTTCCCCATACTCTCCAAACCCTTGCCCGGAAGCCCTCCTATCTTCCAACAGTCTGCACCCCCTCCACTCCCACACAAACACGTACACTGCGCGAACATTAGAGTGATAGCTCTCTGGTAGAGAAAACAAAAGCAATGGTTTCATTAGATGGGGTGATGGGCTTGCCAGTCTGTTTGGATTCTGTGAAGTTTATTATCTTGGCTCTGTAAACTTTCTCTAAATTGGGAGTGGGGGAGCATCCTTGCTTGCCTGCTTAGACACACCTCCTCATTCTTTTTCCATCTGAACCTGAGATGTCTGGAAGTGCCCCTAGTGAGAAGTGAGATCACAATCTACCCCTCTAACACTGCATGTGTCTTATTACATTTTGGGACTCTCCTCATCCTCCCCTTCCAGAATTTGTGCTGGTGTATCTTTAGGTCAGGACCATCCGTGCATCTCTCTTCATTTCCCTAGCCCACAGCAGCTGCCATGCCTATGTAGAGGCTGGGATCAGGTTTGCTTCTATTTCCTGTCAACAGAGGGGAAGCAAGAGGAGGAAAAGGAAACTTGAATCTGTATTCAAATCCTACTGGGTATCTTACCCAGGCAGCATTGTTGGGTGAAGGTGGCTAAAGGGAGCTGAGAATAAGGGCAAATGGATACAGGGATTACTAGAGAAAAGTGTTGCCCTTGCCTCAGATGAGGTCTACAAGGTAACTCAAGATGGACAATTCAGAACTCTATTTCACAGAGAAACTTGGACAACTATAATGGTTTTTATGCATTGTAGGATCTGTGATGAATCTGGAGTGTGTGTGTGTGTGTGTGTGTGTTTTGAAAGCACAGATTCTTCTGATCAACAATGCCTTTTTTTTTTTGTTTTTGCTTTTTGGAGGGGGAAGGTAGGGCAATTGGGGCTAAGTGACTTGCCCAAGGTCACACGGCTAGTAAGTGTTAATTACAACAATGCCTTTTAAAATAAAAACAAAACAAAATGGACTAGGGCATGGTAGAAGAGGTGACCCAGTGACCCTGACCATCTATTCAAAGCTTTGGTGGGCTGTAAAGACTATGTTGCAACTTTCTGTTGCTTGCAGACACATCATCCCAGCAGTTAGTCCCATCTCTGCCCTTTCCCCCCCCACACATACATATAATATTCCTTCTCTCCTTGAGGGGGAAGGTGGTATAGTAGATTGAGCATTGGAGTCTGTAAGACTTGGGTTCAAATGCTGAACCTAGGTAAATCACTTAACGTTTCGATGCCTCAGTTTCTTCAGATGGGTTGTAGTTTATGACCTCAGAGTTCTCTTTCAGCTCTGAAACCACAATCCATTAATCCCCAAATGTCCTACACTAGAGAACTCTGTATAGACCATCCATTAGCAGTAAGCGGGTGATGATGCAATGTAGCAATAACGTCTCACCAAGAGATACATAGCTATTGCAGCAAGGCCTCTGATATAGAGATGGGACTCTTGCCAAAGGCCCTGATCTTAGCTCTCCAAAGCCCCTGGGAGCCAAAACATCCTCTTTGATAGTTAAAAATCTGTCCATTTGAAAATTGGCTCACCAGGGGGAAACTGCAGATCGGGCTGGATTGGAGTGACCTTCCTCTTTTCATCAGCAGGGCATATAGCTAAGGAAACTGATAGATATGAACTGGCTGGTGTTGCTTCTCCCCTTGGAAAAAGATAATGATTATTATTTGGAAACCTTATGCAATTATGAGCAGGTGTACTCACTAGGAATTTCCTCATTAGGGATGTCTGTTGAGAGAACAGCTTGGTCAAAGAGTGTCAGAGACTTTGTACCAAAGAAAATTACATGGGTGTCATGGAACAATCACTGACATTTTGAATCAGAGGGTCTGGGATTAAATCCTAACTCTACTATTTACTACCTGTGACTACTTATATGCAAGTCACCTCATTTCTGTGGGTGGACTAACTGATTTTAGGATTCTTTCTGGCTCTAAATCTATGATTTTTGATTAAGGAAACAGCGTGGTATAGGGGTAAATGCTTCATTTGGACTGAGAAGACGTGTGTTCAGATCTTGCTTCTATCCCTTATTACCTGTGTGACCTTGGTCAAGTCACTTAACCCCTCTAGGCCTCAGTGTTATTATTTATAAAATGAAGTGATTGAGCAGAAGTGTCAAACACGAAACCAGCAACACTCTCAAATGCAGGAAACCAGATTAAAATGTAATTGGTAAATGTTTGGCAAAATAAAAATACAATAAAACATAGATAACAGTGCATTTTAAAATTACATCAATGTGCAGTCTATGGGATGCTTCAGTAGAGATTACTGGTCCCAGTTTCTATTTGAGTTTGATGCCACTGGTCTAGATGATCCCTAAGGTCCTAATTTTATGATTCTATGAGACTTCCATCTCCCTGGCTCCAGCATCCTTACAATTCTTACCATTCTGTTTTGGGAGTAGGGACTGGCGGGTGGCACCATTGTACTACCCTGATTCTTTAATCATAGAGTTATAGCATTTAGAGCTGGAAGGAAATTTAGAAATTATTTAGTCTTCCCAATGAAGTGACTTTCTTACAAGTAGTCATGGGTCATGAATATCAGATTGGGATTTAAACCCAGACCCTCTGACTTAAAACAAAGTGCTTATTTCACAAAACTTGTATGGTTTCTTTGTGAACAAAGAGGAGGTACTGTTAGATTGAGAGCCAGACTGATCATACTTTACCCCAGTGTGTACAATGGCTTTCTGCCTTCTTTCTCCTGGAAACAGAAATGTGGGACCAAATGGAATTTGTGTCATTTAAAATTGCAAATGGAAGACCATCTTGGTGTATGTACACTCCTCTCTGCTCTGCTTACTTTACCCTAGCCATCAAAACAGCCCTCCCTATTCACCTTGTCATCACTGGAGTGTCTAATCTCCAGGCACACAGACACCCCTGTTTAGGTGTCAAAGACGTAAAGGAGCAGATCACAGGGGAAGAGCAGGTGGTTAATTTGGTCATACGTCTAAGTGAAGCAAAGCTCACAGACAGAGCTGTCTGCAGAGTCTCTCCCTGGAACTGTGGACTCCCTCAGGACAGGCACCTCAGTTGCTCTTAGGGAAATCTAGAAGTCTGGGTAAAGCTTAAGACACTACACAATCACATACACACCTACCTCCCTGCATGCTAAATGTTTAGTGGGGTGATGGTGGTGGGAAATGGTATCAACTCTAGAAACAGTCAGTCTTGGGGCTCAGAGGAGAGAAACATGAAAGAAAGGGTTTTTTCGGTGACCATAACTGGGCACCTGTGGCTCAGGGCTGATGTAGAAATTAGTAAAAAAAAAAAAAAAAAACACAATCAGCAAGAATTTATTAAATCCCTACTATGTGCCATGCACTGGAGAAAGGCAAAAGGCAGTCCCTACTGTGAAGGAGCTCATGTGTAAACAACCATGTACAAGCAAGATATAGACAAATGGAATGATCAACAGAGAGAAGGCACTAGGTTTAAGGGGGATCAGGTAAGGCCCCCACATGTGGAGTGAGCATCTGACCCCCTATATCCATCCCTAAGTTGCCAGACCACTCCTCCTTTCGTCCTGTGGAAAAAGGTGCCAACTGTGGAAGATTCCCCATTGTCCTCTGGAAAACTCTAACCCTGGCCCTGTTTTCTCCAGGTGCTCATTTCCTTTCTTTTAGGAAAATGTTAAATTGCATTCAGTCCTTCTGCCCTAAGGTAGGTCTGACTTGGTCACAGGCATGGATTCTTTAAGGCAGGCTAGGTGTGGGGGTATAGAGGGTGACTCAAGGGAATCTAATTGTTGAGCCCACCTTGGATAAGAGAATAGGGTCCCTGGGGGTGCCAATACAAAATTCACAATCATCCAGTGCCCAGTTTGCCCAGCCCTTACCTGCAACCGTCATGTAAGTGCAAGGATTATTATCTCCACTTTACAAATGTAGAAACCAAAACTCAGAGAAGTTAAATGATTTGTCCTCGGTTACATAGCCAGTGAATGATAGAACTGTCCGATGCTCTTCCCACTACCCTGGATCCTCAATTGGCACCATTGATGTCACCATATACAGGCAGCAAGGTGGCACAATGCTGGTCCTAGAGCTAGGAAGACCTGAGTTTGAATCTTGCCTTGGGCAAATGACTTAACCTCTCTCTGCCTCACTTTCCTCATCTGCAAAATGAAGATGATAATAGTATGTTACCTTCTAGGATGATTGTGATTGAAGTAACATGGAAAGTACTACATAAAGCTAAGACTGCTATATAAATGCTCGCCATTATTGTTATTGGTATCTCTATTCTAAAGGAGACCCTGGGATTTTCATTACTGCTCACCTCATGGGTATTTTAATCCCATCCCAGGTAGATTTGCACCTTTGCACTGGTCTGACTCCATGAACCTAGGAAGACTAGTCAGTGACAAAAGGGCACAGCCCTTGGGGCAAATGAGACAGAGGGGCAGAAGTGATGACTTCCCCATCTCTTCCTCTCTCTCTCCCTTTCCCTCCTCTTTATCACTCTCTCTCCTCCCCCTCTCTGTATCTCTCCTTCTCTCTTCCTCTCTCTTTTTCTCCATCACTCTGTCTCTCTCTCCCTTTCTTTTTCTCTCTTCTCTCCCTTTCTCTCTTCCTACCTCCCTCTCTCTGTCTCTGTCTCTAACAACACACACACACACACACACACACACACACACACACACACACACACACACACACACACACACACACTCCTCTTTATACACTCTCTCTTCCAATAAAACTGACCTGCTAGCCGTTTCTCCTACACGACGTCCTATCCCTTACCCCCTCATCTTTGCACACGTGGTCCCAAATGCCTAGAATGTACTTTTCTCACCTCCACCTTTTAGAACCTAGGGGTCCATTCAAAGCACAGCTTGGGTAGCACTTCCATCACAAAACCTTGGAGGATCCTCCCCAGATTTTTAGTATTATCTCTCTTGAAATCTCTTGGTATTGCTTTCCCTTTGTGACTTTGTATTTACTCACCTGCATACATGTTGTATTCTGTCAGTCGAATGAATACATGTTCCTTGAAAGCAGGGACTGTTTTGTTTTGTCCATCTCGCAAGTACCTAGCACAAAGCAGGCACTCGGATCACTTGTATGTTAACTTACATTGAATTGGACAACTGTCGGTTGGATAGAGAGCTGAAAGAGTCGGGGGAGAATGAGGAGAGTGCCCAGGACAAACAGGGCCAACCTACCCTGCCCTCCCAGGCCATGGGCTCACAAACGATCCTCTTTACGCCTTTGGGTTCTCTTGGATGTGGGTCCCATTGTCCCTCAACCCCAGCTTCACTGAGCCTAACAGGAAATTGGTGTCTTTCTTTAGGTGGCACTCCGGGTCCGGCCCATTAGTGTCACGGAGCTGGAGGAAGGAGCCACACTCATAGCCCATAAAGTGGATGAACAGGTAAGCCAAGAAAAGGTCAGGCAGGTGGACTGATCTGGAGGACTGGATACAAGTTATGTTTGGTCTGACCAGGGAAATAGAGCCACCTGGGCTTCCCAACCTAATAAACACCACCACCACCACCACCACCAACACCACCACCACCAACAACAAGAAGTTATGTTTATTGTGGTTGTTGCTTAGTCATTTTTCAATCGTGTCTGACTCTTTCTGACCCCAATGGGATTTTCTTGGCAAGAATGCTGGAGTGGTTTGCTGTTTCCTTCTCCAACTCATTTCATAGATAAGGAAATTGAGATAAACAGGGTTAAGTGACTTGCCCAGGGTCACCCAGCTGTTAAGTATCTGAAGCCAGATTTTTAACTCAGGAAGATGAGTTTTTCTGACTCCAAGACTTGAGCTCTATCCACTGTACCACCTAGCTGGCCAAATTATATTTTTAGAGAGTTTTAAATTTTATGAAGCATTTTGATCACAACAGCTCTGTGAGGTAGACAGTATGTTTCACCCATTTTACAGATGAGGAAACTGAGCCTCAAGTTCACACAGCTAGTAAGAAGAAGACGTGGAATTCAAATCCAGGTCCTTTGACTTTAGAATCAGTCACCACATTGCCCCCAAAACTTCTCTTCCTCTAAACAACTATTTCCTCCTAGTTACTAAAAGGTAGCTAGACAATATAGTCAATAAAGTGCTGGGCCTGGAATTAGGAAGACTGAGTCCTCCTGACTTCAAATCTGACCTTGGACACTAACTAGCTGTGTGACCCTGGGCAAGTCACTTTTTTGCCTCAGTTTCCTCATTTGTAAAATGAGCTGGAGAAGGACATGGCAAATCATTCCAGTATCTTTGCTAAGAAAACTCCAAATGGGGTCATGGAAGAGCTGGACTGGACTGAAGTGACTGAACCTCAGTAACTCGGGCAGCAGGAGACAGTAGATAGAGTGTTAGGCCTGGAGTCAGGAAAACCTGAGTTCAAATCTGCCCTTAAACACTAGCTGTGTGATCCCAGGCAAGTCATTTAATCTCTGTAGGCCTCAGTTTCCTCAATTATAAAATGGATAATGGCTAATAAATAGCACCTACCTCCCAGGGTTGTTGTAAAGAGCTTAGCTCAGTGCCTGGCATATGGTAAGTTTTTAATAAACACTTGTTTCATTCCTAAGTTAACAACAACAAGAATGATAGTCTTAATAATGAACATAAATGACATATACATAATTCCTTAAAGTTTGTAAGGTGCTTTATTTACACAGGTCATCTCATTTGGCCCCCCACAAATAGCCTGTGAGGTAAGTGTGCCTCAAAATGATATTATCTCCATTTTACAGATGAGAAAACTGACTGTGGTTGAGAGAAGTTAGTGACTTGTCCAAAGTCACAAAGTTGGTGCCTGAGGTAGTTCTCAAACCCATCTTCCTCACTCTAGCCCCTATGCCACCAACCCTTCTCATCCTTCATTCTTTCCTCTCACTCATTCGTCCCATTCAAACAGCTGCAAGGTCTTGTCAATTCTAAATGTTTCCTACATCCATCCCCTTCTCTTCACATATATAGCCACCACTTCATTCAGTCCTCATCACCTCCCATCTGGACTGCTGTAATAGCTTCCTACTTGGCCTTCTGGTTTTCAGCCTTAATCTGTCCTGCACACAGCAGTCAAATTATATTATACAATATATACAGCCTCTCTAACATTTATATATAATGTCTATATGTATATGTATATGGAGAGAAAGAGAGAAGAGAGAGGAGAAAGAGAGACAGACAGACAGACAGAGAGACAGAGAGAGGGTGTGTGTGTGTGTGTGTGAGAGAGAGAGAGAGAGAGAGAGAGAGAGAGAGAGAGAGAGAGAG
>CM053584.1:162585042-162614740 GCA_028627135.1 Pseudochirops cupreus | reverse complement strand
AGAGAGAGAGAGAGAGGGAGAAAGAGAGAGGAGAGAGAGAAAGAGATGGAGAGAGAGAGAAGAAGAGGGAGAGAGAGAGGGAGAGAGAGGGAGAAAGAGAGAGAAGAGAGAGGAGAGAAAGAGAGAGAGAGGTGGAGAGAGAAGAAGAGGGAGAGATACAGGGAGAGAGAGATGGAGAGAGAGGGAAAGAGAGAGAGAGAAGAAGAGAGAGAGAGAGAAAGAGAGGGACAGAGAGATGGAGAGAGAGGGAGAAAGAGAGAGAGAGAGAGAGAGAAGAGAGAGGAGAGAGAGAAAGAGAGAGAGAGATGGAGAGAGAGAAGAAGAGGGAGAGAGAGAGGGAGAGAGAGATGGAAAGAGAGGGAGAAAGAGAGAGAGAGAAGAGAGAGGAGAGAAAGAAAGAGAGATGGAGAAAGAGAGAAGAAGAGGGAGGGAGAGAGAGGGAGAAAGAGAGAGAGAGAGGAGAGAGAGAAAGAGAGAGAGAAAAAGAGAGAGAGAGAGAGATGGAGAGAGAGACAGAGACAGAGAGAGAGAGAGAAGAGAGGAGAGAGGGTGAGGGAGAGCGAGAGGGAGAGGGTGAGGGAGAGCGAGAGGGAGAGGGAGAGTGAGAGGGAGATGGTACTCCTTAGCAGTCTGGTATCTAAATGTCTCCATCATGGCTCCTACCTACCTTTCTGGTATTATTTTTGTATACCATCCCTTCTCCTTCTCTCCCTCCTAGCCAAGCCAGACTCCTAGCTGTTCTGCCAACTCAGCATTTCATCCTTTCCCTCCATGCTTTTGCCAGGTAGTCTAGATGTACTACCACCTCATCGCCCCTTCTCAGAATCCTTTTGTTGTTGTTCAGTCATTTAGGTCATGTCTGACTCTTCATGATCCCATTTGGGAGTTTTCTTGCCAGAGATTCCGGAATGGTTTGCCATTTCCTTCTCTAGTTCACTTTACAGATGAGGAAATTGAGGCAAACAGGGTGAAGTGACTTGTTCAGGGTCATACAGCTAGTAAGCATCTGAGGAAGGCTTTGAACTCAGGTCCTCCTTACTTCAGGGCTGGTGCTCTATCCACTGTACCTAACTATCCCTTCAGAATCTTAATCTTCCTTCAACATTCAACTCAGGTGGCATCTCTTATGCAAGACCTGCTCTGATCCCCCAAGTGCTTTGTTCCTTCTCAAATTACCCTGAATGTTATTTATCTATTTACATGGTTTATCATTCCCCCCCCCCACGTCAACCCCACCCCAGAAGTTCCATGTAAGTTCCATGAACCTTGTTAACAACCATTATGTATGGCACATAGTAAATAGATGCTAATTAAATGCAATTGAATCACCCAATGGGCCCTCAATTGGAACCATTCATCATTTAATTGGTCAATCAACAAACATTTAAGTTACTCCTCTTGCCTAGCACTGCCTTAGGTGCTAAGGATATAGATGGAAAAAGAAATAGTCCCTACCTTCAAAGAGACAACACATACATAAGTATGTGTAACAGAAATCCAAGGAAAATTTGAAGGTAAAGACACTAACAGCTGGGAAGCTCAGGAAAGATTTCATGTAGAAGGGCCCTTTGAGCTCAGTTCTAAAGAAAACAAGGGATTTGAAAGAGGCAGAAGTGAAGTCACTTAACCCCAATTGTCCAGCCTTCCCCCCCTCCAAAAAAAAAGGCAAAAAAAAAAAAGAGGCAGAAGGGAACTGGGAGTGCCAGTGGCTCAGCCAATGCAAAAACAAGGAGATGGGAGATGGAGTGTTGTTTGTGAAGAGTGAGAATACCAGTTTGGCTGGACTGTAGAGCACAGGTGTAATGTGCAACAAGGTTGGAAAGGTAGGTTAGGGCCAGCTTATGAAGGGCTTCAAAAGCTAAACAGAGGAGCTCATATTTGATCCTCGATACAATAGGGAGTCCTGGGAATCAATTGAATAGGAGAGTAAAATGGGCAGACTTATACTGTAGAAAACCACTTTGAAAGTGGTGTTCAGATGAATTAAGGAGCAGAGAGACCTGAGACAAAGAGTCCAATTAGGACAGTGGTCCAGGTGAGAGATGATGAGAGTTTGAACCAGGGTAATAGGCTTGTGAATAGAAAGAAGAGGAGGGGTGTGAGAGATATGGGGGAGGAAGAAACAATGAGATCTGGCAGCTAATTGGATGTGTAACATCAGGCTGAGAAAGAGTAAGTGGCTTGTACACCATCATGTAGTTAGAGTCTGAAGAAGGTCTTCCTGACTTCTCGACAGAAACAGAGAAATTCACACGTGAGAAGGGGAAGAGGATTTTCAAGAAAAGAGAATGAACGAGAAAGAGAATGAGGTTGAAGAACACCCATGACGATAGACCCTCTAGGGATCTCTTTTCCCCCCACCTCTTTCCATCTTGGTGCTGCCCTAGAAGTCCCTCCCTTGAGTGGTGGGGCCCCATCAAAGCACCAAGACCTGGAGCATTTCTGTGAGGTAAAGGAGGCAGATGCCGATGCTGGGAAAGGTACATGTTGGAACAGGTCAAGTTATGGGTTCAGTAAGTTTGAATTCACTGGTGCCCAGTGGCTGTGATAAGGAAAAAGGGAGGTGAGCAGTTGCCTCTCCCCAAAGCCGGGCTAGGAGCAGCCTGGGGCCTGGCCTGGATTTGCTTTTCCTTCACAGCTCTTTCTGAATAGGATGGAGAGCCTGACCTCCACAAAACGGGCAGGGTAAGTGATTGTAAATACTGAGCCACTAGATAACTTCCAGGGGCTTTCTCCACCTTTGCTGGTTACTGGGAAAATGTAGGTCACCCCAAAGGTTTCTGAGCCAATGAGGAGAAACCAGCGGGTGAGAGGACCATGTTTGGGCTGGTCTGGAGAGCAGTGAGAGTTGGGTTTACATTCTTACACAAGAATGAATTCTTCAGCACTGAGAGAGACTTTAGAGATCATCGGGTCCTTGAGTACGCAGGCCCCAAGGAGTTATTTATAAAACGCTTAAAGGTTTGCAGAGAATTTTACACCTCTTTTCTCCCTTGATCCTCACAGTGCTTTGAGGCAGGAATTATGATCCCCATTTTACAGATGAGGAAACTGAGGCTGAGAAAGAAGGAGTGACTTGTACACCACTGCCCAGCTAGAGTGTGAAGAAGGTCCTGACGTCAAGTCTGGTGCTCCATCCATTGCACCACCTAGCTCCCTACAGATTCAAGGGGTCTGGAGGCCTGTTTTATAGAACAGATTAGAGATTAAGTGATTTACTCAAGGTTACATAGCTAGTAATGGCAGGGAGATGACCAGAAGCTCTTTTCTAGCTAATGTCTTTTAAAGAAGGCCTGATAAAAGTGATGCCCAGGCTGTACCCAGAGTCCGCTACAAGTATGAATATTTCCACCACTTTTGAACAAAGATACTAGTATTAGGGACTTAAACTGACACTTAGTTGACTTATGTCGAAGAGGATGTTATAGAGAGAGGTGGGAACTAAGAAATATAGGCCCACCCTAAGTAAGCATAAGAGCAGCTAGGTAGCTCAGTGGATAGAGGGCCAAGCCAGAAGTCAGAAAGACTCTTCTGCCTGAGTTCAAATCCAGCCCCAGACACTTACTAGCTGTGTGACCTTGGGCAAGTCACTTAACGCTATTTGCCTCAGTTTCCTCATCTGTAAAATGAGCTGGAGAAGGAAATGGCAAACCACTTCAGTATCTCTGCCAAGAAAACCCCAGATGAGGTGAGGAAGAGTCAATCAGACACTGAAAAATGACAACAAACTAAGCAAAGAAATGTCCCTGCAGATTTCTATCCCTTTGTTTCCATTTCAGCCCAAATGGTGTAGAGAAGAGAGCCGTGGTCTCAGAGACTGGGTTTTGGCAATTATCTAGCTATATTATCATGGGTAATTCACCTTTTATCTGTCTAAGGCTGGGTTTCTCATCTGTATAATGGAAAGGTAATACTTGTGCTACCCATCCCAGCCAGCGTTGCTTCATATGTGAGCTGCTGTCATTATTATCGTCAGTAACACCAAAGTCCCTTTTCCCATACTTGTCTATCATCCGCTACCAAGAGGGCAGTTCCCAGGTGATTGATTGCTCCAAGTCTGTTGCCCTGTGTTAGGGTCTGTGAGCTGGATCTATGTCAGCCCAGGAGGCCTTGTTGAGGCATCTGAGTAGGATTAGATCCTGGAAACAGACTTCTTGAGGGCGTGGTGGATTAAAGGGAGGTGAAAGAAATCTGATAGGATGTTGGGACTTCTAAGGGACCAAGAGTAAGAGAAGAAGCACCTTAGTGAGTCATGATGCCTCCCTTCCTGCCTGCCCTGAAAACATCTCCTGCCCAAGCTTTTCAGACTATTTATTTGCAGGGCCTAAGCCAACTGGCTTTATTTACCATCTGCTAATAGGCATTTGTCTGCTTAAAACCACCAACTGTCACCTACCCCACCCCTGCTCCTGAGGCCCCTAATTCAAGCTGAGGTAGGGCAGTTAGGAAAATCACCTTCTAGGGGAAGGGAGAAGAAGATTAGAAAGAGGAGGTCAGAGATTTCAAGGAAGAGATGGATGAGGACAGAAGGATAGAAGGGAAGGAGGGAGAGAGAAGACCGGGGTGGAGAGAGAGAAGGATGGAAGCAGAGCAAAATCAGAAGGGGGATAATGAGGAGAGAAGAGAGGGATTGAGCAGAGAAGAGCAGCGACTATGAGGACTAGAGCTCCAATGGAGACTAGCTCTTCAAGTAAAGTGTAGCCCTCGTGCATAACGTTATCCCATGTCCTCCTCCTGTGATCGGAGGAGGAGGGAGAATTAACCTACGGGCTCTTCTTGCAGTGGAGGCCGACCACCCACCATCTTGCGCATGGAACAGGGAGCTGACATGAACCAGCCTTGCCCTCCCACCTCTACCCCCAACCAATTCCAGTATCAGCCTACACCCATTTGTTCTGGAAAACCTGGGATTTCATGGGTATCCAGAACTCTTAGCACAGCTTATATAGTCTTAGTAGCCTGTAAAAGGTTAGGTAATTTGCCCAGAATCTCACAGACACACACCATACATGGTGAGAGGTGGAATTTGAACTCATTTCTTCCTGATTCTCCATCATACTGTCTCCTGCTGCCTAACCCCCCCTAATTCCTCCTTAGAATTATAAAATGTTAAAGACAGAATTAACCTTAGAGATCATTTAATTCCAAGGTGTCAAACACAAGGCCCACAAACATTCCAAAATGTACCTGAACCAGATTAAACTGTAACTAGAAAATATATAACAATATAAGTAAAAGTACAATAAAACATAAATAATATTACATTTTAAAACCAAGTCAGTTCGTGGCCTGCAGGGATCCTTGCATAAGATTCAGTGGCCCCTTTTCCTATTTGAGTTTGACACTCCTGAATCAATACCCTCATTTTTCAGATCAGGAAACCAAGACCCAGAGAGGGAAGGCAATTTACCCCTAGACTGCAGATTGCCTCAGATGTGCTCTCTAAACCTTCATGAGGTCTTTCTCGCAGCGGTTCTCAACCTGTGGGTTATGTTCAATTTGTAACAATGAAAATACATCCTGCATATCAGATAGATTTATAACAATAGCAAAGTTACAGTTATTAAGTAGCAATGAAAATAATTTTATGATTGGGGGTCACCACAACATGAGGAACTGTATTAAAGGGTCGCGGCATTAGGAAGGTTGAGAATCACTATTAATCTAGAGGCTAAAGGAAAGACTGAGACCTTCATTTTTATATGGATTGCAACATTCTCTGTCTTGTCTCCTTTTCTGTAGTGGGTAAGATAGGTTCTAAAATCTATCTTGGCCTTACTTTAATCCCTTATCATCATCACCATCATCATCATCATCATCATCATCATCTCCTAAAACATAGTCAAAAGAAAGGCTGAAAGTAGTGGAGGAAAAGGCAGCTAGGTGGTGCAGTGGATAGCGTACTTGTCCTGGAGTCAGGAGAACCTGAGCCAAATCTGGCCTCAGACACTTACTAGCTGTGCAACCCTGGACAAGTCATTTAACCCTGTTTGCCTCAGTTTCCTCAACTGTAAAAATGAGCTAGAGAAGGAAATGGCAAATCTTTTCCAAAAAAAAAAACCAAATGGGTCATGAAGAGTTGGATACAACTGAACAACAAAAATGGAGAAAAGACTGAGACTTTCTTTTTTTAAAATTTTAACTTTTTAAAATTAATTTATTTTTAGTTTTCAGCATTTATTTTTATAAAATTTTGAATTCTAAATTTACTCCCTTCCCCAAGATGGCATGCAGTCTGATATAGGCTATACATGTATGATCATATTAAACATATTTCCACATTAGTCCTGTTGTGAAAGAAGAATCAGAACAAAAGGGAAAAACCACGAGAAAGAAAAAACAAAAAAACAACAACAAAAAAAGAGAAAATGGCTTGGATCTGCATTCTTACTCCATAGTTCTTTCTCTGTTTGAGGATAGCGTTTTCCATTACGAGTCTTTTGGAATTGTCTTAGCTCATTGCACTGCTCAGAAGGGCTAAGTCTAAGAAAGTCGGTTGTCAAATAATGTCGCTGTTACTGTATACAATGTTCCCCTGGTTCTGCTCACTTCACTCAGCATCAATTCATGCAAGTCTTTCCAGGTTTCTTTGAAGTCTGCCTGCTCACCATTTCTCATGGAATCATAGTATCCTGTTACATTCATATACCACAGCTTGTTCAGTCATTCCCCGGTTGATGGTGATCCCCTCAATTTCCAATTCTTGGCGACCACAAAAAGAGCTGCTGTAAATATTTTTGTACATGTGGGTCCTTTTCCCTTTTTAGTGATCTCTTTGGGATACATACATAGTAATAGTATTGCTGGATCAAAGGTATGCATTGTTTTATAGCCCTTTGGGCATAGTTCCTGCTCAGAATCATGTTGTTAAATACATAAAATAAAAGGATTGGATTACAGAGGAAGTCAATTAGCTTGAAATGCAGTTATCAAAAAAAAATTTTTTAAGAGCTTCACAGACATCCCCTAGATTAAGCATCCCTACTTTACACTATTCTCTTTACGCCATTCCTCATCCCGCCAGCAAGATTCTGTCATCACCATAGAATGCCAGAGCTGGAGGGGACTTTGGAAATCATCTGATCCAACCCTCTCATTTTATAGAAAAGGAAACTGAGGCACAGAGGAATTTACTCAAGACCATAAAGTTATTGGCATCCACAATTTAGTGAACATCAATCACGTGCCCAGGCTGGGAATTCGCTTAACTTGTTTTGTGTCATGGAACCTATTAACAGTCTGGTGAAGCCTATGGACCATTTTCAGAAGAATGTTTTTTAAATGCATTATATTGAATTTATTTAATATATTTAAATTTAATATATTTATTTTTAATTTAATCATTTTAAATTTAACTTAATTTAATATATAAAAATTAATATATTTAAATGCAGTAAAATGCATCATATTGAAATATGCCTTCTCAAGGGGTAGAGGAGGGGCAGAAGGGAGGAAGAGAATTTGGAACTCAAAATTTTTTTAAATGAATGCTAAAAAATTTTTTAAATTTAATTCGGAAATACTTAACAAAATAATTTATATATGTATGTATGTGCGTATATATGTGGGTATATATATATATACACACATACATATATATATGTCTAGTTATCAACATGTTTTTCTTAAGAAAAAAAAACAAAACACAAATAGGTTCACTGGCCCTACGTTAAGAATATTGGGGAAGTAAAAAAAAAAGAGAAGTCATGGTCCCTGCCTTCAAGAAACTTAGTCTAATAAGGAGTAATAGATGGGAAAGGGGGAGAAGATTACTGAGAGTACAAAGAGGTACATTCAAAGGTCTGGATAATTGAGGCAGATAATAATACATCCTAGTTTTGCCATTTACTAGCTGTGTGACCCTGAGAAAGTCACTTCATTTCTAAGCCTCAATTTCCATATTTCTTTCTTAAGGTGATGATCTGTAACCCATTAGTTAGAGTACTGTCAAAGGACCTGGGTTTAAATCTAAGCTTTCTCACTTCTTGGGCCGCTAGGTAGAGCAATGGGCTTGGAATCAGGAAGACTCATCTTCCTGAGTTCAAATCTGACCTCAGACACTTATTAGCTATGTGACCCTGGGCAAGTCACTTATCCCTGTTTGCCTCAGTTTCCTCATCTGTAAAATGAGCTGGATAAAGAAATGGCAAACCACTCCAGTATCTTTGCCAAAAAAACAACACCCAAACAAACCCCAAATGGGGTCACAAAGAGTTGAACGTGATGGAAAAACAACAAATCTACCACTTATTTGCTATGTAGCTAACTTGAACAAGTCATCATACTCTTAATTGCTTTTGCTTCTAGTGAAAATATTCCTAGTTAAGGCTCTGCTTGCCAGAGAGGCATCTCATCAAAAAGGGGCTAACCCTGGCTTTCTTCCCAAAGCAGATAGCTTTACCTTTGCTTCTTTCTGGCCCTGCCCCTTACGTCAGGATTGTGAGAGCTTTGGAGACCCCCTTCCCAGGTACAACACCTGGGAAAGAAGGCTCTCTTAAGGGAGCAACTGAATTCTTCCAGCATGATATTTTTCATTTGGAAATAATGGTTCCCACACCAAACTCACAAAACATAAAACAAAAACAAAAACCAGAACCAAAGAACTTCAAAGGTGGCATCTAGAAAATGAAAAGATTTTGTTGGATTATTCATCATTTTCCAGATTTACTTTGGTCAAATTGCTTCCCCTCTCTCTGGGTTTATGTTTCCTCAACTGTAACAAGAAAAGATTGGACTAGGTGATCTCTGTTTGTCCTTTCCAACTCATTTAACCTGCTTCTGCACCATTGCTCTTGCCTTTCCTCTCCTATTGGAATGTCTTTCAAACTTCTCCTCACTCACTCTACCATCTTCCTTCTGCTCCCAAACTGCTACTCTACACCCCTTAACTATGTCCTGATTGCTAAACCCTTCACAAGGCTCATTATATCTAGCCCACCCCAACCATGCTTCACTTTACATCCTGACCATCCTCTTGCCATCAACCCTGCTGCAGCGCCAAAATCCTCTTTCTATCTACTCTGCTCCTGGGCTGGTACCATTTTTCCATTTTTAGAACAATAATCAAACCAATACTACCATTGCTACCAGAAAGGATTGTCGGTCTTCTCCCTTAGGGCTCCACTCAGCATCCCCGTGATCTTTCAAAACAAAGCACTCCTCCCTGGCTATAGCTCCCCCACATATATTGTTTCTTCCTATTAGAATGTAAGCTCCTTGAGGACAGGGATTCTCATTTTTTCAAAAATGACTCACAGAAAAGAAGGCAAAGGACAATCCTGCAATAATGATCTTTTCTCAGTCCTCAGCCTTCTTGACCTCTCAACAATGCCACTGACACTGTTGATAAACCTCCTCTCCTTGACACTCTCTTCTCTCTGGGTTCTACCTTGGTTCTCTTCCTAGCTGTCTGATCACTTTTTTCATTCTCCTTTGCTGGATATTCTACCAGTTCACTAGGGAGCATCCCTCAGGGCTATGTCCTGGACCCTTTTCTCTTCTCCCTCCATACTATTTTACTTGGTAATCTCATCAGCTCCCATGAATTCAATTAGCATCTCTCTGCTGACAATTCTCAGATCTACTTATCCAGCCCTCACCTCTCTCCTAATCTCTAGAGTTGCATCTCCAACTGCCTACTGGACATTTTGAACTGGATATTTCATAGACTTTTAAAATGTAAACATAAAAAAATTTTGAAAAATGTAAAACCAGGCTCCTTAACTCTGTGTGCATGGTGTTGTTGTTGTTGAATTCCTTTAACAATCTGATAAAGTCTATAAACTTAGAGAATAATTTTCTTTTTAAATTAATAATTAAAGGAAATGCTAAATTGCAGTTAAAGTTCAGTGAAAATAAAGATGTGTTTTCCTTTATATAAGCTCATGTACTCAGAACTCCTGAAATCTATCTACAGACCCTTTGGGAATCTAATCTTTGGAGCATGAGATAAGAGTCCGTGCCTTAAAACAATTAAGTGGCACAGTGGATAGATAGAGTGCAGGGCTTGGAATTAGGAAGACTTGAATTCAAATCCGACCTCCAAAACTTACTAGCTGTGTGATCCTGAGCAAGTCATTTAACTTCTATTGATGAGGATACAAACAGTATCCTAAGGGTTAAGAGTTGCTTTTCCAGTGCTTTGTGAAGCCCCTAGTTTATTCTCTAACCTGAAGGTGTCCTAAAGTCTTTTCCCTTATCTTGAAATACCATAAAACTTCTCCCCTTATCCTGGACCATAAAATTCCTTGTCTCATCCTGAATCATAAAATTTCCCCTGTCTCCCTTATGTTGTGTCTCTTATCCTGTCATCCATCTTCCTCATCTTGTCCCTAATCTTCATAAAAACCTTTAAAACTACATCATCATTCTGAAATCTCTATAGAAGCATAACTCCCCCAAATATCAGGGTCTCACTTAGCTCTCTTGCTAGGAGATCTGTACTAGTTTTGCATCAACAAAGCTCCCAATGGCTACAGAGAAAGTCTAAGTGAATTCTTTCACACCTGAACCAGCTCTACCAGCTCTAAACATCATCCCTATCTGCCTCAGTTTCCTCATCTGTAAAAACGAGATAATAATACCTACTTCCAGGAGTTGATAGGAAGATTAGATTAGTTACCGTGCCTAAAGCTCTTTGTAAACTTTAAAGCAGGGTATAAATGCTAGTTATTATGATCGTTGTTACTGTTAAAGGCTACATAAATGCCAGCTACCATTAGCCCTTTGCTTCTACTTCCTCCTAAAGTATTGATCCTGCCCTTGCATGGTCTGTTGGGTTTTCTCTGGCCCTGTCTTGTCTCCTCCACTTAACGATAAGCTCTTCTGGGACAGAATCCAAAGCTGTCTATCACATAATAGGTTGATTAATAAGTGTTTGTTAAATTAAATTGCTGTATTAAAACAAACTTCAGTTCTAAGGGGTGTGTGCATATGTGTGTGGATGGAGGAGGAGGAGATTTTTCATTTTCTGGGGCCTTGAGAACTGTTGACACAGGTTCCTATGTATCTGGAATCTAAGTGATGTCACTTAAGTGATAAGCTCTTGGCTATTTTCTGTCTGTACCACCTTCCCCATTTTAGGGTGGAGTGTTTGCATTTGTGTTTCTCTACCAGAAAGGAACCCAGTGTGTTCCTGCTCTCTCCCAGCTGGAGACAAATTACAGGCCCAGAGAGGTGAATACATTCACCCAAGGTCACACAGCAAATTGGAATTCCCAACCCTACTGTGCTTTCTGGGGAGCTTAGCTATTTAGTACCAAGGCAGGAAGGAACTTTGGCCTCCAAATTTGAGGACAGGCAGAATGGAAGTAGAGCCCAAGGCTGTTTGTTCTTAGTCTTTCTCACCTAGGAGATTGGGGGGAGGGGAATGAGAGTAGAGAAGTGTGGAGCCTGGACTCTCTAACTAGGACAGATCCCTCTGATTAAACTCCTTGCCTCAGACTGAAACCTCAGTGCATTCCCTTTCCTGATGTTGGGTTTCCTGGCTTTGAGACAACAGCAAGATGGTTGGGAACTCTAGAAAGGCCAAAATCTGCATTGAGAAGGGAGCCAGGGCCCTAGATGAAAGGCCAAGTTTAAGCTGGGCCTTCTAGGGCAAGGGCTCAACCTTTTGTCTGTGGGTGACCCCTTTAGTGCCTATAGACCACTCTCACAAGACTCTTCGTAAGTGCAGAAAATAAAACGTACAGGATTACAGAGGACACGAATTATATCGAAATTAAAAGGTGATTTTTTTTTCCCTTCCAAGATGAAGGTGTTCCCTGAAATCCCTCCCCTCCCCCCATCCTGGTTAAAGAATCCTTGCTCTAGAAACAGGGCTGTCCGCCTGAGGTGCCTGGCCATTGCCAGCCAGGATGCAGAAGGGGCAAAGCGTACATCTTGAATTTATATTCCATGGGCTTGCCACAGTGGCAGCACATAGTAGGTACCTAACATATGTTTCTTGACTGACATCTGCAGGATTTCCTGCCCTTTTGCTCTCCCCTAATTTTGAGAACTTCCCTCCCCCCTCCACCTTCCCTGTGAGGTGATGCACCATTGACTCTCTGGAGTGATAATTTAACTCAATTCATCAAACATTTGTTAAGTGTTTAGTATGTGTAAGATTGGAGATACAAAAAAAAACAAACCTGGAAAAAAATCACTGTTATCCAAGGGCTTACATTATATTGGAAGAAGACACACATACGCCCTTTAGATGTAGGTACCTAACATGCTGTGGGCAGGAGTAAACAGTAATTAATAAGCATAGAAGACTAATGGGGAGAACCTTGGGACAAAAGGGTGAGGGGCAGTAAAGCCCACTCCACACAGGCCTGGGGGAGAAGGACTGGGCTGAGTGCCCATTTCATTTTGTAGCAACAGGTGGAAGGTTATTTTTTGCTCGAGCTCAACCTGTTTCCTCAGGCTCTGGTGACGTCCCTGTTGGTTTTGCTGACAATAGAGACAGATGTAATGCTTCTCCTGTGACTTTCAGATCAAAAGGACAGATGCAGGTGGGCAAGGAGCATTTGCTCAGGGGGAAAGTGGGCTGCCGGCTGTCATGAGGAGGCTCACCCCCGTAGGTTCTCTCCCCAGCTCTACAAGGGTCCAGTGGGGTAAAAGTCAAACAGGATTTAGAGTTTTGAGCTAGAAAGGACTCTAGAGGTTTATTTTGTTTTATTTTTAGTACAAATAAAGAAACTGAGACCCAAAGAGATGAAATTATTTGCCCAAAGTCCTTTAGGTGGTAAATAAATAGGCCAATATTCAAATTCAGATCTTCTGATTCCAAATTCACTTCTCTACACAAATTCAAAAAAGGACTCAGAAGTGTACTCGGATCAAGGAGTTTGGATCCTGCCAATGTCTCTAGTTGTATGACCTTGGGCAAATTATTTAAACTCTGAAAGTCTAGTAATAATGATGATGATGATGAAAATAACAAATATAGTGCCTTAGTGGTAAACCCCTGAATTCCTCAGAGGCCCACAGTAGGGCTGGAGTGAGGATTTGCTGTGTGACCTTGGACAAGTGTATTCACTTCTCTGGGCCTGAAATTTATCTCCTGCTGGGAGAGGGTTGGAATGCGCAAGGTTCCTTCCTGGTATAGAAAAACAAATATAAAGACCCCACCTTAATATGGGGAAAGTGATACAGACAGAGAATAGGCCATGAGAGATTATCACTTAAGTGACTTCACATAGATTGCAGGTACACAAGAACCTGTATCAACAGTTCTATAGTTTTTAAGGCTTCAGAACATAAAAAAAAAACCTTCCTCTTATCTCCACAACACACATACACACACACACACACACACACACACACACACACACACACACACACACACACACACACACAAGCATACCTTAGAACTGAAGCCTGTTTCAATCCAGCAATTTAATTCAATAATCAGCTAGATGACTCAGTGGATAGAGCCCTGGGTCTAGAGTCAGGAAGAGCTGAGTTCAAATGCAGCCTCAGACACTTACTAGATGTGTGACCCTGGGCAAGTCACTTAATCTCTGTCTGCCTCAGTTTCCTCATCTGTAAAATAAGCATAATAATGGCATTTTTCAGATTTATTATGAGGATAAAGTGAGATAACATTTGTAAAAGCATTTTGCAAACTTTTAAGCACTAGCTATCATGGGATTTAAAGCTGAAAGGGGCATTGGAGACCATCGAGTCCAACTCCCTCATTTTTTACATCTGAGGAAACTGAGGCACAGAGAGGTTAAGTGAATTGCTCACAGTGAGACAGCTAAGTAAGTGAGGCAGAATTGCATACTAGGACTTCCTGACTCTAAGCCTAGCACTATCTACTACGCTGTTGATTCATAATATATGTGAAAGCATTTTGTTTTGTTTTCAATGATAAAGCATAAGTTGTGATTATTGTTGTTACTGTTATTCCTAGTTTCTTTCTTTTCTTTTTCTTTTTTTTTAGAAGCAAGCAGAGTTAAGTGACTTGGTCAGGGTCACACAGCTAGTAAGTGTCTGAGGTCACATTTGAACATAGGTCCTCCTGATTCCAGTGCCTGTCCTCTAGCCACTTTGCCACCTAGCAGCCCCTCCTGTCTTTCAATAAAAGGAAATTAAGAGCACCCTGAGAATTTGGAAGCTAGGGCCTCTCAAACAGCCATAGGGCTCCACTGGCAAGAGAGATAGACGGCCACTCCTGAGGGCCTCCTGACTTCTTCCAAGTATCCTCATGCAGGTGCAGATTCCAGGCCCTTCCCTCTGCTCCATGGCTTGGCTTCTAGTCACCTGGCTGGACTTCACAGAGGCCCCATTGTCTGCCTTAGCAGATAGGAATGGGGAGCAGCCCTTGTGGGGGTGTGGTGGGGGCCAGACACTGGCAACAAGGCAGGCTGGAGCACAGATGCATGGGGGCTCAGACAAAGCCCTCATTAAGAGAAGATCACAGCAGTGCCAATAATGTCCTGAGTCAGGATATGGGATAGCCACGGGAACTCACTGCCCAAGATGCTCTGGCCTGTGGTGGGGGACTTTGGGGACGTCTGAAGGTGACGAGGGTGGAAGATCAGGTGTGTGGGCAGCCGTGTCCTTCATGAGATGTGTCCCTCTGCCTCCCTGTGTCAGTAGAATTGCCATCCAGTGGCTGTGGGGTTTAAGGGAGGCAGGCTGGTCTGGTGCCTGGTTACATTCCACTGGGATCCATCCAAAAAATGCTCAGAGAGTGGTTTTGTCCTTAGCTGGGCCTGAAACCAGAGCCTAACTTATTGTTCTGGATCAGCAGACCCAAGATGGGAACTTGATCATTGAAGAGAATGTTGAGAAAAGAGCATTCTGGAGGAGACATGGTGGAGTGCTGGGAACCGGGGCTCATTTGGCAATTTATTGAGTTCCTGTATCATGCCTGGTGGGCAGTTAGGTGGTACAGTGGATAGTCAGGAAGACCTGAGTTCAAATCTAGCCTCAGGTACTTACTAGCTGTGTGACCCTGGCAAGTCACTTAACCATGTTTACCTCAGTTTCCTCATCTGTAAAATGAACTAGAGAAGGAAATGGCAAACCGCTCCAGTATCTTTGCCAAGAAAACTGCAATTTGGGTCATGAAGGGTTCGACACAACTGAACACCATTGACAACAAAATCACGCCTTGTGCAGAAGCTATGAAGACAAAAACAGGCTAGTCCTTATCCTGAGGGAGCTTCCATTCTACTAATAGAGGGTAGGGTGGAGAAGACAACAAAAACATAGAAAATCAAATATAAAATAGATGCAAAGTAATGGGGTGGGGATGGTTCTAGCAACGAGGCTTCCTGTTGGAGGCGGGAGGTGAGCTGAAGGAGGCTAGAGATTCTGCAAGGTGGAAGTGAAGAGGGAGTGCACGCCTGGCATCAGGAGCGGCCCGTGCAAAAGGGTGGGGGCAGGAAATGGAATGTCACGTATGGAGAATGGCAAACAGGGCCCTTTGACTGGAATGTAGAATAAAGGACAACACATAAACGTACAATAAACCTTGAAATGTGGGCTTGAGACTGATTGTGAAAGCTTTATAAGTCAAAACAGAGGTGTGTGCATATTGTCTTAGAGTCGAGAGGGAGGGAGCCCAGTAGATCTTTTTGATCGGGAAATACCATGTGCTTTAGAAACCTCAGTTGGGCAGCTGTTTGGAGAGGATGGATTAGAGGCTAGAGGTAGGGAGACTCATGAGAGAGTTAATGCAGCCTTCTGGGCTAGTGATGACAAGGGCCTGAGCTGTGTCCTTGCTTCTGTGAATGTAGAAAAGGAGACACCTGGGAGATACATGGTGGAAGAAGAATCTGTAAGACTTGACAAATGAGTAGGGTGCAAGGGGTAAAGGAGAGGGAAGAGTCAAAGCTGGCTTTGGGGTCTCTTGGTGACCAGAAGAATGGTGGTGTCCTCCACAGAAATGTGGAAGTTAGGAAGAGATGGAAGGAGGGGATTGGAGGGGAAAGATGATGAGTTCTAGTTTGGACTCTGGTGGGTTTGAGATGACCACTGGGCATCCAACTGGAGATGACCAAAAGACACTTATGGAAATAGATGGCATAGTGGATAGGGTGCCAGGCCTGGAGTCAGGAGGACTCGTCTTCCTGAATTCAAATCTGGCCTCAGACACTTACTATGGCCTTGGGCAAGTCACGTCACCTTGTTTGCCTCTGTTTCCTCATCTGTAAAATGAGCTGGAGAAGAAAATGGCAAACCACTCTAGTATCTTTGCCAAGAAAACACCAAATGGGGTCATGAAGAGTCAGGCGTGACTGAAAACAATTGAACAAAATAGGCATTTGCTGATGTGGGACTGATCTTTGGGAAGAGAGCCAGGGCCTGACTCTGGGATTCGTGGTTAAAAGTTCTAGGAGTGCAATGGATAGAATCCCGAGCCTGGAGTCAGGGAGACCTGAGTTCAAATTCTACCTTTGGTGTTTTCTAGCTGTATGACACTGGGCAAGTCACTTACTTTTTACCTGTCTCCGGTTCCTTACCTATAAAATGGGGATGATAATAGCACCTATCTCAGAGATGAGGATCAAGTGAGAAAATATTTGTAAAGCACTTTGTAAGGCATTATATAAATGCTTATGCCCCTCCTTCTCCCTCCCCGCATCTGCATAGAGATGATAGTTGCAAACATAGGGTGATGAGATTACCAGGAGGAGAAATGGAGAGAAAGCAAGACCCAGGACAGAAACCTGGGATATATACATAAAGAAGGAGGCATGGATGATGATACAGCAAGGGGGACTGACCAGACAGGAAGGAAACATTCATTAAGCACTTACTGCATGCTGGGCACTTAGCAAATATCTCATTTTATCCTTACAACAACCCTGGGAGGTAGGTGCTATTATTATCCCCTTTTTACAGTTGAGGAAACTGAGGCAGATAGAGGTTAAGTGACTTGCCCAGGGTCACACATTAAGTGTCAGAGGCTGAATTTGAACTCAAGTCCTCCTGATTCCAGACCTAACCCTATATCCACCGGGCCACCAGGCCACCAGGCTGTTTTTTGATAGGAAGAAATGTAGCAGAAAAACATATCGCAAAAACTTCTCTAACACAACAGAGAGATCAAGAAAGATAGTTTTTAAAAGGCTATTGGATCTGGTGCTTAATTGTGTCCCTGGTAAAATGGAAACTGCTTGAAGGCAGGGCTATTTTAGTTTCATCTTTATTATCTCAACACCTAGCCCAGGACTTGGCACGAGCTCTCAATAAGCCTCGTTGAAATGAATTCCTCTTTGGAATCTCAACATATGGAGTCAGTCTTCTCAAAGCAGTTTGAACATGTTGCTTAGATGTCAGGCCTCTGCTCCCCACCCAGCCCCTAAGTTACCAGGTATATACATTACTGTCTAGACCAGTGGTTCTCAACCTTCCTAATGCCACGACCCTTTACTACAGTTCCTCATGTTGTGGTGACCCCCAATCACAAAATTATTTTCGTTGCTACTTCATAACTGTAATTTTGCTACTGTTATGAATCGTAATGTAAATATGTGATATGCAGGATGTATTTTCATTGTTACAAATTGAACATAACCCACAGGTTGAGAACCGCTGGTCTAGACCTTTAAAGCAGCACTGCAGTATTGTCCTATGAGGAGCCCTAGCCTGGGAAAAGGGCCCCATTTGGTGGGCAGAGAAATCAAGTAGCCGCAGCTAGGAAAGTCTACTGGACTATCTTGATGAGAGGCTTTTCTGGGAGGCAGCCAACTCAACTTGCTTTTGTCTTTGACAAAATGCTTTTCATTAACAAGCATTTATTGGGCACTTACTGAGCTTGCTAATGCCTTCCTGCTGAGAAAAAACTACCTCCAATTCATCCTGTTGGTACAGATAAGTTTTCCTGTTGTCTCCCCTGCTAGCCTAGGAGTTCCTGGAGGGGAAGGGACTGGAGTTCAAATTTGACCTCAGACACTTTTTTTATTTATTTAATTTTTAAAAATAATTTATTTTTAGTTTTCAACATTCAATTTTGAGTTTTAAGTTTTCTGTTCTTCCCCTCTCCTCCTCCCTCCCCAAGATGGCATGTGATCTGATGTAGGCTTTACGTATACATTCATATTAAATATATTTTCACCTTAGTCATGTTTAAGAAGAATTATAATCAATGGATTGAACCATGAAAAAGAAGAAACAAAATTTAATGAAAAAAAAAACAGAGAGAGCAAATAGTATGCTTCAATCTGCATTCAGACTCCATAATTCCTTCTCTGGATGCGGGTAGCATTTTCCATCATGCCTTTTAGAGTTTTCAGGCATTTTCTAGCTGTGAGATCCTGGGCAAGTCATTTAACCCTGTTTGCCTCAGTTTCCTCATTGACAAAATGAATTGGAGAAGGAAATGGTAAACCACTCTAGTATCTTTGCCACGCAAACACTAAATGGGGTCACAAAGAGTCAGACAAAATTGAACAACAACATTTGAGGAGGGGGGCAGCTAGCTGACACAGCGGATAAAGTGCCAGGACTGAGTCAAGAAGACCCATCTTCCCAAGTTTAAATCCGGCCTCAGATATTTACCAGCTGTGTTACTCTGGGCAAGTCACCTAATCCTGTTTGCCTCCATCTCATCATCTGTAAAATGAGCTGGAGAAGGAAATGGCAAACCACTCCAGTATCTTTGCCAAGAAAACCCCAAAATGGGGTCACAAAGAGTTGGACACGACTAATCGACAACAAAAACAACAGGATGGGAAAAGGAAAAACAGCACAGAATTAGGACCGCAGGATGTGTGTTTGTAGGCGACAAGGAGGGGAAGGGCTGCTGCTGCTATTAGCTCTCATTGATGAGGAGGAGAAGGGTAGAGTAGGACCCAGGAAGGGACTGAGGTAGGGAAGGGCAAGCCCAAGATGCTGGGAGAGGCCCAGGTCTCCCTTCCGTATTCACACGCCCTCAGGAAGGTATCTAGCAAGCTCATTACAACTCAAGTACAGCAGGCCAGACACTTATTATCCCCATTAATTGTGCCCCAGCCAGAGCCCTGGAGAGCTAAGCCAGCTAGATCAGCTCTTAGAGGTGCCAGCTGCCTCAGCTCATCAGGGAGAGGCAGCACAGGCCTGGGCTTCACCTCAGATGAAACCCCTGAGGTGGCCACTGGGGAGGGGCCTGGGGTTGCTGTAGGGACTGAATCTCAGTGCAAGTGAAGTCATATAATGATACTGACATTTGGGTACCTTGTCTGGTCACTGTGACACTGACACAAGGAACAGGAATGGCCTCTGTCCTTTCTTCCCTCCCTTCTTTCCAAACTCTGCCTAAAACTTAACTTGTCTCAGAGGAAAACATGAGGAAGGCTAAATGGTATATATGTGGTATGTCACGGTGCCATTTACCCCCTTAGACTGAGAGGTCCTCGAGAGGACAAACTGTCTCTTGCCTTTTTTTCTATCCTTAGTGCTTAGTACAGTGCATGGTATGTAGTAGGCCCTTAATAAATGCTTATTGACTGACTGACTATGAAGGGCAGCACCAGATTCAGGGAGCACAATCTCTCTACAGGAGGCTGGTACTTCCTGGATTTGGTGCTAGGGAGCACTTCTCTCTCTGTCTGTCTATCTGTCTCTCTCTCTCTCTCTCTCTCTCTCTCTCTCTCTCTCTCTCTGTCTCTCTCTCTCTCTCTGACTCTCTGTCTCTCTCTCTCTGTCTCTGTCTATCTCTCTGTCTCTGTCTTTCTCTCTGTCTCTGTCTCTCTCTGACTCTCTGTCTCTGTCTCTGTCTCTCTCTCTCTGTCTCTCTCTCTGTCTGTCTCTGTATGTGTTTCTGTGTGTGTGTATTATACATATATATGTATATGGGTGTGTGTATGTGTGTATGCGTATTTGTGTATATGTAGATATAGGTGCATACCTATATACATGTAGGTATATACACATTATATATACACATACATATATACTTGTGTGTGCATGTGCACATGTATGCACACATACACACATATTTGGAGGGCAGCTAGGTGGTACAGTAGATAGAATGCCAGGTCTAGAGTCAGAAAGATTCATGTTCCTGAGTTTAAATCCTGCTTCAGATACTTACTAGCTGTGTGAGATACTTCAGATACTTGGGCAAGTCACTTCACTCTGTTTGCCTCAGTTTCCTCATCTGTAAAATGAGCTAGAGGAGGAAATGTCAGACCACTCCATTATCTTTGTCAAGAAAACCCAAATGGGGTCACAAAGAGTCAGACATGACTGGAAATGACAGAACAACATTTGTGCATATACATGTATGTATATACTCACATAGGTGTGTATATACACAATATACATGTATGTATATATGCATATACATGTGTGTGTATATACCTCAAATTGTGGCTCTCTGCTTATACATTCTCCTGTTTTGGAATCTTGTACTTGCCAAGGTATATGATGTTAATACATCTTTCTTTCATGCAGACTTCCAAATGGATTTACATCTGTTCTTCCCCAGAATGCCTCAGCCTGAGCTGAAGCAGGGTGTGTCTCCTACCTCTCTAATGGGGTCATAATTTCTTCCCAAATCTCTACCTGAACCAGCATCAATCGTATCAGAAAAGGATTTGGCAGCCACCAGATTTTCATTGCTAATAATCAGCTGTAGGATATACATAACAATGGAAGGGGACAAGGGGGACTCACTCAGAAGATAAATAATGAAAACTGGCCACTTTGGCTGCAGCCAGAGGTCAGCCTTCTCTTGCCTCTTCCTCTGCTGATGGAGAAAAGGAAAGGGGGGGGGGCAGAGCTTGTTGTTCCCAGTGCCACAGTCCTGTTGAAGCATCCTACTAGGCTTCTGGGAAAAGGAACATAAGAACTTTTGTCTAGACCAGGGGTGGAGAACCTGTGGCCTCGAGGCCACACGTGGCTCTCTAGGTCCTTAAGTGTGGCTCTTTGACTGAATCCAAACTACACAGAACAAATCCCCTTAATAAAAGGATTTGTTCTGTAAAACTGGGATTCAGTCAAAGGACTGCACTTGAGGACCTAGAGGGTCACATGCGGCCTTGCAGTTGCAGGTCCCCCACCCACGGTCTAGACATTGGATGTGGCTCACCCTCACCAGTGGCCCTCTCTTCTATAGTAGGCAATTGAATTCTTTTCTACGAGTGCCTTCTTCCCAGAAGTCTTCAAAGACAAGCCCAAAGAGATGTCGCCAACCTGGTGAATTCTGGGATAGCATCCCATCTCCATGGCAATGCTACCTGGGCAAGGAGCCTGGAAAACCAGGATTACGTTCCTAATCTGTGTTTCTTTTTATAATGCCTTTGTGTATGTTCCTGCATCACTTTCACATGTGTGTGTGTGTCTTGTCTCATCTGGCACGAAGTAGACATTAATGGTGTCGGAGTTTGTCCTGTAAATGAGATGCGACCTTAGAATCTGTGAGCAAAGGACAGAGAGTGAGGGTGGGCCCCAGGGAGCAAGGGAATGGAGCCTTCCCCCGCCCCAAGCTACCTTCCTCTCTTCCCAACTCTTTTCTTACGCAGAGTGTGTGAGCCTCCCTAGAACAGATGCCCCAGGGGATAATCAGGTGATCCAGAAGGCAAACAAAAAGTTGGTAGGAGTCATCATTTTGAGAAGTTAAGATGAGATTATAGATATGGAAGTAATTTGAAAATATATCATATGTTGAAACAATTCCACACTTCACTTTTTTGTTGTTGTTTAAATATGAAAGTTATACAGAGAGACCTAAGAATCTAAGAAAAACCCAGGGAAACTCAGCTCCCTCTAACAAAAACCACCCTGTTTCTGGCTCCCTTTCCCTAGCTCCTGCTTGCTTCACCATTACCCCTCCTCACCCAATCTAGTGATTCCCCTGTTGTTGTTATTGTTGAATCATGTCTGATTCTTTGTGACCCATTTTCTGGGTTTTCTTGGCAAAGATTCCTTGGCAAAGATTTCCAGGTCATTTTACTGAGGCAAACAGGGTTAAATGATTTGCCCAAGGTCACACAGCTAGTAAGTGTCTGAAGCCAGATTTGAACTCAGGTCTTCTCGACTCTAGGCCCGACACTCTATCCTCTGTGCCGCCTAGCTGCCCAGTGATTCCCTAACCTGCCCCAGAAATAAGGAGGTACAAGTTCCTGACACATTGGCCGCAGGACCCCCACCAGCTCTCAGTGGCTCCTTCCAGACAACTTCTGGGGCTTTTGCAGATGGTGGTTCTGATGGACCCAATGGAGGATCCAGATGACATTCTCCGAGCCCACAGATCCCGGGAGAAGTCCTACTTATTTGATGTGGCCTTTGACTTCACAGCCACTCAGGTGAGGGGTCAGGGATGGGAGAGAGTAACATAGGACCAAAATAAAGAGTCTATTATTTGTGCCCAAAAGGCTATCATTCAGGTCTGGGTCTTTGTATATAACTATTAAAAACTGCTTTAGTCCTAATTTGGAGAAGGTGTAGCCTCCTACATTCATGAACATGTGCACACTTACATGTATTTCCATGTAGCATGCTCATTCACAGATGCATGTATACATACACATGTACATGCATGTACCTCCACTCAGCACCATTAATGTCAGCAAATGCTATGGCACCCACATTTGGTTCCCTTCTGAGCTAGAGAAGAGAAGTCTAAGACCTCATTAGATTAACCCAGATGGTAGGTGGACCTGAGAAAGTTCATGCTCTCCTGGGGATACCCCTACCTGGCTCACCTTCAGGATATCCCCGGTATCTGTTATAAGGCAAGCAGCTGGGCAGAGGGCCAGGAGAAAGCTGGAGGAGCCAGCTGGTGTCCTGAGTTCTGTTCCAAGCTGGCATCCCTAATGAACTGAAGGTATCATCACCTCCTTAGGGTCGCCTCTCCAGGGTCTAGGCATTCTCAAGGACCTCAGGCTAGGCAGGACCCAGAAACAGAAACTGCTTTCTACGGTGGGGCATGTTCTGCCTCCTGAACCCCTCATACCCCCAATTTCCCTTTCTTTGCAGGAGATGGTTTACCAAGCCACCACGAAGAGCCTTATTGAAGGGGTCATCTCTGGCTACAATGCCACCGTCTTTGCCTATGGCCCCACTGGTGAGCTGGCTGTCTCAACACCTGCCTTCTGTTGCCACAGTCCTGTCCAGAACCAAAAGAGCCCCCCTTCTCTGCCCACCTGACCTCCCAACATGGAGGTCGGTCAACTCCCACAAGCAGGAGGTTTATAGGACAACCCCACTTTAGTATCACAGGAATGGCTTGGCCAAATGCAAACCTAAGTCATCATGAGCTCCATGTCTCACCCCCATCTGCATGCAGAGCCACTCCATCCTAGTAGACCCTCTTTCTCCCACCCACATGGATCTAAGAGGAGCCTCCACCTTTGCCTTTCACTAGCCTCCCAATGACCCTTCCCCAAGAAGGGACAGTGTGCTTGCCCCACAGATAGAACCTTCAGAGCAAGGACAGGAGGGAACTATCCCTGGGGAGAAGTCTTCCACATGCAGCCCTCTCCAGCTATGACACATGCCCTATAACCACCTGCTTACCTACTGTTCTTTCCTGCCTGTAGGCTGTGGGAAAACTTACACCATGCTGGGCACTGACCATGAACCCGGCATCTATGTTCGGACCCTCAACGACCTATTCTGTGCCATTGAGGAGACCAGTAATGACATGGAATATGAGGTTTCCATGTCCTATCTAGAGGTAGGTCATCCTGCTTGGGCCATACTTGGAATTTTGAGAAGGGCTCAGGCACTGACTGGCTCACAAGGGTGGGAAAATCCCTTGAAAGCAGCTCAGCCTAGGTCCCAGTGCAGGGTGTCCAGGGGTATGGACAACAACTGTTCCTACTTCTCCCTTCATTCTGGCAGGCTCTCCCTCTGAAAGAATAGAAACAAGGCAAGTGTGAACCGCACAGCCTCTAGGGACATATCCCATTGCTCTGGATGACACTGAGCCAAATGTCGGGAGTTCCCAGTTTCCCTGCTGTCCTTTCCTTTCCCATTCTCCCACCTAGCATGAAAGGAAACTTAGGCAAAGATGGCGGCCTTTTAAATAAGTATGGAAGTTACCAGGTCGTACTGATATCTAACATATCCACTGATCCTCAACCCCCAAACCAATCCTTGGAAGCATGCCTTGTCTTTTAATGAATGGAGTCAATATAACTTTTTTCTCACCAGAAACCAATTATGACTTACTATGGGTGACAGTTAAATGTGGGCCATTTACCCAAGTGTGTCTATGTGTAGCAGATTCTTATATGTGTGGGTGTGTGTCCATATGCCTGGTGTATCTGGCAGCAGCTTCCTCTATTGTGGGCATGTGGTGATAGGATTAATAGAGCTCTGTGATGTGTGCAAAGAGGAATATGAGAAGCCATTGCTGAGAGCAGGTGAATTGTGACTGCTCTGTAGAGCTGTAACTAAGGATGGGTGTAACTAAGGAATGGCTATGGGAGCTTTGACACAGGTTTCCAAAATTTAGAGGACACTGACATTAGCTTAAAAACAAACTGAACTAAGTACCTACCTAGTAAGAATAATTAAAATAAGAAGCAATCAGATAGAATCTTCTTCCACTCGGCAAAAGTATCCCAGGTGAGCTACTCTCAATCTGTCCTCATCCTGGGATCTCTGTCACTCCTGGCAACTGACTTGTTCTTAAATAGTTGATTTGAGGACATGTTTCATGCCATTTGTCCTGAGCATGTTTTGTATTCCTGGTACCAGGTGCAAAAATTCCTAGTGACAGCTCTACTTGCCTGGCTTCCCAGCACCTCTAATATAGTCCTGGTCCTTTCTTTATTAGGTGATCTATATGAGGCAGCCAGGGCTGGACTTGGAGTCAGGAAGACCTCAGACACTAGCTGTGTGCCTTAACTGCTGTCTGCCTCAGTTTCCTCCTCTGTAAATGGGGATAATAATAGAACAGTCTTCTCAGAGTTGTTGTGAGGATCTGATGAGATAATCGCTGTAAAGTGTTTAGCACAGTGCCAGGTACACTGTAAGCACTATATAAATGTTAGCTATCATTATTATCTAAGAGACAGGGCAGGAAGGACAGTGAGCTAGAGCGGTCACCTTGTTTACACTGGTTGGTACAATGTATGCTCACAGAATGAGAGTAGCAGGAGAGGATGCAAAGAATAACCCAGGAATGTAGCAGTGGGCCCTACATTTTCCCTTGGGTGTCCCTAGGCCTTGGCAGGGTCTTTCTTCTTCAGATCACCTTTGTTAGAGGTGGTAAAGGACCTTCTCCCCATTGAACAGATGCCTGGGGATCTGGGTGGAAACCCATGCCATTCACATTTTCCCAGAAAGAAGAGGGTAGCTATCACCTGTACCACAGATACCTTATCCAGTGATGGGGTTTCCTGGGGATGTGCCCAGCCAGCTCTGGGAAGGGCATTACCATCTGTCCCTATTTTTGGTCTATGATCCCCTATTTCCATCTTGACTTATAAACTTCCTTGGAATACCAAGGATCCATACAGCCTTGGGAATCTGTCCCTTCATTCTTGGTACTTAGGTGCTGAATAAGTGCTTAGTGATTGATTGGGTGATGAACTCCTATCCTTGCTGTCTACCCTAAGCCTTCTGATATTCTCTCCTTACTCCTATCAGATCTACAATGAAATGATTAGGGATTTACTGAACCCTTCCCTGGGCTACCTAGAGTTGAGAGAGGACTCCAAGGGGGTGATCCAGGTGGCCGGGATCACTGAGGTTTCCACCATCAATGCCAAAGAGGTAAGTTCTTGGCAGAGAGAAAAGAAAGGCTTGCTCCCTCTGGTCAAGTGGCCTGGGAAGCTGCTGCCTGGTAGGATGGTCTGGTGTCCGGTACTTGAGGCAGCCAAGCAGCAACCTAACTGGGGTTGGGAAATCTATATAAGGAGAATCTTGGTTTTCTAGGTTATCCTTTCTTCTGGAGAATTCTAACATCTCCTGTTTGATCCAAGCTTTACAGGGATCCTCAGGAAGAAGGTGAAGCAGCAAATAGTTTTCCCATGTTATAAATAGACGTTCTTAGGAGAAAGAAAAAAAACTGGAACAGCAGGGTGGCACAGAGGACAGAGTACCAACCCTGGAGTCAGGAGGGCCTGAATTCAAATCTGGCCTCAGACACTTACTAGCTGGGTGAGCCTGGGCGAGTCACTTAATCCCTATTGCCTCCCCCCAAAATAAAATAAACCTTTGAACTTCTGATGGCCTAAGATTATACAGATTATCAGTAGCAGAGTCAGAACTCAAAGACAAGTCTCCTCATTTTCAGACCAGGGATCTTTCCTATTTCACGTTCTCCCAGACTGTTTGAATGTCCCCTTAAATTTCTTTCTTTTCCCTCCCAAGTTGCTGCTTTTTTTTTTGAGAGACAGCATGGTACTATGGAAAGAATGCTGGATTTGAATTCAAAGGACCTGAACTAGAATCCTGACTCTTCCACTTGTTTGCCATGTGATTTTCAGCTAGTTATTTAATCTCTCTGGGACTCAGTTTCCTCATCTGTAAAGTGAGGGGGATGGACTAGCTCTAACTCAGTGAGCCTATAAGCTATTCAGACATTCATTTCCAAATATATCGATCGCATCCCTTTCTCCCCTTCCCAGGGAGACAACCCGTCTAACAACAACAACAAAAAAAAAGACTTAAAAGAGAAAAGCAAAACAGTTGAGCAAAGCAACAACACATCAGCTGACCATGCCTGACAGTGTATGCAGGATTCCACACCCCTAGTCCACCGCCCTTGCAGTAAAGAGAGAAAGGTGCATTTTCTCAACTCCTCTCTAGGGGCTAGCCTTTGACAGTGTAATTACGTAGCATGTGGTCTATTTTTATCACTCTTTACATTTACATTATTATTATTATACATTATTACATTATTTTGTCCTTCTGTGTATTTACCATCTTCTCTTCTTTGGCCTGAGAAATGCTAGTTGCTTTATCCCTTCTTCCCCATTCCTATTAGTTCTCTATCCATCCTTGAGGTTCCCTTTAGAGCCTCTCTCTAAGTTCTGCACATCTGTGGGATCCTCACAGGGCCCATAGGATCATAAGATTATAAGAGGGACCCTTGAGAGCATTTCACCCAGTCTCTTCATTTTATAGATCAGAACTTGAAGGATTATGTAAGAACTAGGCCACCACGCAGGCCTTCCGCTCAGCTTTGGGGTGAATGTCTACTTTGGGTTTGCAGGATCATAAATCATGAATTCATGGATCTGCCTTATGTGCTTACTAGCTGTGTGACCCTGGGCAAGTCACTTAACCTCTTTCTGACTCAGTTGCCTCATTTGTAAAACAGAGATAATTGTACTACTAACCTCCTAGGGTTGTTGTGAAAAATGAGAGCCACACATGACCTCAAGGCTGTGGGTTCCTCAACCCTGGCCTAAGAGATATAAGGTGAGGTTGAATTAGGGAAACTTTCCTTGCCTTGGACGGTTTGCCAGAAGGGGTCAAGAATCTGAGATCTTTTCCTCTCCCCAACCCCCACCCCCTTCACCTCCAGATCATGCAGCTTCTAATGAAAGGAAACAAGCAGAGGACCCAGGAGCCTACGGCCGCCAACCAGACATCTTCCCGGTCCCACGCCATACTCCAAGTGACCGTGCGCCAAAAGAGCAGGATCAAAAATGTTATGCAAGAGGTGCGGTTGGGCCGCCTCTTCATGATTGACCTGGCTGGCTCAGAGAGGGCATCCCAGGTGAGGGGATGAACAGGAGGAGGGAAAAGTGTGGATGGGGAGAAGTGGGAGCAATGGCTGTCCATGGTATAGGGAGTAGGGATAGGACTGCCTTCAGAAAAGCCGTATGACCTTGGGCAGGTCACTTAACCCCAATTGCCTTGCAAGGGGGGAAAAAAAGCCACTTTCCTGGGAGGAGGCTCCAATTTGTACCCACCTGGTATAAAGGAAGATTAATAATATCTTTCACTTCACTCACCATCATGGCCATTTTTCAGGAAGCTTAAAATCTTTTCCATTGGCACATAGAGTAAGCTACTTAGACCCAGGCCCAACATTGTTAAGAGAGACTTAAAGACTTAGGGTAGACCATCTGATACAGGTAAACACAGAGGGAATCTGGACAATGCCTGAGGAGTAAGTGTTGACATTGTAGACAATGCCAGAGAGAGCACAGAGGAGGACAGGGGAGAATTATTAGTGTTTCGTGTTTGGACAGGGTGGGAGTGGAAGCTTCCTGGAGAAGGTAGAATTTCTGGATTCTTACATGATGGGAGAGAAGCATCTTAGATGACCAGGGAGGGAATAGCTGTGGGAGAATAGGGCAGCCTCCTCCACAGGGAGGGGGAAAGGTAGGGACCATTTCCACTATATAGATGGGAAGGGTAGGTCCTGAAGAAAGCTTATTGTAAGAGGGGAGTCCAGGGGTGTGAATATTTAACAACTGGCTCTCAAAAAAAAAAAGATACATTTAAATCTAATCTGCATTATTCAGATTTTCCCATCACTTTCTTCAGTCTAGATGAGAGATGGGGAAGCTGCAACCCTGAGGCCTCATGTGACCCTCTAGGTCCTCAGGTACACACTTGAGGACCTAGAATGTCACATGTGACCTCTAGGTTCCTCACGCTTGCTCTATCCCCTGCACCACCTTGCCCCTACTCCCACACCCCAATGGCCCCTTGCCTTGCTCTGCCTTCTTCCTGATTAGATTCCCAGAGTTTGGAGCTCCACCTAGTGCTCCCAAATCAGTTACTACGCTGGATTTTCTGCCCTCTGCTTTTCTCCCATTCATAGTTTTTAAAAAAAGCAAGCTGTGTAGCCCACATCACTATTGCAGGGTGGTTGAGTCCGTGGTGGTATGGCAGTGGGTGGTGGTGGTCGCCATCTCGTCTAGTTTTCATCAGCATTCTACTCCTTTCTTATGAGTTCAGCTAGAAATAGCCCTGGGACAAGTCACTACCCTGTTCTTTCTCCTTTATTTTCAGTATTCTCTGAACTCTTGCACAGGTAGATATTGTCAAATAGCAGTATTAGGATGTGAGCTCACCCTCTAACAAAGTTTCTTAACCAGGATCAATTTCAGGGTGGGTCTGTGAACTTGGAAGGGAAAAAAAATAATGTCTCTATTTTCACTAACCTCTCACTGGGATTTGGCATTTTTTTCTATTATGGATTTAAAAAAACAAAACATTGTTTTGAGAAGGGATTCATAGGTTTGACCAAAATTCTGAAGGGGTCCTGGACACACTAAAAAGGCGAAGATTTACCCCTTCTTGCCCCTTGCTCTGTGGGCTCCCTGAAGGTATCCTTAATACAGCTCTAACAGCAGCTAGGATAATGGGGAGGCTGTGACTTCATTCTCTCCCCTAATCTTCTCCACAAGATCTCTGCCTTTTGAAAGCTTTTTCATTCTTTGCAGCTTGGTGAGTAAGTATTTGGTATGGTGGTGTCTATTTTAAAAGCTGTTCTTGGGGCAACTAGGTGGTGCAGTGAATAGAGCATGGGCCCTGGACTCAGGAGGACCTGAGCTCTAAATCTGGTCTCATATACCCACTTAACCCTGATTGCCTGGAAAAAAAACATTTCTTAAAAAGTTGCTCTTAAATTTTTGTAGATTAATATTAAGGTAGCTAGGTGGTACCACAGCACACAGACTGTCAGGCATGGAATCAGGAAGACTCATCTTCCCGAGTTCAAATTTGACCTCAGATACTTACTAGCTATATGACCCTGGGCAAGTCACTTCACCCTGTTTGCCTCAGTTTCCTCATCTGTAAAATGAGCTGGAAAAGTAAATGGCAAACCACTCCAGTATCTCTGCCAAGAAAA
>CM053584.1:162535148-162584542 GCA_028627135.1 Pseudochirops cupreus | reverse complement strand
TTATTGTTCACTTTATAGGTGTACAATAAAACTGGCACGTTAGGATTGTTTTAAACATATTCTTCCATTTAGCTTGTTTTCAAGACCTACAAGTCATTTAATTTATTCAGCATAACTTTATGCTGGATATATCTTGCCTGGAAGAGACCAAGGTATTTTATCAAGCTTAAAGCCTTTAGTCTTTATTTTTCCTTGATGTGTATATTAAGAATTTCTTACTTACCAAGACTAAAATACAGTTTAATATCACTGGAGAAATATTCTCCAGGATAAAGGAGCTGTCTAATGTTTCTTTTGGTAGATCCATATACCGGAATGTTGTCCATGTACATCAAGTGATTAATAAGATCTTTTAGTCTGTGGAAGGTCTCCATACTCTGTAGTTTAGCCTAAGTCTGTCAGAGACCAAGTATTAATATATAAACACTGGGAAGAGATCCAAATGGGCAGCTTCCTTCTGCTAATTTGGATTCTTTGACTCAAACACTGTCTACATATGTTTAATAATAATAATAATAAACAGCTAGTATTTCTGTAACCCTTTAAGGTTTGCCAAGCACTTGATAAATATCTTATTTGGTCCTCATGACAACTGTGGGAGGTATTATTTGTGTATTTTGTAGTTATCATGAAACAAAAGACAAAATTCTGCAAGCTTTAGATTTTTTTAATTTGCTTACATAGAACAATAGTAATGTCAATTACCTTTGTGGAAGTGTCTTCCTTTCAATCTGGCTGTGGGTAAACAAAGAGACACCCTCTTCAGTGGATTAACCAAAAGACTTCTGGTCTTACTTGGTTGCTACAAACAAGACAAACTCTCTGTAACCTTAAGTTTCACAGAATTAGAATCTCTTCCTAAATTTGATTGTATCTACTATTAAAAATTTTTTTTAAATTAGGTCTTTTATTCAAGTGAAATCAGCAACTTCAGAGCAAGGCACTGGCTCTTTGGCTTTGATTAAGTCTTCTGTTTAAGAGACACTGGGGACAGCTTCTCAAGAGGACTGGCCCTGGAGTTGGGAGGACCTGAGTTCAAATGCAGCCTCAGACACTAACTGTATGACCCTGGCAAAACACTTAATCCAGAATTTGAGAGAGAGAAGGGGAGAGGAGTTTTGTTTAGTTTTGTTTTTTAATTCAGGTGAAACAAAGGATACAGACTATAATCCTGTCAAAATATTATTTCTTAATATTTCATATAGGCTTAGTGATATGTGCTTCCAAGGTTCAACTCCCTCTTTAATTAATATTAATAGTATTTAATTATTAATGTAATCATTATATTGGTAATATGATATTGTTCAATCATTAATATTAAAGATTCTTTAGAAGAAATTATAACAGATTGAAAGCTAGGTAGAGGGGCAGCTAGGTGGCACAGAGAGAACACTAGCCCTGGATTCAGGAGGACCTGCTGTCAAATCTGGCCTCAGACATTTACTAACTGTGTGACCTTGGGTAAGGTCACAGCATATATATCCGATTGACTCAAGAAAAAAAAAGGAAGGAAAGAAGGAAGGAAGAAACCATATTGGGTTTAAATGTTCTTTAAAAATGCCATGGTTTATATGAATTGTTCTTGATGTGATTGTGGTGGTTGGAATGTTTTAAATTAAAAACAACTTTCCATGTGAACATCAAATGCTCTGATGTTCTGACTATTCTTGGGTCCAGTCTATGTATTTGCTGATCATGGATACATCTTGACTGCGATACTGAGACAAAGACTTTGCATTAATTGGCAAAGATGGTATAAATGTTGCTGTGTTTTCAGGCAGTTTATTCAATGATAATAATAAGTTGTACTTTATGCCCTGGGACTTTGTGGCATATGTTATTATGATGATTAATAATAACTGGTCATTAATAAACTTAATAATGGACATCCATGCGAACTCAGCCAACAGTATGGCAACAGAAAAGCATTGAACAAATGGCTGTCTCACAGATTTGTTTATGGAAACAGAGGAGATTATGTTGGCAATTCAAGACCAGGTCATTGCCACCAGAAACCACAAAAAGGTCATCCTTAAGGAGCCTGGACATAGTTAAAAAATGCCAGTCATGCAGGAGAGCAGTGGAAACTGTTTAACTAGCTATAAACATGTAATATCCACTGAGTACTTACCTGGTGGCTAAAGATTATCAGAAGCTCACTACTGTCTTTTGTGGACTAACAGATAACAAATCCCAGTACTATCTATATATATAGACCTCCAAATATCCCAGAAAACTCAGCCAGTAAACTGTACTGGAACTAGACTATTATCACTGAATGAATCGCTGACTAAAATTTCCTAGACATAATACCAATTCACAAAAACTTAAGAACATTTTAAAGGCTGGTAGGTGGCACAGTGGACAGAGTGCTAGACTTGAAGTAGGATTATCTGAATTCATATACTGCCTCAGACATTTACGAGCTATGTGACCCTGGGCAAGTCACTTCCCCTCTGCCTGCCTCAGTTTCCTCATCTGCAAAAATGGGGATGATAATAATAGCATCTACCTCACAGGGCTCTTGTGGGAATTGTTAAGATATAGATATATAGATATATAGATATAGATATAGATATATAGGATATAAATACACACACACATAGAAAGAGAGAGAAAACTTTTCTAACCTTAAAGCATTGTATCAATTTTATCTATTTTGCTACCATCCAAAATGCTCATAAAAATCTTTAAGCTACTTGGAAACAATATAGAGACCTGGACATGGAGACCAAAATCATGTAGGAATAAGGTGAGGTATATATCATGCCTATGGTCCTGTTTGCTACTGGAGTGTGGGATGCTTTCAGGCGGCCAATAGAAGATGAGCTTATATCCTCATTCTTTCATTAAACTACAAAAAGCACTCATTTTATGCATCTGGACAATAACCCTTAGACTATTGAATGTTCAGAAATAATAGAGAGAGAGCAGCTTGTCCCAGGGTAATTTCTACACAAACCCCATCAGAAAAGAGAATATGATGGTAACAGTCATAGGACTAGCAGCCAGCATTTATAAAGTACATTAAGGTCTGCAAAGTACTTTACAGACATTATCTCATTTGAACCTCCCAACAACCCTGGACAATAGATGCCATTATCATTGCCATTTTTCAGATGAAAAACCTGGAGACAGAGGCGAAGTAACTTGCCCAGGGTCACTTAGTTAAGTGTCTGAGGTCACATTCGAAGTCAGGTCTTCCTGACATTATCTAGTCTTTCTCTGATGCCTCACTGGGTGTGGAGGTGACCTTGAACTCTTGAATATTGCACAAACTGACTGGTCTTACCAAGCTGAAAAAGCTTTGAGTAGAGGCCCAGTTATAGGCTGTATGACATCTAAGCATCATCCTAGCAAAGGCCAAAGAGGCTCTTCACCAGCCATTTTGCTGCAATGTCAAAGGATCATAAGATTTGAAGCTAGAAAATACCTTTTTGACGCTATTGTTCAGTCATTTCAGTTTTTTCAAACCCCATTTGAGGTTTTCTTAGCAGAGACACTGGAGTGGCTTGCCATTTCCTTCTCCAGCTCATTTTTCCCGATGAGGAAACTGAGGCAAACAGTGTTAAGTGATTTGCCCAGGGTCACACAGCTAGTAAGTGTCTGGGGCTGGTTTTGAACTCAAGTCCTCCTGACTCCAGGGCCAACACTCTGTGCACTGCCCCCCCATCTGTCCCCTCTCCTGAAAAGACCTTAAGCATCGTCTAATCCAAACGCCTTGTCTGACACAGGAATAAAAAGAGGCCCAGAAAAATGAAGTTAACTTGCCCTGAGTCACACAGGTAACAGAACCAGAGTCCAAATCCAAGCTCTCAGCCACTAAGTCTTATGCTATTTCCACCACACTGGGCTGCCATGTATGGCCTCAGTCATTTCTGTGAGGGTGGAGGGGTTGTAATCTGTGCTGATGAGAAGTGCATTGACACCAGTGAAGTCACAGTAGAGGCAGCATGGTGTAGTTAATAAGGCACCGAGCTTGAGGTCAAATCCCACCTCAGAGCTTTCTGTCCCTCAGTTTCCTCATCTGTAAAATGAGAGAGTTGGACTCCGTGGCCTCCAAGCTCCCTGCCAACTCTAAATCTCAGATTCTATGATAGATTTACACAACACTTTTGTTGTTATATCTTGTTGTTTTTCAGTCTTTTTTAAAGTTGTGTCTGATTCTCCACGACCCCATTTGGAGTTTTCTTGGCCAAGATACTGAAGGGCTTTGCCATTTCCTTCTCCAGCTTATTTTTACAAATGAGGAAACTGAGGCAAAGAGGTTTAAGTGGCTTGCCCACAGCCACACAGCTAAGAAGTGTCTGAGGTCAGATTTGAACTCAGGATGATGTCTTCCTGACTTCAGGCCTGGCACTCTATGTACTATGGCACCACCCAGCTGCCCACATAGCACTTTAAGATTTACCAAATGTTTAACACACATTATCTCATTGGATCCTCACTATAACCTGTGTGGCAAGTTGGGCAAATCATATCATACCCATTTTATGGATGAGAGAGTTTAAGTGTCTTGCCCAAAGTTACCCAAGTAGTAAAAATGGTGGAGCCAGTATCTGAAGCCAGATGTCCTGAGGCCAGAATTCTCTCTTCGTTATAATCCCACTATGTATTACATATTATAATCCCCATCATAATATAACTTCCTCTAAGACTTTCCACTTACATTTTTGAAGTTCTTTCCTATCTATTTAGCTCATTTTATCTTCATGATAATTCTATTGGGCTGATAGCATAGAGATTGTTATCCCGTGTTCCAGGAAAGGAAACAGAAATCCAGGGAACTGAAGGGATACGTCCATGGTTGGACTTTAGTATATTAGTGGAGAAATCAAATGCTTGGTGATAGCACCAACCTTCCCTGCCCAGCAGGCCTGTAGGCCACTCCCTAGAGACTCAGCCCCTCCACCGTACCCCAGCCAACTCTTGTCTTCTTGACTCTCAGACTCAGAACCGCGGACAGCGCATGAAGGAGGGTGCCCACATCAACCGGTCCCTGCTGGCTTTGGGCAACTGCATCAACGCTCTCAGCGACAAGGGGAATAATAAGTATATTAACTACAGAGACAGCAAACTCACCCGGCTCCTCAAGGTACCAGCAGAAGCCAGATAGGGTGTGAGCAGCAGGGAGCTGGAGGGTCAGGAGCCCAGTTTACAGAAGATGCTATGTTATGTCAAAGGAAACTCTGAATCCCGTTGCTATCATTGTTAGCAGTTTGCTCATTCACAACATCAAGGGCATTTTAAAGATACTTTTTAGAAGTCACAAGGAGAACAACAGAGGGGCAGTATGGTGTAGCGTACAAAGAGATGGCCTCAGAGCCAGGGAGACCTGGGTTCAAGTCCCACCAAGTTCAAGTCTGACCAGGAATGTGTGACCCTGGGCAAATTACTTGACCTCTTAGTGTTCTAGACAACTCACTAATACTAAAAGTTGCAAAGAAGGTGCTAATCTACATTCCTAGAGGTGGTTTCTTCATCTGGGAGGTCATTATGCCCAAGAAATATCAGACCTGGTACTGATTCCTAAGAACAATGGTACACCTTATGACCCAGGGAAGATATTCACAAAGTCATAGAATTCAGAGTGGAAGAGATGTTAGTGATTCCCTAGTCCAGCTTTCTCATTTTATAAATGGGAGATCTCAGGCCCAAAGTGAAAGAATTATAGTTGGTTTATTTTTTTAATTAACATTCTGCTTTCTACAAAGGGCACTCCTTAGCCATATAGTCAGTCAACCAAAAAAGAAAGAAATTCTCATTTGAGAACTTGGGCAAGAAGGGGAAGGAAGAAAGGAGAAAGGGGGTAGAGGCTGGGGAGTCCAAAGGTCATAGAGTAGAGCTAGGCTGGCAGCTACTTCTGTCACAAAGGAATTTATTTTAAAGCTCTCAGAAGAGGATTAAGTTTGATAAATCCTTCAGGATATATGTTAATAGGGATCAGAGGGAGATGGAGAGTGGCAGGGGTTGAGACTGCCATAGTGGAGAAACCTAGATATACGTGCCTGCTCACTTCTGGCAAGATACGATAAGATGTAATGATTGACCAGCTAACCAGGTCTTCTCCTTCACCCTCTATGTAGGATTCCCTTGGGGGCAACAGCAGGACAGTGATGATTGCCCACATCAGTCCTGCAAGCAGTGCATTTGAAGAGTCCCGAAACACCCTCACTTATGCTGGTCGGGCCAAGAATATCAAGACGAGGGTGAGATACAGCCACTTGACCATTCCCAAGGTCATGTTCCTTGCTTATGTTCCCTGGCCTGCTAACCCTCCTGGCCACTCATCTTCCTGCTGAATTCTGCCTCTTCAGCACCTTTCCCAGTCCTCGGATCTGATCTTTTTCTTCCCCGCTCTTTCAGCCATACTCCATGGATACTTCTCAGAAGTTAGTGATCAGTGCTTCCATTCACCACTGAAAGCACTAAACTTCCTCTTTCTGGCTTCTTCCCCTTCTGAATCCCACCCCCTCCCCTTCCTACTGTCCCTTTCTCTTTCCTCTTCCTTCTTCTCATCATTCCTTCCTTGTTTCCTTCCTTCTAATACAAATATTTAGTGTATGGAGCTTGTCTTCTTCTCTATGCTCCTTCTCCTGGTGATCTTGTTAGCTCACATTAGAGTCAAATATCATCTCTATGTAGATGATTCCAAGATCCATATTTCAGCTCTCAGTCTTGCATCATCAGCTACCTGTTTGACATCTCCACTTGAACATCCTATGGGCATCTCAAACTCAGCATATACAAAAGAGAACTCATTATCTTTCCCTCTAAATGCAAACTCTTCTCCTTACTTTCATATTTCTGACCATGACACCACCATTCTTAAAGTCATTCAGGTTCACAACCTAGGAGTCATCCTTGATTCTTTACTCTCCTAAACACACACACATACAAACACACACACACACCCCTCACTAATATTATTTCATAGGTTCCAAAAGTGGGTGATACTACTCCCTGAAGGGCACTGGAATGATCCAGGGGGGCAGTAATAGCCTCAGGTACAATTAGGGGGCATTGAATAAAAATAAGGAGCGGTGGAAGCATAAGGAAAGAAGATAAAATTTTGAAAAACCATTCATATATGTTTCATGTGTTGTGTGACAGAGTTCATTTAAGTCACAATGATTACATTATTCTTCAAATAAATGCACAAAATGCAAGTTATAACCAATCAGCGGTCAAGTCCACCAACAGGTCTTAACAAACAAGTGTTGGCAAGTGAGCTTGCTGCACATTGTTCAGAAGTGCAGCATGCATTAGCAGGAATATGTGCATGTAATGACTTATTTATAATATGATAATATATGGTTACATAAGGCAATATTGTGTCATCAAAATTTCAATGCAGAAAAAATTTTCAATAAATTATTAAATTTAAGATGCAAAATTTTTTTTAAAAATTGAAATGACACAAATTTTTTAAAAATCATTAAAGGGTTAAAGAAAGTAAATTTTCAGGGAGTCACTAAGTAATTTTTTTTAAAGGGGCAGCAAGCCATATAAGTTTGAGAACCTCTGATTTAAATAGTTATCAAGTCTTGCTTGCTAATTTCACCTCCTTTACTATCTCTAGTCAATGCACTCGTTACCCTTCTCCTGGATCATTATAATAGTTTCCTGATTTGCTACCCTGTATCCAGTCTATTGGGGCAGCTAGATGGTACAGTGGATAGAGCTCTGAGCCTGGAGTCAAGAAGAGTGAGTCCAAATCTTGCCTCAGGCACTTACTAGCTATGTGACCCTGGACAAGTCACTTCACCCTGTTTGCCTCCATTTCCTCATTTGTAAAAATGAGATTGCGAAGGAAATGGCAAACTACTCCAGTTTCTTTGCCAAGAAAACTCCAGATGGGATCATGAAGGGTCAAACGTGGCTGAAATGACTGAACAACAACAATATTGTCTCTCTCCTCTCTAATCAATCATCCATACAGCTAACAAATGAATTCATAGTACTAAAACACAAACTTTACTCCCTTGCTTGAGAAGCTCCAGTGGTTTCTTTTTGCCCTTAGGATAATATGCACTATCCTCTGTAAGGCATTTAAAGCCTTTTCATAGTATAGCTCCAACCCATCTTTCCAGGTAAATTTCCCATCACAAAGTATGAGGAGAGGAGTGAAATATAAGAAGACTAGAAAGGAGATATATAAGGAACCTGGAAAGATAGGTTGGCATCAAATTGTAAAGAGCCTTAGTTGCCAGAGTTTGTATTTGGTACTAGATAAAGAGCCACTGGAGTTTATTGATCAGGGAGATGACGTGATCAGTTCTACAGTTTAGGAAAAATCATTTTGGCAAATGTGTGGAGGAGAGACTGGAGCATGGAGAGAGGCTTAAGTCAGGAAGTCCAAATAGGAGGCTACTGCTGGTTGATTGTCGTCCTTCAGTCTCAAAGAAGGGCTGATCGACTGATGTCGCTATGCTAGAGTCAAGTTACAGTGTGTCCGACGATGGCTGATCAGACCAATATGAGCTTGGAAGGCTCTACAATAGATTGGGCTTAAATGGTCCGTGTGAACATTTGGAGTGGAGACGGCTCTCAATTTGTGCCTCTCAGGAAAGGAGGAGATATATACCAAAAATGTCATCAAAGTAGAAAAGACAAGATTTGGCAACTGATTGAGTGTCAGTGGGGCGAGTGAGAGGAGAAGAAGTTTATATCATGGTATGGAGGAATTTGGTATGGAGATAAATATAAGGCACAATCCCTGCTCTCAGGGAGGTTGAATTCCAGAAACAGACCTAGTATATGTAAAGTGCTTTGGAACCTTAAAGGGTTATATAGATGTTAGCTACCCTTATTATTATTATTTTACAAATGAGTAAGTGGAAGCTTACAGACATGAGTTCACTCATTCAGGGTCATTCAGCTAATAAAGATCAGAGCCAAGATCTGAACCTGGGTCTCTTGATTCCCAAGTGTAGCATTGCAACTCAGGTGAAATTCAAGAGTCAGGAGAAAGAAAGAACCAGCAGAGCTTGGCAACCCATTGGCCGTGGAGGACAAAGGTGAGGGAAGAGACAAAGATGATTCTGAGTCACTCCTATCACCTCTTAGCTCTTACTTCCCTTCCCACCATCCCCAGGTGAAGCAGAACCTGCTGAATGTCTCATACCACATTGCTCAATACACCAACATCATCTCTGACCTGCGCAGAGAGATTCAGCGCCTCAAGTGCAAGATTGATGGGCAGGGTGGGCGAGTCCAGGGCCGAAGCCCCTGTGAGCAGGGAGACATTCACCAGATCCAAGGTGGGTACCTAGAAGGCATGAGGATGGTACTGTCCTTTTGGTTATCTTTAGTCATCTGTCAGTGGTCTGGGTTAAGTATGGCTCCTGGGGAGCCCCTGGACAGAGGGGCACCTTCCACCCCAAAGACAGCTACTTTCTAGCTATGCTTCTCATTTTTGTCATGGCCATGTATGGCCATTATTTGGCATGAGTAATGACGACAGTAATAAAGCTGTTCTTTTCATAGAGCTTTAAGGTTTGCAAAATACACCAAATCATTATCTCATTTGGTCCCCACAACTACCCTATGGGTTACATACCACAGAGATTATTGTTCCCATTTTACAGATGCAGAAAGTGGAGCCACATAGTTAGGTAGCTCAGTAACTGGAGTGCTGGATTTAGACTTAGGTAGACCTTAGTTGAGGAATCCTGTCTCATACACTTACTAGCTTTGTGACACTGAGCAAATCACTCAACCTCAGTCTACCTCATTTTCCTCATCCTTAAAGTGGGAATAATAATAGCACCTATCTCCCGGAATTCTTATGAGGATAAAATGAGATATTTGTATAAACACTTTGAAAACCTTAAGCATTTTATAAAGGTTAGCTAGGAGGAGCAGCAGCAATAGTGGTAGTAGTGATGGGGATGGATCTAAACCCCCAAAAGGAAAAGGCCATGTCTTTGGGATCTGAACCCTAAAAAGGAAAAGCCCCTGGACTTTCCCATGAGGCCCCGGTCCCCAGCATTCATCTTGGGTACCTGGTCCTTCTCTGTTACCTTCCAGTCACCCCAGACTACTTGGCCACTCCTAGATCCTTCCCATAGTCTTTCTGTATGTAAGGTTCATCTTGTCTTCCATTAAGTACTCAGATTCCTTAAGAGTCTGGTCAGAGCTCAGATTTTTAAAATCTGGCCACTAGCGCAGATTTTTAGAATCTCGCCCACCCCGACTGGTGTTCTAATAAACCTTGTCTTTGGCTGAAAAAAGGCTTAGTCAAATTCATTCGAGGCAGGACCTACATGTCATTTGCCTTTGAATTTCAGGGTCTCAGCACCCCTAGACTTTAACAGTAGTAGCAGTAGTATTAAACTCAGAAATTAGGTGGCTTGATTACTAACTGCCCAAAGCAGAATCAGAACTCATCTAGTTCTAGATTTAGTAGAAGCCTCTGTATATACATGATAGAGTGCTAAGCCCTGGCCACTGTTTGGGTATTCAAGAATCATAGACTGTCTAAGGCAGAAGAGGAGGAAAGTAGAAAGCATTTAACCCAATCCCCTCATTTTATGGGTTCTGAGTAGTTAAATGACTTCCAATCTTGAGAGATCACATTTGGATGAAGGCAAAGATAACATGCCACAAATTGATGCCACAAAATTGGTAGGGTCAATTGGATGATGGAGTCAGGATCCAAAAAGAGTTCAGAAGGCTACAAAGTAAGTCAAGCTTTAATGAGATTTAGAAAATAAGATTAATGTAAGGACATACTCCAGGGCTCAACAAATCAACTGTGTATGTACAGGATGCAGCAGTTCCTGTAGGGAAAAAAAAAAGATCTGAGTTTTTTCAAAGTAGACTCCTAGCTAAATATGAGTTAATGTCCACCTACTGCCTTACCCAGGGAAAGTACCAATAAGGGAGTTGGAAAGGGTCAAAGGAAAACATGTGCTAGACATCCTGTAGGGGTATTAGGAATAATGACAACAACAATGTGATAACGATAATGTGGTAATAGTTTTACAATTCGCAAATTCTAATATCAAATCAGACAATATGTGTAAAGTGCTTTGCAAAGGATTACCACAAATCCTGCCTGGTCTTGGGCTATAGAGGACTTGGATTCAGGACAAGGTGGAGGTACTCCCATGGCTTTGGTCAGACCACATCTAGAGAATGCTAGCAGAGGGCATTGTGTCCAGAGGAGGGCAACCAGAATGGGAAGGGCACTGAAGACTATGACCCAAGAGGCTCATATGGAATCAGCCAATCAGAATGCCAGGGACTGTGCCAAGTGCTAAGGATATAACAAAAGCTTCCACTCCATTCTACCCCTCAAAAAAAAAGGAACCCCCAAATTTAGCCTGGAGAAGAGAAGGCTCAGGAGGAACATGACAGTTGTCTTCAGCCATGGAAGGGTTTCCCAGTAGAAAAGGGATTGAATTTGTTGTGATTGGTGCCAGAGGGAGAAATTGCAGAAAGCTCAGGTTTCAGCTCAATGGTTAGAACAGGGATGGAGATTAGACTTGTGATTTCGATGATGTAAGGAATTCACAGATGAGGGACCTCCCACTACCAATACAGGTAGCATCTTCACTGACTTAGTCTCAGCAAGTTGCCTATAGCCTTGAGAGTGGCATGCCCAGCATCTCATAGCTAATATGTCCCAAAGGTTCAGCTCAAACTCGGGTCTTCCTAGCTTGGAGGTCAGCTCTCTATCCGTTACGTCATAGCTGCCTCTCTTTGGAGGGGGTTCAAAGTGGAATCGATGGGTTCCATGTTATTGGAAGGACTTCAGAAGGAGTCTGGATAACCACTAGTTGGCACTATTGATAATTCCTGTTCTTGTACAGATCCTGGAATCAGGAAGACCTGAATTCAAATCCAGCCTCAGACATTTACTAGCTGTATGACTCTGGGCAAGTCGCTTAATCTTGGTTTGACTCAATTTTCTCATCTGTAAAATGGAGATAATAATGGTATACACACACACACACACACACACACACACACACCAAAGTTGTAAGGATCAAACAAGATAATAACTGTGAAGCATTTAGCTCAGTGTCTGGCATATGGGAAAGGCTATATAAAGGGTTATTAATTTAATTAATTATTAATTTATTAATATGCCTCTGAAGTCCACCTCTGAGCCCTAGCTAGCAACTCCGGTGGCCTAGACAAACAGCTTAGAGTCTGGGGCTAGGGCAGGACAATGACAGAATTGAGATTTGAACCTGTGACTTCTACCTTACAGAAAGATCCAATCCTCTCCTTTTAGAGGTGAAGAAACTAGAAACCAGGGAGGGGAGGTAACTTGCCAAGACCATACAGGTAGTCAGTTGGTAGCAGGATCAGAATTTGAACCCACATCCTCTGACTCCCAACTCAGTGTTCTTTCTATTATGCCACACTGCCTGGCATGATGAGGAAGGAGAAAGGAAAACATTTGGAAAATAGCCCAGCCACAACCACAGAGACACATAAAGCTGTAATAAATTAGAGCTGTCCAAAGGTCCCTATTGATTTGGGTAGGGATGGAGAAGCGGAAAGGCTGAGCAGGTGTGGGAGTGGTGGGAGTCACCATGTTAATTAATGGAGAAAGGCTTCTTTTAAATTGTGGAGAAGCTTAGACAGGGATATGGCTTGAGAAGGGAAGAGAAGGCTCTAGGTGTGTAGGGAGTCAGAGAGAGGGGCTCTCCCTGGGCTCTGATGACTCAGCCTCCTCTCTCCTTGTCTCTGGGGCAGCCGAAGTCCAGCTTCATAGCTCCCAGTTTGAGCAGCTGGAGATGGGACAGCTGCGGGGGCAGCTCATCAGTGCCTTTCAGGACCAGATGGACGTCCGCAGGCTCCTGCTAGAACTGGAGAACCACTCCATGGAGATCCAGATCGATACTTCCCGCCACCTGCTCACCATTGCCGAGTAAGCATGCACCCATGTTCTAGCCCATGATACTCCCTGTAGACCTTCTGATCCTCGCCATTGTCAGCACCCCCATCCCACCCCTCAGACCTCTGGTGTGAATCTCCATGTCTCTTGTGGGCCAGTTGTCCTGTGTCCGTCCATCTATCTATGCTCTCATATTCTGTATCTCCCTGGGGGGGCTGATTTGGGGTAGCTGGGAGCAGGAGAAATCTCGCCGCACCCTTAAGTGGCAGGAAGAACAACGGAAGGAATCGTATAGCAAGGATGACAGTGAGAAGGATTCAGACACTGGTGATGACCAGCCCGACATCCTGGAGCCTCCAGAGGTGACCTCAGCCCGGGAGAGCATTGCTACCCTGGTCGGGGAGCAGAAGAAACTCCAAAAGCAGAAGGTAGTCAGAGGCCTGGGGAAATGAGGGAGGAAGTCTGAGAGCAGTTTCTCTGGGGCACAGCCAACACAGGGGCCAGTTCCAGGCCTTACTATGTGAGATGGGCAGAAATGTCCCCAGAGGTAATCTATGGGATGGTCCCTGGCAAGGGGTTGGATGTTACTGGCCTAAAGGTTGTATGGACTGGAAGAGTGGGGTAGGGTGGTCCTTGAGAGGCTAGCCCTGCTGCTAGCCCTAAAATCCTAAGGCATGGCCTTGGTTTCACCTGAAATAGAGTACAGGTTGGGTGTCCAAAGAATTTGCTTATTAAATAGAGGGATGGGGCCTTCCAAAGAGTTCTTTCCTTCTTTGACACCATTCTTCCCTCACCCCTGGCCCTGGGTCCCTTAGGTGGAATTGGAGCAGAGGTGCCAGGATCTGAGAACCCAGGGCCGGAGGCTGGAGGAGATGCTACCAAGGCGCATCGGTTCTCAGGAGCAGCGTGAAATCCTGAGCTTACTATGCCGGGTTCATGAACTAGAGATGGAAAATACTGAGATGCAGTCCCATGCCCTGATCCGAGACGGTGCCCTCTACCACCGTCGGGAGGCCATGCGCCGCCTGGAACAGCATCGGAGTCTCTGTGATGAGATCATCCAGGGCCAGAGGCAGATTATCGATGGTATGATCCTTAACACATCATACAAGCTGTTCACATGTTCCCTTCCCCCCAGCTACATAGCCTGAACCTGCAAGTACTCCCTGGACCCCTGGTTCTCTGCCTCCCTCCCCATGTCATAACTTCTAGTCCTTGGCCCTACTCCCTCACACCTCCCTCCATTCTAATGGCTCCACCATGGACCAGGAACAGAAGTGGTATTTCCAGGGTGGCTATCCCTCCTCCTATTGTCTGCTTCTCCCTGAGAACCAAGGCTTGGAGGCTGGAGCTTGAGGTGCTAAGGGAACTCCTCCCTCCAGATTACAACCTGTCTGTGCCTCACCACTTGGAGCAGCTGTATGAGCTCTACCAGAGGGAGCTAGAGGAGGGAAATCTGGATCGAATGGCCATTATGGACCGGGCAGCCTCCAGGGCCCTGCAGGTGTGTGGGAGTATCACTGGGAGTGGGGTAGAAGGTGAAGAGGAGGAGAAGAAATTATTTGGGTAACAAGGAGATATAAGCTGATTCTCGGAGGGGATGAGTGAAGAATTTCCTAAGGATTTGATTTTGAGGAGCAAGGTGTAGGCTCCCTAAGATAATAGCCAGCTTACTCTGGTCCCAATATCCCTTCAAGTAGGCTTTCCATTTCCCCTTCCTTGGATTAGTACCCAGGGCTAGGAGTTCCTGAGCCTCTTCCCCCTCTGGTGAATCACCCGAGGATTAAGGGTAAGGGAGTTTGTTGTAAGTTGTCTTCTGTTGAGAATTTGAAGAACTCAAGTGCAAGGTCAGAGGCCTGACAAATAGACCCGGGGGTCAGGTCACCAGGCAGAATGTCCAAGAGCTCAGAGCACTCCAGGATCTCCCCACTCCTCAACCCCAGCAAAACATAAACTGTTCCTATCTTCCTGGGGAGGAGGAGAGAGCAGCAGAATACATCCTTAACATCCTGTAATAGAATTAGGTCTGACAGCAAAAAATAACATATATATATATATATATATATACACACACACACACACACACACACACACATATATATATATATATATAAAATGTTTAACAGTTTACAAAGCACCTCACCAAGTGAGATAGTTTGTGTGGCACACTTTATATACTCATATACTCTGGAGTGATATGTATATGAGTTATTGTCATCATTATTATTACAGGGCACTGGGCATATACTCCATTACCTCTGCAAGAGGCCAAACCCACTCAGAAGAAAACCTGGCATGCATGTTTTCAAAGCTGCTAGTCAACTCCGGCTATCTCTTTCCCTGGGCTGGGTCTCCTCACTTTGTGTCTCTCCCCTCACCACCCAGGAGAGTTCATTGCCCAGAATCCCCCCAGGCCCTGGAGAGAACACCCTGGCCCTGGATTCAGATCAGGAAAGTGTGAAAACTCTGGGCTCTGAGCCCCAGCTCCTGCCAAGGAAGGAATGGCAAAAGAGCATCCTTCCCCCTCTTGGTGTGGGGGACCTGGAGAGGTGAGCTTGGAGATACCAGCCCTGTAGAGTCTGTCCCCAAAGCCCATGGGGTGTGGCTGAGGCTAAGTGGTAACACCATGAATTAGGGCTTGAGGGAGGCCTTGGATTGGCCTGCACTGAAGGACAGAAAGGGCATGGGGTGGGGAGGTAAGCCTTCCTGGATTCTATCCATGGTTGGGTAGCCAACCTCTCCCCAGCAGGAATCCATGATTCCTTGGGGCACTAGGGGATGAGAACCCATGGTTCTCTTTATTGAATATGATAGGAATAACAAATCTCTGCTTCTTCATTTCTCCTAAACAAAGTGAAGTCAACAAGGTGTTCAAGGTCACTCCCCATCCCCGAGCCTGGCAAGCAAAGAACTCATCTGTGTTGACACCGCCACCCATCCAGATCAATGGCATGGTTTCCCAGGAGGTGAGTCCCAAAGCACCTTGCAGCTTGGCATCAGAATGAGCCCTTAGAGTCAGGGGGCCTATAACTGTCCTCCTGATTCCCTCTTTTCCCATCTGCTCACCCTATAGGACCCACCCCAGGACAGCAGTCATATCAACTCATCCCCGGACAGCAGTGAGAACTTCCCAGTGATTCCTGTGTCCCACAAAGGTGACTTAAAACCCCACCCACCCCTACCATCGCTGCTACCACTGATCACCAAGGTTGCCTTGGATTCTTTGGGCCTCTTTCTCTCACCCCATTCACAGCTCTTAACCCATCTCCAGTAGCATCAGATCAGAAATTCTTAACCTGGGGTCCATGGACCCCCAAGTAATTTGTGGATAGACCCCATGGAAACTGAATGTTTTCTTAATATTTTAACAACTGCATTTCAATATAATTAGTTTCCTTTGTAACTATATATTTTATTTTGTGCCTGAAAAACATTATGAGAAGGGGTCCATAACACTCTGGAGAAAGTCACGGGTGAGAAAGTGGAGATGATTGTTCACATTCTACAAAGGGGAACATTAATATGAAAGAGTTTCCCAAGGATTTGATTTTGAGCAGTTTGGGATAGAAACAGGAATTTAAAATAGACAACTCCTGACTCTCAGTCCCCTGTTCAGCTGAGTTAGTAAAACATGGGCCTGAGGCTTGGTTTTTATGTTTCTACTTCCCTCTCCTCCTCCCCCCCACTACAGAGAGGAAGGAGATCCTGTCAGGCACCAAGAGCATTGTAGTGAAAGCAGCCAGGCGGAGGTCTCGGGCCCTGGGCCCAGAGAGGCACCAACTGCTCGCCCCAATGATGGAGCCAAGCAGCCTGTCCCTGCACTCCTTGAGTGAGGCAGATGACGGCCCCCCACCACCCCCACCTGCCTGTAAGCGCCCATCGAGCCCCATGCTACAGCACACTGTCAGTGAAGACAACCTGTCCAGAAGCACTGGGGAGACCCCATCGTGGGTGGCCAGACGCCATGGTGATGCCCCAGGTCTCTGGCTCCGGGGCCAGAAGAAGAGCCTGGGTAAAAAACGGGAAGAATCACTAGAAGCAAAGAAGAGGAAGCGGAGGTCCAGGTCCTTTGAGGTCACAGGACAGGGGGTAAGACCAGAAGGGCCCTGGCAGGCAGACTACTGCTGACCTATCCAGAGAAAACTGCAGATAGCCCAGCTTCCCCCACTCCAGCTCCTTGGCCACATGCTCCACAGCCATCTTGAGGAGGCCCAACCTGGACACAATGGGTATTGGGGTTCTTTTGAGGTAGATTCCACCCCACCCAAGGACATATGTTCAGATTCCTAGGATGGGGTGGGAGCTTTTGTAGTCTCTGGGGAAAGTATCCTGAACTCCATGAGAAGTAGTCTGAACAGAATTATTACTAGGGCAGGGCAGTCTGAGCTTTCACCAGGGTGTCCAAATGTAGAGGGCACTGACTATGCTCTTTGATTAGGTAGAAGGAACTGAGCTTAGTGCCTAGTTAGCAAGAATAATTAGGTAGAAGAGAAAGCTACCCCTGACCTCTCCCCTGCATGACTACCATTAGGCTTCTCCTAAGCCCAGGTCCTCCCTCTTCCTTTCCCTAGTATCTCAAGGTCCCTGGCTCCCTACTCCCACCACAATAGGGTGGTATCCTAGGGTCTTTTACTCCACAGGGCCTTGTATTATGAAGTCAGTGCAATAATACAGGGAGACCTCAAGAGGCCTTGCCCTGGGTATAGATTTCTTCCAGCTCATTCTATGGCCCTATCATACTGTTTACTGTTTACAGCATCCCACCTTGTCTTTCATTCCACAACTATAGTGAGATCAGACAAAAAAGCATCCAACTTTGGAAAACCTTATCCCTAGGAACTCTGCCTCATGGGAATGTCTTTGCTCTGCTGATCAAAAGATGGTCAACTCAGAACAAGGCAGATTGACTGACGCCTAAGAACCTCGACTTCTCAACTCTTCCTTCCCATTTGGACAGTGTCTTGTGCCTCATTCCCGCCCCCCCCTCCGCTTTCCCCTTAGATACCAAGCAGAGTCCTCCATTGGTAGAATAACCCTTGACTTGAAAATAGGGGTCCATGCTATCCATCTCCTAGCAGAGGAATGATAGACTCAAGGCTCAGAATGACCCATATTTTGGGGCATGGCCAATGTGGGAATTGATTTCTGTTTGCCTATGCATATTTTGCTACTGGATTTTATTTTTCTTGCTTTTTCTAAAAGTGAGGTAGGGAGAGGTAGGAGAAAGAGAAAATGCATTTTTATAAAATTGAAAAAATAGATTAAAAATCAGGAAAATGGGGTCCCCATGCATTTTTGTCCTCCTGCCTAATCCCACATCTCCATTCTGTCTCTCCACTCAGCTATCCCATCCTAAGAACCATCCCCAGCGCCCCCGCCACCTGGAGAGTACCTCAGACTACAGGATACCCACCTCTGGTAACCCAGTACCCAGTATACGGCACCTGAGTAAGGTTGCACTGCCCCTTGCCAAAGTCAGGCTTCCTCCGAGCCAGACCACAGGTGAGTATCTCCTTTGGAAAAGGGCATAGGGTGAAGGGTCTTTGCCAAGGCAGCTTTAAGAATGAGCCTTTACCAGTCCATCAAGTGGGTGCTCTCAGGTGCCCTTAACAGGTTCAGGTGTCCAGCTCTGATAAGTCACTTTGCTGAGGAGATCCTGAAAATCCTGCCTGTTGTCTCTAGGTGGGCCTCTGAAGAAATCAGGAACTTTGGCTGGGGGGAGAGCTCAGAAGGAGATGCTGACTTGGCTGATCTATTTATAGTAATATTCCCCCTCACTGCAGGTCCTGGGGACCCAATGCCCCTCACCATGCCAGCTGCTTCCAGACGAGCTACCTGTGGTCCACATCAGCCCCAGGGCAAGGATGGACGTTTCCGACCTAACTGAACACCTCAGAAGCTTGGAACCAACCTGCCCCCAAGAATGAAAGGGGAAAGAGATGGGAAGATGAAAAGACCAGGGATGGAGGGGAGTGCAGGGGGAGGTGACCTGGGCAGGAGAGCAGATGTCCAGATACCTGGCACCCCCTAAACCCTGGTGGAGTTTGTGTCCTGGAGGTGCTGGAATGAGGAAGGCAATTTCCCTTCCACTTCAGTGACATCAGTGCAGCCAGGGGTGGGGGGACAGGGACTTCCTGGGCAAAGGAGAGGATCCTAAGAAAGGATCCCCAGAATGACCTGGGGGAAATCTAACCCCAGGGCCAGAGCCCTTGTGAACTCCCTCTATGACACTGCACAGAACTGTATTGCCAAAGCTCTTCCCCTACCATCGGGCTTCAATGTAGTCAGCAGGGCCTATCAGGTTGAGCCTCTGCAGCAGGGTGGTGGGAAGACAATGGGGTCCTGGGGCCAAATATAGCATAAGGGTCTTGGAGCTGTCAGACTTGGGAAAAGGGGAACCCAGGAGACAGCTAGAGACCAGGCTGTGTATTGGAGGTGGAGGCTGAGGGTGATGGTTTTGTTTTATCACATCACAGTGGCTTTCCCTGTCCCCTGCTTTTTGACAATAAAAATCCTACTTGGAGTTGAATATTCATGTTTGAGACCAGAAGTATAGGATCTGGGGTGGCTACATGGTGCAATGGATAGAGCACAAGTCCTGGAGACAGGAGGACCTGAGTTCAAATCCATCCTCAGATACTAACTGTGTGACCCTGGGCATGTCACTTAATCCCAATTGCCTCCCCCCACCACCAAAAAAAGAAAAGAAGAAGTGTAGAAGCCCTTATTTTTCCAGGGCACAGAAGCCTGTGGGCTGATAAAACTAAAAGATAAATTTCAGGGCTCCATGCCCATGTCTGCCAAACTCCTTCATATAGCAATAATAGAGACCCTGGTGGACAATTAATTCCTAAGATCAAAGATCTTGAGTACTGGAAGGGTATTCTAGCCTAACTCCCTTTATTTTCCAAATAATGAAATTAAGGCCCAGGGAAATAAAGTGATTTATCCAAGTAAGTAGGAGAGTCAGGATTGGAACCCAAGTTTGCCCAATCTACATTTCCTTCCACTGTATCACACTCTCTGCTTCTAAATATTGAAGAACTTCACTTGCCCAGGAAGGAGAAAGTGTGTCAGAGACCTAACAAGGTCTACTTGCCTTCCTCCCATCATCTCTTCACCTACCTCCGATCCTTGGCCTGTCTTCCTCTGTATTCTGCTCTGCCCTTACCAGATGTAACTGGGAGCCAAGAAGAGAAGTTAGGCCCACTGGAGCCCCTGAACCCAGATGGGGGTGGGCTATGCCTCAACTACTGGGCCAAGAACCTTGAAGCCTGACCTGGGACACTATTCCTACCCATACCCCCACTGTCCTAACCTTGCCTGGAGAGGCAGCATAGGGAATAGAGGGCTGGACCAGAAGTCCAGATAGATGTGGGTTCAAATCTTGCCTCCCAACATTTACTAGCTCTGTGACCATGGAAAGTCACTTAACCTCTATGAAATTCAGTTTCCTCATCTATAAAATAGGTATAATAGTAAATATATTTATTTTCCAGAATTGTTGTAAGGATCAAATGAGATTATATATTTAGTAAAGCACTTTGCAGATCTTAAAGTATTATGTAATAATAGTAATAGTAAAAATAATACCTAACATCTACATAGTGCTTCCTGTGTGCCTGGCACTGTGCTAAGCACTGTACAATCATTATCTCATTTGATCCTTACAATAACCCTTGGAGGTAGGTGCTATTAGTATGCCCATTTTAATAGATAAGGAAATAAAGATAAATAGGGGTTAAATGACCTGACCAAGGCCACACAACTATTGTGTCTGAGGTCAGATTTGAACTCAAGTCTTCCTGACTCTAGCCCAGGAGTAGTTGTAGGTGGTGATGATGATGATGATGATGATAATGATGATGATGGTGATGATGGTGATAATGATGGTGATGATCAAGATGATGGTGATGATGATGATGGTGATGATGATGGTGATGATGAAGATGATGGTGATGATGGTGATGATGATGGTGATGATGGTGATGGTGATGATGATGATGAAGATTACGGTGATGGTGATGATGATGGTGATGAAGATGATGGTGATGATGATGGTGATGGTGATGGTGATGATGATGATGATGGTGGTGGTGGTGGTGGTGGTGGTGACGAAGATGATGGTGATGGTGATGATGATGGTGATGATGGTGATGATGATGGTGATGATCATGATGGTGATGATGGTGATGATGATGATGGTGATGATGATGGTGATGGTGATGATGATGATGGTGATGATGGTGATGATGGTGATGATGAAGATGATGGTGATGACCCTACTCTGTCCCCACCCACACACCTAGCAGCCAGGGAGCACATTGGACTATAAGGCAGAGCCTCCCTCTACACCAAGACCAAAGAATAGACCCAGCTCTCTCGAGGATGCCTTTAATGCCCCAATCAAAGGCCTTTGGCCATATGTGTGGCCACCATTCCAGGAAGTTTAGCTGCTTATGGCCACTGCCATTCATGATTATGTCATCCTGGGGAGTCCATGGAAGCCTTTCCTTTTTCCCTCCCTCATTCCCTCTCTCCCTCCTTCTGCTACTTGTGGGTCCGAATGAGGCTGTGGTAGATGGGCTTGACGATGAGATGTAGGTGAAGGGCATTTTCCATCAGGTACTCCGAGTTGCGCCGTTGCAGATCAGTGTGGGCCAAGAAGTCCCCAGACTCATCACTGCTCTGATGGAAGCTGTAAGCGTGACGGATCAGGAGCCTCCCCTGCTGTCGAGCCCCGACCAATACTGTCTTCTGGAAGCTCACACCAGCAGCATCCCCACTGATGCTGGCTGGAGTCACAACCAGGCGAGGCCGCCCATCCTCAGGGCGTGCGGCTGGCAGGGCAGCCCCAGCAGTATCAGCATAGACAGGCCGCAGACTGATGGGCAGCCAGCGTGGGGAGAAGAGGACGTTCCACGTCACCCGCCTGCCTGCATCGTGCCCACTGGGGCCCAGTTGTGTCTGGAAGCTTGTGCTTCGGTCATCCCTGGCAGGGTTACTGATGACCCACAGGGCCCCCCAAGCTGGAGAGAGGTAGTTGCGGGGCAAGAAGGCGCTGCCATTGACATCAAAGAATTTGGCATAGTGGAGGGGAGAGGCTGAATGGAACTGATAGGCCTGTAGGAGGAGATCCCCCACAGCCTCTCCGTGACGGGCCAGGGCTGGTGACTGAGCCTGTAGCTGGAACAGTTGGGCAGGTGGGATCATGGGGTAGCGAATGGCCCTAAGTGCCTGCTCAGCCACAGGTGTGGGAGGGCGGGCCCGGCCAAGCCAGACTTCTAGAGCCTGGAAGAGCTCTAATTCATCCTGGAGCACTAGGTCAGAGCGGTCAAGAAGTTGGGCCAAGAGCTCTGGGGTCACTTCCCCCCACTCGGAGCTCCCCACCACAGCCGACAGGTTCCAAGCCAGGAACTGGAGGCAACTCTCCCTGAGGTCTTCATTGCCCGTTCGTGCTGCATAGTGATACCAACCCACAGCTGGGCCGGGACCCCCCATCTCTCCCACAAGGTGTGTCTTCATGTACTCAGCTATGCCTTGCTGTAGGGAAGTCACGCCATATTTGCTGGCCAATCTGTGCAGGGGAATGGCCTGAGATATCAGGAGGGACAGCTCCCCGCAGTACAGATACCTAGAAGGGGAGGAAAACAGAGATGGTGGGGGCCAAACTATGAAGCCCACCCTCATCCAGCCAGGTTCACTGCCTGCTTTTCTATTTCCCAGGAAGGGCCAGGAAGGGGAGGTCCTGAGGAGAAGATCCTGGCCAAGGTTGGCAGAGACCTCTCTGGGGATTTCAGTACTAATTCAGAAAACACCAACTCCCTTCATTAAAATTATAGACTTAGAGATCATAGTCTTCCCTCTCTTTTTATATTGAAGGTCAGAGAGATAAAGGAACTTGTCAAAGTTCAGATTTGAACCCAAGTCCTTCTTCTCCAAATTTAGAGCTTTCCCCTTCAGCATGCTACATCTTTTCTTCTTCTGATTAATGTGTCTCCCCACCACAACCACCACGTCTCTCATCCTCCCTTGCCAACCTTCCTCATTATTTTTTTCGTGGTCCCTTAAGCTTGTCCCATCTCTCTCATTGTCTCGTCTCTGTCAGTGCCTTTCTCTGGAGGACCATTTTTTCCCCTCTGTAAAATGAGGGGGTTGGACTAAAGGATCTCTAATTTTCCTTCTAGCTTCAACATTCTACTGGTCAAGAATTCTTGTCTATCTCGTATCACTGCCCTGTTCTTTCACTGTTCTTGTCTTCCTCCTCTGTCTCTCTTGTTGCTTCATTAATCTTTGTCCTGCCTGTCATCTCCCTTACTGTCTTCCTCTCTGTTTTGCTTTTATTGTCTTCCAAGGACGTGATCTCTCTCCCTCTCTCTCTCTCTCTCTCTCTCTCTGTCTTTGTCTCTCTGTCTCTCTCTCTGTGTCTTTCTTTTCTCTCTCTGATTCACTTTTTTCTCTCTCTTCTCTCTATCTGTATCTCTATGTCTTTGTCTCTCTCTTTTCTCTGTCTCTCTCTTCTCTCTGTATCTCTATGTCTCTGTCTCTCTCTTTTCTCTGTCTCTGTCTCTCTGTGTCTCTTTTCTCTCTCCTCTCCCTGTCTCTGTCTGTCTTTGTCTCTCTCTCTCTCTCTCTCTGATTCACTTTTTTCTCTCTTCTCTCTGTATCTCTATGTCTCTGTCTCTCTTTTCTCTGTCTCTTTTCTCTCTTCTCTCTCTCTGTCTGTCTGCTTCTCTCTCCCTCTTTATCTATCTACCTGTCATCTGTCTATTTATATCAATCTATCTCTATATCTCCTTTATATATTTATCCATCAATCTATTTCTATTCATCCATCTGTCTGTCTACATCTGTCTCTATTTCTATTTCAACAGCTAGGTGGTGCAGTGGATAAAGTGGTGGGCCTGGAGTCAGGAAGACCTGAGCTCAAATCTGGCCTTGGATACTTACAGGAAAAGTTGATTAACCTCTGTCTGCCTCAGTTTTCTCAATTGTAAAATGGAGGTAATAATAGCACCTTCCTCGCAAGGCTGTTGTGAGGAACAAATGCAGTAGTATTTGCAAAGCATTTAGCACAGGGCCTAGCACACAGTAGGTGCTTAATAAATGCATATTTTCTTCCATCTATATTCTTCTGTCACTATCCCACTATCTATATCTGTCTATCATCTCTATCTCTATCTTTAGTTAGTGCATGATCATGTGCTTATTATTAACAGTACAAAAGCCCAAGAAACACAAAGGAAGAATTCAGCAATATGGAATTCATCTTTAATGAAAATGTTTAAAATACAAATATTGATATTTTGGTAAGAACACAAATTCATCTGTCCCATGTCTCCTTTCCAAATCATACTTGTGCATGTATAAGCTTTTATGACCTTTGTTACTTTTAGTGTTTTTATTATTATTACTTTTATCACTTTATTACGTCTTTATGTACTTTGGGGGGGATGCTGTTGTCAATGTGTATGTCATTCTTATTCTGCTAACCTGGATTTGCATCACCTTGTATGAATCTTTCTATATGTCCTTATATTCTTCACATCTGTTACTTTTATGGAACAATAGCATTATATTAACATACTATAATTTAATCAGCTATTTCCCAGTCACTAGATGTATAAATTGGCTTCCCAGATTTTTTGTGGTTTTTTTTTTTTAACTACAAGCAGGCTCTCTCCCCCCCCCCCTCTTTCTTGCTCAGTCATCAGGATCATCACCCTCTGTCTTTTCTTGCCTCTGCTGTCTCTTTCAACAGATTTCTCCTGCCAACCTCTCAATGGGATATAAGGTACAGGTCATTCTATCCAGAGATGGGAAGGTAGAGGAGAAAATTGAATTGTCTGCCTTATAGACAGAGAGCAAGTGGTCTCCAACCCATGAAAAACCCAAAAGGAAAAGTAGATTTGCATTGTTAAAGGCAATAGAAATATGCTAACTAGGAATTTTTGTGCAAATTCATTGGGAGTTGAAAGGACTGTCATTAAACCATAGGTGTAGTCATACTGGTAAAGTGGTCTGAGCCAGAGAGTTAGGCCTGTACCACATGGGGACTGGGGGAAAAAAATGGACCTTCGGAGAAAGGTATTATGGCACTGGGACATTGTGGGGTACAGACCCCCACAAGAAGCACCCCCCAAAGTCAAGGTCCTGGAGCAAAGCTCTAATATCCCCATGCTAGTTATAGCTCTGGATAGGAATACCTTTGATCCATGTAGACCAGTGGTTCTCAACCTTCCTAATGCCACGACCCTTTAATACAGTTCTTCATGTTGTGGTGACCCCCAACCATAAAATTATTTTCGTTGCTACTTCATAACTATAATTTTGTACTGTTATGAATTGTAATGTAAATATCTGATATGCAGGATGTATTTTCACTGTTACAAATTGAACATAACCCACAGGTTGAGAACTGTTGGTGTAGACACTTAGTAATAGGCTATAGAGTGAAAGGAGACTGTCACATTTGCAAATAGGAGTGGTCCACATCTGTCTAGGCTGAAGAGATGCCATTTTGCATTCCAGTTGGAATATGATCATTTCTGGAGGCCCCTGAGCATCTATGAATCACCAGAGAGAAGATCTAGGGGACTTAGAAAGGGAAAAGGATATCCCTTATGGCAAAACTTCACTCCACCCTCAGCCCATATCTAACCCCAAAGACCCCAACTGACAAACTTAACTTTCCAAAGACCCCAACTGAAAGACCCTGATTAACTGGACTCCCCAAAGCCCCCAACTAAAGAATGCTAATTAACTTGACTCTACCTGATAAATTTGTCAAAGACAGCAGCACAGTCCCTGGGCTCCTGCAATGTCACCTCACTTTGGTTGTACAGCAGTCCCTGGAAAACCTCACTCTGCAGGCCTAGGAGCAGCCGGTGAGTGTGGAAGATGTGGACTTCATCTGTACCTTCGGCTTGCACCCGCAGCACTGTGTCACTCTCATTGCCCAGCTGCTGTAATTCCCGTAAGCGCTGGAGCATCATCAGGGAGTGGTTAATAGAGGCATCTGCAGCTTCACCGGCCACGTGTGCTTTCTGGGCTGGGGAGGGAGGAACACAGACTGAAGGGAAATCCCAGGGCAGGACTAGAAGGCCTTGCAAGGTCCACATGAGGAGAGCCCTGGCCACACTCCCACAGCAGCTGCTCACCCATGCAGTCAAAAAAGCATTTTTTCTATCAACGAACATTTATTAAGTGCTTACGATGTGCCAGGTACCATGCAAAGCATTGCTGATATAAAAAAAATAGTCTGCCCTCAAAGAGCACATTCTAATGGAGAAGACAACACTTGTTATTACAAGATAGATACAGAGGTGATGGGAATTTTAAATTTGAATTTTAAGAGGGATGGCTTTAGCAACTAAAGGGCTGGGAAAGGCCTCCTTAAGAAAGTGGCATTTGAGAAATTTATTTATTTTTATTCTAAACTTAATAAATGCCAAATACCTAATATGGAAATATGTCTCTGGCTACACATGTATAATCTATATCAAACTGCTTGCCTTCTCAAGGAAGGGAGAGGAATGGAAGGAACATAATTTGGAACTCAAAAATTTTAAAAACAAATGTTAAAAATTGTGTTTGCATATAATTAGAAAAAAATATTTAAAAATTAGAAAAAACAGGGAGTGTGTAGGTGGTGCCGTGAATAGAATACCAGCCCTGGAGTCAGGAGGACTTGAGTTCAAATCCGGACTCGGACCCTTAACACTTTCTAGCCATGTGACCTTGGGCAAGTCACTTAACCCCAATTGCCCTGCCTTCCCCCCTCCAAAAAAAAAAAAAGAAAAAGAAAAAAAATTAAAAAACAAAAACTTAATGCCAAATTCAACAAGCTTTTCCAAATATATGGTAGAAGAGAAAAAAGGGGATTATATAGGAAACTAGAAATCTCTAGTATGTACAGCTTGCTTTTCCTTTTAAGTATACTAAATTCAACTTGTAGCTTTCAAAGCTGTCCTGCTTGTCTGTGTTTCTTTCTGACCTTCCTTCTATTTGCTTCTATGCATTTTTAAAAGATGTTCTTTTTTCTTGATTTTTTTTTTGCTAACTACCCTTTGCCCCTTCTCACATTTTAACCACAATCCCCAACCATTAGCAAAATGAAAAAAGGAAAAGGAGAATAAGCTGAGACTTGAAATTATAGGAAATTAAGAGGCAGGTATAAGCATGGAGAGTATTCCAGCCATGAGAGACAGTCATTACAAAGGTACAAAGTCAGGAAATGAAGTCTCATGTACAAGGTATGACAAATGGGCCAGCGGAATCATGGACTTGGTGGAAGAGAGTAAAACCTAAGAAGACTGGAAAAGTAGAGATGAGCCAGCTTATAAAGAGCTTTCAGTAACAAGTAGAGGACTTCGTAGTTGATTTTGGAGGTAACAGGGAGCCATTGAAATTTATTGAGTAAGTGGGAGAGGAGTGACATGATCAGACCTACATTTTATTTTTTGTTGTAGTTTTTAAAAAATTTGTTATTTATTCTTAAATTCTTTTCTTTTTTAATTTTGAGTTCAAAATTCTCATCAGACCTACACTTTATTTTTTTAATTTATTATTTTTTTATTTTTAACATTCTTTTTTTTAAATTTTGAGTTCCAAATTCTCACCAGACCTATGCTTTATTTTTTTGTTTTTAAAAACTTATTTACTTATTTTAACATTATTTTAAAAAATTTCGAGTTTCAAATTCTTCTCAGACCTACTTTATTTTTAAAATTTTATTATTTATTTTTAACATTCTTCTTTAAATTTTGAGTTCCAAATTCTCACCAGACCTACACCTTATTTTTTTATTTTTAGAAACTTATTATTTACTTATTTTTAACATTCTTTTTGGGGGTGGTTAGATGGCGCAGTGAATAGAGCACCTGCCCTGGAATCAAGAGGACCTGAGTTCAAATCCAGTCTCAGATACTCAGTAACTATATGACCTGGGGCAAGGCAGTTAACCTCGGGTTGCCTTAATCGACTGGAGGAAATGGCAAACCACTCCAAAACTTTAACAAGAAAACCCCATGGACAGTATGGTCCACCAGGTCATGAAGAATTGAGCATGACTAAACAACTGAACAAAAGCAATAACTCCATATATATCTAATGGTGGGGAAGGGCAGAGAAAAATTACTTTCTCTCTCATTAGAATGTGCCCTGTAAGGGAAAAGAACCTACATGTGCAAAAATATTTATAGCAATCCTTTTTGTGGTGGCAAAATATTGGAAATAGAGGGGATGTCCATCAACTGGGGAATAGTTGAACATGTTGTGGCATATGAATGTAATGGAATACCATTGTGCTATAACAAATGATGAACAGGTAGATATCAGAAAAACCTGGAAAGATTTGTACAAACTGATGCAAAGTGAAATGAGCAGAACCAGGAAAACAATGTACACAGTATCAGCAACATTGTATGATGATCAACTATGAATGATTCAGTTCTTTTCAGAAACACAACGATCCAAGACAAGTACAAGGACCCATAATGGAAAATGATATCCACATCCAGATGTGAGCAGAGTGATGGGCTCTGGATGCAGATCAAAGCATATTTTTTTCACTTACTTTATTCTTTTTGGTGTTTTTTTTCCTTTCAATCTGTTTCTTTCACAACTGTGACTAATATGGAAATATGTTTTACATGACAGCATATTCATAACCTATATCAAATTGTCTACCATTTTAGGAACAGAGGACAGGAGTAAGGGAGAGAGAAAAATTTGGGAACTCAAAATCTTGTAAAACTGAATGCTAAAAATTGTCTTAATATATAATCTGAAAAAAAAATTCTTGAAAGAATAAAAGAACTGGAAGCAGTCTAAATAAATGTAGAACATCTGAAGGGCCAAATAAATTTGTGATAAAAAATTTTTTAAAAAGGAAAGAAAAGAATATGCACTCCTGGAAGGCAGGGACTGTTTTTGCTTTTGTATGTTCAGCAAGTAAGTAAGTAAGTGCTATATAAATGTTAGCTATTATTATTATTATTGATAAGCCTCAGGGAGCTTATCTCTGTGAGGTACATAGAGATTAAGTGACTTATCCAAGGTCACACAGAGAATAAGATATGAGAGTCAATATGTGAACCCAGGTCTTTGGGACTCAAAGCCCAGCATGCTGCTTACTACATCACACTGCCTGTGTGAGTGTCTACATACATAAGTGCAAAAAAAAAAATCTTACTAGAGGGGCAGCTAGGTGGTGCAGTGAATTGGAGCATCAGCCTGGAGTCAGGAGGACCTGAGTTCAAATCCAACCTCAGACAGTTGACATTTACTAGTTATGTGACTTTGGGCAAGTCACTTAATCCCAGCTGCCTTGCCTTCCCACCCTCAAAAAAAAAAAAAGAAAAAGAAATGTTAGCAGAATGGTGAGGTAATGGTAATCCTCTAAGAATTTGCTCTGCTCATAGGCATGGGTCTTCAGGCATTTCCAGGGACATGATGGCACACCAACAATCTAGGCTGCTTGAACAGAAGGGTCTGCCTGGGAAAACTTCCTGAGATTGGATTCTAAGCACAAGGGGTTCTGTCCATGAAGCAGAACCCAGCACCAGGATGTTGGCACGGCATCACAGGAGCAGTGTAATAAGAAGGGGGGTTGGGGGGGAGGTGGTGGTGGAAAGGAAGGTAAATGAGCATTTATTAAGCTAGTAGTAGTAGTAGAAGTAGTAGTAGTATTTATATCCTAAGTGCTTTAATATCTCATTTGAGCCTTATAGGGAGGCAGATGCTATTATTATTATTCTTATTTTTCAACTGAGGAAACTGATATAGACAGAGATTAAGTGACTTATCCAGGGTCACACAGCTAGTTAGGATCTCAGGTTGGATTTGAACTCAGCTCTTCCTGCCTTCAGACCCAGTGCTCTATTCACTGCACCACCTAGGAGTCAAATATTAAGCAGAAGCAGAAGTACAAGGTCCAGGTCTACTCCCAAGGAATTGTATGACTTTGCCAAAAAGGGACTGAACCCCACTAAGGTTTGCTTCCTTTCTCCAAAAAACCCTGTCAATAATTCTCTCAGTTGCCTTTCCCTGATCAGTAACTCCTGTCCATCTCACTGGGCCATTGGAAGCCTCAAATGGGATGTGAAAGCATCCACAACCACAAAGGGGTACAATGCCATTCACTACCTCCAGGACCATTAGCAAATCACTTCACCTTCCCTGCCTCAGTTTCACCATTTGTAAAATGTGGGGCTTGCACCAGATGACCTCGGAGTTCCTTTCAGCTCTAAGTCTATGATTCATGTACATAGTGGAAGTAGTAGTAGTGGTGGTGGTGATAGTGTGTGAGCCATCCAGAGGGCCATTCTTATTCTTCCTACCCTAGAGTTGTACTGAGGTTACCAGAGGAGCTCCTCCAGCCTTCAAAGAGAGCTAATAATAAGATATATTAATATAGCAGCTTCAAGGTTTGCAAAGCTCTTTACCCATTATCTCCCTGCATTCTAGCAACAACCCTGAGAGGGAGGTGCTATTATGATCCCCATTCTACAAATGAGGAAACTGAGTCTGAGAGAAGTTAAATGAATTGCCCAGGGTCACTCAGTGAGGCAGAGCTCAAAGCAGGACTCAAATTCAGGGCTTTGTGACCCCAGTTTTGCCACCTTGCTGCCTAGGGACTCTCATACCTTGTCTTAGCTGAGGGTAAGGGCAGCCTCAGGCCACAGTTCCATAGCCGTCCTGTACACCTCTTTGCTTTTCTTCAAATACTTTACACTGGTAAAGGCTTTAGAGTCTGTCTGGGCTTCAGGGTTACTAAAGCAGGTGACTTTGGTCATAATAAATCACTTCTCTCCCCTAAACTCACACATATACTCACACACACACACACACACACACACACACACACACACACACACACACACACACACACACACACACACACACACACTTTGGGTTAACAGGATGGCTGACCCAATTTGTTTTTTTTGTTTTTGTTTTTGCTTTTTGGAGGGCAATTGGGGTTAAGTGACTTGCCCAAGGTCACCCAGCTAGTAAATGTTAAGTGTCTGAGGTCACATTTGAACTCCGGTCCTCCTGACTCTAGGGCCGGTGCTCTATTCACTGTGCCACCTAGCCGCCCCCCCAATTTGTTTAACCAAAAATTTTAGATTCCTTTTTCCATAACTGCAACATAATTTGATAGGATTGAGCTTTGCTCAAATTCTGATGGAGAAAGCACAGAAATTTGCAGCTCTGGATCAAGCTTTCGGGAGACTATCTCGTGAAGGAGGAACCCTGATCCGTTATCAGGCTGGCCACATACTGGAAAGGCTTTTGAAAACACTTTTATTCTGCCAGGACTAACACTAGAGCTGCAGACTGCCTGTACCGCGCCTACGTTTTTCTCAGAGGCGTGCTGGAGGCAGCTCCAACCAACCGCCTTGAGTTTTCAGTGTGACCATTCACACCCCAGAAATCAGCATTCCTTACACATTACGGCTTGATTTATTGTCTGGACCTTTTTGTTGTTGTTGTCGTTGTTGCAGAGTGTCTGACTTTTCACAACTGTATGTGGGGTTTTCTTGGCAAAGATAGTGGAGTCATTTGCCATTTCCTTCTACAATTCATTTTACAGATGAGAAAACTGGGGTAAACAGGGATAGTGACTTGCTCAGGGTCATATGTCTGAGGTCACATTTGAACTCAGGTCTTTCTGACTCCTAGCTGCCCTATTGTCTAAACTTAAGAAAGTGTCAATTTAATTTAAAAGCATATCGTATTTTTTTTCTTGCGAGCCAATAGTTAAATATTTTCTAGCACACTCTTATGCTGCTCTATAAGCATTGCTTAAATTCATCAAAAATACAGTAGAAGGCTCAGAAATGAAGTCATCACCAGACTAGAGACCTGATGACTGCAAGCTAATAGGAATAATCATAACTTGCATTTACATAGTGGTTTTGGGTTTGTTTGTTTTTTGGAGGGGGGGAAGGCAAGGCAATTAGGGTTAAGTGACTTGACCAAGGTCACACAGCTAGTAAGTGTTAAGTGTCTGAGGCTGGATTTGAACTCAGTTCCTCCTGAGACCAGAACTGGTGATCTATTCACTTTACATAGTGTTTTAAGGTTTACAAAGTGCTTTATATCCCTGATCTCATTTGAGCCTCACAGCATCCCTGCCTACATCATAGGCAGAGTTCCAGAGAAGTGCTATTCTTTGTTCTATAGCCATAGAATGTGGTCTCTGTATTGTAAAGTGTATGAATATATTGGGGGAAGGGAGAAGAGGAAAGTGCTTAAAATACCAAATGAAGGTGACCTCAGCGGTAAATGATACAGATCCCCGAAAGTCCATTGCTGATAACATCCCAGAGTAAAGGATATTATTCCACTGTCACTTACTATTGAAATAGCCTGGTAAGTTTAACCATTTACAAAGGACTTTGCTCACAATTTATTGTGATTTTTATCATTTTACAGCAGCGGTGGGGAACCTTGTGGCCTCCAGGCCACATGTGGCCCTCTAGGTCCTCAAGTGCAGCCCTTTGACTGAATCCAAACTTCACAGAACAAACAGGTCCTTCAGCCCTCCCTCACTCAAATCAAAGTCAACTGCAAGTCATGTCATCATTTCCCTGATGCCATGGTCCTCTTCGAAAATGAAGGACAAACACAACACAAAGTCCTCAAGCGCAGCCCTTTGACTAAATCCAAATTTCAAAGAACAAATCCCCTTGTGAAGTTTGGATTCAGTCAAAGGACCACACTTGAGGACCCAGAGGGCCACATGTGGCCTGGAGACCAGGAGGTTCCCTGCCCCTGTTTTACAGAATACAGACTCAACCTTTCACTTCCACGGGGAAGTGCTGGAAGAGGAAACTCCTGCCAATACTGGTCATTATCTTATCTCCAACTTTCTTTAGTCTTAGAGACTTGCCCAGGATTTGGAGAAGTTAAATTGACTTCCCCAGAGTTAGAAGTCCAATATATGTCAGAGATGGTGTTTAAACTCAGGTCCTCCTCATTCTAATGTCAACTCTCTATCCACTAGAAATGCTGGTGGTGTTAAACACAAATAGGAAGGGGATCATTAAATTGTACATAAGGATCCCTGGGAGCTACATAATAGCTTAGAAAACCATATATTAACATTTTTTGTTATTTAGTAGTTTTTAGTCATGTCCAACTCTACATGACCCCTTTTGGGGTTTTCTTGGCAAAGATACTGGAGTGGTTTGCCATTTCCTTCTCCAGATCATTTTACAAATGAGGAAACTGAGGCAAACAGGATTAAGTGACTTGCCCAGGACCACACAGCTAGTAAGTGTCTGAGGCCAGATTTGAACTCATGAAAGATGAGTCTTCCTGACTCCAGGCCCAGAACTCTATCCATTATGTCACCTAGCTAAATATTAACATTATCTATGTTCTATTGTATTTCATTTATTTTTGTTAAATATTTCCAATTACATTTTAATCTGTTTCTCATCCCATGGTGTTTGATACCTCTGAACTATACCATGCCTCTATGACTTATTGTTAATAATAATAAATTATTATTGTACTGCTCCCATTTTATAGAGAACTTAAATGATATCCATGGTCCTATAACTTGTAAGAGACTGATCTGGGCCTTCAGTGAAAGGGTTAGATTCTAGAATCAGAGACGTTAGTACCTTTGTACTAATAAGTCACTTCATTTTTATGGGCCTCAGTTTTCTCACCTGTAAAGTGGGGTGGGAGGGGTGAGATTTAGACTAGATGACTTCTAAGGTGCCTTTCAGCACTAAATCTATGATCTTATAAAGGAAGGTTTCATTGACCTGATTTCAAATCCATTCTCAGACAATTACTAGCTATGAGACCCTGGGCAAACAGCCTCTCTTAGATTCCATTTCCTCATCTGAAGATGGAGTTAATAATGATGCCTCCCAGGGTTGTTGTGAATATCCAAAGAGATAATATATGCAAAGTGCTTTGCAAACCTTAAAAAAAATGCTATATAAATGTTAGGTACCATTATTATTCTTATGACTCCTTGTCTGATGAGGGAGGACGGTACTGGGGGAGGGAATGAGAAAGTGACCAGAGAGGAAAGGGATGAAAGTAAAAACAAGTCAATTCAGACAGAGCTCCCAGGATGCCCCAAATCGACTTTTAGCGGGGCAGGGAGAGAGAGGGAAAGCAAAGCTTTAGTCTGTTCCCTGTCCCGATGCCAACGGCTTCTTTTCTGTCCTTAAGCTGACTAAATAAGGGAGGGGGCGGGGAGGATTTCTCTCCTTTCTCGGTAAGGATGTGGAGGGGGGAAGGATGAATGAAAAGATCTTTAAAGTCCATTCCAACTTTAATACTCTATGGGTCTAAGAGGGGCGCAGCCAACCAGTGAGAGCCTCCCTGCGCAGGACACTCAAAATCAGCTTCACTCCTCCAACACTCCCGCCATAGTTCTGGGATGAGAGAGAAGAGAGAGAATATAGCCAGCCCCTCCCATGGACCCTACACAAATGTCCCTGTGGCAACCAAGGGACCCCTTGCTACCCCTCCCCATCCAGCTCCCCTTCCATCAGTTCTCATTGCCCTTGGAAATGCCAGGGTAGATTCCACCTTTCTCAGGCTCCATCACCTGTCCCTCACCAGATACCGATCTCTCCCACCTCCTAGCCGCCATCCCCAACCCAAAAGGGAAAGGACTTCTTGCCTCCTCATTCTGTCCCACCCCGAGTCCTTACCTGCATGCACAGCTAGGCCCAGTAAAGTCATGGTGGCCCAGAAGTTGCCCCAGGGCCCAAGCTTGGAGTGATGAGTCCCAGACATCTCTGTTTCCTCACTCCCAACCCCAAGAGCAGGTTATACCCCCACTGCTCCCTTCCCCTCTGCCCTGGCTCCTTATATAGGTTACTGGCTTTTGGGGGGGAGCAAGTTCCCCTCCTTCCTCCCCTGCCTCCCTCCCCCAATCTATCTTTGCGATGGATTGGTGGAAACGGGCCTCAGCTGTTGCCCAGACAACCACTTGAGCTTCAGCATGACAGCCGCTGGGACTATTGTCCTGACCGGCTAGGCCCCTGAGGGGAACAGGGGATCCTCTGCAATCTCTAGGCTTTTCCACCTACTCCCAGAATCTGCTTTTCCCTTCCTGTCTTCCCAGGGATGATGCAAGACCCCTGGAGGGCAGGCAAACCAGAGGAGGTGGGAGTTTCTGGGGCTTCTGCCAATCCCTAGTGAAAGATGCCTCCTTCACTCCCATGACCCAGCCTGGTGCCCCAGCACTGAGAAAACTCGACAGCTCTTTGGCAGGCATCCTAGAGAGAGCTATGGTGAGTTGGCTGCAGAGACGGGTAGGAGAGAGAAGGGGAAGGAGGCTAGATGGGCTTGCCTGCTTGTGGCTCCTGGACTGTTCCAGGATAGGCCTCCCTCAGGAGGCAAAGACTTTCAGGGAAGTCCTCCTCAGGGCAGAGTGGGCACATACCACTGTGGCCAGTCCATTTCGGAGATTGGAAACATGTAAACATGGCTGAGTTCCTAAAGGACTCTAGGCACTTTCCCTTTTGACTCTTGAACTAAGCCCCACCACCATCTACCCATACAAAGCAGCCCTGGAAGGTTGAAGTTGATGCAGGTAACCTTTCCCTCTAATGCCAGTTGACCTTTTTGCATGTTATACCACATCCTCCCTAATTCCCCTTCCCTTGGCAGGTTCAGTGCACTGGGCTAAGACTCTAAAAAGGCTTCTCATTACTTTAAGCTACAAATTGCCATCTGGCACATTTCTTTTCCCAGCAGCTCCAAAAGCCCCATTGCTCAGATGGGAAAGCTGAAGCATATGGTCACACTATTTGCTGGAAGAACTTGGATGATCAATAATTGGAAAAAAAGTCTGAAATATGTGCAATATGCAAAACTTGTGGACCTCTCACCTCTGCAAAGGGCGAGGTGACAAATGGAATGGAGTAGACCAAGTGCTTTTCAAGGCAAAGGTTTTGGGATAGGAGGAGGGAGGACTGGAGACCTGAGACTCTTGAGGTCTGGGGACTGGATCCTGACCTCAACTCAGCAGGGAATCTTTTCCAACCCAAATGCCTAGATGCCCACATGGCACAGTTCCTCTCCATTCACTCCCCTTCAATCACCCTAAGGCACCTGTCCTGCTCAGTTTTCCTCCTTGGGCAAAGTCCATAAAAAGGTCATGCATGGGTCAGTCAGTAGTTCTGCTCTCCCCCACCCAGCAGCCCAGTGATCAGATCAGTGCATGGCTCTCTAATTCTGCCAGACCTGCCCCCTTCCCCAGGGCCCCGACTGAGTGGTATTGAATCTGGCTTCTACTCTAACAGCGCTGGCATCAAACCACCCGGCCATTGGAAATCCCCTTCCTGGCCCCTGTGACTTTCACGCCTGGTTCCCCTCATACAGATTGATCCCTGCCCCCACTCTGGCAGGAAGCCTGTATTTCCTAGAGCCTGAGTCTCTCCAGCCCAGGGACTCAGAGACCAAACTCACTCCCTAGCCACCAGCCCTGAGGCAACTGTGTTACCTGCAGCAATATCATCCATTAATAATGTGGTTGGTAAACAGCAACAACAACAACAAATTAGAGACCGAAGTCAGAGAAATATGGGAAGACCATATGCCACAATGCAGAATGAAGTCAGGAGAATCAGGAGCTCCAAGTTGTCCTGGGAGAAGGGATCTCTCTGGCGAGATCCATGCAGGCCTCCCTTTGAACCACATCTAGACAGAGCCATGTGGACATTCATATCCTGCCTGGGTAAAACATGCACATGCTTGAGGGTGCAGGTCCTTGGGAGTCAAGACTCCCAAGAGGGGAGTCAAAAAAGGAGGAGAAACCCAACTCCCGAGAGGGAATGTTTGCTTTACTGCGACAAGAGTACTGACGTTTCCTCTGGGACCCTTGTGGCAGCCCAGAAACCCTGAGACCCCAAGGGCAGAATCCTTTTGGAGGAACCCCACACCTCTCTTAGGCTTTTCTGAGTTTTGTTTTCCTTTGTACAGCAGCTTGTTTGGCCTAGAGAAGGGACAATTTAGACTGCAATTTGGATTATCCTGCGTGTTCCAGGGGTCCACTGGAAAATTTTCACATGCCCTACATGTTGCAAGGACCAAGAGGACTTTTCACAAACATAGTGAAATCTCTCTTCCCTCAAGAGTAAACCTAGTCTGTGTGGGGGTCTATAGCAGAAGGGCCCTTTAGTGGGAGAAGGAAAAGCCCACACAGTCCTGGGCTCAGGAGTCTTTGCTATCACAAAAGCACCAAGACAAAGTGAGTGATTTGGTTTCTCACCTGAATGCTGAGGCAGATAACTTCCATTGGACTTTAGGTCTCTGATTTCTGCTGGGAAAGTCTCACATATTCTTCAAACTACTGTGGGGAACCAAGCTTTTCCTCTGAGGGAAAGGAAGCTTGATTTTTTCTTTATTATCTTCGGGATTTTGGAAGCCTTTCTTTATAAGTTCCAAGACAAAGGGTAACGTTATAAAATGATGTACATTTGTTAAAACGGTATAACCATGAATCTGGAAGGAAGTTTAAGCCCTAAACCCACCACCTATGACAGGCCAGTGTCTTTATGGATGAATGTTAATTTCTGGATTGTTTCTGAACTATGCCACATGGATTCTGGCAAAAACAAATCCCAGTTGATTTTCTAGGGACAGCAAGCATTTAAATAGAGGGAAGAGTATAAAGGAGAGGGGATTTCTTCCCTACCAACCACAGCAGATTAGTCACAGAAAGCAAAAAAGAGATGAAAAACAATAAGGTGTTAATGAGGTGCTAACAACTGGTACTCCGTTTACAAAATATGAATGCTTTTCTAGATGGAATTAAAGCGAGCAACTTCATCGAATGAGTAAAAATCAGACACAACTTTGCTGGGCTTCAGGCCCTGGGCAAGTTTGGCATTTTGGCAGTGAGTAGAGGAAAAGCCTGATCCTAGAGAAGGAATTGCTCTTGGGGAAGAGGGGATTTTTCTATCCTCCCCCCAATCCTCACCCCACCTCCATCATTGGCCTCAGTTGGTTTGAAGCACTACTCAACCAGTAGGAAATGTGGATCCAGTAGGGAACAAAGACACACTTTCCTTTTGCTGTTCAGTCATTTCAGTCATGTCTGATTCTCTGTGACCCCATTTGGGGTTTTCTTGGCAAAGATACTGGAGCGATTTGTCATCTCCTTCTCCAGTTCATTTTGACAAATGAGAAAATTGAGACAAACAGGGTGAAGTGACTTTTCCGGGGTCACACAGGATCACACTGAGGCCTGATTTGAACTCAGGAAGATGAGTCTTCCTGACTCTAGGCCAAGCACTCCATCCACTGCCACCTAGTTGCCCCATATGCACTCCTAACATATATAAATACAGAAATGTAGCCAGTTGAGGGAGAAAGCAGCTTATAGGAGGTGAACCTCTGGCAGCAAAAAGTGGAGGCCAGATGTGGCTTCAAGAGAAAGCTGACTTCAGGTAGTTGAGAGTAAAGCTGTGGAGATGATGAGACCCTGGGATCCCATTTGAGTATCCTGCCCAACTGAAATGCAGTTCCCAAGGGTGAACTTTATGAAGAGTCAACAGGAAAGAACTTCTTTTTTTCCTTCTTTTTTTCTTTTTTTGTGGGGTGGAGGGGCAATTGGGGTTAAGCGACTTGCCCAAGGTCACACGGCTAGAAAGCGTTGTGTCTGAGGTCGCATTTGAACTCAGGTCCTCCTGACTTCAGGGCCAGTGTTTTATTCACTGTACCACCTAGCCACCCCTGGAGAGAAAGAACTAATCCTGGCAGTTCCAAAGTTGTTAGTTGCCTTGCCACATGTGTTGCATGTGTGTATCTCATTATCATTTTATTTTAAGTTTGTACTCATTCTTCCCAGGATACTATGTGTATGAACATGTATGCCCTAGGTCTACGGGGGAATGTTTTGTGGCTACTGTTCTTACTATGTGGTCTTAGTTAATCATGTCTACTGGCTGATAGGGTCTCCTGAGCTACAGCATTGGAAGTGTGGCACTGTAGGAACCTGAGAGAGGGCTCACTCTCTGCAGACTCAACCTTCAGGAGGAAAGGCAGGTCAAGGAAGTGGTCCAGAGAGGGGGGCAGGATGTTACATCTTATTTTATTGAGACAAAGTTAGGGTTAAATGAAAAAAAAAATTAGTAACTATGCCTGTATACATTTGACCATAAGGAGTTTTTTATTATATTTCTTATTTTCCTTCTTGTTTCTTTTTGCCTTTATTTCTGGAAAAGTTCTGCTTTTTAATCAGACCACTGTCTTTAAGGGTCACAAAAAAAGTTTTAAAAGACAGATGTGGCCTGGGTTTGGTTTTTTTCTGCTTTATTCTTTTTCAGAAAGGTAAAAAAGAATTGGGAAAAGAAAACATTGTGGAAGAAATGAGGAAGAAGGAGAAGGAATTTACTATTTCTCATAACTAGAGTACAGGAGAAAAGGAGCGTATAAACATGTAGGAAAAGGTAGCATCTTATTAACCTCACTCTTAACCTGCACTGGAAAAAGGAGGGTTGAATACACATATAAAATGAGTTTGGTATAAAAATATATTAAATTCAACAGGGAAAAAAGTTGGGACAGAGAAAGGAAGAGTGAAGGGTAGAAATGAAGAGGGAATATTTACAAAGAAAACAAACTTCAACTTTGGAGTTGTAATCATAAAGAAGAAAGAAAGAAGGAATAAGAGCCAGTGGTCAGTATTTTAGACAGATATACAGATGGATGGATAGGTAGGTAGGTAGATAGATAGATGATGGATGGGTGGATGGACAGAGAGAGATGGATGGACAGAGAGAGATGGATGGACAGATAGATGGATAGAGAGATAGTGAGAGATGGATAGAGAGAGACAGACAGATGGATAGATGGAACGACAGATAATAGATAGACAGACAGACATGTATATATACAAATCAATACATATATACATATATTTTAATACACATAAATTTTATATGCTCTTTCTTGCCTCTTTAGCTTTCACCTCTCTTGTCTTCACTTTGAGAAGCAAAACTACCAATGTTGCCACCACACTGCTCCTTATACTTGGGGAAGTATCACCCTTCTCTTAACACCTTAACAGCTCAGTCTGCCTTGTTCACTGGTACCACCAGCTGCTCATATATACATATATTTTATGCATCTTTCATATTTATTGCTTCGTAGCAGAATAACATTCTGTAAAATTGATATTAGAAGTTTGGTTCAATTCAAAAGACATTTACTAAACACATCTCTAAGGCACTGTGCTAGGCAGGCCCTGAGGATACAAAGTGAAAAAAAACTAGTTCCCACCCCCAAGGAATTAATTTCTGCAGGGGTGGAGGGAAGAATACAGTTAAATCAGTTAAAAACATGTAGAAATTAAAGCAAAGTGATCTTAAAAGGAAAAAAAGCACATAAAGGTATTTTTTCCCTTTCTAAAAACATCCTTAGGATGTATTATTAGGAACAAAATGACTGAGTTAAGGGATATGATCCCTTCCGTAATGCCTACAGTTTTGCCAGATTGTTTGCCAACTGACCTTTGACCAGGTCTTTCTCTTTTTAACACGAACCTTTCTATAAATTTGTTTGTAGCACTACATTGCTAGTAACAACAGGTTAGGCCTGTGCTCAGATGGAGCATGCATATTGAAAAGCTTGATTTCATAGTATTCTTTCCTTGGAAGTGTAGTTATAAAACATATGGATGGTCCCAGATACTTCCCCCAGTTAAAAAAAAGAAAACTCTAACAACAGGCTGTTCTGGGGAAGGGCACTCTATCCAGTGTGAGTCACAAAACCATGAACAAAGGGACACAAAGAAAAACACTGTACAGGGTCAGTTACAAGTGTTTATGAGAAATAAGATTAGATTCATCAGATGCAATCTTTAATAAAATTAAAGAGTATACTTAGAAATATGTGCCAGACACATCCTGCTAAATTAAGGCAGGGGAGAGGAATAAAGGTCAGATTCCTCTTCCAAATTCCCCAGAAAGTACCTGTTGTTGCTTTTCTTCTGTTGTATTTTTTTTGACTCAGTGCTCCAGTCACCTGAGCAAGAGCTTGAAATTTAAAAACAAAACAAAGCAATTTGTACCTTCCTTGTTGCCCCTTTGGCTTTCACCTCTCTAGTCTTCAGCTTGAGAAGGGGAACTACCAAACAATTTGCCACCACTGCTGCTTTTCTTACAGTACAATTAATATTCCGCCATAGTCATATACCATAATTTGCTTAGTCTTGCCCCAAAAGGGCACCCTTTTAGGTTTGTCTTTCTTTTTTCTACTAGGAAAAGAGCTGATGTTGTTGTTTTTGTACATATAGATCCTTTTCCTACTTCTTTGACTTCTTTGGGTATAGACCTAGCGGTGGTATTGCTGAATATTGGACAAAAAAGTAGTGACTTTTTTTGCAAAAAGCTCCAAATTGCTTTCCAGGATGGGGGTACAAATTCACAGTTCCACCAACAATGCTTTATGGTACCAGTTTTTCTGTAACCCTTCCCAGATTTGTAATTTTCCTCTTCAGTCACTCTAATGGGTATGAGGTGTGTTATATATGGTTTTGCTCAGAGTTTTGGTTTCAAGAGTCTCTCCTTGCTTCGCTTCATACAACTATCTATCTATACGTTCCATTGCATTCTTTGTATCAACAGTCTTTATAGCACCCGCATATTGTATTGCATTAATACTGCATCCTAAAGATTCAAGCTGTATGGGTTTAGGACGTGTTGGCATGTGGGACAGCAGGGGGCACTGCATGCAAAGGGAAAGGGGTTCGACCCTGGATCTGGAAGGTGGGAGGAGCCCTAGGACAGGACCTTGAATTTAGAAAAAGTGGCCAGAGCTTGGACAGAGAGGATTTTTTTTTAAAGGAGGACTAGGGTCATTGCCAAAGAAATATGCCCTCTGCCAACAGCCATCGGGGAAGGAAGAGGGGGAGGGGAAGAGAGAGAAGGGGTGTGGACCAGCTGTTCCAGTTGTTGATCACCATGTAGGGTGTGCCAACCTGGGGGCTGCAAGTCGCTGCCGTTTTCTCAGATAACATTGGTGGTTGGATGGGTTTCCTGTTCACTGGCCCCATATGAAGGGCCCTTTCATACCCTCTTTCCCGCTGCCCAGCAGGGTTGGCCGAATGCCTCCTCCTCTAACCCCGCCCCACTTTCTCTACAAGACGGGCTCCAGGTCCATTGAACCTTCCCTTCCGTACTCCACAACCATCCTCTTTCCTCCCCTGCCGCCCTCCTACAGGGAGTCTCTCCAGATACTCAGGACCTCTGTCTCTATAGCCTCAGCCCAGCCCACTTGTTCCATCACCCCGCTCCAGTCTCTTGAGTTTCTCTCCTTGGCAACCCTGACTGCTCTCTAGGGGGTTCCTGTCCCCCTTAAACGTCTGAACCTTGATATCCCCCAGCAAAGAATGGAGGGGAACTGAGAAAAGAGAAGCAGCCCCGAGATGGGAGGGGAGGTCACCAAACTCCAGAGTGAGTCATTGGCAGAGCCGGGAAAAGGACACAGGGGAGCTGGCACCCAGCCCAGGGCTCCATCCCCAGCTTGCAGCCTGCCACTCTCCTGGAGGCTGTCAGCTGTGAATTAGTAGTGGTTTACTCTCTCACACCACAGTGAGGAGGAGTCCTTGCTGAGATGGAGATTCTTCAGTGCTCCATGGTAGGATTCAAACCAGAAGGGACATCTCTGGGGCAAACACTGGGGACACAGGCTGAAGGGCTTTGTGTGTTGTTTCAGCTCTTCATCCCTGGACCTTCTCCCTGGTGGCATATTATCCTGGACACATGCCCAGCTTCTTTCAGGAAGCTATCTAACACTGGTCTTGGGGGTCCCCATTCAGAGAAGAAGAGGGAGGCAGGTCACCAGCACAAGTCTGTGATGAGACACTCAGCTCCACTGGGTGGGAATGCATTCCAGCTCCCGAGTCCTTCACACCTGTATTCACAGTGCCCTGTAATGGGATCCACCCTAGGGAAAAGTTTGGCCTGATGCCTAGCACTTCCTGTGAAAATAGAAGCAAAGAACCAAGATAATTACTCGGGTTATTCAGTAAAAGTGGGTTAGGGCCTGGATTAACTAGGTTATTTATTGCCTCAGTGACTGCTGAATTTTTGTGAGGAACCAATTGAACTGCTTTACCAGTTATTTGCCTCAGTTTCCCTCCTGGACAAAGGAAAATCAAGATAGAAAAGCGGTATGATACAATAACTCACGTATCAAGTGCTGTATGAATGGCAAAGCCCTTTCCTTATGTGGTGAGTATAATTAAATCTGTTTTTTAGATGAAGAAAGGGTGATTTCAGAAAGGGTGATTTCCCCAGTTACACAGCCAATTAGTGTCAGACCTGTACTTAAACTCAGGTCTTTTGGCTAGCATTTTTTTTTAATCACACCACTCTGTAGAAAAGCCAAATTAAGCCACAAGAGACTGGTCCAAGAGGCTTAAAGCCTTGCTACTTTCATTCTGGATGGAAAAGTCCCAACTGAACAGATGGACCCTCAAACATTTGCCTCTAGGCATTCTGTCCTGTAGAAGAAGCTGACCTCTTCCTAGGGTTATGAACTGGATGACCCTGGACAACTCACTTATCCTCCCTGGGCCACAATTTCTTCATCTGTAAAATGAAAGGGTTGAACAAGAAGTCCCTCCTATCTCTAGATCTGTGGCCACACAACTCCCCCAGAGAATATGAGGGTGCCAAGAGTCTTCTAGGGCACCCTGTTATCTGGTTATCCTTAAGATGGGGGATTCTTGAATCCTGGGGTGATCTCTCACCACTTCCTGTTCCTTCCCAGCAGCTGACTATATGTAAAAGAGTTAAAACTGCCTATGGTGCTTCCTGCTCTGATTCCTTGGAAACGTATATTTAGTAGACAGGGCAGGGCTGTCCAGATGGAACAATGATGTCCCAGAACCCAAATCTTTGACTTAGCACACCACTGATCAGAGAATCTGTGGAAAGAGAAGTATCCTGGCTTGCCTTCATTAGCCTTAGGGTGGTATGGGAAAGAAAAAAAGGTATGAGAATACTGGTAGAAAGATTAGAGACAGAAAGAAGTAAACTTACTACATAGGGAGAACAAAGGGAGGAGATATAAGAGAAAGGAAGCATTCAATATGTCCCAAGGAGGGATGAAAGGAGAAATAAGACTCCTAGAGGAGTAACTTTAAGGCCCCAGAATTGGGAAATAACATTGTCTATCCCAGGGGTGGAGAACCTGTTGCCTCGAGCCCACATGTGGCCTTCTAGGTGCTCATGAGGGCCTTTTGACTGCATCCAAATTTTATAGAACTAATCCTTTTAAGGGGATTTGTTCGATGAAGTTTGGATTCTGTGAAATGGCCACACTTGAGGACTTAGAGGGCCACATGTGGCCTTGAGATCACAGGCTCCTCCAGGATAGGAAAAAATAGTGATCTGAGCTCTCTGAACATTCAGTAGAGTAGCTTGGGTTCCTGGAGATATTCCTGTCATCTTTTGGGGGAAGCAGAAGTTGCACCCTAATGGCAGGGGATGAATACTTACTTTATGATCACTATATATAGTGCTATTGGAACTTGTTGAGGTCAGGACCATCTAAGTTTTGTAAGGCCCCTTGGTCTTACTGCGAAGTCATTTTCAGTAACTGATACTAATACATAAGAACAAGATCCATTTCCCAGTAGTTAAATGGTCAAAAGATATCAACAGGCAGATCTCATAGAAAGAAATGCAAGCTATCAATCAACAAGGAAAAAAATACTCAAACTCACTAAAAAATAATGCAAGATAATGCAAATTAAAGATAATGCAAATAAAAGCAACTGAAATTCAAATACACACACACACATACATCCTAATAGAAAAAGATGAGAAAAAGTGAAATTGACAATAGTTGGAGGAGATATAGGAGGACAGGTATATCAGGACAATGTACTCTTGGGGAAGCTGTGAATTATTCCAGTCCCCACACAAGGCAATTTTGAAATATACCCCAAGAGTCACTAAACTATGTATAATCTTTAGCCCAATGATACCACTAGAAGAAGTATGTCCTAAAAAGATCAAAGAAAGATGAAAAAAGACCAAAATGTCCAAAAATATTTGTAGGAGCACATTTTGTTGTAGAAAAGAACTGGAGATAAAATGGGTGAACATCATGTGGGGAATGGTTGAAAACATTTTGACAAATAAAGTGAATTCAGAGAAACCTTAGAAGACTTGAATGAAGTGTTCTAGAGTGAAGTGGGCAGAAACTGGAGAACTGTTTACACAACTTGTCACAACGTTGTAAAGGAAACACCTATGAAGATCTTAAGAATTCTGATCAATGCTATGGACAGAGTTCTAGAAGACAGATGATAAATCATGCTAGCCACCAGGACTAAACATGCAAAATGAAATACACATTTTCAAAAAAGACCATTATAACATAAATTTGTTTTATTTTGTTATTCTTTTATTATATGGGAGGCACTAAGTACTTATATCTCTCCACACCCCTTATCAGCTTCCTTTATGTGTTGTCTTACCCCATTAGAATATAAACTCCTTGAGGGCCAGCACTATATTTCTTTCTACCTGTAAAGTTTTTGTATGCCCAGATCTTAGAGGAATGTCTATCTCATAGTAAGAGCTTAATAATGCTGACTGAGAACAGAAGGAAGTCCAGCAAGAAACTTAGACAAGCAGGACAGCTTTGAAAGCTTTCAGTTGAATTTATTATATACTTAAGAGAAAAACAAGTTGCATAATGGAAAGAGCTTCAGTTTCATATACAGTCCTTTTCTTTTCTACTCTCCATATGGAAATATCCATTTAATTTGGTGTTTGTTGAGTTTAGAATAAAAATAAATTTTAAAAATTCAAGAAAGACCAAAATTATAGGCACTTAAAAAACCCTAAGTCTTACCAGACTTTTTTTAAATCTGTTCCTTTCATTATTTCTTATGGATGAATTATATTCTATTATAGTCATATACCATAATTTGTTCAGTCATTCCCCAATTGATGGTCACTGTTTCCAATGCTTTGTTTAAAAAGTGCTTTTGTAGATATTTTGTGCATGAGTCTTTTTTCTTCTTCTTTGGTCTCTTTGGCATATAAGTGGCATATTTGGGTAAAAGGGTATGCACAGTTTAGTAACTTTGGGGTTATATTTCCAAATTTCTTTCTGGAATGGCTTAAGTCATTCATTGCTCTACCAACAGTGCATTAGAGTGCCTGTCCACCCACATCCCCGCCAACAATTGTAATTTTCAGGTTTTATCTTTGCTACTCTGATGGGTATGAGTTGGAGCCATAGAATTTTTTCAATTTGCATTTACATTATTACCAATTTGGAGGGGTTTTTCCAATGGTATTGATAGCTTGCATTTCTTTGAGAACTGCCTTTTCATAACTTTGGGCCATTTATTTTTTGGAGAATTACTTATATCCTAACATTTTTTAATTGGTTCCTACATATTTTGGATATTAGACCTTTATTATAGAAAATTGCTGCAAAGATCATTTCCCAGTTTCCCAGTTTCTCTTCTAATTTGAACTTTATTGATTTTGTTTGTGCAAAAGCTTTTCAATTTTATATAAACAAAATTGTCCATTTTCTCTCCTGTGATCATTTATTCAGGAACTAGTCCCATGAAGTATCTCCTTCCTTGCCCCCTCTAATTTGTTTATGGTACAGTCTTTTATATCTAGGCTCTGTATCCATTTAGAATTTATTGTATATGATGGGAGAGATTGGTTGAAATTTAACTTTTACCAGACTGCTTTCCAGTTTTCTCAGTGACCTTTACTTTTTCTTTTTTTTTTCTTTCTGCCATATTGTGAGTCCTTTCCCCAGTATTTGGAGCCTTTGGGTTTAGTAAAAGACCATAAGAATATATTCATTTTCTTCAGTACATTTCACAATTATTCAGTTCGACATATAGACTTTTCCATTTTTAATGAGTACCTTTTATAATTACTGCTTTGCAGTGTAGTTTGAAATCTGGACCTGCCATGTCCCTTTCCTAATTTTTTTTCTATATTTCAGTCAGTCAAGGAATTTATTAAGCACTTACTTATATGCCAGGCATTGTGCTAAGTTCAGTAGGTACAAAGAGACAAGAACCTGTTGCCTTCCCTTAAGGAGCTCACATTCTAATAGTGAAAACAACATATAAACAACTAGTGATATACAAGTATATAGAGTAGATAGAAGATAATCTTAAGGGAAGGTTCTAGCAGCAGGGAGAATTAGGAAAATCTTCCTACAGAAGAAGAGATTCAAACTTGAAGAAAGCCAGCTAAGAGGCAGAAATGAAGACAGACAGCAATCCAGGAATAGGGGACAGGCAGTGTAAAGGCACAGAGATGGGGTGTAGTGTGAACAATGTAGCTGGATCATAGAGTGGGTAGAGGGGAGTAAAGTATGAAAAGACTGGAAAGATAAGATGGGGCCAGGTTGTAAAGGACTTTAAATGTCAGATGAAGGACTTTATATTTGATCCTTCAGGTCCTAGGAAACCACTGGCATTTACTGAGTGGAGGAGTAACATAGTTAGACCAAATTGTTAGCAAACACTTTGAGAGCCAAGTGGAGGATAGATTGGAATAGAGAGATGTGTTGGGGAGATCAATTAAAATTATATTGCGAAGAAATAGAAAAAGGATCCATATATGCAAAAATATTTATAGTAGCTATTTTTGTAGTAATAAAGAACTGGAAACTAAGGGAGTGCTCATTAAATGGAGACTAGATGAACAAATTATGATATATAGATTACTGGAATAGTATTGTATTATCAGAGAAATCTAGGAAGATTGGCATGAACTTGCAGAGTGAAGCAAGAAGAACAAGGAAGAGAATTTATCCAGTGATTAAATATTTAAAGAAAGACTTAAGAACTCTAATCAATTCAATGACCAATAATAATTCCAGAGGACCAATGATGAAGCATGATACTCACCAGGGTGAGGAATAAAATATACATATTTAGTCACAGAAATGTGGGAACTTCTTTTGCTTGACTATGTTGTTTTTGCTTTGGGTTTTTTTTTTTGGCATCCCTCTCCCTTCTTCCCCCCCACTAAGGGGAGATAGGTTGAAAGAAAAAATAAATGCTTGTTATTTTTTTTTCAATAAGTTAAACAAAATTTAAGGCTATTGTGGGGACAGCTAGGTGGCACAGTGGATAGAGCACCAGTCCTAGAGTCAGGAGGACCTGAGTTCAAATCTAGCATCAGACACTAGCGGCATGGCAAGTCATATAACCCCAACTGCCTCAAAAAAAGAAAAGGCTATTGTGGTAGTCCAGATGAGAGGTTATGAGGGGTGGTGACTGAATAGAGAAAAGGGATTATTTATGAGAGATACATGACAGTGTTTTTTCTTTTTTTTCAGGATCAGGGAAATACAGATGTGTTTGTAAGGAGCAGAGAAGGAACCAGTAGATAAGGGGTGTCTGAAGGTTAGAGAGAAAGTGAGGATGATAATGGGGGCAATCTGTTGGATAAGATGGGAAGGAAGAGGAGCAAGGGTGCAAGTCCCATGCCTTGGCAAAGGAAAGGGCCACCCCTCGGTCCAGGACTGGAAAGCAGGAAGAGAGAGTAAGAGCAGATATCTTAGTGATGTGAGATGGAGAGGAGGGGAAACAGGAAGCTCCAAGGGAATGGCCATAATATTTTCAGTGAAGTTTAAGGTAAGGCCCTCAGCTGAAAGGGTTTGGGGGGTCTGAGGGGAAAAGCTTGAGGAAGGAGGAAAAGGTTTGTAAGAGTCAGTGTATTATCATAATATGCTATCATATAGGGTGTGAAAGGATTATCTTGATGCTTCGAGAGTCTAGTTAAGGTTATATAATGAAAATCTGTAGTGGACCCAATCAGCACAGTTTAATGATTTTTCTCTAGTTCTATTCAGCAGCACATGAATAGGCACAAAGGAGAAGGATGATGGGAATAATCTAGGGTTTGAGATTATCAAGACATGATCAGCAAATGGATAAGGGGGCAAAGATTTTGAGAGTAGAGTGTATAGTTGAACTAGTTCACCAAGGTGTCAAGTTATGGAAGAGAGGACAATATAGTAGTGGTGATAACCTGGGAAAGAACTGGAGGATGGAGGGAATGGAGGTCACATTGGAGATGAACAGGATTAAGAGTACTAAGATATGGGGGAAGGTAGAATTCCTTGATATTCTTTTTTTTTTCATTGACTTGTTTATTTATTTTTAGTTTACAAGATTCAGTTCCACAATCCCTTGAGTTTCAATTTTTCTACCCTCCCTGCCCCCCCCCCCTCCATGGTGGCGTGCAATCAGGTATAGGATCTGCAAATACTTTCACATTGTACAATAGTTTGGTTATATAGAAGGGTTGTAACCAATGGAGTGAACAACGGGAAAAAAGGAAGAAAACCAAACATGAAAAAGAAAGATAGCATGTAGATTGCTTCAGTCTCCATTTAAACTCTGGTCTTTCTAGATCTTTCTCTGAATGTAAATATCTCCTTCCATCCTGAGACTTGTAGAGTTGTCTTATAGCTGTGCATTGCTGAGAAGAGCCCAGTCTATCAAAGTTGGTCATCACACATATGATGTGTC
>CM053584.1:162517384-162534648 GCA_028627135.1 Pseudochirops cupreus | reverse complement strand
TGAAAAGTCATCAGCCTCGTTGTCTCTTCTAGAGCTAGAGTCTTTGAAATCCAGTGACAGGACAAAAGTCAAGATGACTGATGATGGCCCAGGATGTAGTGGATGACCTTAGCATCTTCCATGCTTGGACAAGCTCCACATGACAGTTTTAGCTGCCTTCATGGCCACTGGAACAAATTGGTCTCATTTGCCCATTCCACCAGGGGAAGTCTTTTAGGACTAAAGGTTCTCTTAAAATCCTTCCAATTCTGATATCTTGTGAGATTTTAAGGGGAGGAGGTAAGTTGAAGCAGCTCTTTTAAACAGCCTTGATCTCCCCAGTGAAATAGGGGCTGAGAGCAAAGATCTGTTGGGTTTGAGGGAAGATTATCAGGAGATTAGGAAAGGTCTGTGATAGCTGACCCAGGGAATAAGTGAGAGAATCATTAGGAGATTCCTAAAATGATTTCAGTAAAGCAGTAAGAATGGTCTGGATGAGGATGAACAGCACATATTTGTAGTGGACCTAATTAGAAAGCTTTCATAACTACTTCAGCAACAACAACTAGCCCTTCCAAGGGAGCAGAGGAAGTGTACAACCCTGGTTGCCCAGGATTAGCCAAGTATTTATGATGGAAGTACCAAGGGATGAAAAAAACTGGCTTATAGTGAAAGCATTGTTGAAATTACAACTGAAACTAACCATGGTATCCAAACTGTATACTAATGCAAGGGAAACCAGAAGAAAGATGTTGGACCAGAAAATTAGAGACTGATCCAAGAACTGGGGAACCAGAGAAGAAAGGATGGTCTTAGCAGTAATGAGAGGTTCACAAAGGGGAGAGGTGAAGAGGCTGTGTTTCAGAAAGGAAAATTTCAGAGTTGGAGATTTTAGAAGGGGAATCAGCCTGGATGACGTGGTAAATGAATGAGCCAGTTGGTATTGCTGTATCTAACTTTTTTTTTTTTAATGATTAGACATGAACACAAAAATAGCCTTCTCAGGATTCCAGTTATCCAGGACGAAGAAGGTTCAAAGGGTTCTAAGTATTTCAATTTCCCGTATTCCTTCCATAGTCTTGACAGCTTAGTTCTCTGATCCTCCCAAAGGGAACATGAATTTGAAGAATTGGGTATAATAAAAGCCAGTCCTTTCTCTGCTCTAACTGTTAGCACATCAGTAAGACAAAACCAAAGATCCCTTGTTGAAGAGAACAGCCGAAGGGACAGATGAAGGGAAAGAGAGAACTCAGCCACGTCCAACTCAAGCTGATGCCACATCTAGCCATAGGAGGGCAGTGTTGCTATGGGAACAATTCATTCAGGGGCAGCTTTTCAGAGCACAGAGGATACTGCTTTCTGGTCTTGACTCAACTATGTTCAGTTCCTGAGAAATATACTCCTGTTTTTTCCTCTGTTGCAGACAGAATAAAGCTTAGGGAAGACCAGCAGGTGAGGGTGTGTGTGTGTGTGTGTGTGTGTGTGTGTGTGTGTGTGTGTGTGTGTGTGTGTGTGTGTGTGTGTGTGTGTGTGATTCATACTAACAGAATCCATCCTCCCAAAGCTTTGCCCCTGGTCTTGACAACCACACCCAGGACTGGGAAAGGGACTGACCTTAACCTTTCCCAGTTGGGCCTGACCTGTGGACCATTCCTAGTCTCTGCCCTCTTCCTAGTCTGGCATGGGAAGGCTCTGACAACACCACTCATCACCCCCATCCCATCCCCCCCCCAGGAGCCTTGCTTCTCTTCTATTTTATTTCCTTTCTGAAGGGTAGGACATGTGCCCGGTGCCCTAGGGAAGGATCCTGGACTGTTTGTACTTTCCCAGGATGGGAAACAGCAAAAATGGGCTCCTGGACATTCTGCACAATGGTCCAACCTCCTGGGGATATGCCCAAACAAACTTCCGGTGTCTTCCCTTTCCTGGGAACCCGGCTGCTTGTCTGGGCTCTGGCCAGGGTAGTGTGATTTTTCCAAAATAGAACAAGCTGAACATATCCTCAAGAGTTGAAACCTAGATACCCTACTGGGACCTGATCTGGTGTGTTTTGTTAACAATTAACTTCCTACTATGTTCTAGTCACCTAGGATACAAGAGGGAGATGAAGGAAGGAAGGAAGAAAGGAAGGAAGGAAGGAAAGAAAAGAAAAAGTTCATGACCTCATGGAGAGTACATTCTATTGGGGAACTGAACAATATATACACATATTAAACTCACAAACATACCTTCATAATGCACAAATCTATGTCCATATGTATGTGTGAAGATGCGTCACCATCAGAACACTAGAGTGGTATACCTGGTGGTTTCAAGGAGAGGTCTCCCAGCATTCCTTGCCACTTTGACCAGGGAAGACTCCCCCTGGCTAACAATCAAGCATTCTAATCCTAAAGGTTTGGGAGGACCTGAGATTCTGGAGCAGTGAGAGTGGAGCAGGAGTATGCTGGAGTCAGTTCTAACCAGCTTGCTAGGGGATTGTTAAATTTTCAGTGTGAGAATTGACACCTCAGAAATCAACAATTGCTACAAATCAGGCTTGATTTATTGTCCTGTTGATTGCTAGACTTAAGAAAGTGTTACTAAAGCAGCTTTTTTTAAAGTGTTGCCCGAACCTCCCCCCATACACACACACCTAGTTGTCAAACATTTACCAGCACGGCCCCTTATCTATAAACTGGGCTTGAGCTCTGTGGGAGAAAGCTTAAGCAATGAAGTCATCACTGGACTAGAAGTCAGGTGACTTGAGGCCAACAAACAACAACCACCTATATTTACAAGGTGCTTTAGGACTAGCCAAGTGCTTTCCAACCCTTCTATCACTTGGGCCTCACAGCACCCCTGGAGTAGAAGAAGGAGAGGAGCAGCAGTAGCCAGAAGTTAAGACAGTTTCTCTATTGTCCACATGGAAATAGGACGGAGAAGGGCTGAAACAATGAGGTCATCAACACCAGCCCCCCCCCCCCCCCCAGGGCCAGGAGGCATGCTCTGCCTTCCCTATGTAGTAGGGGTTAAATTGGGACAAATGTTTAACAACAGGCTCACCATTTTAAAAATGTAGATACAACATACTTTTAAGTCTTATTTGCATTATTAACATTTCCTCTATCACTCTCTTAAGTCTAGAAAATCAATAAAACAATAGATCAAACCCTGCTTTGTAGTGGTTGCTGATTTCTGAAGTGTAAATGCTTCCTGAAAATTTAACGACAGACTCTGATTAATCTGTAGATCATGTGTAGGCCTGAATCTATAGTGGCCATCCCATGGAGAATGTACTCTGTTGCCCAGTCTACTTCTGGGAAAACATGTGCTTGCCTCTGATAACTTGTCATTTTGGGATGATGTAGCAAAACCATATATGATCCCTTAGTCCCATACCCTTCCAGACCACATCAGAGTTATGTCAGTTAGGATTGGTCAGAAAAGCAGGAAGAGTGGCCTATACAGTGTTCTTTTAAAAAGGGGTGACCTCAGGTTTTAGAGGTTTGTGAAAAATGACTTTACTAACCACCTTGATTTGCTTGGATTTCCTTACTAGCCAGAGGAGGCCAGATTAACCTGGGAATCAGAATCGGCCAATCAGGAAGCAGACTGAGCATCTTTAAGCTTGACATACCAGAGGTCCTTTGCAGTGTTTGCTTGCTGAACCCGAAAATCCCTCTGCTGTGCTGATGACAATAGAACTGACTTACATTAGTTCATAGTTCTGGGATCTTGGGGACTTTTCAGCTTGACCTTCCTCCTTGCTCCTAGGTACCTCATGATCTCACTGAAATGGCTCCTCCATGGGAAACAGAAATTGAACCCGAGGGATTGGAGCAGTACCTGACTGGGCCTCAACATAGCAGGAGAAAATCAAACCCACAAAGGCAGTATCTGATTGGGCCATGACATGGCCATTCCCACCCAGCACTGTGGTTTCTTTTTGTCTCTATAATCTATGTAGCCTGATCCTAAAGTGAGTTCAGTTCTGACTGCAGCTCCAAATGCATTCCTGCTGCTTTTAGCGAAAATAAACACACATACAACATCCTAATTCTGTTTGTCTGCCTTAGACCAAACTCTGGAGGTTGACAGGTTGTACCCCAAGGAGTATGCATAATGGGTTCATTGGGACCATTCTAGGAAATGTGTGCCAGAGCTTCCTTGTAAACTTCTAGGGACATGAGGAACAAGCATTCCTCAATCCTGAAGGGCCTTGTACACTGAGATGATGAAACAATCCCCTTCCTGGTCATTGTGCAAGAAGAGCCTCTAACTCCTTGTATATGAAAAATTTTAGACCCTCTTCCTTCTCTTCTCGTCTCTTCTCTTCCTATCTGCAAATCATGCTAGGCCATCCAAACCTCTCCCTGGTGGGGAGGTGGGGATGGGTTGGGGTGATACCCTTACTCTGCTCCAACTATTTGACAGCGACAAGCTCATGTTCTTCCTGGACATGCCTGAGACCAGACCTCAAAGTCCTAGCTTCCTCTTCCACTTTTTGCTTCTTTGTTTAATCATGGACAGCCCATGCATTGATTCTGGAAAGGACATATTCAGCCTTGAAAAACACCTTATGAGTTTGAGAAGCCCAGAGATGCTGGTCCAAAGATGATATGAGAGTTGACTTTTCTCAATATATTGTGGTTTAGGGTGCTGGGGACCCTGAAATGCAAGGGCATGGGGGGATCTGCCTTGAAAGAATTTGACCACTCAAGCCTTCTTTGAAAATAGTGAGGTTTATTTGTATAGCCAATAGAAGCAGGCAAGATGCTAAGAATCTGGGTGATTTAATGGGGGTAAAATTGGTACTTATATACAAGAAAAGACTGAGAAGATTTGGATAGGATTAAGGAGAGGTAAATAGCCTGGGAGGACCCAGGTGCAAACAGTGAAAGGAGTTAAGTGGGCTGGGCTAGGATGTGTCAGGTGCTTTCCAAGACACCAATGACTGAATTGTGTGGAAAAATTCAGGGTGCTGGTCCCTTTATCCCATCACATCCACCACAGCCCTTCTGGGAAGAAAAGACAACCACTGGCTACAATGAGCCCAAACCCTGTACTGTCTTGCCAGAAGACATGGACCAGGAGAGAATTGTTTGGACAGTGCAGAGTTGAGATGAAATGTAAAATACTGATTCAGCAGTCTTGAAAACTGTTTCCTGTTCTGATGTTTAAGTCTCAATCTCCCAGGAAAGTATAACAGTTATTGATGAGGTGCAGGCTCCAGGAGCCCCTTGAGTTCTCCTTGAATGTTCCCACAGAAGCCATTTGCCTGAGGCCATAGGCTCTTCGTTGTGGCTTTGCCCAAGTCTATAGCCAGCCCTCTTGTCCAGCAATTTCCCACCCTTGATCCCCCTTTCCCACCCTTGAACTGGCCTAGTCCACCATTGTCTGTGGTCTCCAGGTAGCCTCCAGCAACTTCCCACCCTTAATCACTCATTACTGGAGTCTGACCTCATATGACTCCTGAAGACTGTCCCCAAACTACCACTCCTAGATTCCCACAACTTTTCTGTATATAAGATCCCATCTTCCCTCCATGTGGTGTGAGAGCGCCACAGAATGACCTAGCATAGACTTACTCTGTCCTGCTTGCCCAATACAAGCATCACAGATACCTAGGCTCCTTAAGAGTCTACCCCATATGGTGAACTATTAATAAACTTTTCTTTGGCTGAGAAGATTTGAGTTGAATTCTTTTGGCAGGACCCAGCGTGTTGGTATTTTGGGATCTCGAGCACCCCTAACCCTCTTTATGGGTAACTTCATCAGTTATGATATTGTATCTTGTTTTAAATTTCTGTCAATGCCCATAGTGAGTCTTTGTGCTTTTAAGTATGTGTGTGTGTGTGTGTGTGTGTGTGTGTGTGTGTGTGTGTGTGTGTGTGTAGGAAATAATGTGTAGAGGAAATAATAGCTGCCCTATACCTGAGTTCCTTTCTACTTCCTCTTTTTGTGGGAAACCCCAGACATGAACCAACCCCAGCTCTGTCATGGAGGAACGAGAGCACAAGAAAAAGAAGTCTAACCTTTCTTTTAGTTAATCAGGTTCCATCAGAACTGAACCTGGTCCATGTGAATGGGTTCAGAGCTTAAATGGGCCTCTTGGTAAAGAGAACAAAGTGCCGCGGTCCCAAGGTCCCAGCAATGCTAATTTATTGTTACTCTGAAAATGAGCAAGAGGCAAGGCAGTACTCTCTATTTTCCTTCTCCCCTTTATCAAGAGAGTGTGATCTCTGTTTCTTAGAGTCTGTTTACCCTTCTGTTTACTTTAGCTCTTAAGTTAGCTATTGAAATAAATTAAACATCTGTTTGGCTAACCTATGTGTGTATCTTTGCTTAACTGCAGCGGAGCCGGTCAGTCATTGAATGACCAGGAGAGAAGAAAAATTTAAAATGACAGTGTTATTTTGATACCAACCCAGTAGCTGGGGGCTCGAGCTGAAAAATAGAATGACTGATTCATTATATAGTTTCCCAGAACAGTAAGAGAATACTTTTACAAGAATCCCTCTACGCTAGGAATGACACAGTAATCGCTGGAGGAGTTGGGGGGTCTGGACAAGCTGGGCTGATATGGACTGGTCCTGGAGGTAAGACATTCACTGTTTTGCTTTGAAGTTTTAAAGGGGGAAAAAGTCTCTTCTTCAGAGTGGGGAGGAACCAAGGGAATGGCTAGGACAGTGGTTCTCAACCTTCCTAATGCTGAGACCCTCTGTATGTGGGCGTGTCTGCATGTGGGCGGACCTGCCTGGAAATGGATAGAGAAGGTTCCTAAGACCATAGGAAACATGTGTTTTCTGCTGGTCTTAGGCAACCCCTGTGACCCCTTTGAAAGGGTTATTGGACCTCAAAGGGGTCGGGACCCACAGGTTGAGAACTGCTGGGGTAGGAGAAAAAAGTCATGCCCAAAGGGAGAATCTGAGACACACAGAAGGCTGGGGCCCAAAAAGAGTGATTAAACCTTCTCACCTACATCACCAAGTCACCACTGGAGATATAAAGCAGATGCAAAACCATTAGGTGGCAGATGGCTACTAACATCTCTGGGAATCAGAACAGGTTACCTGTACAAGGTGCTATCTGAACTGAGCCTTGAAGAAAGACAGAGATTCCATGATGCAGAGGTGAGAAGGGAATATATCCTTGGTGTGAGAAATGGTCGGCACAAACCCTGCTCACAACCTAGGATTTAGACATTTTAACCCTCTCTGTGTTTCATTCCCCAAGTCCACTGCTGATCCCATGTCAAAGAAGCCCATCTTCTATGAGGTTTTAGATTGTCTCCAGGAAAATCTGTATGGAGAAGCTGACTGATGGAGGTGGGGAGAGTTAGGACTGATGGAAGGTCTTATTGGCACTAGAGAGTCAGAGTTTTAGCACTTGTAGGTGAGATTCCAAAACGGAGGAACTGATTACCTGAGTTCTGCAGCAGGGCCTTTTGGGCCTTGCCCTCGCTGAAAGAAAGGGTTGTCTGTCTGGGCCCTAGACCAAAGTAGAATGACCTCGTCTATATAGGACAGTCTGAGGCTCAGACTCAGGCCAGTGCTGAGACTACATATCTGCTCTGTGGTAAGAATAATATTTGCCAAGTAGGTTCGGCTAATTTTTCCTTGACAGGTATTGAAACTATCATTAAGACTTAAGTGGGTCCAGCTAGGTGGTAAAATGGATAGAGTACCTGACCTGGAGTTAGGAGGACCTGAGTTCAAATCCGGCCTCAGACGCTTATTAACTGTGTGACCCTGGGACTCTTAGCCCCAATTGACTCAAAAAAAAATACTTAACTGGCTTAGGAACCTAAGGATCCAGGTCACTGAGGTCACTTTCTGGTAGCTTAAGTACTAAAAGCCACAGAACCAGTTAGCAGATCTTTCCTGTTACCAGCAGGCTTCCTGGCATACCACCATGGCTCATACAAAGGCAGGAAAGCCATGCCTACTTGCTTCAATACTGTAACCTTGTTGAGTATCCTTTCCCTCTTATTGGCTGAGTAGACCTCCTTTTGTTAATGGTTAGATGTTCTGTCAGTATCTCATTTCATTGCACTCTTGAATTTGAGCTACCAGACCAGACTGAATGAGGCCTGGCCTACAACATGACCCACCTCCCCCCACCTCCAAGTGCTTTCAGAGGCTGATAAACAATTGGATATAATCTTCGTTATGGTAAAGGGTTAGATAGTCTAGTGCAGTGGTTCTCAACCTCCCTAATGCCGCAACCCTTTAATACTCGTATGTGGGCGTATCTCCATAGAGGAGCGGTGTCTCGGTTCCTAAGACCATCAGAAATATGTGTTTTCCCATGGTCTTAGGTGACACCCAAAGGGGTCATGACCCACAGGTTGAGAGCTGCTGGTCTAGTGCCTTACAGCTCTCCTAGGATTCCCTGTGATTCAGTCTTGGGCTGCCTTTCCTGGCCATCATGTCCCGTTCTATCACATCCATCCATGCCCGCCAGCCCCATCCCTTAGCTGTCTTTATCCTGCTCTTCTCTACCCTCCCATTTTGCTTTCTGTTATTAAAAATTGTCTTTTTTATTAGGTGGCGCCCTCCCTGAGGATACTGCTTTTTATATATTGTATAATTCCTCACATTCATATATGTTGTTTCTCCTCAATAGACTATAATCTCCTTGAGGGCAGGGACTATTTATATTTTGTTTTGCCTTGTATCCCTACCATCTAGCAGAGTGCTTGTCGGTATAGTAGGTGCATGATAAATGCTTCTTCAATTGTTTCCCACCACCTTCTCAGGTCTGCTCCCTTCCCTCATCACACCTTGGGACACTTTCCCTAAAGCTTCTGGGAGAGTCCAGCTGTGTCTTAGACTGAGCCCCGGCCTAGTCTGGATGGAAAGACCTGATACACCGATCTCGTTGACCAGTGAAATGCTAAGGAAATGGAGCATGTCCCATCTTGTTGGATCTTCTTCTCTTCTCTTTTCCCTCTTTCTTCCCCCCAAGCCTAACTGCCCTTTGGAACACATATGGCAGACTCTAAATTCCCTATCTGCTAAATTCTCTATCTACTGTACTGGTGGCACAGTGGATTTAGAACAAAGACCTGAGTTCAAATCTGGTCTCAAACACTTACTAGCTGTACAACCCAGGACAAGTCACTTACCTTGTTTCCCTCAATTTCCTTAATGATAAGATGGGAATAATAATAGTACCTATTCCCTAGGGTTGTTGTGAGTATCAAATGAGTTCTATACAAATCCTTCTCCCTTCCCTTTTCAAAGTCTTCTAGTACCAGAGTAGATCAGGTTCTAACTAGTGGGGAGGGGGCCTAAGGAGGGAGAGAAAGAGAAGTAGATTTCATTTGGTTGGCTCAGTTCTCAGGGTAGGAGTGCCTTATATAGGGGCAGGGAGCAGAGAACTCCTGATTTGCTGAACTGAGGCACCTCCCCTGAAGCTAAAGAGGTGCCATGGTCTCTTGATTAGGAACATATCCTGCTGGGATGCCATTAGCACCACTCCTGCCTAGACCCCAAGACTAGGATATTGTTGAAAAGAAGTGGTCACCAAGAGTCAAGGGGAATATTTCTAGCTCATATGATCTGTGGAAATGCCTCTGCATTCTTTCTTTGGAGTATTGCACTTTTCTCCCTGGACTTCGAACAAGGGGAAGTTGAGGATCTCTATCCCTTCCTCTCCTCAAACCACCTGCTTGCCTCGATGAGTCTGAATCCCTGGTCACTTGTTTCCTCTTTTCTGTTCCACTTCTTGAGTCTTAGACTGTCAACTACGAATTCTGAGAAGTGAGTATTTCTAGCCACTGAAGCCACCTTGTATGTCTGAGAGTTCTTGCTCTCCTAAGTTAGAAGCCAACTGCAGATTAGAAGGTGATTTTCATAATAGCATCTGCTTGAAGGAGAAAACAGGCTCCCTCTTTCCAGGAGCATCCTTCAGGTGAAAGACTAAAGAAAGCCATGTCAAGAGATGTAGACCTTGTGAACCACTCATTAGATTAGTGTCGGTCCAGGACAAATGTGAATGTAGTATATCTGTTTAGTTTATCTCACAGACTTGTTACCTTCCTTGGAAGTATAAGGAATATAATGGGCTATATGTTTCTGTAAAATACGTTTGTTTATTAATATATATAATATATATATTATGTAATATATTTGTATATAATATATCATATATGTTTTTTTGCATCTTGAATGTTTTCTGTGGTGGAAGAAATATACAACTATATCCATATAATTATATAATCCACTGAATACCTTTTCTAGAAAGGACCTTGTTCTCTCCTGTATGGGGAGATCCTAGATATTTAGAGATTTTTCTGGAGTTACTCTGGGGTGGGGGGAGAGTCAGAGAAAGAGAGAGAGAGGAAGAGAGAGAGACAGAGAGAGATATAGAAAGGGAAACAGAGGGAGGGAGAGAGAAGCCTATATTGCTCTCTTTCTGATCAGACTCTCCCTCCCCTCTTGCAGAATGAATCTGGGCCCTAGTAAATGAGTGCCCACTTTGTCTGGTACATTTAATCAAAGGATATAAAATTCCAGCAGGAAACTCTATCAGTTTTCCTTTCCAACTAATGCCACCCCACACTGGATCCCAGGCCTCTGGAGCTCCTGGGCAAGGACATGGGAGGGGCACTCATTAATCTGTAGCTACTAGATTCCTAGTCCCTCCCAGCACTTCTCCCTTCTTCCTCCTCCCTCCTGACATGTCTGAAACATAGAATGAGTCCTTACACAAGTCTGAAAGGTGTCACAGTCTTTTTGATCATGTCTCTCTTGATCACTCAATTAAGACCCCTCAGTCATCTTTCACATGAATGACTGAAGCCACATCTCTCCCATCTTGAAGCTGGACAGTTGATCTCTTGAACTGAAATATGGGATTTTATAGAGAATATACTTAGAATACGGAGGGGCCTTAGAGGTCATTTAGTACAACACCCTTATTTCATCGTTGCAGCCAAGGGAGAGGCAGAGAACTGTCCCAGGTCACACATGTAGTTCAGTAACAGAAAAGTAGCAGTGTAGTCTTCTGACTCGAGAGATGGTGCTCTGAAGCCTGGCCCTGCTGCTTGCTACCTGCATAAGCCTGAGCAAGTCATTTAGGACCTGTCAGCCTCAGTCTTCTCTTTTGTAAATGAAAGGGTTGGACTAGGTGACCTCTAAAGTTCTTCTTCACCTCTAAATGTGTCACTGTTCAGTCATTTCAGTGATATATGACTCTTCTTGACCCTACTTTGGGTTTTCTTGGCAAGGATACTGGAGTGGTTTGCCATTTCCTTCTTCAGCTCATTTTACAGATGAGGAAACTGAGGCAAACAGGGTTAAGTGACTTGTCCAGGGTCACACAGCTACTAAGTGTCTGAGGTCACATTTGAAGTCGGGTCTTCCTGAATCCAGGCCTGGAGCTGTATCCACCGTTACCTAGCTGTCCCTCTAAATGTGTAGCCCTTAATTTTAAGGCAAGAAAAGACAAAACAATTTTGAAAGACTTAGGAATTCTGATCAACACAATGACCAGCAACAATTCCAGAGGATTCCTCATGAAACATGCTGCCTACCTCCTGATAGTGACTGTTGATTTCAGGGTGTGTGTGTGTATGTGTGTGTGTGTGTGTGTGAGAGAGGGAGAGAGAGAGAGATTTACATATAAACATATATGTTACATATGGAATACATGTAGGTGTATGTGTATACGCGTATGTGTACATGTACGTATGTATGCATATGTAGGGCAGGACGTTACCTATGTAGGAATTTGTTTTGCTTGACTATACATGTTTGTAACAGGGTCCCCTCCCCTTTTCCTTCTCATTTAGGAATAGGGTAGGAGGGAGAGAATGTGGGCCTGAAAAAATTTTTTCAAGTAAATGTATAGGGGCAGCTAGGTGGCACAGTGAATAGAGCATCAGCTCTGGAGTCAGGAGCACCTGAGTTCAAATCTGACCTCAGACACTTAACACTTACTAGCTGTGTGACCTTGGGCAAGTCACTTAACCCCAACTGCCCTGCCTTTCCCCCTCAAAGAAAAAAGTAAATGTGTGGTCTTTTATGTTCTCTTTGAATAGTTATTATCCCTATTGAATTGTGCTTTTGTTTCATTGTTAGAGTCTGTCAAGATCTCTTTGGGATCCTATTTTATCACTGAACATGTTCCATTCTTTCCAGCTTTAAAATAGGTGCAAATTTTATAAGCCTGTCTTCTAAGTCTCCATTTAAGTAATTGTTAAAAATATCCAATAGGACTGAACCGCACAGAGAGCCAACCACTAGAGATTTGCCCCCTCCAGGTTGACTTTATTACTATTCAGTTGTTTCAGTCATGTCCAACTCTTCACGAGCCCATTTGGGGTTTTCTTGCCAAAGATACTGGAGTGGTTTACCATTTCCTTCTCCAGATCATTTAACAGATGAGGAAACTGAGGCAAACAGGGTTAAGTGACTTGCCCAGGGTCACACAGCTAGTAAGTATCTGAGGCTGGATTTGAACTCAGGAAGATGAGTCCAGGTCTGGCACTCTGTTCACTGTGCCACTAGTTGCCCTCCATGTTAACACCACGCCTTTTATCACCCTTCTTTAAATTATTTCTATAACATGTCTTTAAATTAGCCTCAAATATAAGTCAGACACAGTCAGCCCCATCCTCTATCTCCCGCTGCTGGAGTGGTCAGGACAGGGAGTGACCTTGACCAAGTCACTTCACCTCTCTGTCCCTTGTTTTCCTATTCTGTAAAATGAGGAACTAAATGGTCTTTGAGATCTCTTCCAATTTTAGAGCTTTTATTGAAGACATCACACATACATGTACATATAACATAAATATATATGTTTATATTATACATACTCAGAAGGTGTCAGAGACAGGACTTGACCCATTTCTTACTGATTTCAAGGCTGGCTTTCTATCCAATAGCATTTTGTCATTCTATTAGTCTATTATTCTCCCTCTCTCTCTCTCTCTCTCTCACACACACACACACATACACACTCATGATCTTTCAATCTTCTGTCTCTCTCCTCTTTGTGCATGTGAAGATGAGCAACACGGAGAGGGACTATGGTATACTGGGTATACTGAATAGTGGGTCAGACTTGAAACCTGGGTTTAGGTCCTGCTTCTAAGATTTACTACCTGTGTATGACCCTAGGCAAGTCACAACCTCTCAGTGACCCAAAAACTCAGATTCTAAGTTATAACCAATGGAGTAACTGCTCTGCATCTCTCCACAAGTGCAGGAATTTTTTTACACAAGAATTCTCCCCATAATGAAACCACTGAGTCAGAACCCTGCCCCTGTCCCCTCCAAAAGAAAATAATATGATATACAGTTGTCCAGGTAAAATTCCCATATCTTTCATCTTTCCCTAACCTCTTCATATTAGCTCCTATCTCAGGTTCTGTCTCTGACCCAGCCATCCCCATCATCTCTCTAAGTCAGGGGTGGGGAATCTGTGGCCTCAAGGTCACATGTGGCCCTCAAGTGTGGCCCTTTGACTGCATCCAAATTTCACAGAACAAATTCTTCTTCTGTGAAATGCAAACTTCTGTGAAATTCGGATTTAGCCAAAGGGCCATACTTGAGGACCTAGAGAGCCACATGTGGCCTCTAGGAAGACAATAACCTTCAGAAAGCAATATAGCCTCCAACAGTCTGTGTAAATTAATGGAGATCATATGCAGATACTTGCCTGGCCTAGGAAACTGTTTGATCCTGCTGGGAAAACAGTGAGTTGAAATGAGTCTATCATGGGACTCCCTGACTCCCCAGCCTGGCCGTGACTATTGGTGATGACACACTGGGGAAACCGCTACAAAGTTCTGAGAATCTAATATGAATCTGGAACGAGAATTCAAAATGGGGGACTGTAACCCCTGTAGGGGTTGTAGGGATGTAACCATCATTGGAGTAAGAGTCAGAGGATCTGAGTTCAAGTTTGACTGAAACTTACTACCTTCATTACCCTAAGCAATTCAATTTCCATCCCCGCCCTACCCACCCCACCTCAGTTTCATCATCTGTAAAATCAGAGGACTGTACTGGTTGATCTTTTAAGGTTCCTTTCAGCTATGGCATTCTGGGAGTTTGTGGATATCATGGAATTGTAACCTCACTGATTGGCAGTTAGGTGCCATAGTGGATAGAACACTGGACTTGGAATCATGAGTTCGAATGTGGATTCAGACATTTACAAGCTGTGTGACCCTGGGTAAATCACTTAACCCTCTTTTCCTCAGTTTCCTCATCTGTAAAATGAGAAGGAAATGGCAAACCATTGCAGTATCTTTGTCAATAAAATTTCAAATCAGATGCGACTCAATAACAACCTCACTAATGCTCAGCCATCCTATGCTATCCTATTTCTTCCTTCTCCACAAACTCTTCCAAACCTCCTCCTCTTCTTCTTCTTTTTTTTTTTTTTGGCTTTTTGGAGGGCAATTGGGGTTAAGCGACTTGCCTAAGGTCACACGGCTAGGTTTTGTGTTAAGTGTCTGAGGCCGTATTTGAACTCAGGTCCTCCTGACTCCAGGGCCGGTGCTCTATTCACTGCACCACCTAGTCACCCCTAAACCTCTCCTTGCTGCAACCCCCTCTAAAAATTACAGCAGATGGCCTACCTTCTTTTCTCAATGAGAAAACTGAAGCCATCTCAAGAGACCTCTCCCATCTTCCCTGCACTCTTCAAAACATGTTTCATCACCCACTCAGGGTTCTCTTTTCCCCCTGTCTCAGAGAATATACAGTCCTAATCCTTTCTGTTGCTTACAAACAACACTCTATCTCCCTACTCCGGGCATTTTCACTGGCTCTCTCTCCCTCCTCATCCCTATCCCCTGGCTTCCTTAACATCTCAACTACAATCCCACCTTCTGAAAGAAGCCTTGTCCTTAAGGAAAGGGATAAGAGGAAGAGAAATCAGAATGAGATTAAACGGTTGAGATAAACCTTTAAAAAATGATTGGGGAGACCCTAGCATGTATATAGGCTAATGGAAAGGATCCAAAAGGGAGGGAGAGAGAGAATACATGAAAGCAGGAATGGATTACCAGGAACAAGGAGTTGGAGAAAACGGGACCAAGGGCATGGGATGAAGGTTTGCTCCAGCAAGTTAAGTCAGCAATAAGCATTTATTTAGGGCTGACTCTGTGCCAGGAACTGTGCTAAATCCTCCTTAATCTTAGTATCTTTCCTCAAAGGTTGTCTCCAATCTATCCTGAATATGTCTTGTTTGCATATGGTCCTTTGCCTGTTGTCTCCCTCATTGGACTATGAGTTCCTTGAAAGAAGAGACTGGTTTGTTGTTGTTGATTTTTGTTTTAGTCTTTCCCAGAAGTTAGCACAGTTCCTCAAACAGAGTAGGCCCTAAATAAATGCTTCTTGCTAACTTGACTTGCTAGAGAGAAGCCTTGACGCCTGCCCTTGACTCCATGTTCTCCAGGTGGTTGTTACTGGTAATTATTCCTGCTTTCATGTGTCTTATCCCTCCCTCTCATTTGGATCCTTTCATCAACCTATATACATTCAAAACTATCCCCAATAATTCTTAAAAGGCTTAATACTTTAATCTCATCCTGATTTCTCATCTTCCTTCTTCTCTCCTTATTGACAAACTTCTTGGAAAAGTGGTCTACATCGGATGCCTCCATCATTTTGAAATCAGGTTTCTGTGCCTATCACTCTACTAAAACTGCTTTCTCTCCAAATCCATTCACTTTTCTTCAATTCTCATCCCCACTCGACCTCTCTATAGCATTTGACTCTATCTGATATCCATTTCTTGAGATACCATTTTCCCTTAGATTCTGATATCAGACTCTCTTGGTTCTCCTACCTTATGACCTCTTTCTTCTTTGGTTTTTCTTCTTCTTTCCAACCCCTCAAGGTGGCTGCTCTCCAAGGTTGTATCTTCATCTTCTCTTACTCAGCACTTTCACTTATTCCTATAATTTCAATCGTCCCTTCTACACAGATAACTCCCAAGTCTTTATATCCCATCCTGTCCCAAGAACTCCAGGCTTGCATCTCTAGCTGCTTAAAGGACACCTCTACATAGATACAGTGTCAACGTCTCAAGCTCAACCACATCCCAAACTAAGCTTATCTCTCCTCACAAACTTGCCCTTCTTTCTGAGTTCATTATTTCTGTTAAGGGTACCATCAATCACACACCTGTGTTTATAGTGATGTTATTTTTTTTTCCTGAGATTTTTTTCCTTTCTCTCAAATCTTATATTTAGGTACCAAATCCATTTTCCCTTCTTTTTTCTCAATGCCACTACCCTAAACAGGCCCTTGTTACCACCTGCCTTGAATACTTGGCAGAAATCACTTTGTAGATCTTCCTATTTCCATTCCCCCCTGCCATACTACTACTCTTCAGATTACTACCCAACTAACCTTCCTTAAGCAGAGATCCAGCTGTGCCATTTCTCTGTGCAAAATCCTTAAATGGTCCCCATTTCCTACTGGATAAAGTTCAGGTGTCAGGCATTCAAGACACTCCACAATTTATCACTGCTACTTTCCTTGCTTTATCTCATATTACCTTTGCCACATAATCTGTGCTCCTACCAGCAGGAGTCCTCAATTTCCTGGTACCCCTGGTTCCCCATGCTTTCTTCCTTCTGTACCATTATTCACATTGCTCCCTGGGCCTCCCTCCCTTTTACCTTTCATTTAAAGTCCAGTTCAAATACCCACTCTGTTCTCCATGATTCTCCTAGAGACAGTGACTTTTTCCTCTTCTCAGATCTATTTTATGTACTTAATAAAGACTATTTTATAGTTCTTTGTCCGTCAAATCCACCAATTAGACTGAAGTTGTAAAGGCAGGGAATATTTTTTTTTTTTGGAAGGGGCAAGGTGAGGCAATCAGGGTTAAGTGACTTGCCCAAGGTCACATGCTTAGTGTGTTGTGTCTGAGGCTGAATTTGAACTCAGGTCCTCCTGACTCCAGAGCCCGTGCTCTATTCACTGAGCCACCTAGCTGCCCTGATCATTTTTTTTTTAAATTTTATTTTAGTTTGCATCATTCATTTCCATGAGATTTTGAGTTACATATTTTCTCCCCGTCTTTCCCCTACCCACTGCCCCCAAACAGCCATCCCAGTGTATCCCCCCTCCTCCAATCTATTCTCTCCTATGTCTTCCCCCTCACCCCTCTGACTTTTCGGTAGGGCAGGATGGATCTCCCAACCACAGTGCCTGTGTATCTCAAGTTCCAGTTGGATGTAGTTAATAATAATAATAATAATAATAATTGCATATATATATATAGATAGATATTTTTAACATTTGATTATAGAACTTTAGATTCTAGAT
>CM053584.1:162489235-162516884 GCA_028627135.1 Pseudochirops cupreus | reverse complement strand
GGGTGATTGAATTGAACAGAGGAAGGGAAAAGGGAGGCAACAAAGCATTTATTAATATTAATATTCTGTGCTAAGTACTTTACAAGTATTATTTCACTTGATCTTCACAACTTTGTGAGGTAGGTGCTATTATTTCCATTTTATAGTCGAGGAAACTCAGGCAGTCAGAATGCCACCCCTAGCTCACATTCAGGTAGCGCTTTTCACACAGCCACCCTGTGGAGTAGGTCATACAGGTGATTATTATCCCCATTCTACAGATGAGAAATCTGAGTTTGCTCACAATTGCATAGCTGCTGTTGTTCAGTCACGTCCAACTCGTTGGCAAAGATCTGAAGTGGTTCGCCGATTCCTTCTCCAGCTCATTTTACAAGTGGGGAAACCAAGGCAGATAAGATTAAGTGACTTGCCCAGGATCAGTGAGCTACAAAGCGTCTGAGGTCGGATTTGACCTGGAGAAGTGGAGTCTTCCAGGTCTGGCGCTCTGTGCACTATGGTGCCACCTAGCCGCCCACTTGCCTAGCTAACCAATGATAAAGCTGGGGCTCAAAAGTTTTCTGACATCAAACCTAACTCTTTTTATACTTTTATCAACCCACACAGGTGGTTGCTGTCTCTTCCCACCCTCCTTCCCCACTCCACTCACCGGCATAGTAGCAGCACAAAAATGCAGTGAATAATGGATTTGAAACTGAAGGACTTGGTTTTAGATCCCAGATCTGTACAATCTTGGGCTACTCACCTAGCCTCATTCTTCTGACCCCTAAAATGAAAGCTGGACTAGATGACCTCTATGCCTCTTTGAGCCCAGATCTAGGATCATCTAATTCCTTCTGCTCACTCCCTCAGCACAAGCCCTGTTTTCCTTTGGGGAACCACAATCCTCACCTCACTGCAGTACAAGGAGTAAGACAGTAGACTAGAAGTGAAGAGGTCCTTTAGGCACCACAACTGCCCCCATCTTCCCTTACTCCTTCATCTTTCCTTACTCCAATACCCAGAGAAAACCTGCTTGCTCTCGCCTCCCTCTTCTGAAGCTCGGCCCCTGAACTGCTCAAGGAGGATGAGGTCACAGCTCTCCAGAGCTGGTGTGGCTGCTCAATAATTCATGGGGCTTCTCTTAGAGGGGGCCAGTTCCTGAAGGGCAGCAGTGGAGACAACAGAGCAAGACAATCCAGACTCAGGCATTCTTGCTTGACCTTGGCACATCTTCCCTCCTAAACTTTCATATCATTCTTGGGCGTGTACGTTCCCGAGCCTCCTTCTATTGATGGCACTCAGGGTTGCAATTTCACTAAGACTTTCTGCAGATTATGGAGTCCACCATACTTATAGAGTCATCGCTGCTACCCAAAACGCTTTAGATGAGGTTTAGAGGTGGTGCAGCTGGGACTGGGAAATGGAGAAGGGGCAGAAGAGGTAACTGAGAGTTTGCTGGGGAAACCTAATGAGTGTTGTCCCTTTTGGGGGGTTGATACATTTCTCAGCAAAGATATTGGAGTAGTTTGCCATTTCTTCCTCCAGTTCATTTTCCAGATGAGGAAACTGGGGCAAACAGGGTTGTGACTTGCCCGAAGTCACACAGCTAGTAAGTATTTGAGGCCACATTTGAACTCTTGAAGAAGAGCCTTCCACGCCCAGCACTCTATTAATTGTACCAGATGCCAACCTAGTGAGTACTAAGAGTCAAGAGGACTTACTCAGTGTGTAACCTTGGACAAGCTATATAGTCCTCTGGGCCTCTTTTCTGTTATAACATCCTAATGTACCTGTGTGACTTTGGACAAGTCACCCTCTATGCCTTAGATTCTTTATCTGTAAATGGATTGGTCTATATGAGGTATTTAATCTGAGGTCTGTGAAGTACATACACACACATATATATATATAAAACATAAAATAAATATAATTTGATATTTAATATATAACACACTATACTTCAATATAGTGGGTTTCCTTTATAAACTTAAGAGATTTTATTTTATACATTTAAACATTATCTGGAAAGTCCAAAAGGCTTCACCAGACTATCAAAGTGGTCCAAGGTACAGAAAAAGATTAAGAAACCATGGTCAAGATCAGTGCTGTCAAATTCAAATAGAAATTGTTCAGAGTGTGCCCAACTCTTTGTGACCCTACTAGGCATTTTCTTGGCAAAGATAACTAGAGTGGTTTGCTATTTGCTTCTGCAGTTCATTTTACAGACGAGGAAACTGAGGCAAAGAATTAGGTGGCTTGACCAGGGTCACACAGCTAGTGAGTATTTGAGGCTGGATTTGAACTCAGGTCTTCCTGACTCCATCCTGTGCGGCTGCCAATCTTTACAAAAGAATCCTAGCAGTTGGTTTTATTGACTTAGTTGAAAAACTTGGTGTTATCTACACTTTTATTTATTTTGTTAAACATTTCCCAATTACATTTTAATCTGATTCAGGGTACACAAGGGAGTGTCTGGGCGATATGCGGCCCCGCCCTGTGATTGCCACCTCTGATCTAGATAACCTCCAAGGTCCCCGGTAGCTCTGTGATTTTCCCATGCCATGGTTGAAGTAACGCCAGATGATAGGTGGGAATGTGCTCACTCTTCCCTTTCTCACTGAAGCTAAAGCCCAGGGCATGCTCTCAGGGAAGAAGGCAGCTCCACTGTTCTTCAGTCCACAGAGAACTACTACTGACCTGATTCAGTAAGCAACAATAGCCTTTGGGATATATTTAGTTAAGAGCTCACCCAGCAATGGAAGGCAGGACATCTAGTAAACATCAACCAGGGACCAAGAACTGGAACCAAAGCTGAACTGCACTATTGGTAAGCCGGGCGATGTTGTTCAGTTGTGGCCAACTCTGTGACCACATTTGGGGGTTTCTTGCCAGAGATACTGGGGTGGCTTTCCACTTCCTTCTCCAGCTCATTTTACAGATGAGGAAATTGAGGCAAATAAGGTTTAGTGACTTGCCCAGGGTCTCTGGTCTGAGGCCAGATTTGAACTCACAAAAATTAGTCTTCCTGCCTGGCACAAAGTAAGCACTTAATTTCCACTGTAATAAGCCCCATGAGTAGTCATCCAACCTATACTGAAGGACCGTCGGGTCAGAATAAGCTCACCAATTCCCAAGGCAATCCATTTTACTCCTGAGCCTAATTGGTATAGGGCTTACCACAATATCAAGACCACAGTAAGTACTCAAAAAATGCTTATTGACTGAAGGCATTTTTTTCTTGACCTCAAGCTTTAACTTACCTCTCTGAAACATTCCATTCATAGCTCGTAATTCTTTTTGGGACCAAGAACAAATCTGGTATCTCTTCCACCATGTAAATTTTAAATATTTGGGGTTTTTTGGAGAGGGGAAGGCGAGGCAACTGGCATTAAGTGACTTGGCCAAGGTCACATAGCTAGTAAGTGTGTGAAGTGTCTGAGGCTGGATTTGAACTCGGGTCCTCCTGACGCTAGGGTCATTGCTCTATTCACTGTGCCATCTAGCTGCCCCAAAACTTTAAACATTTGAAGGCAGGTATGTCATATTTCTTCAACCAATCCTCATCTAGCACGAGCTCTCTACTGGTCAGACCACAAAGTTCTTTGGCCAGATCTGAGACATGAGTAAGCTTGACCACTTCACAGGGAGACCAAGGTAGACACTGAAAGGTACAGGAACCATTTTATTTAAGGAGTGGCTGAATTCTCATTGTGTGTAACCTAGAGGTCTGGACAATACATAGTCTCCTGTCTTCAGAAATTTCTGTATAGAACAGGTAATAACATTTGCTCTATATAGGCTACAATAGAACCAATTAGTGAAAGTCAACAAGAATTTATTAAATACCTATGAAATCGGCAGGCGTTACTCTAAGACTGGTTTCAAAATAGATTTCAATTCAACATAATGCCTAGACTTGTCCATTTGTGACATACAGGGCAAATGATAATTATGCAAATCAAAGGCTCACTGGGAGCCAACATGGTAAAAAAAGAATGCTATTTTTGTGATTTAATGCCCGAGTTCAAATCCATGCTCTTTCACTGGTGTAGTACAGTGCCAAGTCAATGACCAGGGCTCAAATCTGTTCTGCACCTGTTTGACCCTGGGCAGATTACTTGATCTCCCTGGAGCTGTTTCCTCGTCTCTACAATGAGGGAATAAGGCCTTTATCTAACTCTACAAGTCAAAACTATGACCCCAAGAATTCTTGCATTGTAGCTTTCTCTGTGCAGCCAAGGTCCACCATCAAGAGTGCCTTTCTTTTCTTTCTCTTCCCAAAGAGAAGCGCCATTTCCTCAGTCTGCTCAGACTGACAGATTGTCAGATTGACAGAATGTCCAGTCAATCACTTGGGTTGGCATACTTTGTTGACCTTATCCCACTTGTTCACATACTGCCGGCAATCATTCAGAGACTCTGCAGGTAGGATACATGCCCTGCCTAGCCCTGTGGCTAATGGGCCCATCCACTCTGCAGCAGTCAGATGCTGACATTAATTGTATAAAACATAGTAAAACTTTATTCATTCAAGGGAATGTCTGGGTCACTAACCAAGATCAAGGAAAACTTAGGGATGGATAGGGCTTTCAACTCCACATCCACCCCTCCCCACAGAAAGGAATACTTACATCTACCTATACATAACTCAGGTTACAGGTAAAGTAGAGGGTGAAGACGGGGCAGGTCACATCCAGCAGGTACAGATGCAATTCACAGGCTTCTTCTTGTGTTCTCCATCCGTTCCCCGTTCCGCGTTCCCCGTTCCCCCACCTCCCTGAGCCCCTTCTCCATTATATTAAGAGTTCATTAAGCTTAGCCCCAGAAAAATACTGTTTGTAGAGGAAAGCAATTGGGTGCTGGAGGCAAGAGAGTATAATGTGAGGATACTCACTACACCTGGTAGCACCCATAGCTGAATCCTATTTCTGGGCACTCGAGGCCTAGTGTAGGTGGGAGAGGTCTGTGCCCAAGGTACAGACTCCTTTTGGTTTCACAAGGAAACCTTCACCAGGAGCAGGAAATGGCTGCCAGGTTGCAAGGATCACTGCTTCTCTATCTTTGGATTGATTGTATGATTTCCTAGGTGACTAGATGACAGTAAGCCTCCCAACCCCACTCCTTTCTCTGGGTGGTCGCTATTTGATAAGATGTTCCTTCAATCCTATTTCAAATTAACTGGCTCTTTCCTATTCCCCCAGTAGAAACAACACAGGGAGAAGTGGGAGGGGACATGGACCTTTGATATCTGATGAGCAAGAAGTAACAAAAGTGTATTCCCAGACCTTACAAGCACAAAGTGTCCATCTACAGATATCCTATCCCACTCTGATCCAGAGAGTAGATAGAGCTTGTTCTCCCATCTCGTATCTCTTAAGTATCCTTCTGGTCTTAGCCCAGAGATTTCCAATCAATCAGGCCTTCCTGTTGCTTCCTGTCCCCTGTGTGTTCCAGTTGGAGCCGGCCATTTACACTGACCAGGGCTCCCAAAGAAAGTGAAAGGGGACATAAGGGAAAAGACTTCATAGGGAAAAAAAAAAGCCAATGGGCACCCAAACAGCACTTTTGCATTTCCCAAGGCTCCACATTTCCTACCCTTCTTGGCCAAGTTTCCCAGGAAGTAGGCAATCCAAGTAGGACAGTCCATGTGGTCAGCATCCTCTCTGATGAAGCAGAAAGCAGAAGGCCAGCGAGTACAAAAGGTCTAATGGGCCAGGGGTGTGAATCTGATCCAGAAAACTAGTGGCAAGGGAAGGTGTGAGGAGTGAGCGCATTACTGAAGTGGCTCAGATCCAGGAACCATGGACCAGGAAGTCTCAACATGAAGCTTACCACAGAAGAAGCTGTTACTTCTCCAGAAGGGCGTCAGCCAAGAGCTACTTCTTCCTGCTCAGGATGCCTATCATTCCTGGCCATTTGCTTCCTTCCCTTGAAATGGCAACCATTCACTCTCATGGGTAGCAAACCTAGGGAAGCAGAGCTGGAACTACCTACCTGCAGTCCAGCTCAAGTCATTTCCAGGAGCCTGACCTCCTCCAGAGAAAACGCAACTGTAAGAAAGTAAAAGCTGGACTGGGTAGCAAGGGGCATGGCTACATTTGTAGGGCCCCAAGACGTGGGCCAAAGAAAGAGGCACCTGAGATGTCAGCTCACAGTGGGCAAGGTAATCTGGAGGAAGGACAATCACAGGGACCCTTCATTCTGAAGAACCTGGGGTGGCCCCAGAAGGGGTTGTGTCTTTGGGTGGGGCAGGGAGGACATCAGGGTGGGTGGGAGCATAGGAACTGAGCCTTATGTCTCAGTTTTCTGATAGAGGAGCCCAGGCAAAAGGGGGACATAGGGAGGTGAGTCCTGCTCTTCCCAGATTAGACATCCATGGCGGTCAGGCAGCCTGCCTAAGTCCACTGCTTCAGATCTGCTGAATCCGGGCTCCCTCCTAGTTTGCATTACAAGGCCTGGAAAGGTGCGGGGTTCTGCACAGCCTGTGTAAGGAGGAATGAGGACATCAGAGTGGCTTGTAGTCCAGGGGAAGGAGGGAGTCTACCATCTCGTTTTAGTGTAGGGGGAGTGATCCTAAAGTAATCAAGAAAAAGAACAACAATCAAAGGAGGCGGGGCTACTAAAGCGTGAATCACGCTGGCTCTTACCCTTCATCCCTAAGGGGGAAAATTTTTTAAAAGGAGGTTTGTGCAATCTTACAATCACAAAAAAAAACACAAGATGTTTTGGAAAAGTTTCCTTATTTTCTTCTCGGATCTTTCCCACACTTTCAATCAAAACATTTCCCTGGAAATGAGTGCCAGAACTACACAGCATTGAGCCAGTAGGGAAGACATCCCAAAGTCTAGGGTGACACAGCCTGCCTCAAGCAGATGGGACGTACACCCAGGACACCAGCCAGAGCCCTAGCTAGAATCTTGAGGCAGCTCTGGCTGCTTTAGCCCTCACATGTCGCTCTGATTGATCTGTTAGCTCTGACATTCTACGTTACATTCTCAGTGTTAAAACATTGGTGTTACTGCACAGGTGGATCACATCAAAGCCCAGCTCTTTTCCAGAAGAGTACAACCTTTCCCAGGAATGAAACGAAGCAGAAATCGATAATAAAACCAACTAGCATCATTTTCTCCCAATCCCCGGGTGCTGCCATACTCCTTGTTTTGAGCCTTCGTCCCCCATAATTAAGTGTCTGATCTACAGTTCCAATCACACTCTTGAAGGATTTTTATCAAAAACTTTTCCCCACAATAAGCTACAATCAATCACTTTTTTACAGATATCTTGCCCTGGGCTACCTGTCCTATTGTCCCCTTCAAGTGCCTTCAACATATGGAGTTACTATGGGGGCCCTACTGTATAGATTAAATCAATGTAGATAGGGAAATAGCAGCTGTTCCCTCCAATAAGCCCGGATCAGGGATTTGATAACACTAACACAGTGTACTCTTGTACATGTAAGTTTTATTCCTAGGAAAGGTGGGACTCTCCCAGGGGGCAACTGGGCTTTGAGCCAATCACCTGTGTAGTGACTCCAATGTTTTCACAACTGTAGTATGAAAGAGCTAAAAGGGACCAACCACAGCAATCATCTGGTCCTATTCCCTCATATTACAGAAGAGAAAGCTGAGGCCTGACAAAAATTCACTTGCTCAGTCACATCCATTTGGGTGTCTAGGGAGGATGGGGGAAGAGGAGAAGGGCTGAGCAGAAATAGCCCTGCATAGTGTAATATACAGTATATTACAGCTGATTAATGTTTCTCTGTGTGAGCTGTTTCTACTAAGGGCTGGTGCAGACTAAAAGGTGGGGGGCACGTCTCCAAAGTGTGAGCCTTAAATACTGTACATCTCTAAACAGATTTAAATGAGTTGAGAGGGAGTTGATACTGAGTGAACCATTTGACTTCTGTAAGATGAGCAGAGTGGACTAAAGAAACCCTAAGGCCTCTTCTGGCTCTGAACCTAAGATCCTGTGAGCAGAAGCAAAATGTAGAAGAGAAAGTATGGTGGTAGAGAAGGAAATGGTGATAAAAATCTACAGGAAAAGGAAAGGGGAGGTGTAAAGGGAAGAAAAGGAAGAAAGAGAGTTAGGGTCTCTAGAGTAATGAGGTCAGAAACAACATGGCCAGAGGAAGGAATAATAAAGCATAGAAATATTTATTAGATGCCCATGTTCCTCACAGAGGAGCAAGGGGTGGGATAGAAGAGCTCATGAAAGCTCCTGAGCCTACAGGGATCTCTAAGCAGATCCAGAGAATAGGGGGCCCAAATTCAGTGGCCAAACAATGAAAAGAATACTATACGGTCGGAGTGCTGGTGGCACACAAGGTTGGCTCTTCTACTCTCCAAACACTGTTGAGGTGGGTGGGAGGCGAATGGGATGACCACACCAATCTTGGCAGGAGGGTCAGGAGGAATCTGAGTCAAAGGCTGCCTGCTCAGTCAGTGGTGGGGAGAGGGCTTCCTTCATAATCCCCACCTGAGGCCGCAAGTCAGAGGGCATGTCTGCCCACTCCCCTTCTAAAACCCTCCCATTCCTTTGGTATGGGGTTCAGTCCCATGAATAGGGGTTTCTAAAGACCTGCGCATTCTTGCCATCCTTCTGTGATGCTGCCTGATGGCTCTGGGTGGCATACATGTCTTCAGCTCGAAGGGTTGAGTTGGCACTGCCCATCACATGACTGCTATTGGCAGTAGCCCGTGGGAGGATGATATCATAGGGTCCTTCAGACTAGAGAGAAAAGAACAGAAGGCCTCATGGTCAGCTAGATTCAAGTAGATGAAAATGGACTCAGGTTCCCACTAGAGCAGTGGTTCTCAACCTTCCTAATGCCTCGACCCTTTAATATGGTTCCTCATGCTATGGTGACCCCCAACCATAAAATTATTTTTGTTGCTACTTCATAACTGTAATTTTGCTACTGTTATGAACTGCAATGTAAATATCTGATATGCAGGATGTATTTTCATTGTTACAAACTGAACAAAACCCACAGGTTGAGAACAGCTGCACTAGACGAAAGGGCCCGTGCCTATTCAGACCTCTTTCTCTCACTGACAGTATGCACTAGAGTTCTCAGAATGGATAGCCCACAACCTGATTAAAACTGGAATTATTTCTAGACCACCATGAAAGAAGGGGACTGACCTCTGGACCCCTATTCTTGGGCTTGGTCATTGGTTAGCCTGGGATATGACAGCTATGATGGCTGGCCTTTTTGAACTAGTTGAGGGGATGGTCTAAGTTCTTCTCAGAGTGTTCCCCCAAAACCACCCCAGAAGGACAAATGGGTTCCTGAGAAAGCCCTTGATTCCAGGATAGGCTGGAAGGCAAATCACTGGGGAATGACACTGTTTGTCTCCCTGACACACCTCCTCCTCAGTTTCAGAGCCTCCTGAAATTTGGCAGAACATTCTCAGCCACCATAAGCTGTCCCAGAAGATTGCACATTATCTGGAGACTCCCTTTTCCTTGGTACATGGACACCTGTCCCTCGCCTTCTCCTCTGGGGTAGGCCTGGGCTTTCAGCGATATTATATACCTGGCATGTAGGGGACTTGTGGCTCTTCAGCTATTTTAGTCATGAGAACTGAGATAGTGTCCTTAGCATGTTGGCGTCATTTTCCAAGGCCCTCAGAACATATAATTCAACAGTCCTGCCAAAAATGTGGGACATGGACCAATGACAGGAAGAAGGCTAGGTGATGGTGATCACTTAAAGTGTGAGTGAGTGCAGGGGGAGCTAGGTGGTGCAGTGAATAGAGGACAGGCCCTAGAGTCAGGAGGACCTGAGTTCAAATCCAGCCTCAGACACTTGACACACTACACTAGCTAGCTGTGTGACCTTGGGCAAATCACTTAACTCCAACTGCCCTACCTTCCCTCTCCAAAAAAAAAAAAAAAAAGAGCGATAGAGCCCCGTTTCTGTGGGTGATCAGAAGTAGCACAGTGCCTAAAGTGTGTCAGGCCTGAAGGCAGAAGACCCGAGTTTAAATTCAACTTCATACTTACTAGTTGTGTGACCCTGGTCAAGTCACTTCACCTCTGTGTGCCTCAGTGTCCTCATCTGTAACATGAGGATGATAACAGCACCTATCTCCTAGGACTGTTGTGAGGATCAGAGGAGAGATCTTTATAAAGCACTTAGCTCCAAAAAGAAAAAAAAAGGAAACGAAAAAACAAGGGGCAGCTAAGTGGCACAGTGAATAGAGCACTGACCCTCGAGTCAGGAGGATCTGAATTCAAATCTGGCCTCAGACACTTAGCACTTCCAACCATGTGACCTTGAGCAAATCACTTAACTCCAATTGCCCTGCCTTCCCCCTCCAAAAAGAAAAAAGGAAACTTAAAGCATTTAGCACAGTACCTGGCACACAGCAGGAATTTAATAAATACTTATTCCCTTCCCTTTTCCCCTTTTTTGTTGCTGTTCATTGTTTCAGTCATGTCTGATTCTTCATGGGTTTTCTTGGCAGAGGTATTGGAGCAGTTTGCCATTTCCTTCTCCAACTCATTTTACGGATGAGGAAACTGAGGCCAACAGGGTGAAGTGACTTGCCCAGGGTCACACAGCTAATGCATGTCAGAGGAGGAATTTAAACTCACTTCTTCATGACTCCAGGCCCAGTATTCTATTCACTGCACCATGTAACTGCACTCTCTTCCTCCCTCTCCTTCAGACTAGAGAATGAAGGGGATTGGGGAATAAAGAGGAAAGGAAAGGTAAGAGTACATGGAGGGAAAGCTGTTTGGGTCACAAGGCATCCTCCAAGGCCTCTGTGCTATCCTGCCTCCAACACAGGGAGAGAAGAGAAGGTGAATCTACCCCAAGGGACCACCCGGTGCTTCCTGTTCCTAGCTTCCTGCCAAGGCAGGTCGCTGACCCCTCCACATAGATTCTGCCAACTCTTGGAAGAGCTGACCTTCCACAGAGCGGGAGGGAACCAAATCCAGCTCAGTCTTGTTCCCCATGCTCCCAGTCCCCACTTAGTGGGTCTACTGGGAGGAATCTGTAGGAGGTTTAAAGCTGAGGACTGTAAGGCCTTTCCCCCGAGGTTGGGACTTTATTTGGATGGGGTAGAGTGCTCTTCTGGAACCTTCTCGGGGTCACTGTGGCTATCGGGCAACAACTCTGAAATCCCAGGGCTTATTTCCACTGCTGTTTACCCTTTTCCTGGGCACTTAGGAACTGCAGAAGGGCAGAAAAGATGTTGGGTAATTTGGCTGTGAACCCTGGCCAAGCTATGTAAGAGCAAAGGATTTGGCGTCTGGAGACCTGGATTTAACCCTGGCTCTCACATAGTATTGGGTAAGCAAGAAGAGTAAGGCACTTCTTTGAGGCTTACTTTCTATATATCAAGTAGGAAAAGCAACACTCCCTTCCTCACTGGGTTTCTATGAAGAAGGCAGTTTATTTTCCTTCAGGCATATGTCAATGTGAGTTGTTATAAAGACACACAACCCATGCCACTGGCTTTCTGGAAGGCTCAAAAGAGATGGTTTTTGTAAAGCATTTTGAAAATTTTAAAAAGCTATTTAAATGAAACTTCTTATTATTACTATCAGATTGGCTACCTGGGTATAACTTACTAGCAAGGGTTTTTCTTTCCCCAGAATATATGCTCGACCTTTCCCTGCGCTGTCAGTATCCCTGATAACGATGATGTCAGTGAAAAAGACTGTTACGGGTTACTCTGGGGAATAATATACATTCTTGCTAATCCTCTGTCCTTCCCCCTGTGCAGTGGGATTCAGGCCCCAGAGTTCATGAAGTCAAAGGGTATTAATGTATCATTGCTGGAAAGAGGAAGTTTCCTAATGAGAGGAATGTGTCAGGAATGTTAGCTTCCTAAGTCGAATTTAGTACATGTGGAAGAGTATTCATCCCAACCCAGCCTTATCCTCACCCCCAAAAGATCCCACCCAGGCTGGTACAAGGTCCAAGCATTCAGGTCTTATATCGGAGAGGGTTTCTCAGGGAGAGACAACAGTCTTTCCCTTCAGAAGCCTGAGAAAGAAGGGGGAGGAGGGTTAAAGAACTGATTCCCCAAGGCCCTTCATATACCATGACATATGCAGAATGAAACACACATTTCAGCTAAGGTGGGGCTTGGTTTTGCTTGATTATTCAATGACAACCTTTATGAGGCTCTGGACCCAAGCCCAAGGAACATCACTTACCAGGCCTTTGTGCATCAGGGCCATCTCAGTGGGCTGGTACACGCTTGTCAACAGCTGACCATTGTACCCGCTATATGGTGAAACAGGTCTCTTGGCTGCAAGAGAGAAATGAGGAGGGTAGATGGAGAGTCAATGTCTCTTATTCTCTTCATTCATCTCAGGGACCAAGCAGGACTGCCCTGAAGGCAGGGGATGAGCTTGGAGAACAGGAGCAGGGCTGGGTGGGGTACATCTGACAATGACCCCTTGGCTGAATATAGAGAGATGCCTGAGGATACTTGATATTTGTCCATTAAGAGGGGCCTCCCAACTGGTAAGAACACTGAAAAATCAAGATTCAAGTGGGTAATGGCATGGGGATACATGACTGTATCTATGGTAGATTTCTACTTCTGGAACGATGGATGTTGCTCTAAGCCCTGTTATCCCTCACCTGGAGGTGTCTGAATTTCACAAGAGGGCACTCAAGGGTGTTTATCAGTGATCTGATTGCTCTCCATCAGCCCCACAGCCCAGAAGGCTATCTCTTTCAGCAGCTGTTTGTTCACAAAGACTCCCACCCTGCACCTCATTTCTCCAAAGCCCTCCAGTCAGCTGTTTCTACATCCTTCTTTGTCCCTTCAGTGACAGTGGCTGAGAAGGGGAAATGGCAGCTTCCTTACCAGCTGTCAATCCAATAAAATATGCCCCTGGCACCGAAGTTAAGGGCTAACTAAGCCTCATAGCTGTGATTTGTCAGTAGTGAATAGATTATCAGACTTGAGAGTTGGGAGGACCTGAGTTCAAATCCTACCTCAGATCCTCAGTAGCTACATTACCCAGAGCAAGGTACTTTAACCTTTCTCAATCCCTCTCCATTTCTTGATTTGTAGTGTAGAGGATCAAGTGAGACTAACACATATAAAATGATTTGCAAACCTTTAGCCCAGAGCCCTCTGGCAAGCCTCTAGGGCTGCTTTCAAGCACAAGAATGTCTCTCTCTGCCAGTGGGAGTTGGTTTCCCTGGTTTCTCTGGGCCCCAGTTGGACCTTTACCTGTTTAGGTAGAAAGGCTCACAAACCCCTGGGGCTTTACAAGAGACTGTGCTCAAGGACCCACAGCTCAGAAGGCTGGCTCCTGACATGGCTGTCTGTCCACAAGCTGAGGGACCACAACCTATATACAGCTTCCTAAGTGCTAGGCTCAATCTATTGATTTTTCCATTTTGAAAAACAAACATATGCACAAAACCCCAACAAGCTGCATTTCCTGAAGTGTTTACTTTGGGAGAACAAAAGCACAGAGCTATTTGGCCTTGGCAAACAGGTACAGGGGCTGAAAGTGAGAGCCTCATCCCAACTAGCTCTAATCACTCTATTGCATTTCCCATCATTTCCTGTCAATTTCCAGTCACCAACTTGATGTATCCCATATTCTACATTCAAAGCTGAGAAATGTGAGGGGTTACAGGTCAAAGGCTTATATGGATCAAGGTTTATTCCCTTTGCCAAGTACAGGATAACGTGGCCTCTGATGAAGACACAGAAAAGATCTACAAAATCTGGGAATTCCCTCTGTCCGTTACTCTAACCTCCGGGAGTCAACAAAGATCAGTTCCTTTGATCCCAAAGGCAGTGCTTATTTAATAACAAAGGTATATATAGCAAGGAAGTTCATCTTTTGTGACTTAAGGGTTGGTCATTCCATATGGTTTTCTTAGGAAAAAAGGTTAGCTATGTGTGATGAGTCAAGCTCACATGTTTCCTGGGAACCCTTCCTGACCAAGTCCCCAAGAAAATGACTCCGACTCTTATCTACCAAGAACTTGACTGGAATTTGCTGAATCTCCTTTATTTTCCCTAACTCTTCTAGACTTCAATCCCTCCTTCCCTTGCTCAAAGGCCAATAGAAGCCCAGGGGCAAGCTTGAATCACAAAGCAGATGTGGACAGAGAGGACACTAGGGACTGATCAGAGATGGAGGGCCAGGATGGACCAAGGATGGGTCACCACTTTTTCTTAGGTTAACTATCTTTAGGTTAACTATCTTTAACTTAAAATAAAATGTTCAAAAGGAGGTAGAGTACAAAACAAATTCTCTCTCTACAGTCCTGAGGGTGGACTTTTAGATGCCTCGTCTTTAGATCCAGCTTTCTTTCTCTTCCCTTGTCATTACTTGCCTTCCCCATAAAGATGTGCCCAAGGCGTGAGGGGTACACAGCACTCAGGGTTCTTTCATTCTCTAATGGGCCCAAACCCCAGATCTTTCTTGGGGTATTGGCTCTCTGACCCCACCTTCCCTATAATTTGTAAAAAAACAAAAACAAAAGCTGCCCCAGCTACAAAGGACAATACTCGGAACTAAACTCTAGAACACTCTGCTCCATTCCATCTTTGTATGCTCTGCACCTACAGGCACAGTGCCTGCCAAGAAACCAGCACTGCATTGATTACACAGAATTTCTCTCATTTTCCACAAAGCAGTATACTTTTTTTGTCCCGCCCACACACATATACCACTTCCCCCACCCCTCCAATGACAGGTGTTAGTCAAGAAAGAGAAAAGGACCCAATATCCTCCCTACCTACCTGATGATGGTTCGTCCATTGAGAAAGCCTTGTTTTCCACAAACATACTCTGTCCTTTCTCCTTCAGGATCGTTTCATAGCCCACACCCCTGGTGGGATAGATATCGCCCTGGTAGCTCTGCTCTGGGCTGGCCTTGGTCACCTGAGAGACTTCAGGGATTATGTAAAAGAGGACAAATGCCCAGGCATTGGCAGCCAAGGCTATGGCCAGGGTGGGGTCATCCCAGGTAGGGCTGTTCTGCTGCTCATTGCCATACGTGTACATCACAATCCATACCACCCAAATAGCAATAGAAGTGGCCGTGGTAAGCAGCACAAAGACCCCATGTTTCCGCCAACGCTTGAAGCGGCCACAAAGGACGGGCCATGCCCCCACAAAGGCAACCAGCAACAAGAGCATGACATAAATGAGGGCCATGACGAAGTCCATATTGGCAATGGCACAAGGGGATGCCTCACTCCGGCTGGCATTCCCGTTGCCACTAAGACCACCTGCCCCTCCTTGCCCGCCCCTGACCAGTGTGATGATCAGCCACTCCGTGTTGATAATGACTTCCACCAGGGCCAAGAGCAGGGCCACAGCAAAGATGACCCAGCCCCGAGGTGCCTGGTTCTTCCGGGCCAGGAAGTTGAGGGCAAAGACATGGGCACCCAGACAGGAGAAACAGATGCCAAAAAGGACACCAAAGAGAAAACGCCTTGAGGCACAGGTGGAGAAGTAGGGTTTGACCACACAGGCAAAAATGAGGCAGAAGAGGCCCAGCGTCCCCAGCAGGAAAAACACCTGGGTCCCTAGAAGGCTCCGCTTCTTGCTGTCCTGCACAAAGGGAAGGCTGGCCACCAGGATGATGGTGAGGACGAAGGCAGAGATAATGCCAGCCGCAGCCAAAGCCTCCAGGACAATGCCCCAAGCCCCTGAACGGTCACACAGATTGTAGTAGAGGGGGTTGAGGTCTGGGCTGCACCCAGGTGGAGCACGGACCTGGGCTTGATTCCTGGGGAGAAGCAGCAGGAGGACACCCAGGCAGGTCAAGAAGGCCTGGGGAATAGCCATTCTGGCTCCACAGCCAGGACAGGCTGGGTCCCTGAAGGAACCTGGAAAAGGAAGAAACAGTAAATTCCTCAAAGGTCATTCACATAGAAATTCATATATATGTTGAATAAGACATGTTTATGGGCAAGGTGGGAAGGTTTTGCTTGACTATACATATTTCTAGTTCAAGATTACAAAGATTTATAAAGTTTACAAAGGTTATGAGGAAGATGAGAAAATAAATGCTTGTTGGGGCAGCTAGGTGGTGCAGTGGACAGAGCACTGAACCTCAGGTCAGGAGGACCTAAATTCAAGTCACACCTCAGATACTTACTAGCTGTGTGACCCTAGGCAAGTCATTTAACCAAGACTGCCTGAAAAAAAAACACCCCAAAAACCAAACCCTGTACAACTCGTGAAAAATTTTTTTAAGAGGCACATAAAATAATGAAATACTAGCTCATGACAGGCAATAAACAAAAGAACTTTTCAGGAATTATTATTCCCTTTATAATCACTATTTTAAAAAAGCAAAAAAAAAACCCACCACAAGCAAAAATGAATTGTCTCTCATTCCCACTCAGCAGAAAGTTTTCATTCTATCTCCAATAAAAAAATTCCCCAGGAAAGACTTCTATGAACTGAAGCTGACTGCAGAAACAGGAGAACATTGTGCACAGTAAGAGCAACATTGTGTAATGATCCACTATGACTGATTTAGCTCTTCTTAGCAATACAATGACCCGACACAATTCCAAAAGACTTGTAATGGAAAATGCTATCCACATCCACAAAAAGAACTATGGAGTCTGAATGCAGATCAAAGCATATTGTATCTACTTTTCCTTTCTCGTGGTTCTTCTTTTGTTCTGATTCTTCTTTCACAACATGACTAATGTGGAAATATGTTTAACATGATTGTACATGTATTACCTATATCAGATTCCTTGCCTGGTGAGCGAAGAGGGAAAGAAAGGAGGGAGAAAAATTTGGAACTCAAAATCTCATAAAAAAAACAAATTTTTGGGAGCAGCTAGGTGGTGCAGTGAATAGAGAGCACCGTCCCTGGAGTCAGGAGGACCTGAGTTCAAATCCAACCGCAGACACTCGACACACTTACCTGGCTGTGTGACCTTGGGCAAGTCACTTAACCTTGCCTTCCCCCTCCAAAAGAACTCCACAAAACAACAAAAACAAAAACAAAACAAATACTGAAAACTATTTTTACATGTAATTGGGGGGGGGGGGGACTATTATGTGCAAAAGAAAAAATTTCCCCTGGGCTGGATACAGTCTCCAAACCAGTGGTCAAACTATTTTTTTTTAATCAATATACTCCTATCTAGGAAATATTTCTTGAGCATATACTCCCAACAGATGAATATTTACATGAAGTTTATGCATGAGTTACTGTACTAACATAATATGTATATTATATGCAACTGTCATGCTAACACAGTATGTAAACCATATGCAAAAGAAGTTAGGATGAGAATGATGAAATAGATATTATTAAAACAAATTTTCATTTTATTCATTAATGATGCAAAAATACTCCCACTGAAAATATCACATGCTGTGTTTTAATGAGAGTAATGTGACTGAATAGACTTCATTTTTTCTGAAAATGTTGGTTTAGTGCCTGGTAATGCAGTGACTTGGAAAGTCTAGATCTAAGTTGAGGTTACTTCCAAGCTTCTGTCACAGCAGAAAATGCTTTCGGGACCCAACTGGATAAAGCTGGGGGCACAGTGGATAGAGTGCTGTCAGGATGACTGAATTCAAATGCAACCTCAGACACTTACAAGCTGTGTGAGTAACCCTGGCAAATTGCATAAGCTCTCTGCCTTAGTGCCCTCAGCTCTAAAAGGGAGACAATAACAGCACCTACCTCTCAGGATTATTGTGAGGATAAAATGAGATCAGATTTGTAAAGCACTTAGCACAATGACTCGCACATAGTAGGTGATTTTTATGTGTGTGTACGTACATATATATATATACATATATGCACAGAAAAGTTTTTATAGTTATAACGGCAAAGCACTTCAGTATCTTTGCCAAGAAAGTTCCAAATGGGGTCATGAAGAGTGAGACATAACTGAAAAAGACTGAATGACAATTATTATTCTTTTAAAAATTTTTTTTGTCTTTTTTGGAGGGGAGAAGGCAGGGCAATTGGGGTTAAGTGACCTGGGTCACACAGCTAGTGAGTGTTAAGTGTCTGAGGTCAGATTTTTGAACTCAGGTCCTCCTGACTCCAGGGACGGTGCTCTATTCACTGCATTACCTAGATGCCCCCAACAATTATTATTCTTATTAAGATCTTAATTCAATCTCACTCACCAATTTTTGTTGAAATTCACCCAGGCCAGGGGTTCTTAGCCTTTTTTTTAATGTCATGGTCCTCTTTGGCATCTCCACTTTGATCCTATCAGGCTTCTCCTTGCCACCTACTTCCTCCCCACCCCCAAGGACTTGAGCCTTCCTCGTTCTCTTTTTTTGGGGTTGAGGGGGGAAAGCAAGGCAACTGAGGTTAAGTGACTTGCCCAAGGTCACATAGCTAATAAGTATCTGTGGCTGTATTTAAACTCAGGTCCTCTGGACTCCACAGCCAGTGTCTGTTCACTGTGCCACCTAGCTGCCCTCTTCCTTGTTCTCTTGCTAAAGATCCTGGGTGTGCAAGAAGTTCCAGGTCCAGGGAAGCATTTTCCTTACTCATAGAGACTCATAGTTATACCTGGCTACCTGGACTCATAGAGAGCCTCCTTTTTTTTCATCATAATGTACCCCCATCTGTCCCAGATAATCCCATCCATGGGAGGCACAGGGCCTTGCCCAGAGTTGAGTGCTATATAAATGTTAGCTAATATTTTTTTAAATCATCATCATCATCACCACCGTCACCACTACCAAGTGAAACTTGGAAAAAGGGTTTCTGTTCCTGGGGAGGCAGGATCCAACTCTTTCTGGGCATCCTGGGTATCCCAGCAGTATACAGAGCCTGCTACTGCTGAGGCTAACTAAGGCTGCAGTGGAGGTGGGGCAGCAAGGACACCGGCAGTCAGTGAATGACTGCGAGCAGTCTCTTCCTCCCTCCCTCCCCCACGCCCCTCCTCAACCAGGAGCCATCATTGCTGATCACATAGTATAGCCCACACTGAATGCAGACTCACTAACCTCAGTCAGGCTGGAGACATTATCGACAACCAAACTGTTCACTCAGCATTTCTTCTTTCCCCTCAGATTCTTTCAGAGAACTCCTTTGGCACTAGTGCTCAGAACTACCCTAAACCCCCTTCCTGTAAAGCCTTCAACCCATAAGCAATCATTCATCAAATATGTATTAAGCAATTACAGTGGGCAAAAATGGGGTCAGACTATAGAGAAATAGGTCCTATTAGACAAGATGGTCTTTACCCGCCCCCTTTGCAGTCTCCCTTTGAATGCCCATCACCCTCCTAGGTATCTAGTACTCTTATGCTCTCCCTATCAATGACAATATATGGGATAAATAAATTCACCTGGAGAGATTGATGACTTCCTGGAAGATGCCTAGAGGACAGCATGGGATAGTGGAAAAATCTCTGGCTTTAAAATATTAGGACCAGGGTTTGAATCCTGATTCTGTCACTTATCACTAGGTATGACCTTGGCCAAATCATAGTCATTTCTTCATCCACGACAGTACTTCTGAACCTCCAGGCTTTAGTTTCCTTAGCTATAAAATGAGAGGGCTGCTTAACCTCTCCGGGCTGGCATTTTGACCTTAGTCCCTCCCAAATGTAATGGTGGAATTTCAGGCAGGATGGAGGGAGATTAGTGAGATATTTTGTAGGCTCTCAGCACACCCCTCCACCCCAAATTGAACTCTATTCTACCCATGTATCTGGCCAGCTTTGTGTTTAGTACATCTGATGTGGCAATGATGATACAAACAAAAAATAATTCGAACACAAAATATCTTTCTCTAACATTTACACTGAGGCCACCCTGTCTGACAAAGGCAGACGCAAGAGAAATCAAACCTCATTCAAGGAATTCAACCGGAAAACTTACAGTCTAATTGGGGAGATAGAGCCCACATAGAAAAGACTTAAGAATGATCACAATACAATATACGATTTCTATAAAACACCGACTCTTTTAGGCGTGAACATATCTACCTTGCAAACAACTCCCAAAGGTGAATGGTAAGACCAGTTGCATGTTGCCCCATCTTTTTATCCCTCCACCAATCACGATGGGTACTCTGCTGATGTCTCCTCACCAAAATCCTATCTTCTCATATACCCATTCCAGAGAACACCTAGGCAGGCTTAGATAGCTTTGGTTTCCTGCCTTGTCATCCTTCTTTCTCAGTCTCCTTTGCTGCCTTTTGCTGTCATCCTTTTTTGGACCCCTAACTGTGGACATGCCCTCAAAGTCCTGTCTGGGGCCCTCTTCTCTCTATACTCTTTGCTGTGATGACCTCATCAATCCCCTTTGGGTTCATTTATCCCCTCTCGGCAGATGAATCCCAAATCGGCAGATGTTTAGTCTTAATCTCTCTAGGAATATGTTATCAACTTCCTGCTGGCCACCAGTGCACCAGGATGTACTGTAGGAAGCTTAAAACTCAACATTTCCTAAACTGAACTATGTTCTTCCAAACTTCCAAAATCCTTTCAAACTTCTCTGTTTTCTGATTCTGTTTCTGACAAGACAAATCTTGTCAATCTTCTATTTTCTCCACCTCAGAATTATCCCTGACTCTTCCTTCTTCCACACACCCCACATCCAATCAGCTGACAAGTTATACCAATTTTGCATTTTGTACCAATTTGACTTCTCTCAAATTTGTACTCTTCTCTCCCTCTCACTAGATGTGTGACCCTGGGCAAGTCACTTAACCATGTTTGTCTCAATTTCCTCATCTGTAAAATGAGATAGAGAAGGAAACAGAGAACTATTGCAATATCTTCGCCAAGAAAACCCAGAATGGCGTCATGAAGAGTCAAACACAACTGAAATGACTGAACAACTGCCTTCTCACAGCCTTTACCTTCCAAAGGTAGAGAACCTGTGACACCACAGGTTCCCCACCCCTACAGGCTTTAGTTCATTCCCATTTTCACCTTTCACCTAAACCAATGGTTCTAAATGTTCTTTGTTCTAGAAATCCCTTTCAACAACAACAGAATGTGTTGTGAGCCCGCCTTCAGGGTAATTTACTGTACTACTCATAATAATATGCAATGAGTTACTATTTAAGGTTCCATTAAAATTTTTTTATTGTGAACCCCTTGGACCATGGTCCTATTAAATGGGAACTATTGACATAAACTATTACAATAGCTGCCTAATTGGTATCCCAGCCTTCAGTCTCTCCTATCCCCAATCCAGTCTCCACACTCTGCAAGTTAGTATTTCTAAAACAGCCTGACTCAAACATCTGCAGTGTACACCTACTACTACATCTCTTGCCTCTAAGATAGACACAAAATCCTCAGCCTGGCACTTAAAGCCTTCTCTAATCTTGCATTCAGCTGCCTCTCCAGTCTTTTCAGGAAACCCCCTTCTTACACTCTCCTCTCTAGTCAAAATGTCCTATTCACCATGTGTAACATTTGAGCTCCCGGCTCCAAGTCTTTTATAGAACTGATTACTACCTAAGTTAGAAATGAACTGCTTCCTCATTTCCACATCTTACAATTCTAAGTTTTCTCCAAAGCATTAGTTCTTTACTTCCCAAGTAAGGCTTTTCCTGATCTCTGACACAAAGTTAGCTGTGTCTCCTTGAAATGACTTGGCGTTAGTATCCTATCCACAAAATGTTCAAAGATTTAGCACAGTGGTTCTCAACCTTCCTAATGATGAGACCCTTTAATAGTTGTATGTGGGTGTGTCTGCATGTGGGTGGACCCACCTGGAGAGGGATAGAGGAGTTTTGTTGTGTTTTCTGATGGTCTTAGGCGACTCCTGTGAAAGGGTCATTCAACCCCCAAAGGGGTTGCGACCCACAGGTTGAGAACCGCTGACCTAAGACAATAACTAGTCACACAGCATGAAAAGGTGAGGGTGAGCTGTGATCTAGAACCACGAAGGGGGAACCCACACTCACAATGACAGTCATCAAAGTTTGTTACTAGCACCGCTAAACACCAAAACTCTTATACACACATACTTCGTTAGCTACAGTGTTGTTTGTCCTTCATTTTCAAAGACAACCAATGACATCATGAAGCTATGTCTTGAGTGGATGGGATTTAAGTGAGGCAGAGTTGAACAAAGTTGTCAGCTGGCTTCATTCTCTTCTGGAGTCACAGGAAGTCCGGAGACAAGACTGAAGTCAAGACGCCTGGCGATGACTCGCGATTCAGTGGATGACCTTGCCGTCTTCCGTGTCTGACCAAGCTCTGAGCACTCCACAGCACCTGCTTTCACTACTTCATGGCCATGGGAACAAACCATTCTGTCTGCCCATTCCACTGGGGGACGTCTTCATATGCTTGGGGTAGACACTCCCCCAACTCCTCATTTAGCTACATTACAGGTTGAATGGAGGCAGTGCGATGTATGGGCTCGGAACTTAAGGTCTGTCATCAAGACCTGGGTTCGAACTGTGCCTCTGACAATTACAATCTGTATGACCACAGGCAAGGCATTCAATGTACTGAGCCTCAGGAAACTTTAAGACTCTAAGTTAAAGAACAGTGCCGTTGTTCATTTGTTTCAGTCCTGTCTGACTCTTCATGACTCCATCTGGGGTTTTCTTTGCAAAGATACTAGAGTGGTTTGCCATTTTCTCCTCCAACCCACTTTACAGATTAGCAAACAGGGCTTAGTAATATGCTCAGGGTCACACAAATAGTAAGTGTCTGAGGCCACATTTGACCTCAGGAAGAGGAATCTTCCTCCCTGACTCCAGGCCAGGCACTCTGCTCACTGCACCACCTAGCTACTACACTTACAAGGTGGGGACTTTCTATAAATCATAAATCAGTGCAGTCCAAATTGAGAATGAATAAAAGCCCAGTTATCTGGGTGTGGTTGACATGCAAAGGAGTCACCGCTAATACTGGACCAATAAATCCAAGGATTCCCTATGTTATAAGATAAGAGGATTTGTGGAAGAATATGTAAATATTAGCTGCACAGGATGGAAATATGAGAATGAGCTGTGATCTATGGTCATGGAGAACCCATACTGATAGAATGATATATCCATTTAAGTGATTTTCTTGAGGATTTCCTCATAGCCATCCTGGGCTTTTATGAGCCACAGGGAACTAGTCAGTAGGACAGAGCTGGGGAAAGCAAGGCACAGGTCAGAGAATGCTCCCCCCTCTAAACCTTTGGCCCTCTAACCACCTTTACAGGTTCTCTCCCATTCCCAGCTTCCTTTGCATACTTGGTGGACATCAGGTCACGCCATTCTTTTTTGTCCATACTGATGAACTATATAAAAAAGGCAATTCATTCTATCTCTTTGCTTTGGTGACACTCTCCCCCTTCCACCTCCCCCCCCCCCCCCATACCAGATCAGATCTTCGTCTCTGAATTCCCTATAAGAACTCTCAGGTTAAGGAAGCCTCAGTCCAAGTCATCCATTTTCTTAGAGCTTGTAGTCAGGAAACTCTCCTTGTCCTTGACCTTTCCTCCCATTTGGAGGTCCAGAAGACTTCCCAATCAACTCTCTGTCATTTCCATCTCTATGGGAGTGTCCAAGAAGGATGGGACCATTAAAAGGACACCAAAGGACTCACCGAATCAACCTCTGCCCTAAGTAAGCCTCAGATCAAACAACTGACTTGTAACACTGAAATATCAGCTTGGTGTAGAAGGGTAGGAGGGCCAGGGAGAGCTGACCATTTTCACACGGACAAAGAATGAAGGCTTTCTGAGTTCCTGTACTCTTGATAAGCTTGTCCAGAACAGGGGACTTCCTGAAATTCATGTAAAAATCTGCTAGCTACAGACCCCTGACTTCAAGTCCTGTTTGTGAGTTAGATAAAAATTCAAATTCAGTCAAGGCCAAAGCAGGCTGTACTCTGCTATCCCTATCCAAGGTGAGGTAAGGGGGCGCTCACTTTCTTACTGCTGGGCACAATCTTGTGTTTTAAGAGGGGCTCCCAAAGCTTGAGCCTACAACTGGGATTCTTAATCTGAGGTCCACGGAGAAGTGGCAGGGGTCTGTGAAGTTGAATGGGGAAAAAAATTATATCTTCATAGGCTCTACTGGACTGCCAATAGGGCCCAAGAGAAAAAAAAAGGTTAGGAACCCCTAACCTGGAGCTTTTGCTTTAGGATTCAGAGCAGGAACCTGGGATTGGTCAATTAAGATCTCAGAAGGGAGAACAGCAAAATTATCTTCTGTTCCTCTGTGTATCTCCTCCCGTTGTGGTGTTGAAGTTCAGCATTGAACTAGGATTCCTGCACAAAAATCACTTTTTGCTTCTGTGGCCCCTGACTGACCAAAGGGTTTTTAATCATTTTTGAAATCAAGCTAATCCCAGGTCAAGCCACCCACCTCCCTGACACTGGTCCTGGTCGATCCAGTCCAGTCTAGTTCCCTTCTTCCTCCTCTGCTCTCTCACCTTTCTTGGGGGAGGTAAATGGCCCCAGCAGGAGAACTGGGGGGGAAGGGGGAGGGAAATAAAGGAGATGGAGTCATCTGAAGACTGAAACTAGACCTAACGAGCTTTCTTGAGACATCTGTAGTGTATGGGCTGCAAAAGACACCTATTCTCTTCACCATTCCCTCTTGCCACCAATCTTTCGGGTTTACAGTACCCAGTCAGGCCAACACATGTCTCACCCTTCTTATCATCGCCTTAAACTCTGAGAAACTGTAGGGCAAAGGACGCTAATAAGAACATTAGACTTTACACAGACCCTGGAAGGGCAGTGCAGTACGGGGATCTGAACTAAGGAGAGACCTAAGTTGGAATCCTGTCTCTTAACACGGTGTGGCTATAAGGAAGTCGCTTAACTTCTCTGTGCCTGTTTCTCTATCAAATGAGATAATGTGCATTACTCACCTTATGACAATAACATAAAGTTTAGATTCTAGACACCATTCAGAGGCAGCCTCCACACCATCATCTCTCCCTTCCCAAACACAACAGACACATTCAGGCATAGGAGTAAAGCAAAGGAAGGGTCTAGAAAGACTGAGTCTAAAGCATCCTTTCCCCCCTCCACTCCCCTCCTAGGTCACCTTTTTTCCATTCCTACCAATTCACTCCACCACTTAAGCAGCATACCAAATCTATTGATAAATTGATGGCTTTACATTTCCTCCTACTCTAATTCCATTTGTTCCATCCTCTTCCGGTCCCTGAGGTATCCTTTAGGCCCAGTGGTCAGACTTCTTATTCTGGAGGGCTCCAGAGAGCTTTGGTAGGCTTTGGAGTTGTTTCTCAACACCTCTTCACCCTACTCCCAATAAAAAGGAAGAAGTACAACTAAAAAGGGGCAGCCGACAAGGGGCATGAATCAGGCTTCAAAGGTGGGCATCTAATACTCTCAGAAACCGTTCCCAAACTTTTGTGACCGGCTTGCCTTTTGCCCTTTCGAATCACAATTCCTGATATTCTAGCTATTTCCAAGGAGAAGGTGCCATCCTATGCCCGTAGTTTCCCGGAGAAAAATCAAAGTTTTGTTTTTGTGTGACTCCTTCAGACAAGTGTTCCCATGAGGGAGCAAACTCAGGGATGGTTTGTGGCTGGCAAAGGAATTTGGAAAGCAAAGGCACCAAGAGCTGAGGGGACTGGGGGTGGGAAGGTAAGGAAGGATGGCCAGAGAACAAAAAGCTAAGTGGCTAGAAGGGTGAGTGAGCCTTACTAGGGTCTGCACTCCAAAGTCTTCCTTTAAGTTAGACACTGCCCCGTCCCTCTGGCTTCTGGGTCTACTACCGTTCTCAAATCGAAGAAACCCGAGGCGCTGTTGTGTGGCAGCCAGATTTTTCCGGCAGTGCTTTAAGCATGGCCATCTGCCCTCTCCCCAACCCCCTCCGGTAGCGGACAGCCTAGAGGAATCCGACCCACAAGAGTCAATATTGACCGAGAGGCTCCCTAGGAGAAGCAGCCAGTGGAGCCGCTGGGAGCGCCTTCCACCCTCGAACTACCGTAGGAAGGAATACCCCCTTCTCCCCGAACGCTCTCGCCCTGACCCCTCCAATAGACTTCCTGAGCTCCAGAAAAATACCCCGGGGAACTCGACTAAGCCTCGGGAGAACGGGGTGCCAGCGCCGTCCCACCCGGATTTCTTCTCAGACTCTGCCACCACCCCCTCGACTCCCAGGCTCCCCACCCTCCCTCCCCACTGTTCTCCAATGAGGCCAACTGAAAGGAAGCCATACTTACCTGGGATGCCTCTACCTCCGGGACAGCAGAGGAAAGATCGGGGCCAGCCGCGGCCCCCAGCTAGGCGCAAGTGGAAGGACTGGAGAGAGGGAGGAGAAGGAGGAGGGACTCCCGGCTGGGCGTGGGCGCAGGTCCCAGCGCTGGATCCCCGGGAGGGCAGGCGCTGGGGATTTGGGAGGAGGGTGCAGAGCTGGGACGCGTGGGGGTCAGGGGTTACCCGTCTCAACCCAAGGCCCAGACGGAGAGAGAGAGAGGGGGCTGGCTTATCTCTGTTCCTCCCGCTCCTAGTCTCTGCCCCACTCTCGCCTTTCTTTCTCTTCCTAGAGGGTGGGCCAGCTTCTGCATCAGCGTGACATCACCTCCATTCAGGGCCCTTATCGAGCACTCCGCAACGCTCCCAGGTATGTGTAATCAGTTTACGCCTTAACCAAACCTCGCCAGAGGGTCCTCCGCCCCCTGGGCTCATTTCCACCTCTTCCCAAGGCTAGCTTTGGAGCCGAAGGGGGGAAATTTGAGTTTCTGGAAAAGCTAGTTTGTGGGTTGTTACTGTTCTCAACCCTCCTTTCTCCCCGCCCCCTCTCCCCACCAACACGTGGGCAAACACTCTATACTTTCTACTCAAGTGTTTGTGTACTAGAAGCCCACCTTACCTTATCTTCCTTCAATCAGTGTCACTTGTGTATTCCCTTGGTAGACAGCCTTTGTCACGTGCATATATACACACATACACACGCTTTCTTTGAACAGCCGCGCATAAAGGCTTTCTTTGTCACTTCTACGGGTCTCCAATCCCACACGCGCCCTAACACTCCCCCCTTGTCTGCCTCCCTTCTTTCCCTGACACCCCTTTCCGAGAGAAGGCAAGAGAAAGCCACCGTGGTCGCTCCAGACTCGATGTGTTGTATACATAGTGATCCTGCGTAATGTTTTTCCCCCTCCTACTGGGCTATTTATTCCCCCAAGTTCCCAGGGGTTACTCCTCCCGAAATAAATCCGGCAGAGCTGCGGCAACCTCTTCTCTTACAGTTCCAGTAAAATGGACTTGCTATCTATCGCGTTCCCCCAATGTCTCCTCCTTTTATCGTTCTCACCTAGGTTGATTTGCCCTGATGCCTTTTTATTTTCACTATAAGTTCATTTAAAGGGGACTTCCGAAAGTTTCAGGGACTTTCTTTGACTCTACACCTCTCCCCCTTTCCCTTTGAGCTCGAATTTTTTGTCCTGTTCCCAAGCACTTCCAGGAGGGTGAGGGGCTTTAGAGGGCGTTTACAAGACCTTTTACACACTCTCCAGGAACCGTAGAAACTAGAGAAAAGGGGAAACGAAATAAGGAACCAGCTTTCAATTCCACCCTCTTGGACATGTAAACAAGGGGAGATTTTTCCGGCTGCCTTCCCCACAGGAGCTTTGGGGCCCAGCCCGGGAAAGGTGTAGGATACGCAGCCAGTGACGGCGCAAGGAGACCTTGTTAATGAAGCATGGACGCCCCAGAGGAGCCAAACTGGTGTTGAGAAGGGAGATGGTGTTTAGCCCCGGGGGGG
>CM053584.1:162444606-162488735 GCA_028627135.1 Pseudochirops cupreus | reverse complement strand
GACCCACAAGTTGAGAACCACTGCAGAGGAACCTGAGAACAGCCAAACACCTGTTCTGCCTAGTTTTCCTATCTTTACCTAGCATAAATCACCCCTTTCCCTTCCATGGAAACAAAGCTAGAAGCACTCAGACCTGGTGCCAAACATTTCTCCTACGTTGTCTAAAATTATACCGATTGGAGATTCCCCCTTCTGGGCTTTAGTGCTGAGCATAACCAAATTTTTACTAAGTAAAAGGGAGTTGTCATGCTAAGTGAGAGAAGGAAGGGTGACAGGCAGGTTAGGATAAGGGGGGCACCTGGGGCTTGGGTGAGCTGAGAGGAAGACCATGGGAGGTTATTTGGACCTTTTGAAAATTCTGGGTGGGAATAAAAGAAGGTAGGAGGAGTCTGCAAAAAAATTGCGCGTTTAAATTTTGCCTAGGGCCTTTATACCTTTGCCCCAAAGACCAAGGGAAATTGCTCTTTCACCTGAATCTAGTCACACCTTCAGTACACATAACTCACTCACTCTTGGCTTATTGGAAGGGTGAAATTGGGAAGCCCATTGGCCTGATCTAGCTCTTCCTTTTACAAAAACCTGGAGATCCAGGACTGGTAAACTGGTGCTTACAACAGTGCTTTCTGTGATCTGTGCAGTTTTGCCTCAGCAGGAACCATGTCCAGTGTTATTCCTTAGTATTTTCTGGAGGACTAAAATACCAAGGTACATAAAGTAATTAGGAGGCTAATCACAGTATCTGAAGACTCTTTCAATTAGTAAACATTTGTTGTTCTGTCATTAAAGTCATGTCTGACTCTTCATGATCCCATTTGGGATTTTCTTAGCAAAGATACTGGAATAGTTTTCCATTTCCTTCTCCAGCTCATTTTACAGAGGAGGAAACTGAGGCAGACACTGTTAAGTGACTTGCCCAGGGTCACACAGCTAGTACGTGCCAGAGATCATATTTGAGTCCAGGAAAATAAGACTTCCTGACTCCTTGCCAAGAAAACTCCAGACGAGATCACAAAGAGTTGGACAGTTGAAAACAACTGAACAACAACAAAGGACATCCAAGTAGAGATATCTGAAAGGCAGTCTGGGATACAAAACTGTAGGTCTCCCATGCATTTGATTTTTGTAGCCTATTGCAATGTATTAAAAGGTAATTTTCAACTACGATTTTAATGCTACCCTAAAGATGTTGATTTCTTGTTCCATTTCCCTGTTTCACAGTCATCCCTCTTGCCCAGCCATGCTAGTAGTCATGTGCTTGGCAGTTTCAGAGGAAATGAGGGTGGGATAGGAGTACTATGAGGGCCTTTGAGGGTCTCCCTTGTCTTTCTAGCCACAGCTTGTCAAAAGCATTATAAGCCATTTAAACTGAAGTTCTTGACAATGCCAGCGGTCTTTTCATCTCCTACCAGTTACGCTCTTGTGGTCTTCTCTGTCATGGTCCAGAAACCTCTTCATCCTGGAAGATCATTATTTCAACTGTGGACCTCACATCTTGGAAGTATTCTCAGCTCCTTCTGATTGGGGGAGCAGAGGGTTCTCCCCAGAAACTCTAGTTAAGGAGGGGGCCTAGGGCAGCCATCTCTTCATTTCCTACCAGTCTTCACTTCTCTGGATTTCTCTTCCTTCTTCCCCTTTCTCCTTCCCTTCAACTTCCTTCTTTTTCAGAGGGGGGGAGCAAGGGAATTGGGGTTAAGTGACTTACCCAAGGTCACACAGCTAGTAAGTGTGTCAAATGTCTGAGCTCAGATTTGAGCATAGGTTCTCCTGACTCCAGGGCCAGTGTTCTATTCACTGCACCATCTAGCTGCCCCATCTTCCTTATTTTTCATTGTGGTTTGTATCAGAATGTAAGCTCTTGGAGGGTAGACAGTTTTTTGGTTTGTATTTGAACCTGTGCTTAGCCCTTTGCTAACATGCTGTAAGCACTTAATGCTTTATTGACTGACTGACAGTGAAAATCCTTTTCTCCCAATAATCTAGGGTTCATTAAATCTGAGAATATAAGTTATTAGCAGAAGAACTCCACATTCGACAATTTCTGAGAAAACAATTTAGCAGGAATTAGGTTAGACCAACATCTAACACCATATGCCACCATAAGCTAAAAATGGATGAATGTTAAAAGTCACACCATAAAAGCAATCAGAAAAGAACCTAAGTACTTTTTTACAGCTAGTGGAAAGTGAGAATTCTTAACCAAACAAGGGATAGAGATAATCACAAAGGATAAAATTGATCATTTTGATTACATGAAAAATTTTGCAAAAGCAAAACAAATGCAACTAGAATAAGATGAGAAGTGGTTAACTGGGGGTGGTTGGGTGGGGAGAATGTCTTTTCATAATATTTCTGATAAGGGTCTGATACCCAAAATATGTAGGAAACAAACACAAATTGTGATATTTAAAGCTATTCTGCAATGTGTAAGTGTCCAGTCCTGCTTTATGATCACACACAGCTGTTCCCAGGGGCCATCCTGCCATTTGCTCTGCAGTTTCTGTGCTTCTCCTTATTTTGAACTTTACCCTCCATACTGAACCTCTACAAATCACGTCTCCTTAGTCCCTAGAGCAGTTTAATTGAGAGACTTTAGAACTCCCACCCTGAGAATGAGTTGTCATGATGAGTGAGTAAGTTCAAACTCACCTCCTCCCTACATCCAGCCACCCCAGACCAGACCATGCTTCACATTCCATCTTAGTCACCCTCCTGAAGCCTCGCAGTTTCACAGAGAATTCCCCTGTCCCCTTCTTCCTTCTGCTCTGGTCACAGTAATCTAATCAGTATTACCATTGCTCTTAGAAAGGACATGTCAGTCAAATGTCCTGTGGACCAACTCATCGCCATCACCACCAAGGCCAAAACTCTTCCCTTTTCATCACTCCCTTCTATATGATTTCCCTTTAATAAAATGTAAGCTCTTCAAGAATAGGGACTGTTTCATTTTTGGATCAGTATAGTCCATTCGTCTAGTACAGTTTCTGGCTTATAGTAAGCTCCTCATAAATACTTTTTCATTTATTCATTCAAAGGGTATAAACAAATAGGTCTGAAAAATGAAGACTATTAACTGTATGAAAGATTGCTCCAAATAATTAATAGGAGAAAAACAAATCAAAATATAATAATTATGAGGTTTTACCTCATAACTCAGCAAATTGGCAAAGAGGACAAAAGTTGAGAATAATTGTGTCAGAAGGATTTTGGAAACACAGGCACATTAATACACTATTGGTAGAGCTGTGGATTGGTCTAACTATTCTTTTTTTTTTTTTAATCTTTTTTTTTTTTAGGAGGGGGAAGGCAAGCAATTGAGATTAAGTGATTTGCCCAAAGTCACACAGCTAGTAAGTGTGTCAAGTGTCTGAGGTCACATTTGAACTCAGGGCCTCCTGACTCCAGGGCCCATGCTCTATTCACTGCACCACCTAGGTGCCCCTGGTCTAACTATTCTTGAAAGTAGTTTGGAATTATATGAAGAAAAATGATTAAAGTATATATGCCTTTGACTCTGAGATCCCACTGTTAGCCATATGCCCCAGGAAGAGCAATGATAAAAAGAAAGCCCCATATACAACAAAATATTTATGCCACTATTCTTTGTAGCAGCTAGGAACTGGAAAGAAAATAGATACCCACTGATTGGGGAGGTGAATAAATGAAATATGGGACACGAATTAATGAAATACTCATTGCCGTGCTCTAAGAAATAAATATGAAAAAGAAACATAGGAAGACATGATGATACAAAGTGAAGTAAACAGAACCAGGAAAACAATATACAATGTAATAATAATAGTGTAATTGGCAAAAACAATTTGTATACTGCGAAATTATACTGACTATACTTGGCCCCAAAGGAGAAATATGAGAATGAACCTCTCTCCTGGAACACTGCATATAACATTTGATGTTTTGGTTACTTTTGCTGAGCTGTTTTTGTTTCTTGAATTCTTTGCTAAAAGAAATGACCTTTAGGAAGGGGAGAGGCAGAAGGATATATTGGGAAATGAAGGTGATGTGAAAATAAAAGATATTGATAAAAACTTATATTAAAAAATCCTTTCCTTTCTAATACTATATTACATTTCAAAAACAGTTGTCCTGTACTTTCCAAAGCCCAGGTTTAAAACACCAGCCTGTTCTGGGTCCTGGGTCTTATGCTGGGTGATGAAATATGACCCAGAACAGCCTTTGCATAGAAGGCTCCCTGCCTGTTTCTACTTAATACAGTCACTGTGCAGGAGATCAGGCGTTTCTCCTTCAAAAACCACATTCCCAATATCCGTACTCTGTCCTCTGAACCTGCCTTGTAGTATTTCTTCCCACACAACATGGTTAGCCAACTCCTTAAATTCCACAAATGATTTTTACTATTGTGCAAGGGACACACAAAACCAAATAAAGACTTGCTAACTAGATAGAAAGGCAGCACAATAAGTCAGAAGGACAAAAGTTCAAATATGGCTTTAGACACTTACTAGCTGTATGACCCTGGGCAAGTCACTTAGTCCTGTTTGCCTCAGTTTCTCATCTGTAAAAAAATGAACTGGAGAAGGAAATAGCAAACTGCTCTCGTATTTTGCCAAGAGAACTCTGAATAGGATCACAAAGAGTTGGAAACGACTGAATAAAAGTTAAGGTACCTGGATCCCTTGATACCATAGGGATCATTCAAGTTCTCGTCATTGCAAGTTCCCTTCCCAGTTCTAAGCACAGTTCCTGATTTTTCTTCTCCCTCTTCCTCCTATTCTTGTGAAAGCTTCAGAATCTTGGTCTTTACTACAGGGCATTCCAGTCCACACTTTGATCCCAGATTGAAAATGCTTCCCTAAAAAGCCGTGCTACCTGAACTCTGAGTTGGTGGTTTTACTGAGTACTGGATTCTCCCTCTACTCCTCACTCCCAGGCTCACCCATAACTATCCTAATTCCCCTGAATTAAATTCATATTTCCTAGATTTTTCTATTCATATTTTTCTGTCATATTTTCTATTTCATGTTTTTTCTAGATTTTGAGCTAGAATGACCCTCCAGAGGGAGCCAGTGCAGTGCCTCATTAATTTCATAGACGTGGAAACTGTTAGGGTTCAAGTGTCTTGCATATGGTCACATGGTATCCATTTCATTCAATCTATGAGGAAGATAATAATTGCTAAGATGTTTTGGTTCCAACTTCAATGTTTTTACTAAATGCAAACACTCAATAAGAGTATACAAATAAACACAGGAAGGAGATACAGGTGCAGGTCCCCAGGTCAGGCCAAAGGGGACACACCCGGATCGATAACAACAGCTGTTGGGGAAATAATCCTTCTGGTCCCAAGAGCTCCTGGGTTGATAGCTGTGTCTGTGGATATAGGATTCCACTAAAAGCATTCATGCTATTCCAGTTCTGGGTCTAAGACTAAGGGGTATGCATGTGCTTAAAAACATTAACACTGAACAGTCTAATCAATCCTTCAGGGTCCAAGGCCTGGGGCAAAATAAATAACTACTAAGACAGTGGATGTTTTGTGGCAAAGCTATGGCTTAAACACAGGAATGAAAAAAAAAGGAAAGTATTATGTGCCTTGTTATTGTTGAGGCATTTCAGTTGGGTCTGACCTTGCATGACTCCATTTGAGGTTTTCTTGGCAAAGATACTGGAGTGGTTTGCCATTATTAAGGTGGGCACTAGGTGCCAAGGTAGGTGGTCACCACACTTAAAGTAATTAACAAAGAACTTACTTGGCAGCCTGACTAGGTGTTCAGTTTTTCAGGCTTTCGACCCTTGTGAACCCATGTGGGGTTTTCTTGGTAGAAATATTGGGATGGTCTGCCATTTCCTTCTCTAGTTCATTTTACCAATAAAGAAACAAGGTTAAATGACTTGCCCAGGGTCATACAGCTAGTAAGTATCTGAGACTAGATTTGAATTCAGGAAGAGGGATGTCTTCCTGACTGCAGGGACTTTATCCATTGCTGCCCTTACCTGAGTATACCTCCATTAATTCAATCGGTTGATCAATCTAAGGCTTGATAAGGTTAGGAAAGTCCTTGACAATTTTAGAAGTCCTTGAAAGCCATTGGATGAAATGGAATGTTGCTGCACAGGAAATATATTATGATTTGTTGAGGAGACACTCAAGCTCTGTAAAGTTTTATATAAAATGACAGGCCAATTTGGAACTTAGGCATTTGATGAGCGTCTGCAAAAGTGAAGAAGAGAGAGAGCCAGTCCAGTCAAATTCCTAAGAAGGAATACCATGGAGGTGGAGAAGAGCTCTGGCCTCAGCCTTAGTCTCAGTATTCTCCTCTTACCTCTTGACCAGAGGAGGACCTGGGAAACTTGGAAAAGTCAGAGGATTTGGACTTTTCCATCATCAGGAAAATCCTAGATTGGCAGCAGTGATTACATGGGGAAAAGAGAATGAGGTTTCGAAGAAAGGCAGCTTCAGGTCCTTTCTGTCAGGACCTCAGCAGAAAAGCTATGCTATGGAGTTCAGATTGCTGGGCTTGGAGTTAGGAAGACCTGAGTTCAAATTTAGCTTCAGACACTTACTAATTGTGTGACCTTGGGCAAGTTACTAAATTCTGTTTGCCTTAATTTCCTCATCTGTAAAATGAACTGGAGATGTAAGTAGCAAACCACTCTAATATCTTTGCAGGAAAACCCCAAATGGCATCACACAGCAGAGGGTAGGACTAATTGACTGAATTCTACATAAGAAGTGCTTTTCTCCTTCCTTTCCATTCTCATCCTGAGGGGAAGCTTATGAGTAGCCCATGTAGGACAGAAAAGAATTTCCAGGAGCTATGTTACCCCATTGCCACATGCACTCTCTGAATTTGAGTCTGCTCTCTCCTAGACCCTGTCCTGATGAGGCAGTGTGTCATGATTTTGGGTAGGGGGACTGAATGTTGTTTTGTTTTGGGTTTTTGGGGTACTCTTCTTATACTACCTCCTTAGTAAAGTGCTGTTGTTGAGTCATTTTTAGGTGTGTTCAACTCTTTGTGACCCCATTTGGGGTTGTCTTGGCAAAGATACTGAAATGGTTTGCCATTTTCTTTTCCAGTTCATTTTACAGATGAAGAAACTGAGACAAATAGAGTTAAGTGACTTGCCCAGGGTCACACAGCTAGTAAGTGTCTGAGGATGGACAGCTAGTGCCTGAGGTCACATTTGAACTCATGAACATAAATCTTCCTGATTCCAAGCTCAGTATTCTATCCACTGTGCCAAAGTATCTGTTTCTAAAAGAGAATTAACAGATAAATAATAGATACCATCCGGCAATCATGGGGTGGGGGAAGTACATTGGTGGGTGCTTATGAGCCCTAGTATTTGACCACTATAGTACCCCCCCCCCCATTCAATTCTAAGAAACCTTTGCTCAAGATGTCATAGTCAACCTCAGGGGACTCTGCGCGTCAGTTTGAGTGGGTGTTGGGAGAGTAATTCCAGAGCAAGTTATACCAAAGCAAAACTTACATTATTGTAGGGGAAGACAACATATATAGGGGAGAGGTGACGGGGTGTAACGTTTTAGACCAGGAAGTCAGAGGGATGAGTAGTAGGGTGTGGTTTGTACTTGTTCTCCAAGAGGACTATGAGCTCAGAAAGGTGATGCCATGACTTGCAAGTGAATTGGATTTAAATGAAGGAGGGCTGTACAAAGTCACCAGCCTCACTTTCTCCTCCAGAGCCGTTTGGGTCCAGTGGCCAGATATAGATTAGAAAGACTGGAGATGGCCCCACTAATAGAGTAATTGATTGAGAAAAGAGGTCCCTTCCAGGAATGGTAGTATTGATATGTTTACTATTCTCAGAGCTAGGGCCGAAAAGGAAAGGATACAGGTGTGGAGATGGCTGGAGAATGGTGTGGTGGGTCTGGGACTAGGACACCCTGCTCATATGGAGATTGTGAAGCTTGAGTTCCAGTTTGGAGTGAAGGCTGGAATTGAGGAAGTATGGCATGTAGTGATCAACAAACATTTATCAAGGGTCTTTTATGTGCTAGAATGAAATAATCCCTACTCATAATGAGCTGGCATGCCAGCTGGAAAGCCAAATACGTGTGTAAGTATATACAGAATAATTTAAAGGAGAATAAACAGAAGTACATGCAAAGCAGTTAAATAAAGTAGTTTGGGAGGGATTAAGGGTGGGAAGTTGCTGGAGGCTACCTGGAGACCACAGACAAAGGTGGCTTAGGCCATTTCAAGGGTGGGAAATTGCTGGACTAGAGGGCTAGCTAAAGACTTGGGCAGAGCCACAACTTAAGGCCCATGACCTCAGGCAAATGCCTTCCGTTAGGAGAGCTCAAGGGGGGTCCCAGAGCATGCACCTCGTCAGGACTAGTTAGCCAAGTGGAAGTAATTTTTTATTTTTTGCTTCAGCACTGTGAAAAGACAGAAAATCTGTGCTTGAGGGGATTATTTTTCTAAAGTGGCAGGAAGTAATGGTTTAAACGATATTTTCATTGAACAGGTTATCTTTCTTTAATGTAAGAAGTAGTCCAGTGGGTGCCGTTCTCTCACTAAAGGGCTGAGACTAAAGGACTCGCTCAGACAAGATCTAGTCCCTTGTCTAAACCTAAAGAAAGAGGATTTAACCTCTCCTCTTTTTCTGGCTCATTACTGTCTCCTCCTTTCCCCTCCCCTCCAAGCTTAGAAGTCCGGTGAAAACTTAGGTAAAGCTTTGGCTTATGTCTTGAGTCTCTCAGAAGAGATTTACAGGATTCATTTTATAATGCTGTGTGCTGTGCAAAGGTATAGAGATGAGATATAGGACTGCTATTTATTTTCTCTTCTGTAAAAGAAATGGTTTAAACCCAAAATACTCATCAACACCCATTAGCAAATGCTTAAAATGTGAAACAGTAACCCATCACTCTTATTATCCTTTCCTGGAAGGTAGGAAAGTCTCTGGGAGGGAGCCTGCTAAAAAGATTACACTTTCACCTAGCAGCAACTCACTCAAGATCCATATCTTTTCCCCATTTAATAGTATTTTATTTTTTTTCCAGTTACATGTAAAGATAGCTTTCAACATTCACTTTTATAAGATTTCAAGTCCAATTTTTTTTCTCCCTCCCACCCTCCCTCCTCCCCAAGATGGCAAGCAATCTGATATAGGCTATACATGTACAATCATATTAAATATATGTTGTGAAGGAAGAATCTGAACAAAAGGGGAAAACCACGAGAAAGAAAAACAAACAAAAAAGATAAAATAGAATGCTTTGATCTGCATTCAGACTCTGTAGTTCTTTCTCTGAATGTGGATAGCATTTTCCATCTTGAGTCTTTTGGTATTGTCAAAATCCATATCTAGAGGTTAACTAAGCATACATGGTTCATCCTCCTGGCTGCGGTCAGAATAACATAGCTTCACAATGCACCCCCAATTGGAAAACCAGCACCTGGACCTTTAAATAACTATACCTCTCAAGCTTGTAAGAAAACCATTGTGAACTCAAGAATTTTCATCTCAAGATTGCCATTCAGACCCCTTGAGCACACGGAAAAACACAAAGCATAAGAGGCAACTAGAGATTTGAGATGCAGCCTCAGGCTCATCTAATGTATACTCTTGTTGCCCTGTGAGTGACAGCTACTATAGCTGTGACTGGGGAGGAGACGCTGTTAGCATCCCAAGCCACATTCAAGAGAGAAGAGAGAGATGGACAGAGACTCTGGCTTCTTTTTTAAGCTTTCTCATTGGGCATCCCTTCCTCCATCAGTCCCTGATCTTCTTTGGCATAGTCCCCAGTTATGGTGACCAATAAAGGGGTTGCTGTGTCATCCCAAGAGCCCCATGGATCTGGAGCACACATGCCCAGCTCTGTGGGAGGTGCCCTATTACTACAGATCAGGAGTGGTTCTCTGATTACCCTCTATTATATTAATAATATCATACATTAATAAATATTATTTCATTGCCCTTCTTTTCCTTAAGGCTCTCAGACTTAGAGCAGACAGAACATTGTTCTAGCTTCATTTCCGCCTCCCTCTCCTGCCTTCCATAACTTGCTTTCTTTCTTCCCTGCTCCCCCTATCACTTGCAGGGATATCTCTTCTCAAATCTGCATCCTTCACCTGACTCTATTAGATATTATTATATTAATATGTTATTATAACATTACATTATGTATTATGTTGTGTTGTGTTGTGTTATCATATTTATTGTAGGCCACCAGAGCTAGTCCACTTGGCCACAGACCAGATGGATCTCCCTTTCTGCTCCCCTTGTCCTATACAGGACCCCCTGATTTACTGCCGTGTAGATTGTCTGCCTCTTCTTGCCAAACCCTAAGTAACCTTTTGGTTCAAGTTGTGCAGATAGAAAATGATGAAAAATGATGACAGGTCAGCAGGAAATGCTTGATTCAAGCTTCTCCTGCCTCTACCTCTGATTCTAGCTTTCTTATCACAGTTTCTCTGCCTCTCTCTTTCAGTGATCAGACCCCAGGTGCTATCCTGTCCTCTTCCTAGGTGGCTTCCTCTCCTAAACCTTCCTACATGTAATAATGATTACCAAGGGAAGGGCATCAGAAAATAGAATCAATTATCAACTTACCTGATAGTAAGTGCTGATAGAAAGCTTTGTGGAAAGCTATTGCCACAGTGGTAATAATTTTTCTTTTTATCCACTTTGGGAGGGAGGAGTGATCTCCTAGATCTTCATTTCCAACCCTTATAAAGAAAGAGGTTGTATGATATAATTGCCGCAACCACCATCAACAGCAGCAGCAGCAGCAGCAGCAGCTGACTAATAGCTACCCATGGTCAGTAAGCCCAAGAGAGTCCTGGGGGTAGCACCTCCATCCTCTCCCCTCACATTCCCTTCCCCCTTTACTCCGTCCCCCTCCCCAGACCACTGGCTTTGTTCTCATTCTGCCAGATGGTTTAATATCAAAAGATGATATGGTTCTATCAATGAAAACAGTATCAAAGAAGATACATTACCATATGCCTTGCATTCACAGCACCACACAGGACTTTTCTATGTGTCATGAGAATGAAGTGCCCTATGTATGTTATCTCTCCTTGTGAGACTGTGAGCTCTTTGAGAGCAAGAACCATCTTCCTTTTCTATTTGCAGCTCCAACGCTTAAGCACAATCCTAAGTGCATTGTAAAACATTTAATAAAGGCTCATTCATTCATTTCCTGCACCCCACCTCCGTCTCAGAGTTAGGAGTAGGAGTAAGAGGAAAAATGACAGGAAAACACATACACATACACACATCCCCAAGATGACTTTGTAGCCCCATATGGACAACTAAGTCTCGTATACCTGCCCTTCTCCCATTGCTATGTATCCTCAGATGAAGGAAAGGTTAGTCATGGGCCGGGTCCTTGGGCAAAACAACCAAACAGACCATATTGGCCTGGGTGACTATTGAGCTACGAACAAACTTGGGACCTCTCTCTCCTCCTAACCCTGCCCCAGCCCCCAGCCCCAAGCTGTTCTTTAAGACTATTTCTTCTAAGTGCCTGCCTGGGCCCCTTTCTCCAGAGGGTTCTCACTCTAGTAATTGATTTTTAAAATGTTCATCTTGCTGACTTCATTCTCCTCTGCAAAGTTCCGCTCTCTGACACTGTGGCTTTTGCCTGTGGGCATGGTTGGGCAGATGGCTGTGGAGAGGAGCATATGCTTGGTACCTGGGAGGCTGTAAAGCATGTTTTCATGGGAAGGGAGGAAAAGAACAGCACTGGAAGTCAACCAAATCCTTTCTCTTTATTCCTCTTTCCTGGTTTCCCCCTCTCCACAGATATATGGACCTAGTTAAAATTACTGGTTTCCCACCTCAGATTTCCATGAATTATTAACCCAGCAGACCCAGCTGTGAATCTGGAAGTGGGCATGGGGGCAGGGAGGAGGGATATACCTCCAAACACTCTATCCACGGTTCACAGGAATACAAGAACATTTCTGTGCCACTTTTACCTTTACAGAACACATTCAGCTAGATTTCATTTTCTCGCAGCAACTGTATAAAGATGGTAGACCTGGAATTTATTATTCCCCTTTTTTCAGATGGAGCATCTAGGTGGCGCAGTGGATAGAGTGCCAGGCCTGAAGGAAGAAAGACTCATTTTCATGAGTTCAAATCTAACCTCAGACACTTACTAGCTGTGTGACCCTGGGCAAATCACTTAACCCTGTTGGCCTCAGTTTCTTTATCTGTAAAACGAGCTAGAGAAGGAAATAGCAAACCACTCCAGTATCTCTTCAAGAAAACCCCAAATAGGGTCATGAAAATTGGATAAGACTGAAACAAATGAGCAGCAACAATTTTGCAGATAATAAATGGAGGTCCACGAAGGTTAAATGACTATAATTTAGAATCTAGTTCACCTGACTTCTAATCCAGAATTCTTTCCACTGCATAGTGGGGACCCTGATCATGGCTTACTTTAATTGTTTTAAACTGTAAGCAAAGAACCCTTTTACAGGAACACCAACCTGGGAAGACTGGGCAGACGGAAATATTTAGTTATTGATTTAGAGAGAGATCAGATAGATTAATGATTCTAGTTTCTACAATTCCAGAGAGTTTGAAAGAACCAGCTCTCCTTCCTCTGTCCTCCCATCAAGGGACTAGGAGTTGTGATTGGACATGAGAGAAGAGGAAGGGTATGGTTTTGGAATCCAGGACACCTTATCAAGGGGTTTGGACAACTCTAGCTTTGTTTTCTTCCCTTCCCAATTTTGATTCTCTAGTTAAGCTGTTCATTGTTACATTGTCCTCAACTCAAATCCCTTCCTTCCTTGTCCTGTCTCAAAACATGCCAGACTTCAACCCATCATCCCTCTCCTTCACTCTTATTTTCATCATGCAGACTAGATATACAACAGGTTTATATTACCTCATCTCAGCTACTTACTATGGCAAGCTAAGCCTTTTGCTTTTGCCTAATCAATTCTCTATTGACACTCAAACTTTCTTTTCTCTATCCTCAAATTTTCTCTTCCCCCATCTTCTCAGTAGAGGATCTGGCCTCTGATTTGTGTGTCGGGTACTTAGGGTATCTACAGCATATTTTATGATCTTATTTTATTTTATTTTTTTGGCAAGGCAGTCAGGTTTAAGTGACTTACCCAAGGCCACACAGCTAGTGTCTGAGGCTGGATTTGAACTCAGGCCTTCCTGACTCCAGGGCTAGTGCTCTACCCACTGCACCACCTAGCTGTCTCTTGATTTCTGCCCTTATTAACTCTGCAAAGCAGTTTCTAATAATCTCTTAATTGCCAAATCTGATGGCTTTTTTCCAAACCTCATCTTTATCCTCCCCAATCAACTCTGCAACATTTGTCACTGTTGACCATCTTTGCCTCTTGAGAGCACACTCATCCTCGAACTTTTGTGATGAGCTTGATATCTCTTTTGTTTTTGCTCTGACCTTCTCAGTCTCCTTTGCTGGATCATTATTTGTGAATTGCTCTTGAATGTGCGATACACCAAGGCTCTGTCCTGGGCCATCTTCTGATGAACTCATCAACTCCTACACATTTGGTGACTTTATCATTTCTACCCAAATGACTCCCAGACCTGTGTTTCCAATCCCAGTCTCTCCGATTTGGGGGTACAGTCCCACATTGCCAGCTATCTATTGAACTTCTCCATAGGCAGCTCAAACTCAACATTCCAAAGCAGAGCTCATTACGTTTTCCCCTAAATTCACTCCATTTGCCGATTTCCATTTTTTTGACAATGACGATACCGTTTGATACAGGTGAAATTAATAGCACAGAAGGTGAAAAGAAAATGAAAAGCAAATATATATTAGTGTTACTGCTATTTCTGTCGTATCCCTCCTACTAAATAGCAAGTTCTTTTTAAAATTATATTTGCAAATGTACTTATTTATTTATTTTTAGTTTTCAGCATTCACTTCCACAAGATTTTGAGTTCCACATTTTCATCGCCATCTCCTACCTCATGCCCCTACGCCAAGATGGTGCGTAATTTGATCTAGGCTCCACATATATATTCATATTGAACCAATTTTCACATTAGTCATCTAACTTCTATATTTTTGTCAATACCATTCTTCTAGTCATTTAAGTTAGGACTCATTCTCAACTCCTCATTCTCATATCACATACCAGTTTCTGTTCTGGCCAGAAACTCTGAGAGTCGTCCTCCAGACTGATTCCTTTATGAAGGCAAACTAGTCCATCTTTTGCCCCAGTTCTTTAATTACTGAATGGGCATTGTCTCAGACAAACTGAGACCTGGGAAAGACCTTAGCTTAAAAAGGCCAAGGTCCCTCACTGCATCCCAGCCATCGCCAGTTGTCTTGACCCGTGTCTTGCCACTGGACTCCACTGACTCTGAAGGAGAGGGCGAGGCTGGTGTCTTTGCAGAGCTCTGCCTCACTTAAATCCAATTTACTTCCAAGTCAATATATCACCCTCCTGATGTCATTGGTCCTCTTCAAGAAGAAAGGACCACCAATAACAACCAGTTACCACATCCTGGCACTTCTACATCTCTCACCTCTGTCCCCTTTTCTCCACTCATACTGCCACCACCCAAGTTCAGACCCACAGCACTTCTGACCTTACAGAGTCTTTAATTTCCTTCAAAGCTGAGTTCAAGTATTACCTCTTACATGAAGCCTTTTGCCATGTATTGAGTTGCTAGTGTTTTTCCTTCCCTTTCATTACCTTGTATGTATTTTTTATTTACTTACATGTGTACTATCATTTCCAATAAAATGTAGGCTCCTTGGGGACAGGAATTATTTCACATTTTTCTAGTATCTATTAGGGTCTGATACAGGGAATAGGATAGGGCCTGAAACTGAATTCATTGATACAGGGAATTCTCAGATGAGGAAACTCCTTTTGCCAATTCAGGTCAGCACCTTCTCTGCAACTTAAAATCTTAGAGAATTGCCTCTAAGTAATGAGAAGTTAGATGACTTACCTAGGGTCACATAGCTAGGATGTATCAGAAGCAGGACCTGAATCCATGTCTTTCTGGATTTGAGGTCAGCTCTAGCCTCTATACCATACTGCTTAAGGAGCGATTAATTATGAAGGCACCCGTACTTTGGAGGTGGAGGAAAGGGAATGCTGGAAACTAGAATTCAAAGGAGGTGTTAGAATGGGAGACTGAAGCATCCCAGTAAAGAAAAACTATGTATGGCTGTCCCTTCTACATCACGACTTTTCCTATCGTGGTTTTGATATATTGTGGGTCCGCATAAGAAATTAAATGGGAATTTTTGGAGAGTTTTGCAAAGATTAGCAGACAATACAGAAGTTTAGAATCTCAGAAATGCATAAAACATATATATAGTATTGTACAATATCAACATATTTAATCTTTTAATACTATAATAATTCAGATTTCTCTGGTATGAAGAAAGGGCCAAAAAAATTTTACACAGATTATCCAGATCACAGGGGCATCAAGTCCTTAACCCCCACAATGTGGGAGGGATAACTGTACTTTGGAATCCGTTCTTCAGAGAGCTAGCAATCCTCTTTCCTGTGATAGGGCTGGATATTGTAGAAGGTACCATTTAGCTGGGCAGCTAGGTGGCATAGTAAATAGAGTGCTAGGCCTAATATCAGGGAGACACAAATTCAAATCTGGCCTCAGATGCTCATTAATTGTGTGACTCTGGGCAAGTCACTTCCCCCTATTTGCCTCAGTTTCCTCATCATAGTGCCAACGCAATATTCACAGCACCAGTAGTGACAGTGAATGTGCTGGCATAGTACTCAATCACCAACTATAATGGACTCTCCATATGTAAGGCAGAAGCAAATCATTTATTTAGACATCAGAAAACCAAATCCCAACACCAGGAAACCGAATCCATCATAGCAACATAGAAGCTAATACAACACAATGTAGCAGAGAGCCACACCATCCTTTAGCCTTCCCACAAACAAACATTTATTCACAAGCCTAACCTGCTTGCCTGCTGTCCTCTCTCCTCCTACCATCTAGCTGTTCTGACTCCCAGCTTCCTGTGGGCTCTGCTCCACTCTTCAGCAAACTCCTCTCACCACAGGCTCCATGTGATTACATTCACCCTATTAGGGGGCAGGGAAGATCTTCAAATCAGGGAAGGTCTTCAAATTCCCTTAGGCATATTAAGGGGCAGGGAAGATTGTAGTAGATTTTCAGGGGTCCCCCAGCCCCATTAAGGAAATGCTCCCCTCTTCTCTGAGGTCACTAGGCAGATATGCAGGAGGAGTATAATCTTGTTTGTTGATACCTCCATGGTTCTATGAATAACTAAGGAAAATTCAGGGTAGTTAATTAGCAAGTCTTGTTTGTGACTCCCTGTTTGTTTGTGCCTCTGGACATGGTCCTAGGATGAAGTCTTAATGAATAGCTAGCCTTAGGCTGGCGTAGGGAGTGGTCAAAACCAAAGGATGGTCCTTGTATTTTTTTCTGATTATATAAGAACTTCTGCTAGGGGTTTATAAACCTTGTAAGTTCCTTGCATCTTTGGCTCTTTTTGAAATGTTTCTGAAATAAACAGACTATCTAATACATCCCTGTCTCTTTACTCAACTGGTTGCTAGGCCACCCAACTGTGCTGGTCACAGCAGAAGATCTTCAAATTCCCATCACCATTACACTCATCTGTAAAATGAACTGGAGAAATGATTAAACTACTCCAGCACCTTTGTCAAGAAAACCCCAAATGGGGTCATGAAACCACCACTACCACCACCATTTAACTAGATGATCTGTGAGGTCCCTCTGAGGTCCAGTTGTAAATATTTTACAACTGGCTTTCTAAAAAGTCCAAACTAGTATGTATGACACGTTTAAGTTTATTCTGAATTATTAGCAGTTTTTCATTACTTTCTTGAGTCTAGACAAGCAACAAAAGAATATACCAAACCCTGATTTATAGCATTTGCTGATTTCCATACTGTAAATGCTCACATTGAAATGTTAACAATCGGCTCTTATAAGCTGATAAGAGCTGGCTCCAACATATCCCTGCTTCAGACTCAATTATTTTGTGAAGGAGGAGAGTCCCAACTGCCCTCCTTGTCCTATTTATTTCTTGTCAGGAGATCATGGGGTTATCAGGTCAGTGGAAGTGATGTGTGTGTGTGTGTGTGTGTGTGTGTGTGTTTAAGTGTTTTCAGTTTCTTATGACTTCAACAACTTACTCCATGAAGGTTTGTTTGGCTTCACAGGGGCAGGTCCAAGTTAAAGATAGAGATATTTCTGGTCCTTCATGGTGAGTGGAATAGGTAAAAGCATTCTCATAAAATGAAAGAGACAGTCACCAAACTTGAGCTAGGTCCTAGACCTCTTTAGGCCTAAATTTCATGTTCTTGTAAATCACCTAATTTTGGGGAAATCAGATGGTGTGCCCCTACTCCCTCTCCCTTTTTCCTGTAAGGGGCTTTTTGTGATGGCCTCCTTTGCCACATATGGAGAATCATAGCATATGTCTTTGTGTCAGGTAAGAGGGATTTTCCGGATTCTTGTGTAGACTATAAGGTCATATAACCCCACAAATGGGCTGATGGTCCAGCTCTAGGGGAGGGGTGATGGGAGGAGATCTGGGAATTTTTTAGGTTTTTTTTCTTAGAATTATTTGTGTAAGGGTATATAACTTGCTTGCTTGACTCTTGTTGGGTGCCTCCCTATACCAGGCCTGTCTGGAATAGGTGATGCCCAACTCTCACGAGACTTGTCTTTAGAATAAAGAGCTTCTGTTTTCTACCTGGAGCCTCTGAGTTTATTTGGGTAAGGGTCTTTGGGGTCTTTATCCCACACAATAGCTGTCACATCACATCAGGGACATCAGAGGGAACACCAATCTATTCTCCTGACCCTGGTAGTATCTTTAAGATTCCCCTTCTCTTTTAGTTCTGTTTGGTATTTTTATCTATTGTTTCAGGAACCAAGAATTATATGACAGTCTGTCCAGATGTTGGGGTCACTTAATAATGAAAGACAACAGTTGCTTATCTCTAGCTTTAGAGAAAATTATGTGAGAGATGGTTCATAAATAGTTTAACCTAACAAAAGACCTGATACAGACAAGACAAAAAAACCCACAAACCTTTTAGATGACAAAGAAATGTCTCTGAATTTGTTGCCAAAAATGAACATAACTCAGCTTTGAAAGGGAGCAGACAGTATTTACCAGCCCATAAATCTTTTTTACTTTCCTGACCTCTTTCCTATGAACTTTATAGATAGTACATGAAAATAAATGGATATCCTTTACTTCTTAGCTTAATTCCTCTCAGAAGGATAGATGACTAGTTGGAAGGCCAGTATATATCCAGCATTTTCCCCCCACTTGGGTAGGACCTATAAAAAGTTAGAGTTCCTAGGAAGGTGGCTCATATTTTTGATAATTTGACTTAGGAGGTCTAGAGAGAAGTAAAGATTAGAGCATTATGCTGATGTGTTGATCCAGTGGGGGTAAAAGAGAATGAGAGGTGTGGGGGAGAAAAGAGGTTCAACAAAAATGTTTTCATAAGGAAAAAAATGATAAAAATACACTTAGAGATATAGTTTCTCAAGCCTATTTAGTGGAGTAAAGGGAAGAAAAACCCATCTCTCAGTTTTTGTCTTCAGTTTTTTCATGTTTTTGTTCCATTTGAGGGTGAGAGTTCTAGAAAAGAAGTAATTGTACATTCAGGAAAGAAGATGAAAACTGCCAGGGCTGATTTCCTTATTTCTTTTCTCCTTGTGGGGAAAGAGTGGCATTGGTTGCTCTCCTTACTCAATGGTACACTCCCACCCTGGCTTCTTCCCCAAAGACTTTCTCAGGATATTTCCTCTGGATCACTCCCACCAAATGCAAGAGAATGATTGAAAAGATTAAGTCACGGTGGGGTTAAGAAAAAGGAAGGGAAAAAAATAAGAATGTAACATACTGTAAGAAAATAATGCAAAGAGTAAGAGCCAAAATAAATACATGATCTTTTTTTTCCCCTCATGGGCAGAAAAATACTGGATGAATATCCCTAGATAGAAACATTTAAGGCATTTTGATTTCATGATGGAGCTCCCTTGAAAGCTATGTAAGGTCATGATATAGTTTGCGCCTTTGAGGATAAGCACCCAACTTAAACTTGCAGGTTGGGTGTCCTTTGGTGGGTGGGTGGGATGACTGCCCCAGGTTCAAAGTACACTACTGTGTCTTTATTCTTACACAGTTGCAGTGTTCATTTGTGGAGAGTAAGTTCCAGGTTTTGGGGAGAATGTTCATGTTGTACTATTTCTATAAATGCCTTTTGCTTTAAGCTAATTATGTCATTTGCTGACTGTTGTAGAAAGACACAGTAATGGGGGCTAGTGGGCTAAGTAGTTTTAGAAGTGCAGTGCTGCTGAGTTCTTTGAACTTGGGGAATGTAATCCATGACCTTAAGTTGGGGACAACCTAGAAAAAGTACTATACTGTACATGCTTGCCAAGGATCTCCATTTTGGATACTCTGGTTTTGCAGAAATATGCCAGGGAAAATAGTATATCATTTATTTTGATTTCAGACTATAATTAGAAATTTAGTTTTCTGGTATTTTGCCCTTATAAATTAGAACAGTTGCTCAGAGATAATTTTTGCAGGGTTGAATGCTTAAGTACTGTCTGCGTCCACTGTTGTTCAGTTGTGTGTCCAACTCTTTGTGACCTCATTTGGGGTTTTCTTCACAAAAATTCTGGAGTGATTTTTTATTTCCTTCTGCAATTCATTTTACAGATGAGGAAACTGAGGCAAACAGGGTTAAATGACTTGCCCAGGGCCACATAGCTAGTAAGTGCTTGAGGTGGGATGGTACTTACTGTATCACATCCTCCTGTCCTGGCAGGAAATTACTTCCTGACAAGATATAAGTTACCTGAGGGTGATCATGCCCTGAGGATGAAAGTTGGTTGGGGTAGCTCATAGGGGGTTCTAAAATAGTGATTTGTACTACTTATACCTTTTATTGGATAGCCCCTGCCTTCTGCCTAGAGGCCTAGATTTGGGGGACTTATTCAGAAAACTCTCTTTAAAAGATAACTCCTTTTTATAACTGACCCCAAGCCTTGTCATTTCAATATAAGCATTTTAGGGGGCTGCATATGGCAAAATTGAGAATACTACTGCTTCTAAAGAGCTAAAGGTGAGTGTAGCATTTGGCTGTGGGATGCCTGCTTACCTCAACCTGTCCTCACACTGGCAGGTCTAGGTTTTCAAAGAAGGATCAACTAGTCAACAAGTATTTTTTCCCCAATTACACGTAAAGACAAATTTTAACATTCATTTTAAAAAAAAATATTGAGTTCCAAATTCTTTCCCTCTCCCTTTCTTCCTCCCTCCCTGAGATGGTAAGCAATTTGATATAGGTTATACATGTGCAATCATTGCAAAACATATTTCAATATTAGTCCTTCAATCAGTATTTACTAAATGTCTAACACGTTCCTGGCAATATGCTAAGTTCTGGAGATACAAATAAAGTAAAAAAAAGTGCAATCCCCGCCCTTAAGGAACTCACATTCTAAAGGGAGAAACAACCATAAACATATAATATAAATTAAGGGCAAAAGGGAGGTAGATTTTAAACTCTCTGGAGTTACAAGGGGCAACCCTGTTGGGGAAGAGGGAAATACAATTCCCCTACTCACCACCAGAGTTCTCAAGTCCCCACTGCTATGCTTCCATTTACACAAACTAAGCTACTCACACCACCACCATTAGATATTAAACATAGCCATTTACTTAAATTAGGCAAAAGCAATAGTAATAATAATATCACAGGCATTCAACATAAAGCTATACCCCTCCCCACATATGAACTGTCAAGACTGAGTAATGCTCAGCAACTATTTTTTTCAGAAGCAGACTTGCGCCTCTGAAAAGGTAACTGTCAAAGGTCACGCCTTTAAAAGTCCTTCCCTTTCTTGAAGGAATAGGAAGCCAATAAAAGGGCTCACTATATCAGATTGCATGTCATCTTGGGGTGGGAGAGGGGAAGAAGGAGGAGAAAATTTAGAAACTCAAAATCTTATAGAAATGAATGTTGAAAACTAAAATTAAATAAATTAAATTTTAAAAATACCTTCTGAGATCCATGGAATAAAAATGAATAAAAGGATTGAAAGGTAGGTTGTGAGCAAGCTGCAACACATAATCAATGAGGAACCTCAAAGTGGAGCAGGAATAAATAATGTCATTAAAGACAAAATGGGCTGGTCATATGGCAAGAGTGATAGATGATGGGCGGATTGCCAGAGTGCTCCAATGGTGCTCTCATACGGTCAAGAGAAAATGAGAAAGGTCTCTGCTGTATTGGTTGGCATTCATAATGGACTTTGAGGAAGACATAGATAAGAGCCACACAAGATGGACACGCATGAATGGGTTGCAGATCCGCTTCATTGGAGGCAAGTCCTGAATTGATAAGATCTCAGATCCATTTCAGTGTATGATGAATCACTCTTCCTCCCCCCCCCCCCTCTAAAATAGTAAATTCCTTAAGGGGAGGGACTATTTTTCATTTCTTTGTAGACCCAATGCCTTGTATGTAATAAGTGCTTAATAAATGTTTGTTGGCTAGATTGAATAGACCTCCTGACAGTATATATAGATACATTTCTCCATTTTACAAAGTGCAATAAGGAATATAGTAGTTGCTCCATAAGTGCAAAATGACTCTTGGCTTCTAATCCCTAGGTAGGATATATAGAGTGTTCAGGGAGGATTAGAATCTTTGGTGTGAGGACTTGCCAAGCCTTTTCAGAGCTACTCACCTACTTTGGTGTTCACCTATCATCCAACTCTCATCTGTGGCTCCAAGAAGCTATAGCTTGGGCTGCAACCACATCTAGTATACCGTCTAATCAGATGGGCTAACCAGGTTGTGGGTAACTGACAGGTCTCAAATCAGTAGTTAGGAGGATGTCTACCCTAAGCATGTGAAGACATTTCTACCACCCACCCTTTCTACCACCCTACCCGTCCCCCCCCGACTCCATGGGTAAATGAAAACAATTTATTCCAATGGTCATGAAGACGACCGAAGCAGGCACTGCAAAGCCCTTAGAGCTTGGTCAGATATAGAAGACACCAAAGTTATCCACTGCATCCTGGGCCATCACTTGTCTTGCCTCTGGATTTAGATGACTGTGGAAGAGAGAGTGAGTCTCATGACTTTGTGCAACTCTGCCTCACTTAAATCCAATTTACCCTATGAAGACATTGGTCCTCTTTGAAACAAAGAACAAACAACATCCTTCAGTATGTGGGTTCATCCTGTGAGGGAGCCTGAAAAAGAGGCAACGGCTGAGATGCAGGCATCCTGCTCCCTCTGCTTCTAGGCTTCTATGGAATCAACTGGAGCTCTCTGAAACTGTCAAAATGAAGACTCCTGCAATCATTTCTGGGGCCACTATCAGAATTACAAAGGTCTCCCTGCTTCACAGGATCATAGATTTAGAGCTGGAGTAGAGGTCATTGATTCCAAACCCCTTCCTTTTTGGATCTTCTCACTGAGAACTCTGCTCAAAGATTTTCTCTCTCTTGGACTCTCCCCTTCCCATCTCCATTTAATGTTAGCATATGACAGCAGGAACATGTCCTTGTTCAGGCAGCTCTAAATGAGAACCTCAGTTCCCTGACTACCACTTCCTGTTTTGTTTCCTTTTGTGGCTTTTAAAAAGGTTCAAGAGACACAGTTTCTGAGTAATTTAATCACTTTATTAATAATGCCAGCACATTTACTAATAAAAGGATTATCATTTAGCTGTCTCTCTTAGACCAAAGACAATCATGTTGGCAGGCTCACATTGAAGAGTAGGTGTTCCCCAGGATAGGAATCAGTCTTGATTAGTTAACAATTAATGAGAGAATGAATATTACAATGAGAGACTCAGAGTGACATTGCTCATCTTTGGACAGAGAGACTATTTCTAGACTCAGACCATCCCCATCCTCAGCAATTTAGACAAAAGGATCTTTCTCCACAAAGTTTGATTGAATGAAATTCATTTTAGACTAGAGATCCCTTGTAAGGTTGGGTGGGGTTACATAGAGGAGAAGGTTGACTCCACAAAACACAGAGGACTCAAAGGCATATGAAGAAATGTAGCCAATAAGACATCTCAAAAAATCCATTACATTAATTATATTTTTTTGGGAAGATGAAGACCCTTTGTTGCAGAAACCATTTTTTTTTGGTATTCTTACCAAGAAACTAGCATTTTACAGATCTTCTGGTCAACCAGGCATAGCTTTCTTTAGTCTTTCAACTTCAGAGTCTTCCCCTGCAATGACCACCTAGTACTCAACTCAGGGACTTTCAAATTCACAGATACCACCAGTTCTGGAAACATTCGTTTTTCAGAATCTTTGATTAATGACCTGTGCTTAGGAAAGTGAGAGAAATGACTACTAATAATTAATGATTTGGGGAGATTCAGAGTTCCCCCTTTTTTCTATTTTCAAGACCTTAGTCTTTGAAGGGAATGTAGGAGCAAAGCCATCTACAAGCATAGCTAAATAGTACCTTCCTTCCTTCCTTTCTTCTTTCTTTCATTCCTTCTTTTCTTCCTTTTTTCCTTACTTTCTTCTTTCCTTCCTTCTTTCTTTCCTTCATTCCTTTTTTTTTTTTGGTTCTTTTTGGAATGGCTCTGGGATAAGGCTCTGAAGATCTGAGAAAATCTAATGTGAGGTCATGTAAACGGTGCTGTTCATGTGGTCACAATCTTAGGCTAAGCTTCAAGATTCGAGAGGCACCCTGATCTGGAAAGAGTTGGAAAGAATGTTAGGTTGGTTTGGAGTCAGAAGACCTGGGTTTGAATCCTGCATCTGATACTTTCTGTGGGACCTTAAGCAGATCACGTATGTTCCTTGTATGTCAGTTGCCTCAAAGGTCAAATGAATGGATTGGACAGGAGGGCCTCTAAGGTACCTTCCAACTCAGGATCTGTGGGCCTAAGATCATTCGAGTAAAAAGCCTAAAATCATTCACCAATTTCAGATGGTCTTCGTGTTTTCCTTGGGGAACATCACTCCAGGGCAGATGTAAGAGGAGAGAAGAAAGTAAAAGGGAAAATATTATGTTGGACTCAGGTAGATTGGGATAACTCTTTTAGTCCTGCTAGTGTGAGGACAAGTTGGGGTAAGCAATCCAGATCAGAGAGTAAGTGTGGGAGGTGACCAGGCATCCCACAGCCAAATGCTACACTCATCTTTAGTTCTTGGGAAGCAGTAGTGTTCTCAATTTTGCTATATGCAGCCTACTAAAATGTTTATATTGAAATGACAAAGCTTAGGGTCAGTAAAAGTGTTTTACAACTTCCTAAAAGCAATTGAGCCCACACTCTTCCTCCTATTCAACTCTGAGATCCATTATTGTCCATCTCTGCTGTCTGTCCCAGCTATAACTACTTTTGGAAAGCTTTCTAAGGTATCTGTTCAGCTACGTGTTGAAATCAGGGCAATAGACATCATTCATCCATTTGATTTTTCCTATGTGAATGGTCAAACATCTTTGGAAAAATTACAGATTTCCTCCTGAAGGCTCTGCAGTGACTAGGGACGTGACATATTCAACATAATTATTGTTTCAGACATGTTGGACTCTTGATGACCCCATTTGGGGTTTTCTGGGCAAACATTTTGGAATGGCTTGTCATTTCCTTCTCCAGCTCATTTGACAGATGAGGAAATTGAGACAAATGGGGTTAAGAGACTTGCCCAGGGTCACATAGTTAGTAAGTGTCTGAGGCCATATTTGAACTCAGGTCTTCATGATTCCAGATTTGGCGCTCTATTTACTGAGCCATGTAGCTACCCCAAATCAACATAATGTCATCTGAAAATAGAACATCTGTGGGCCTGCATCATCCACAGAGAATTCCTTCTTGACCTAGACTTTACATCAAATTTCTTCTATCACAATAGCAAATGCTTTTATTGAGTATACATCTCCCTGTTTTATCTCTCACTTGATTTTTAAAAATAATTTTTTTTCCATTTCTTAGTTTTGATTTTCAATAGCTTGTCTAAATAATTCAGGGTTAAATCCTTTTAATTACACGCTATATTTTTTCTCATTATTTTTCTTTCTTCTTGCTGATTACAGATTCTGGTCTTAGTTCTGACAAAATTGTGCGCAAACAGCTGACTCAGGAATAGCTCCCACGTCCATAATAGGCTTTTTCCTGTCTGTTAAAATATAATCACTTTCATTCTTTGTGATGTTGTTTGGTACTTGCTATATGTAACACCTACTGTTTTTCAAAAAAGTGCTAAGAATATGGATACATGAGGTTTCTCTACAATCCACAAATCACTAGTTCCTTTCACTTCCTTCTCCTAAATCATACTTAAATTTTTTAGAAATATTTTATTTTTCTTAATTACAGATAAAAACAATGTTTAACCTTTATTTTTTAAAACAATTTTAAGTTCTAAATTCTCTTCTATCCTCCCTCCCCTCCACCATCATTGAAAAAGCAAGCAATTTGATAAAGGTTATATATGTTCAGTTGTGCAAAACATATTTCCATATTAGTCATGTTGTGAAAGAAAACACCAATTAAAAAAACCAAGAAAAATAAAGAAACTAAAATAACAGTATGCTTTGATCTGCATTCAGATTCTATGAGTTCTTTCTCTGGAGATAGCATTTTTCATAATTTTCATCTTCAGAATTGTCTTAGATCTTTTATATTGCTGGGAATAGCTAAGTCATTCTCCATTGATTATCATGCAATTTTGCTGTTACGGTGTGCTATGTTCTCCTGCTTCTACTCACTTCACTTTGCATCAGTTCATGTAAGTCTTTCCAGGCTAAACCATACTTTCCCCTAAGTTTCTTCCCAATTCTCACTTTTCCCCGCCTTTGTATTGATGCCATCAGGTACCAGAGTAGAAGTTGATTTGATTCAGAGGGTCTTATTGAATTCATCATAGAATTTCTCTGATCCTTTGTCCTTACCAATGGTAAGGTAAATTACAACCATTTTCATAGTTGTTTACATCGTGACCAAATGTCCCATGAAATAATATTTTTTTTGCAGTTTGGCACATGAAATAAAATACACTCTACCAACTCCTTTCTTTGCTTCTTTAAGAAGTACCTGGGAGCCATTCTTCCATTTGGCTGCCTTTCTTCTGGTTTTGTTTGTCAAGAATGTCAAGCTAGGCGAAGTGAATGGAGCACTGGCCCTCGAATCAGGAGGAGCTCAGACACGTAACACAAAAAACTAGCCCTGTGACCTTGGGCGAGTCACTTAACCCCATTTGCCCTACCTTTCCCCTCCAAAAAAAAGCAAAAAAAAAAAGAATGTCAAGCTTTAGATGACTCGGTTTCTCCAGCAATAATTGGACAAGTCTCTCATTTAGATTATGAACATTCAAATTAAAATTTTTTCATGGGCAGTGCTAAGCATCCTCTATACCCTTTCATTTCCCTAGGCTACTACGATTGCAGATGAGGCAGGAGGTCTCACAACATGGAGCACCATTTTGTATTTTAATTTGTTCCACAGGTTGCTATTGGCCCTGGGGTACATGCCACTTATGGATGCATCCAGTGGACTCGTGGTATGATGGAAAGTGGACTGGATTTGAAATCGTAAAACCTGGGCTAAAATTCTGGATCTGCCATTTGGATGAGTGACCTTAAGTGAGTCATTTTACCTCTTTAAGCCTCAGGTTCCTGAAGGGAGCTTGTACTAGGGACCATTTCAGTTCTAAACTTCTATGACTGCCACATCTTTCTAGCTTTCTGTTCCCATTCCATGAGCTGAAATCTATGAAGATGAGAGAGGAAGATTTGAAGTAATGCAGCTCATTATAGAGACCCCTGATATCCTTGGGTTAAAATTAATATCTTGTTTTGGTCTTTCTGACACCCCCTACCCCCAACCTGCCCCCAAGTCAATACAGTAAGTTTTTAAGTAGCCAGTATAAAAGGACAATAGCAGGAAAAAAGATTGGAAAGGGGAACCTGGAAGTCACGTACAAACTGTCACAAAAATCCGAGGAGCATAGTTTACAAATTGTATCATTATGTTAACCAAAATTAACCTGGTAGAATGTGCTGAATCAGCAGAAGTCATCTGCCCACGGCTGCTAGGCTTCTTGGTCCTGTGCTATGTCAATTTCAGCCAAGTTCCAGATATCCTCATTAAGACCCGCAGAACACCAAATGGTTCTGATCATTTTGAGATGATGTGGATGGGTTAACTTTAAAGTTTTACTGACAACTGTGAAATGATTTGGATATGCTAATGAGCTAACCCCAAGTTGGTACAGATAAGAGTCAGTCTGTTCCCCCAAAATCCCCAAAATGAGACCTCAAACTCCTGCCCCCCTCCAAGTACGCTTCAGTCTCCACTGGGTACCATGGCTAGTGAGTGACACTCTCTACCTCTCCCTTTGCCCATACTCTTCTGCACACTACCTGCTTTCTTTCATCCTGTTCCCTGGCCATCTGTACCCTTTTTGATTCTTGTCTTTCTATCTTTTGTGCCTTATTAAAATGTGATTGCAGTCCCACTTCTGGCTGCCTTTATGGGCTTTCCTAGATCTTTTTTTTTTTTTTTGAGGCAATGGGGTCAAGTGACTAGCTCAGGGTCACACAGCTAATAAGCGTGTGAGACTGAACTTGAACTCAGGTCCTCTTGATTACTCTATCCCCTTCGCCAATTAACTTAACTGCCCCACCCCGTGGGCTTCCCTGGTTAGTACCCAAAGAACTGGGCATACCTGCCTCCGTTTCATAATCTCATAATTTCCTAAATTATCAATTCAGTCCAGCCCTCACCTGGCTTTCAATCCTTTCATTACTCATTCTTTTTTCTCTGTGGTTGGGAGGCCTTTTGGATCCCAGCTCCCCTAGGGGCAGGCAAACTCTCAGAAGAAGCCAGCTGGGGGCTGTTCTTGAAGGAGATTTGAAGAAGTTTCCCCTCACCCCCCTGACTAAAGCCAAGACTCAACCTGACCTTTGGGGTCCTCCCCTTGTTCCCTCTCAGCTGGGGCTTTACAATGGAATGCAGGCTCCTCCTGTACAAAAGGATAAAAATGTTTTCTTAGCTGCCGAGGCCTCTCCTGTGGGGATGCACTGAATAGAATCGTCCTTTGTACAGCACAGGCCCTCAACTCCCTCACCAACAGCTGAGCAAGACTTAGCCTGGGACTCGTCATCCCAAATGGGGCTAGTTTCCTGGAAGATTCCAAGAGGTCCCCACCCTTCACAGTCCAATTCTCACAGACTGAGTGATGGGCCCCCTAGGCATGGTCTTGGGAATGATAGGCATCACTAAGAAAAATAGTGTACTTTAATTAAAAAAAGGAGACTTCTCAGATTATAATTAAGACAATCAGTTCTTAGAGTAGAAATAGATTATCAATTAATCGACAAATATTAAATAATTATATTATACCAGACAGTGTGACTGGGAATATAAATACAAAACAAACACATTCTTGCTCTCGAGAAATTTACTTGTTGGAAATACATACATATATGTTTATACAAAATAAATTTGTCAGAGGTGGAGGGAGACACTGGCAGTCAGGGGAAATTAGGGAGGGCCTCACAGCAGGAGAGAACATTTGAGCTGAGCTTTGAATGAAACTGGGAATTCTAAGGAGCGGAGGTGAGATTAGGAGATGACCTACTTTATAGATGAGCTAGGGCAGCTGGGTGGCTCAGTAGATAGCGCACTGGGCTTAGAATCAGGAAAGCACCCAACTTTACGAGTTCAAATCCAGCCACAGACACTTACCAGTTGTGTGAACCTTGGGTGTCACCTAATCATGTGTGCCTCATTTTCCTCCTCTGTAAAATGAGCCGGAGAAAGAACAAACCACTCCAGTATCTTTGCCAAGAAAACCCCAGCTAGGGTCATGAAGACCAAAAAGTAGATTAACTGAATGGGACCCCTGAATGGGAACCCTGTGCCTTCTCAAAACTACCACCAACAGCCAGAGTTCCACCTTACTGTCCAAAGTACAAAACTGGGTAAGGGTGGTATAGGGAGAGCAGGGAAAGATGGGAGTGAGTGTATGTCTATATGTAATTTGTTAACCACAGTTCAAAACCAGATATACATGATTTCTGTATGATCCATAATTGCCTCAGGAAAATTATAGAACTACTTGAATGAACTTTGAAGAAACCAAGGCCCATCTTTTTAAATACCAGTGTTCTACTGGTATATACTGGTTATATTGATTTTATGCAATTTATATCTCTAGTAAAGAGACTGAACCTGTGATTTCTCAGGTGAGGAAACTCCTCCTACCCATTGTATTGAGATTAGATTTTACAGATTACAGAATTACAGATTCTTTTTTTTTTTTTTACAGATTACAGAACATTGCAGTCCCTGGGCTAGGTACTAGACCTGTGATTTCATTGTTTAAGGGAACTTTTGGTTGAGAAAACTCTCTCCACTAAACTCTCTTCTGTAATTTCTAGTTTTTTTTGTTTTTGAGGGGAGAAGGCAGGGCAATTGGGGTTAAATGACTTGCCCAAGGTCACATAGCTAGTAAGCGTTAAGTATCTGAGGTCATATTTGAACTCAGCTCCTCCTGACTTCGGGAACTGTGCTCTATTCACTGTACCACCTAGCTGCCCCTGAAATTTGTAGTCTTAGAGAGCTGACTAGAGCAGTAAAAGATTAAGTGACTTGCCCAGGTTTACACAGCCAGTATGAGAACACAAGAGATAGAACTCAAACCTAGATCTTCCCGACTTCAAAGCCAGCTCTAACCACTCTGCTACACTGCCCTCTACCATCCTTGAAGATTTAAACATGTATATCACTCAGAAGGGCATGGAGAGGCACATGGTGAGTGTGAGCAGTCTGTAACATGTAAAAGATAAGGACAAGCAGAAAAACCGGAGTAAAAGAGTTGGTCAAACATTTCTTTGATGGAAAAAAAATCAGCAAACATTTATTAAATTCCTTTTATGTTCCAGGCACTGTCCTGGGCTCAGAGGCTGCATAAACAAGCACAGGAAGCCTTTGCTTTCAAAGAGCTTACATTCTCTTCTTTGGATCCATATCAATGAGATGACAGATTTGTTGGAAGGCACACAATTTTGTCTCCCTTCACTAATAGCGGTATTACAATGTTGACATTACCAGATGGCATATAGACTCTGCTCAATGAGAAGGGACAGTATTGAGTGGAGACAGGGCAGGTGTGAGGCTGAGCCTTCCCACTGATTGGGAATCCTGAGTGATCTTTATTTTTCTCTTAAATTTTCCCATTATTCTCTCTTTTCGCAGACAGATGAACCGATTTCCTTCAGTTTGGTGGCCCCAGCAGGCATTCTGCCCTTTTGTTGATCTGAGAGTGTTGGAGGCCCCTTCCTGCTCCTCCGCATTGGAGGATGCCCTCCATTGGGACTCTGTTGGCAGAGATGGCCAGTTTGAAACAGTGGTATACTGAAGCAAGGCTGGAGGGGAGAGGGGAGGAGGACTGGGAGGAGTCATTGATTTAGGAAGCACTAATTAAATGCCTGTGCCCAGCATTGTTTTAAGTGATGGGGATTACAAAATTGAAGCAAAAAATGTGTTGTGTGATTTGTCCTTCATCCTCATAGAAGACTAAGACATCAGGAAGATGATGCCATGATTAGCAAGTGAATTGGACTTAAGAGAGGGAAGGCTGTGCAAAGTCACCAGTCTCACCGTCTCCTCCAGAGCCATCTGGGTCCAGTGACCAGATATAGATCAGGACAACTGGAGATGTCCCTGAAACAAAAATGCAATTCTCCTCAAGGAGCTTATACTCTGCCAGAAAAATTGGAAGAGAGACAGGCAAGATATATTGGCTCCACTTTCCCCAGACACCCCACCACCTGTTCTAACCTGGGTTTCTTCATCTCTCCCTTTGTCTCTGCTGAACCACCTTCAAGTCTGTTAAAACTGCTTAAACTGCTACCTCTTCAGCTCACTTTCATCAGTCTTCTGGATTTTCAAAAGGGCATTGAAAGCCCTTCATAACTTAGATTCCTCCTGCTTCTCCAGTCTCCAGACCTTGCACCCAGCCCTCCCTTCTTCAAACTTGATCCATCTCTCTCTCTTTCTCTCTCTCTCTCTCTCTCTCTCTCTCTGTCTCTCTCTCTCTCTCTCACACACACACACACACACACACACACACACACACACACACACACACACACACACAGGTGCAGCCTTTTGATTGAGTCCAAGTTTTACGGAACAAATTCTTTTATTAAGGGGATTTGTTCTGTGAAGTTTGGATTGAGTCAAAGGGCCTCACTTGAGGACCTAGAAGGCCACATATGACCTTAAGATGGCAGGTTCCCACTCAAGAAAGTGATGGAAAAGATGTTAATGGTGAGGATTAAATATAATAGTGTATCTTGCATACATTCCGCCCCCCCCCAGCCTATTTTAAATATTTACCAGCACACACTTACATGGACCCTTTAGGCAATCTGATGAAGTTTCTGGATCCTCTCTAAGAAGAATATTTTTAAATGCATAAAATAAAATATATAAGATTTAAAATGAAACTAATTATATTGAAAAAGAGTTATCTAAATATATATATATTTTAAAAAATTCACAGGCCCCAAGCTAAGACCCCCTGAAGTCCAACTAGAGTTGTGAAAGTCATAGTATGAGTTATTGATAGTGGCAAGATTAGAATTCAGGTCACTTGACTCTGATCCACTGCTTTTTTCACTGCAGGAGGCTGCCTACGGGGTGGGAAATCTGAGCCATTTACCAGAAAGCTAACTTCCTAGCTGACTGCCCCCACCTTCACCTTTTCCCTATTTACTGACTGGGGCATTGCAAGATTAAGATTCTTGTCAGCTCTCTTGGTTACATCAAATATGAGCAGATGGTGTGGTTTTTTCCCTTCAAACTTCTGGTCAGAAAGGTCAGGAAGGCAGGGAGGAAAGCCTTCTGGAGCTTGGCTCCTTACTGCCCCACCCCCACTTTAGGCTGTTTTCCTTTGGGATTCAATTGGCAGCCCTAGCAAGTAAAAACTCTGGTTTTCTGATATTCTTTGGGAATCTGCAAGTGTACTCTTTCTCTGCTCCTCTTAAAGGGTCACTGTGAACATAGAGCTAAGGAAGCGATATGTGAAAACTTGGAAAATGTCATCTGGACTATATAGGCACAAAGTATTGTTTTAAAAACAACAGAACATGGGGAAAAAAATAAAAACAACAGAACAGGAGGCCAAAACAATCAAAGATTTTGTCACGGGAGAAATAGCAGAGAGGAGAGTCGGTAGATTAGGGGCTGCCAGAATTGCACATTGAACAGTGGACAGTGGACAACATGGAGGTCTTGGACAAAATGCTGTATGTATCCTTACCAGGAGTTTTGGGTTTTTTTTTCTTTAAACAGATAGAATAAGGGAGTTTCAGGGAGTAGAGTTAGGAATAATGAGGTCTTACTTAAGGAGGGTGGTGATAATTAGGTAAACACCCTCTTCATTTGCAGGCCTCAAGGGATATTGGGATATCAGAGGCAATGCACAACTGGGTTTATGGTGTATTTCCGTTGGGTGTGCACTTCTTTGGAACCTGTGGATAAAAAGAGAAAGGGTGGAAGGTAGCTTCCCAGCCCCACCCAGTTCATGGTGCCTATGTTGATGTTGTAAGTGAATTTTCATCCTCTCTGGACAACTGGAAGGAAAGGGAACTAGTGTCCCAGTCTGACAGTTTTTAAAGATGCAGTAATCATGGCCATCTTAAAGAGGCTATTGTCAACCAAAGGGTAGGAGAATACGAGATATATTCTCCTAGAAGCAGCGCCCTCCACCTTGGGTGATCTGGCCACGTGTAATAAAACTCCCATTGCATCCATCTTTCCTGTGTCTGTTGTGCTAAATGTGCCCCTCCATGTGAGCACTCCGTGATATGTCACCCATATAGGCACACCTCCTTGTGTGTGTATATTTTTCCCACATAGGCCTTTCCACATATGTTTCTCTTAGATATTTTCTCCTTTCTGTGTTTTCCTGACACTTCTCCTACTAGTCTGATCACTCCTTTTCAGTCTCTTTCCTGGCTCTTCACCCACATCATGCTCCATAACTATGGGTTCTCCTGGGGTTCTGTCTCAAGCCCTCTTTTCTTCTCTTTCTGTATTCTCACTCTAGCAACCTCATTAGTCAATCAGTCAATCAATAAACATTTATTAAGCACCTACTATGTGCCAGGCATTGTACTGAGCACTAGGGATTAAAAAAAAAGGTAATATACAGTCCTTGCCCTCAAGGAACTTGCAATCTAATGGAGCCTGAGATATAACTATCATCTTGATGGAGATGACTCCTGCTTCTATATATCCAGCCCCAGGATCTCCCCCGAGCTTCAGTCCCAGATCAGCAGTTGCCTATTGGAAATTTCAAACTGAATGACACAGAGCCACCTTAGAACTTATTCATCATCTTTCCCGCTAAATCCCCTTCCCTCTTTCAAACTTCCCTTTTTCTGTTGAAGGCACCACCAGCCTTCCACTGCCCCAGGTCTGTAATCTTAGCATTATCCTGGACTCTACTTCAATCCCACATATCCAATTGGTTGCAAATCTTACCATTTCAACCTTCGAAACATCTCTTGTATCAGACTCCTTCTCTCTACTCATACAACTACTATAGTTCAGGCTCTTGTCATTACACCCTCCTAATTAGGTGTCTGTCTCAAGTCTCTCCCCACTCCAGTCCAACCTATACACTGTTGTTGTTGTTCAGTCTTTATAGTCATGTCTGACTCTGGGGTTTTCTTGGCAAAGATGCTGGAATGCTTTGCTGTTTCCTTTTCCAATGCATTTTATAAGGGAGGAAACTGAGGCAGACAGAATGAAGTGACTTGACCAGGGTCAAAAAACTAGTAAGTGTCTGAATCTGGATTTGAATTCAGGTCTTCCTGACTCCAGGTCTGGCACTCTATCCACTGTGCTCCCTAGCTGCTCGTCTATACATTACTGCCAAAGTAACTGACCATGGGTCTCCTCTACGCAACCAACTTCCAACTTCAGTGTCTTCTTATCATCTCTAGGATAAAATATAAACTCCTATATAGCTTTAAAAGCACTTTGTGGCCTGGGCTCAACTTAATATTTCCAACCTTGTTGAACATCATCTCCCCTCCTTTACTAAGGGATCTAGTCAAATTGGCTTTCTCTCTGTTCCTCATTCATGACACTACATATCCCACCTCTGTGCCTTTGCATTATCTGTCATGTTTCAAATGCATTCCCTCCTTCCCTTCTCTTCAAAGAGCTTCCCTCTTTCTTTAAGACGGCATTTTGGCACTAACTTCTGTATCAAGCTGCAAACCTTAAAGTAAAAATGCTAGAGATGGATGAGGATGAGGATGATGATGACAATGATGCCATTCCCTGTGCCCCCAACATTAGTGCCTTCCCTTCCAAGGTACCTTTTATTTAGCTATTTTGCATATATTTATATCCATTAGCTTCTTATTTGTGATGTACTTATTTTAATACGTATTTGTCTTCCACAATAGAATGAAATCTCCCTCAAGGGCAGAAATTGTTTCATTTTTGTTTTTGTGCTCCCCCTCACCTTCCAGCACAAATTTAGTACTTAGTAAAATACTTGTCGATTGGTTAATGTGTGCCTTACGTGCATCCACTCTTTCCACCCATGTCAAGTGTACTTGTTGTGAGAGACTGAGTCCCATTTTCATAAGGGAAATATTTTATTCCCATTTGTCTTATGTTTCATGAAATGTCTTTGCTGTGGGAAAAATCGGATCTGGTCTTGTTGACTTTGTCTGAAGGACAGCCTCTAGGGTGCTAGGACTTCCCCCAAAACCTCCATCCAGGCAGCAGTAGATTGTTACCACTCAGTTGAAATGGAAGAGCCTATCCCAGGATATTAATGGGTGAGAAAGAAATTTAAAAGAGGGTCAGGAAGAGACTCAACTAAAAATGGCAAAGGTTGGGTAAGAGGGTTTAATTGCCTAATTGGCAATGTCAAGAGTAGCTGTGGGTTTCCCAAACAGAGGGGCATCGGAAAAGTAATACCACTGGACCATGGAGTGAGCAATTCTATTATTTAGCAAAAAGTAAACTTTTTTGTTATCTAGGGTTCTGCAGACTAAAGGTTGATCCCGCTGTCTAGGGATAAAGGAGGCTGCTAAAATAATGGAATAAGGAGAAATGGTATCATGCTTCCTCAGGCTATCCTAGCAAGAATTTGTGTTTTTCTTTGGCAGTAAAATGTAACACTGATTTTTCCAGTGTCTGGACTATTTATAGTAATGGCAAGTATTGGGCAACATTTGTTTCTGAGCCACTAGGACAGCTGAGTGCAGGGAACAGTGGGCTATGAGGGTAGAGTTTAGACAGGCCATCCCTCTACCCCCAGCCCTTCTTTGTCTTGGTCAAGACCTCCCTTTTGGGCATGCTGAGCTCACTGGAGATTCTCAATCTGCAAAGCCATTAATTTTTTCTCAGAATCCTTTCTGATGTTTGAGATTGGACATGAAGTGATTAGTTTACCAATTCAGGAAGAGATTTGCTTTGCCATTCCACAGGTCTTGAACCTGATCTCTAATTTTGAGGCACAGTCTGAATGAAGGTTCAACCCAGAGGCCCAGAGGCTTTTTATAACAGTTCATCTATGCCTGTGTGGCACACAAAGACTGAACACAACAGGTCCATGAAGTCCTTTTGTTTGCAAGAATTTGCTTTTATCCAACCAGCCTTTTCACTGTAAGCCACCACAACGGCATTCAGTCCTCACTACCATGGTATTCAATGGACTTTCCCATACCTGAGTAAGTTCCTGACCAGTTACTGGATCTTGCTCTAGCCTCTAAAAATGAGGATTTGGGACTTTGGGGAAAGCAAAGAGTAGGATGTATTAGTTAAATTCTGTCCAGCAGACGATACGGAGGGGGTATATGCTTCAATAGTAATTTTTAATTCCTTCTTAAACTTCTACACATGGGAATTTCTGAATGACAATAATAACAGCCAGCATTTATATAATGCTTTAAGGTTTGTGAAGTACTTACAAATATTTCATTTGATCCTCACAACTCTGTGGGGTAGGTACTATTATTAACCTACCCTCACTTTACAGATGAGGAAACTGAGGCAGACAGTGATTTGCCTAGAGTCACACAGCTAGTTAAGTGTCCAAGGACAGATTTGAACCAAAATCTTGATTCCGGGTCTAGTGCAGTGTACACTTGAGCAGGATCTTAGGAAATCCATGTAAAAGGATGTTAAGGTTGCCTGGATTCCCTGCAGGCATGGACAAGAACCAAGACGGTTTCCTTCAGTACCCTGGCCAGGATATTGTCTTAGAGGAGCTTGCAAGATCTGGCCAGAGGGGCAGCAAGGAAGAGCAGAGCTGGGATCTAACGCAGCTGAGCTGGCAGGGATGGCTTTGCCTGAGTCGGATGGGGAAATGAAAAAGAGGAAATATCAGGCTGCTGAGCCAGCAACTGAGCCAGAGGTTCTTGCCAAGGGAGCCTCTGCCAAGGGGAGAAAGGAGAAGAGTGGGGACCAGAGGGATACTGAGAACAAGGGAGTGGGGCTCAGGAGCTGGTACAGAAATCAATAAGATCATTGGGCCTCAGGCTGGTTTTCTTATTTTGAGGGGGGTTATTTGGGGGCACAAAGGAGCTGGAATGGGAGACAGTATATGTGTGTGACATCAGGGTGGTCCTGGAGACTGGACTAACCCATAGTTTTTAAAAATTTCTTTTCCTTCAGGAGCAAATACCAGGGAATCTTAAAAACTAGGTATTTGGTGCTATCCACATCCAGAGAAAGAACTGATAGACTCTAAATGTAGATCAAAGCATACTATTTTCGCTTTCTTAATTTTTTTTCATTTTTTCCCCCTTTTGGTCTGTTTCTTCTTTCACAACTGTGACTAATATGGACATATATTTTACATGACTACACATGTATAACATATCAACTTGCTTACCATCTTAGGAAGAAAGGAGGGGAGGAAGAAAGGGAGAAAAGTTTGACATTCAAAATTTTTGAAAATGCTAAAAATTGTCTTTACATATAATTGGGGAAGATACTACTTTAAAAAAATACAACTAGGACCCAACAATACCATTCCTAGGGCTATATCCCAAAGAGATCATAAAAATGGGAAGAGGACCCACATGTACAAAAATATTTATAACAGCTCTTTTTGTAGTGGCCAAGAACTGGAAATCGAGGGGATGTCCATCAAGGGGGGAATAGTTCGATAAGCTGTGGTATATGAATGTAATGGAATACCATTGTGCTATAAGAAATGATGAGCAGGTGGATTGCAGAAAAACCTAGAAAAACTTACATGAACTGATGCTAAGTGAAGTGAGCAGAACCAGGAGAACATTGTACATAGTAACAGCCACAGTGTGAGATGACTGACTTTGATAGGCTTAGCCCTTCTCAGCAATGCAAGGTCCTAAAACAGTTCCAAAAACTCATGGTGGAAAATGCTCTCCACATCCAGAGAAAAAACCATGGAGTCTGAATACAGAGAGAAGCAGACTATTTTCTTTTTGTTTTGTTTTTCTTTCTCATGGTTCCTCCCATTTGTGCTAATTCTTCCGTTAAACATGACTAATGTGAAAATATGTTTAATAGAAATGTATATGTAGAACCTATATCAGATTGCATGCCATCCTGGGGAGGGAGAAGGGGAGGGAGGAGGAGAAAATTTAAAATTAATGAAACTGAATGTTGAAAACTAAAAATAAATAAACTTAAAAAAACTAGGTATTTGGGATTTCTGGCACCATTTCGCACTTTCATCATACTAATTTACAAAGCTTCAAACTAATTTTGGGTAACATAGATGCCCAAAGAATGAAGAACTGCTCTGAGGGTATTAATCTTGAGTAAGATAAAAATAGCTTGTAAGGGCAACTTTTGTCTAGGATCATCCCGTGTCTAAAATTGTGACTTGTCCAGAAACCGACAATACCTTGGATTATAATGCATGTTTATAAATTATGCTAGTATCTTAGTTGGAAAAGAGGGATAGTGAAGGAACTTTGAAACTCTATTACCCCCACCCCCACCCTCTCTCCACTCCAGATAAGAGCTACTATGAAGAAGTAACCAACTCCAACAATTTCTACCAAAATCTCCTAAACCCTGTAGCAGTGGCTAAAAGTAAAGGAATTTATACACCAACCTTTGTAAGAACAGACATATTAAAAAAAAAAAAACAACCCAAACCATTCTGTTCTAGGAAGAGTACATGCAGAAATCAAACTTAGGAACTATGTCACAGCACACAAAAGAAATGCAACACACAAAAGAGAACACCAAGTTTTTGGGGGAGAGAGCTGAGACTTGGAATCTGATTGAGACAATGATCAGGACTCCACAGTCCATTTCCCACATCTGCCTTACAAATCACTGAACAAACAAAGCTGGCAACCAGGACCTTGAAGGAAAAAAAAAAACAACTTCACAGTTTTTCAGACAAAATTCAAACAACAGATCTATGTCTAAGGGAAGCTTGTTGCTTTCTTACAGGTTAACAGAACCAGAACATGTTGAAAGAAAAGGAATCAACCTCAATGAGTACAATTCAGAAACTGCCTTGGTCAATGACAGGAAATGCAATTCCTTCAAGTCAGAAATATGCAGATCAAGAAATGTTTCCAAGAGCTAGCTTGGCCACAACCACCATGGAGATTAAGGGGCCAGGAAGAAGACCCACCCTTCAAACAAGTGTTGCTTGCTTATTTAGAGCAATGCAACTTTAAGTGGGAGTAAGAGGGGGAGGGAATAACAATCACTCACCTATGTATGATAAAGCTCTGGCAATTAACTGAATGGGAATCATAAGAAATCTACATATTTCTCAGCTATCCACATAAAGAGCTCATAAATATTGCAGAAAAGCAGAAAAGTAAAATACATGATCTACAGACCACAATACAGCAAAAATTATAATGTGTCAGTTAAGCTGTGTAGCTTTGTCCTGACATACGTTTTCTCTAATGAAGGCAGTTCAATAATCCACCATATTTCTTCATCTGAGAGTAAAGATGTTTCAGTTAGATTACTGAATGAGACTTGGTGAAGGTAGATTTCCACACACCTGCATGCTGAGGATCTGACCAACGGTAACATCCAAGTCCAATGGCAGCAGAACTGTGTTCCACTTACAGCAAGGATAAGGCTTATTTCCTTTACTGACTGATGTGACCATACATTGGAGACTGCAGAGCTCCATGTGGTTCTGGATAGCAAGAATCTATTACCATAATTTGGATAGTGATAGGGACTGGATTGGGGATTTCATTGGAATAGGGAATTCCCAGGTAAGTAAACTCCTTTTACCAATACAAATTGATTCCTGCTCTATAACTCAGTTTTAGAGAGTTGCTTTGGACAGTGAGAGGTTAAGTGATTTGATCACATAGCCAGTATGCGTCAGAGGCAGGGTTTGAAGTCAAGACTTCCTGATTTCAAGGCCAGCTTTCTATCCATTATGTTATTGGAATCAAATTGAAACTTTTAAAAATCATGGTGGAACAAATTAAAGTATGGTATAATATTGTGTCAATAAGAAATGACAAAATGGGTAATTTCAAAGGAGACTGGGAAGACCTCTGAACTGATGCAAAATGGAGTGAACAGAAGTAGGAGAACCATTTATGCAGTGACAACAATATTATAAAGAAAAATGACTATAAAATTTAGGACTCTGATAAATTCAGTGATAAACCATGATGGACTGAAGACAAAATAAGCTACTCACCTCTTGCCAGTAAAATGACAGACTTAGTAATAAGCACAATGAGATACACGCATGTGGGCCGGCCCAGTTTTGGAATTTGCTTTGCTCGACTATGCATACTTGTTAGGAGAGTTTTCTTTTCCTTTTTTCTTAATTATCCAATGGGGATGGGGGGGGAGGGGGAGGATGGAAAATGAGAGAAAATACTTGGTGATGGCAAAAGGTAATAAAATTACATTTTAAAAATCCTGAGAGAACAAAATTAAAGGATGAGAGATGCAGAACCAAATAATGGGAGATACAAGGAAGGAAGACAGAATAGAAAGGTTTGAGAGATCAATGAACCCATAGAACTATTCACAAAATCAATGGGTACATTTAATGGTGAACCACTGAGGCTTACCAAGTTCTGTATGGGCCTCATGAAAAAAGATGTAGACTGTGGAAAATTGCACAAGCAAGTAGCACAACCTTGTCATTGCTCTGCCTACAGCAGGGTTTCTTAATCCCTACAAGGTCCATGGGCGCTGTAGGTAGATTTCAGGGGGTTGATCAACTTGGATAAGGAAAAAAAATCACATCTTTTATTTTCAATAACCTGTAACTGAAATTTAGCCTTTCTTTTCAACTACAAATTTAGGTAAAATATATATATTATTATGAGAAGAGGTTCGTAAGTTTCACCAGGCTTCCAAAAGTGTCCATAATACAAACAAATTTATGAACCTCTATCCCAGAGGCAGAATCCTTTAGGGAAGCAATGTCTAACTTACCCAGAGTTCTTTGCACTAATGCTAAGCTCCTAACAGGCCTAGAATCCTGATCCTCCACAGACCAGCAGGGAGAAATTATGGAGCAATAGATTTTAGTTCACTATAAGGGAGGATATAATAACATTTAGAGTTTCCTGAAAAAGGAATAGGTTGCTTCCGTATGGAATGAGATCCCTGTCACTGGGAAATGTTCAGGAGGAAGCTGGGTGAATGCTTTTTGGAGGTTTTGTAGAAAGAATTCATAATTTATGTAAAGACTGGACTAGATTGCCCAAGACTCCTTCCAATTTTGTGATTGTAGTGGTCTATGGTTCCATGAATCTACTTTTCTTCTTATCTTTCTGCTCAGCCCATGAGAACTTGAGTATTTTTCACCAAGGAAGCAATTGGAATTGCTTGAAACAGCTATCTGCTAAGGCAATGATAAAAATGGAGGTGGTTAAAATAAATAAGCAAGGAAACTACATTATGCTTAGAGGCACCATATGTTCTTAAACAATATCAAAACAAAGTACATAGGCACTGAATGACACAACCACTTAAAAGAAAAGCTTATCAAATGGCAAAATAAATAGATAGTAAAAGAGTAATTATTGAGTACTTAAATGTATCTATTTTGGACCTACATGAATCCAGCAAAAAGGCAAACAAGAAAGAAGTTGAGGATTTGAATAGAAGTTTAAAAAATTTAAGACTCTAGCAATTACTGAATGGGAATCTTAAGGAATGTGTGTATTCATCAGCTTCAGTAGTCCCTTTAAAAAGCTGGTTATTAAGAAATAAAGAACTCATAAAAAATGAACAGACAAAAAAAGTAAAGGAAGCATATTTTACAGATTATAATGCAATGAAAATTATAATTAATAAAGGGTATTTAAGGAAAGAATTCATACTTAAAGTTAAAGAGCAAACCTTAGAAATATAAGTAATTTTATTTAAAAATGAAGAAATAGAGACAATATGCCAAAACTTTTAGGATGTACCTGAAGCAGGTTTTAGGGAAAGAGTCATATCTTTAAAAGGTCTTAATCTTTGTTTGGCAGTCTGGTAAAATCTATGGTCCCTTTCTAAGAATGTTTTTAAGTGCATAAAATAAAATATGGTTTTAAAATACAAGTTCATAGATCTCAGGTTAAAAAAACTCTGCTTTAAATGCTTTTATAAACAATACAAAGAAATAACAGATCAACAAATCGAACATGCAGTAGAAAAAAACTAGAAATCAACCACTTAAAACCTTCAAAAACCCCAAAATGGCAATTCCAAAAATTAAAGAAGAGATAAATAAAACTATTGAGATTGTAACTTAAACTGAGAAATGCCCTTTAAAAAAAAAGTATACCATCAGCTAATTTGCTGCATTTTAAAAAAAAGATAGGAAAACATTTGCTAAAACCAAAAACAAAAAAAAGGAAACAGAACTGATGAAGAGGAAATAACAGAAATTATTAGCTATTCTTGTGCCTAATTATGTGCCAAAAAGTTTAAAGGAAATGGATGCATATTTACAAAAATATGAAATATCCAGACTTGCAGAACAAGGAAAAAGAACTTAATCCAATCTCAGCAACAAAAATTGAGCAAGTAATAAATTGAACTCCAGAAGGAAAAAGTTCAGTCCCAGATGGACTCACAAGTAAACTCTATCACACATTCAAAGAAGGAAAAAACTCTATAACAAATAAATAACTTGTGACAGTGAGGTAGAAATCATCTTATCAAAACTCTTTATTTATGGTCCTCCTAACCAAACCAGGGGCAGATGAAGCAGAGAAGAAAAACCACAGATCAAGATCATTGATGAATATTATTACAAAAATGTTGGATGCGATATTAGCAAAGAATTTACAACAATATATTTAAAGATTATTTCCTATGACAAAGTTGGATTTGTATCAGGAAAGGAGGGATACTTCAGCATTAGGATAATTATAAACATAATGTAACATGTTAGTTGGTGGTGGTGGTGGTGGTGGCCCTTCATTCTCAAAGAGGACCAGTGACATCAGGAGGGTTGTCCTGACTTGCAAGTGAATTGGATTTAAGTGAGGGAGAGCTGTGCAGTCATCAGCCTCATTCTCTCCTCCAGAGTCAGCAAAGTCCAGTGGCAAGACATAGGTCAAGACGACTAGTGATGGTCCTGGATTCAATGAGAGATTGACCTCATGTGAGAAAGACCTAAGGTCTTTCCCAGGTCAAATTTGTCTGAGGCAATGCCCATTTGGTAATTAAAGGCTGGGTAAGAATTGATGACAAAAGATGGTCTAGTTTGCCTTCACTGACCATATTAGTAACAAATACTCAATGGGCAGCTAGATGGCATGGTGGATAGAGTGCTGAGCCTGGAGTCAGGAAGACTCATCTTCATGAGTTCAAATTTGGCCTCAGACACACAGCTGTGTGACCCTGGGTATGTCATTTAACCTTGTTTGCCTCAGTTCCCTCATCTGTAAAATGAGCTGGAGAAGGAAATGACAAACCACTCCAATATCTTCATGACCCCCAGATAGGGTCATGAAGAGTTGGACATGACTGAAAACAACTCAACAACAAGAACTGAAATGAATCAGTCATCTCATCAGATGTTTTCAACAATGTAATCATAACCTATCCATCTCTGCCCATCCTGTGTGATTCCTGTGTGTGTCTTCTCTACAGCACACAGGGTTCACATGAACTACTGGGGAAAATGAATCTGATGGGCTATATTACATGAGAATCAGTTGAAAGAAACAGGGAAGTTTAGCCCAAAGAAGGATTCCTTGATTTCTCCAGACATTATGATGATACCAGAGGAATATCTGGGATATCTACTTATCCTCTCTTGTTCTTACAATAGGATTGGTGTACCTCCAATGAAAATGCAGTGGAAACTAAGTAAAATTCAAAATGCAGGCAGAAGTCACCACTGTAGATTTTGGCAATGTTTACCGTATTTATTATCATAATATAGTAACACAACAGAGTTGTTTCTGTAGAGTTCCTCTCATATAGAGATAACCAATAGCTATTCTCATTTGACAACTCAGTTGTATGCTGTTAAGAATTCAATATATTTTCCACATTACAGATCTGTCCATAGAGTCCCACAAAAATCATAGCAATACACATAATCTAGTGGTCACATGGTGTTTTTGTACAAAATATTTCCAAAGGGTCACATCCATCATGGCCAAATGAAACTCTTAATAATATAAAAAAGCTAGAATAAGACTCTCTCCAGGCAACTTTTGCATATATTGAAATAGCTTTTCAAAACTGTCTGCAACTGAGCACAGCCTCAGAAGCATAACAGTAATAAATAGGAAAAGCAGGGAGGGATTTATAAGTGGCTGAGGTACTGACATTTTAACATGAAGAACAATTGATTAATAGTCTGTACAGAACAACTTATCACTAAATTAATTATTAATATGTTGTATAAGCAGTTCTTTATAACTTGAGAATGGGTACATTCCAAATATGATGTAGATTTCAATTATTAAAGTACAGCTTTATTTTGCAGTTGAACAGTTGTCTCACTATTATGCTTATTTTCAAGTTTTACCTAAAAACTACTTTTTTCCTTTTTTAAAAATCAATCAATTAATTAATTAATTTTATTTACTTTTAGTTTACAAGATTCAGTTCCACAATCACTTGAGTTTCAGATTTTCTCCCCCCCC
>CM053584.1:162417530-162444106 GCA_028627135.1 Pseudochirops cupreus | reverse complement strand
TGTGTGTGTGTGTGTGTGTGTGTGTGTGTGGTGTGTGTGTGTGTTGTGTGTGTGTGTGTGTGTGTGTGTGTGTGTGTGTGTGTGTGTGTGTGTGTGTTCCTCTTGAACAAACCAGCTGAGTTGACTGTGCCCATTGCCTGGCTCAATTAAAGGAAGGAATTACTTTACCAGTGGGCTTAATTGCAGGTCAGAAATCTGTAGGCAAGGCTAGAAGGTAAAACCTTAATTAGCAACAGCTGACAGGCAGTTGTCAGGTACATTGCAAACTACTGACCAAGGGAGTATATATATTACACAAATACACACATGCACGCACACGTGCACATGCACACGTAGAGGCAAAATGAGTCTATCAGGTGAGATTGCTCAACCATGGTTCTTATTTGAGTGACCAAAGATCACAGTTGTTCCAATAGGATAAAGCATTTCTCTGTGGTTATCTTATCAGAATATCCAGGTGGAGTAGGAAATCTCTAAGATAATGATTTGGAGAAGAATTTATTAACATGAGGGTTAGAATGTTACCCTTACGGCCTCTGAAGTGACCAAAGATCAGGTTTGTTCCAGTGGGATAAAACATTTTTCTGAGGTTAGACTTAGAATATGCAGGTGGAGCAGGACATCTGTAAGATAGTAGACACCTGCCTCCTTGAAGATAAAATCAACAAGGCTCATCACCCTGTCCTTGTGAACCCAAAGATCTCTATTTGTACAACCATATAGCTGTTTCTTTGACCTCTAAGTTATTTTTTATGAGGAGTTGTTTTCCCAGAACTCACAATCTAACTCCTCCCACTTCTCCCACATACTTCACAATCCACTCCCTGATTGAGAGTCTGATCCAACCAAGAGCTGAAATCAGGCAAAGATTTCTGGTTGAATCTTCCTAGGACTTTAACTCTGTTGTAACAAAAATAACAACAGCCTTGCTGTTTCCCTAGTAGAGAAGTTATCCACCAAAATCAGCTCCCTGTTTTGTTTATATATTCTTTCCTAAAAGAATGTAAAAGAAGTGAATTTGATCAGAAGTTTCCAAAGACCCAAGTCTTTTGGGAATAATAATAATATATGATATTTAAATAGTGCTTTAAAATTTACAAAGAATTTTACAAATATTAATTTATTTGATCCTCAATAACTCTGGGAGGTCAGTGCTATTATTAGCCCCATTTTTATAATAAGGAAACTGAGGCACCGTGGTTAAATGACTTGCCCTTGGGTCATATAGTTAGTAAATTGTTTTAAATTCCAGTCTTCCTGACTCCCACATCCAGTGTTCTATATGTTGTGGTTTTGGGGTGCTGGGAACCCTGAAATGTAAGAGTACAGGGGGGTCTGCCTGGAAAGAATTCAACCACTCAAGCTTCCAGTCAAAGTAGTTTATAGTGATTGCAATAGAAGCAGGTGAGATTATGAGTGAATCTGGACCTTAATGGAGGTAAGATTAGTACTAAGAGAAGATCTGGATAGAATCAAGGAGTGGTAAATAGCCTGGGGTGGTTCAGGCACAGACAATTAAAGGAGGTAAGTGGTCTGGGCCTGGTCTGGACCGCCACAGTGAAAGGGCTGTTGAAAAGACTATTGAGTATCTAGGGATAGGCCAGATACCTTCAGCAAGACACCAGGGACAGGGCCCCTTAGGGGTCCAGGTCCCATCCCCCCATCATATCCACTGCATCACTGAAATATGTTTGTAAGAAGAGGAGACAGCACCTAATTTTAGAAAGTCATTTTAAGAAAATTGGACTTGTTTTTCTTACACGTCTAATGCAGTTACATACATAACCAAAGGGGCAATCATTAGAGATTGATTTTGGATTGTTGTATTTTTGTTAATAATTGACAATTTATTATTGGTTATCAATTTTCGATATTTTTAAAAATTATGGTGACTCCTGATTTCGCATTGCTATTGAATCTCTAGCATCGTTTTGCCTTAAAGCATTTTCCATTATAAATGGATTATAATATTCTAATTCTTGAAAATAACTAAGAATTAAACCGTAACTGCACATAAGTAGTGTGATTGTCACCCTATTGCTCTTATATTAATTTGGAGCACTGTGAACAGAAAAGCAAGGCCTAACATCATCTGGCACCCCAAACCAAACAGATCTCCAATTAACGGATAAGACTGCTACAGGCAGGTGTTAATGAAATGGATTGTCTGATCAGAAGTTCTGCTTCAGCCAAATGGCACCACCAACAGGGCTCATCAGTGAGAAAAGTACCTTTCAGTAGCACTAGAGGAGTCCATCTCAGGTCCTGTTATTAACCGTCATTGCCATCCACCATGAAAATATTGGACATGGACCTAAATATTATACTACATAGGAACATCTTCATGGGGACGCCTGCCACCTCTTTTCCAACCTGTACATTTCCTGCCCATCCCCTTCTGGAACAGGACAGCTCTACCTCCTGGCCTGCACCACCATCTCCATTCCCACCAAGGAAAAATCGCTGCAAGATGACCATACCAGTCTGCCTTTATACTCTTCATCCCTCTACCATGTGGCAACCAAAGACTTGAGCTTGACCTTGTTCCCCAGATCCCCAGACCTAGGTATTCCATCCTGGGGTTCCCCCTTAAATTTCCCCAATATACTTGCTACGTCTTTTGACCTTTAGTTTTTCTTGTCCCACAGGTCTTCAACTGAATAACCAGTCATTCCAAGGGAAGTAACAGTCAGTCAATGAACATTTATTTAGTGCCTTCCATGTGCCAGGCACAGTGTTAAGGATCATCCAGTTACTCCCCTAACTTCTGTTACAGGACCCAGAGTGCTGATTTTGTGTATATGGCTCTGCTATGGATGGATGCTTTGGAACAGAATAGAATGGAATAAGTATTTATTAACATATATATGGTGCTTATATTGTCCGCACTCAAACAGATAGGAAGTATCTCGGGCTGGAGGTGAGCTCAGATCTTTCTGACTCCAGATCCAGGGCTCTATCCACTGTGTCATTTTCTATGAAAATGGTTTGGTTTTTTGTTTTGTTTTGTTTTTTTGCTTTTTGGAGAAGAAGGGCAGGGAAATTGGGGTTAAGTGACTTGCCCAAGGTCACACGACAAGTAAGTGTTAAGTGTCTCTGGTTGGATTTGAACTCAGGTCCTCCTGATTCCAGGGCCAGTGCTCTATTTAGTACACCATCCAGCCACCTATGAAAATGTTATAAAGGAGAAGAACACTGTATGTTCCCTTTCTAAACATGAATAATACTATTTTGGCATAAACCTCCATTTTAGTGTTAAAGGTACAATCATATCTAGTCCTAATGTTTTGCCTTCCTTTACCATGATTCATGTGTAAAGACACCCAAAAGAAAAAATAGAACACACCCTATCTTGATCCCCCAGGACCAATGATATAGTAGATTAGAAAATTTGTTTTACCTCATGTTAAACTCAACATATTGGTCCCAAGGCCAATGGACTGACCTGTTGTAAACATAGCATGACTATGTGTTTTCTGCATACTATTAATTGCATATCAGTAAACATTTATTAAGAACCTATTATAGGGGCAGTTAGGTGGCACAGTGAATAGAGCACCATCCCTGGAGTCAGGAGGACCTGAGTGCAAATCTGGCCTCAGACACTTAACACTTACTAGCTGTGTGACCTTGGGCAAGTCATTGCCCCATTGCCTTGCCTTCTACCTCACACCCTACAAAAAGGAACCTACTATGTACTAGGTACTGAACTAAGTGCAGAGGATACAAAAAGAGGCAAAAGAAAGTCCCTGCCCTCAAGGAGTTTGCAATCTAATGGAATATAGCTTTTCCTTTTTTAAAGAATTGAAGCCTTTTTATTGTGTTGATAAATATTCAGTTCTTCAAGAAGACCAAAGTGTGAATGAATGTGACATGCCTAGAACATTACTTAACAGGTATCAAGTATAGCTCCTAATGCAGAGCTCAATCATTTGAATGTTATAATTTGTAAAATATATTCTTTTATCATGAAGTAGCTTCCAGTGGTACATATTATATTGTCACTACTATTTAAATAGGTTTAACTATAATGCCTGAGTTTGAGACACTAAGTTTTTATATGAGTTCTGTAACATTACTGAAAACTGCCTTTCCAGTGATGTCATCTTCTTTATAGCATGAGTTAATATTTAACTGCTCATTCAGAAAGTTTTACTGAGAAATCATATATACAGTACACAAGATGCAATCACCACTGTACTTTTAGTTACATTTATTTATAGAAAAGTATTATAGTGTAGTATAGTATAGTATAGTATAGTATAGGGTAGTGAGGTGGTACAGTGCAGATCCTGAAGTCAGGAAGACTCATCATCTTGAGTTCAAATCCAGCCTCAGATACTTACTAGCTGTGTGACGTTGGGTAAGCCACTTAACCTTGTTTGCCTCAGTTCTCTTCTCTATAAAATGAACCAGAGAAGCAAATGGCAAATCACTCCAGTTTCTTTGCCAAGAAAACCCCAAATGAAGTCATGAAGAGTCAGACAAGACTGAAATAACAGAAATAATGCTGTTTTCACTTTTTGGTGCAGCTTCTCTGAAGATAAGCCATCTGTACTTTGAACTTCAACTTCCTTAGGTTCTTTACTAGTAAGACTGATAACCATCTTTATTGGAATTATAGTTTATTCTAGTGAATTGCTAATGACTCTAAGATGATAAACATAAACATGTGGTGAACTGGTGCCTCCTTTCTTCCAACGTGTATCTGCAAAAAAGTATACTGTCTGATTTTTGTTATAGTTGAGACACATTTTTATCTGTTTCACCAAGATCAGAAACTTGCATGACTATCTCTAGAATATACAGGCAGCATCTTTCTTCTCCATGCTGGGAAGTCTGATCAGCCAGGCAGAATGTGTCCTTGGGTCAGTCACTAAATCCTTAGCCCTGGCCTTCTTAAAGCATCTTGGAAGTGACTGATCACTTAAAATTCAATCCAAGTCATGTGCAAGTCTGAGAACTCTTTTTTGTTTCCATTTACAATTCCACAGATATTCAGAAACTTCTGGAATGTATCCTTGAGTGTTGTTATTCAGAAGCTGTTGCACCAAATCCTTCTCCATTAGATTTAGTACACACACACACACACACACACACACACACACACACACACACACACACTCCAAATGTTCTCCGAGTTTTATTTGTTGAATTGTAAGGACATCGATCACACGAAGCAAAAGAACATGTGGACTCTGAACTGAAGGCAGCCTTTTGTGTACTTTATTGATACTGGAAATTCTGTTTTATGTCTTGTATGGTAGAATGTCCCCAAAGGCCACTCTTGGAGGTATGGTGCAATTCCAATTCCTTTTCCAAGTATGTCCAGTAATGAGGGCAAAAGATCCAACACCACATCTTACTCTTCTGAATATATTGCTTTTGTCATCCATAAAGTCATAAACTAATTTGGATATGAAATCATTAACAAGTTGATACACAGTATACTATACAAAGTTTCTGTGTTTTTCACTTAGAAGATGGGCCTGAAAAGCTTAGTATTTTCTATGAGTAGTGCTCACACAGACCTCATTTTGTTTTCTTTTAGGCTTGGCTGAAATTGGTTCACAATCTATTCTGGATTTTTTCGCTTTGTTTTGTTTAGCACATATTTACTTCTTCAAGTTAGATGTGTTCTTATTCATATTAAAAAGACTACAGGGCGTAGGAAAGGATTAGTTTATTTGAGGTATAAGAGACAGCTGAAGGTAAAATGCTTTGTTATGGTGACTTGTATCTAGCCTCAAATATTTACTAGTTGTGTGACCCTGGTCAAGTCACTTGACTCTGCCTCAGTTTCCTCATCTGTAAAATGACCTGGAGACAGAAATGGCAAAACCATTCCAGTATCTCTGCCAAGAAAATCCCCGCTGGCGTCACGAAGAGTTGAACACAACTAAAAGCAACTGAACAACGATAAATTTTCTATTTCTAAAAGAACTTTTTGAGCCTTTTCCTACTTCTCTTATTCTGCTTGATTTCTGGATCATAAACAAGTCTTTGTTTTCTTTTGTTTAATATAGTATTTCATATCAACAATATGAAGAATTTTCACCACCAGGATAAAGCATATGATAGTATACTATTTAAAGGGATGAATGTATTAATGTTCCATAATAACTTTTTCAACTAATCCATTTTTTTTTGCTTATACATACTGGATCTGGAGTCTTGAATGAACTTTTATCATAGTTGGAATGAGGTAAAGTATTTCTTCTGATATATATATATATATATGTATGTATGTATGTATGTATGTATGTATCTGTATCTCTATATATGTATATATATATATACACACATATACATGCACATACACACACACACACACATACTGATTCTGAATTTTCAACAAGAGAAATACATCCAAATGTCTGAGAAAATCTTGCTTCCTTTTTATTTGAAATTAAATAATATATCTTTCCTCAGAAATTTTTCAGTATTCCCTTGTCATTCCTTGAGGTCCTTTTCCGATTTTTTTCAGTGATCACAGTAGATGGCAAATTAAGATAAAAGACTTCCCCCCAGAGTGGCCTATATTTAGAATTTTCTGACTTCTTTTTCACAGTGTTCAAAAAAGTGCTTTCTCTCTCTCTCTCTCTCTCTCTCTCTCTCTCTCTCTCTCTCTCTCTGTCTCTCTCTCTCTCTCTCCCCGTCTCTCTCTCTCTCTCTCCCCCTCCCTCTCTCTCCCCTCCTTCAATACCATCTGCCTGGTGTGGCCTTTTCTGCAGTTCTCCATGGTGCCAACTTTCATGGCAGCCCATGCTGTGGTCCACATGCTAGGGATACCTCCTGTGGGCTTCAGTTCCTTCAACAGAGCCAAGACGGAGACTGGTAATACATAGATTTAATGGTGGAAATCTAGTTAGAAAAATCTAATATTCTTATTTGATGTCATGAAACTAAATAGAAATCATACTCATAAGTCAGCATATATTGTCAAAACCCCACAGGTATGCACTACAGTTTTTTACTTTGTTTTGTTTTGTTTTGTTGGTATGGCTATAAGTACCTCGAAAGAGCTATTTCTTGCTAATTGAACAGTTTCTTATTAAGAGGAGATAAAATACAGAAGAAGAATATAGTTTATGTTGACATTACCCAATATATAATTTTTGAGTTTCTATTGATGGTGATTAATTTATATAGCTAGAATTTAGGAAACCCAATATTACTATTGGGAATGTATTTAGGTAACTAGAAATCCACATCCATATAACCTAAGTAGAATACATGCTCAACATTGTAATGAGTAGGCTCTAATTTGTCTTCTATTGTTCTAAATAAAGAAGCAGATCTACTTTTAACTAACGGAATAAAGAACAACAATAACAATGGTGATGATGATAGCACTTATACAGTACCTTAAAGTTTCTAAAGCACTTTACCAATTTTATATCATTTGATCCTCATAACAACCCTGGAATAGGCAAGAAGATACCTAAGTAGATTAGAATTGTACTCTGACATTTTACCAAGTAATGCTAAAGGTTCCTGTTGATGTTTGATTGATATAAGTGGCAAGAATGCTGGGAACCTAGTCTGAGAAACCAAAGATTGCCATTATAATGCCGGTGCTGTTGTTGAGTTGTTTCAGTCCTATCTGACTCTTTGTGACCCAATTTGGGGTTTTCTTGGTGAAGATACTAGAGTACTTTGCTGTTTGCTTCTGCAGCTCATTTTACAGATAAGGAAACTGAGGCAGACAGGGTAAAGTGACTTGCCCAGGGTCACACAGATAGTAAGTGTCTGAGGCCAGATTTGAACTCAGTAAGATGAGTCTTCCTGATTCCAGGTCCAGCACTCTTTATCTGCTCCACCACCAGAAATCATGTATGTGTCTAAATGGAATATTGGGAAAATATCAAAAAATGTGCTTTAAATTGTTCAACGCTGCTCAAAATAACTGAAAGTATCTAACAAAAGGAGTGTTATACGATAATTTGGAACCAAGAAAATAAAGTAGGTGACAGTTCTTTTGAATTCTGGATTGCTGAAAATGGCAATATACTAGAATCCTTACTATAAAAACACTGTAAGAAATCATGTACTTTACCTAGAAACTACATATTGTAAAATATCTGGTTTATTTTATTTTTATTATAGTTTCAATAAATAGCAAGAATGATCCAATTCTAACTAACAGAGTGAAATATGATAACTTCAAAACAAGATACATCAGTAAAATATACTGATATTTTACCATGTGCCACAAGAGAGGTCCTATAAATTTTGGATTGATGCATGTGCATTAAATTGCTGGACTTGGAACCAAAAAGACCTGAGTTCAAATACTGCCTCAAACACCTACTAGACAATTTACTTAACCTCTATTTGCCTCAGTTTTCTCATCTGAAAAATAGGGATCATAATAGCATTTACCATGAGAATCAAGTGAGATAATGTGCATAAAGAGCTTTGCAAACCTTGAAGTACTCAATAAATTTTAGCTATTAATTGTAGTAGTAATAATGGAAATCTAACCTGAGTAAATTAATATATCTAATAGGAGCTAGAGATATAATAGGGTATTATGCACACACACACACACACACACACACACACACATAAAAGGAGTTAGAGATATAATAGAATATTGCAGATAAAACTTAGCATATATTATCAGAATACCAACTAGATTGCTCCAGTTTGTTTTATAGAGCTATAAACAGATAGAAAGTATTATTTCTAACTAATGGAGTATAATATTGTTAATGGGAAAGAAGATACTTAAATAGAACACATTTATTTATTGAAATTGCATTACATGTCATGGAGAGTTTCCATTGATTTTGGATTGATTCAGATGACTAGAATACAGGAAACTCACCTGGAGAAACCCAATATTAGTAACAGGAATCTAAATAGCTAACTGGAAATCATGTATAAAACTCAAATATAATATGATATCTCAAGCCTAAGTAGAATGATTCCTTGACATTGGAATAAATTTGCTCTAATATGCATGAATTGATTTAAATAGTGAAAAAGCTTCTATTTCTAGATAATGAAGGAAAATTTCCATCATAGGAAGTGTCATTGTTGTTCAGTCTTTTCAGCTGTGTCCAACATTTCATGAACCCATTTGGGGTTTTCCTGGCAAAGATACTGGAGTGGTTTGCTATTTCCTTCTCCAGCTCGTTTTATAGATGAGGAAACTGAGGCAAACAAGGCTAGCAAACATTGACCAAACACCAAATTCTATCAGACTCTATGGATGCTGTATTAATGCACGTAATATCATTAGTGGGAACCTAGCTAGAGAATTCGTATCTTCCTATTAAAAGGATAAAAAACTAACATGAAACCAGAATGCATGTCCAATAGTATATATTGTCTGACAATATATGGCTAGGTATATAAAGCATAGTGCCAGGCACTATGCTAAGCACAAAGGATAAGTAAAATAATTCTTGCCCTCAAGGAGATTACAATCTAATGAGGAAAGAGCCTGCCTAAGGGAGAATCTAGAAATCAGGGAAGAAGAGAATGGGGGCGGAGTGGGGGTAGGGCAGCGGGGAAGCAATGCACCAGACAATAAAGATGATTCAGAAAGACCCCAGTAATGAGTGAAGTGAATTTAAAGGTAAGAAGAATTGAGTTTGAACCTTGTGTCAGGCAATTACTAGCTGTGAGAGCCTGGGTAAGTCACTTAACCTCTCTTACTCTCTGTTTCCTTATATATAAAATGGAATTTAATAGCCTCTGCTTCACAGAGTTTTGTGAAGATCAAATAAGACCTAAAGTCTTTACAAATGTTCAATCACTATATAAACCTAGCTCTTATTTATTATGCATTGACATTGCATCGAGTTTCACTAGCGCATCTGGTCTCAAACTTTTGGTCTCAGGATCCCCTTACACTCTTAAAAATTATTGAGGATCCTCCCATAAAGAGGTTTGGTTTATGTGGGGTTAAATCTATTGATATCTAGGTGGCACAGTGGACAGAGCACCAGGCCTTGAGTCAGGAAGACCTGAGGTTAAATCTGGCCTCAGTTACTTACTAGTTGTGTGACCCTGGCCAAGCCCCTTAACTTAACTCATCTCTAAAATGAACTGGAGAAGGAAATGGCAATCCACTCCAGCATCTTTGCTGAGGAAACCCCAAATGGAGTCACAAAGAGTCAAACATAACTGAAATAGCTAAACAGCAAATATATCTATTGATATTTAACATATTAGAAATGAAAACATCTTAGTATTGTAAAAATCATTTTGGCCTTGTAGCCTCCCTGAAAGGGTCCCTGGACATACTTTGAGAACCACTTCACTATTGCATTCCATTTATTCTTGAGTTGACATCAACAGCTGGAATCTTTGAAACACTGTCAAAGACACTCAATGTTACTATTAACAAGTATGTAATAATAATGAAACATTTTCATGAGCCCAACTAATCTTTCCCCCTTTTTCTTTTTATGGTTCTAAATGACTGGGAAGCCATTCTAGCAAATTGCTAGATAGTTAAGTAGAAATTATGTATTTAAGTATGATACATTGTCACAAGTTCAATAGAACTAAGGCTTTTTTTTCTCAACACTAAAAATTTTTTATTTCTAGCTAATTAAGTTAATATTATTGTGAGGGAAAAAAGTAATACAGATATATTAAGTTCTATTGAGCATTCTAATGGATGTGGCTTGCTGTAAATAGCTGGAATTTGATTCTGAAATCCAACTGAAAAGCTACAATATTACCATTGACAAACTATGTAGACTGCTAGAAGTCAGGTAGGTAGTATCAGTGAAATCTACCATCAAGCATCTCTTTTTTTGCCCCCCTTTTTAATTGTTCTAAATAGCTGGAAAGTTTTATTTCTAGCTAATTAAATGAAATTGTTAATTAAGTAAAGTGTTATTACAAAGAATCAAGATATTTAAGTACAACAGGGTTTAATAGGATAATGTGCCAAGTTTCATTAGAGAATTCCAACTGATGCTGAGTTAGCTAGAATACTAGAAACTTTGTTAGAGAAATGAAATATTACTATCAGGAACCTAGAAAGTCAATTAGAAAGCACATTCATAACTTATGTATAACGCATTGTGTCAGTTAAGAACAAACCTCAAAAATCCAAAAAGTTCTTTTTTTTGAAGAATTTTATTAACTCATTTCTACAGAGGAGAAAGCCAGAAAAAAGTGTGGCTCCCTCCCTCAGTCTTTTTTGAATTTACATTATACAGAGTTCAAAGAAGAGCACAAGAACAAGCAGCTGGTGGCGAGCACATAGAAAAGGTCACTTGAAATGTTTATCAGCAGATACGTATAAACATTCAGTAAAATTATGGGGAAGCCAAAAGCTGTTGGGCAGAAAAGGGTTTGGGGGTAGACCCAAAGACACGAGGGAGTCTCTAAGGCAAGCATCACCTACAATTTTGTGTTAGGCCATTTCTAGTAAAAAAAAAAATAGCTAGGTTCAAACAATATACATAAGTAATAAAGTATTTTCCCCACAATTGACACAATGTCATCTCATTTGCTCTATTTAAAAAAAAAAACTGCTCAATTTTATTTTCTATAGTTAGAAAACTATTTCTAGCTATTGTAATGAAATATTATTAGTTGGAGATAAGATAGAGATAGGGACTGGTCCTGTGATTTCACTGGTATAGAAACCTAATGAGCAAGGAATCTTTCTCTGTCAATTTGGGTCCTCCTCTTTTCTGCAGTTTGTAGTCTTAGAGAGTTGCCTAAAATACCAAGATGTCAAGTGACCTGCCCAGGATTATACAACCCCTATGTGTAAAGAGTTGGGATTTGAATCTAAGTCTTCCTGACTTCATAGCTATAATGACTATCGTGTTTGATAATCATGAACATAATTATTTCTAGTTTACCAAATGAAGCACGCTCAGTAAGAAACAAGATATTTGAGAACAATTTAGCTAAGCAATGATATTGTACCAAGTTTCATTAGAATATTCCAACTGATGGTAAATATAAATTGCTAAAATATAGGAAACATTTTTTGGAAAGACTCAATATTACTATTAGGTGCCTACTGGATACCCAGAAATCGTGTTACAACAATAGTAGTAATAATAATAATTGACATTTATGTAATGTTTTAAGGTATGCAAAGTGCTTTAAAAATATATCATTTAATCCTTATATCAACCCTGGAAGGTAGGTGCTATTATTAGTTTCATTTTATGGCTAAATAAATTGAGGCTGGTGGAGGTTAAGTGACTTGCTTAGGGTTACACAGATAGTAAAATAAATTGTCACAAGTCCAACTAGTTTGCTACCTTTTATTTTGCATTGCAATGAATAACTAGAAATCTTTATTTCTAATTAATAGTTGAAATTATTACTAGGAAACAAGGTAGGTAAGTATAATGTGTACTTAAATGTATATACAAAACACTGACAATGAATAAAGTTCTATTAGAGCATTCCAAATGGAGTTGGTTTGATGAAAATAGTGGAAATACCAAAAATCTAGACAGTAAAACCAGACATTACCATAACAAAGTTAGATAGCCTTCTTGAACAAATGCATCTGATTTCAATATAATACATTGTCTGAAGTCCAAGTTGTTTGCTCTCATTTGTTTTGTAATGCTTTAAATAGCTGGAAAGCGTAGGTCCAGTGTTATGTAGGTATATTATTTACCAGGTAACAGGACTCTTAAGTATAAGATAGTTATTCATTGATATTGTGCCAAGTTACATTGGGCATTCCAATTGATGTTTTATTAATGCTAATAGTTGAAATAGAATTATAGCCAGAGAAATCATATATTACCATTAGAAACCTAGGTACCTTACTAGAAATCATCCATCATTTTGCATTTATTAAGCACCTACTATGTGTCAGACCCCGTGGTAAGTGCTGAGAATACAAAAACAATGAATGAAAAAAGCCTTGCTCACAAAGTGTTTACAGGGATTCTCTGAAGCAGAGATGAGGAAGGAGTACATTCTAAGCATCAGGGAACAACCTGTTCAAAGTGATGGAGGTGGGATATAGAGTGTTATGCATGAGAAACAGAGAAAGTCAATTTTGACTTGACTCCACAGCTAGGACCCCTAAGTAGGAGATGATCCCAGGGTCAGTGGGTCTATTGTTGTTACATAAGGAGGTAATGAAATTCTCCCTCAGTAGAGCTTTAAGAAAAAAGTTAATTGTGTTGTAGAAGAAATTCTTTTTCAGGTACGGACACAGGTATCTTATGAGATCCCTTCCAACTCTGAAATTCTGTGATCACATCGAGAAAGTAATTTGACTCTAATACACACACCCTAGTATTAAATCTGAAGTGCTAGACTTGATATCAGTCCAGGACAGCTTTATTTACCATGTCTCTCAGTCAACATGGGAAGGAGTCACACTATTGCTGATAAGACAGTGCAAGTATAATTTTAGTGCCATTTGGGTGGCCTGGCTGAACTAGGAAAAGCTTGGAAACAAGCCACTTTACTTTGCATCCCATTAATGGAGTTATTTCTGCAATATACTTTTGCAACCACTTCTAGGTCTAGTGTGACAAGACATGTGGTCTATCGACTCTATACCCTCCCTTCTCCTAAAAGTTGTACTGCAGGGTATTTATGTTACTACAGAATCCATCAGTTTGCTCATTTGTAAAATGAGGTTGTATTCTAAGGCTCTGAGGTCCTTTCCAGTTAGAGATCTATGATACTATATCCTTTACCTACACATGTCTTTACTCAACTCCTTGGATTTTATTTACTTCTTTGTGACTTGTATGCTGATCTTTGTGAAATAAGGAATACTGTATCTGTCTCCACTTCTAAAATGTTCATGGGTAAAGAGTATCTGACAGAGTCCTGCCTTCTTAAGTGTACTTGGAAGAAGCAAGACAGAGATACAGGGACAGGGCAGGCAGAGCACACAGACTGTTGCTTACTTCTTAAACAGCTATTTATTCAGATAGGTACACTGTGCTGAGCCTAGGAACACAAAGTTGAAAAATCATTTTATTCTCAAGAAATTGGTAATCTAGTATAAGAATCAGCAGACTATAGCTAGCAAGTCAGAGGTACAAGAGATGTACCTCTCAAGAGCTAAGAATGGTGGATTTGGTAGTCTGCTGACCCCTGATAATAGCAGAGAGATTAAAACAAATACACAAGTAACCATAATCCGTTATAGAAGGCAGTTCTTTTAAGAAATTTAAATTCTTGAGCATTTCCCAATTGGTAGAGGGACTTTTCTCATTAGGATTTTCCAATGCCAATAAAATCTCAGGTCAAGTCCAAAACATATTAGAGAGGTCAAAACTATCCTTGAGGTCACTCTCTGCTCCAGATATACAGTCCTATCTTCCTATGATTCCACTGTTTTGCTTGGTTCCTCTTCCCACATGTTTGAAGTATATGGGGTATTTAGGAAGGACTAGCACCTCTGGTGTGAAGGCTTGCCAAACCCTTTTCAGGGCTGCTCGTCCACCTTTGGTGTCTGCCTCTCACCCAACTCTCGCCTGTGGCTCCAAGAAACTGTAGTTATTTCTTCCACATTGCAACTTTCCTCATCACAGTTTTGATATATCGCAGATCAGCATGATTATGTTTTATGATTTCACTCTATTTCTACTCTTAATTCCAATCTCTGATTCCTTCCTTAATTCCAAACTCTGATTCCAATCTCCAAACATCTCTGATGTCTGGGCAGCTCTCGCTTGCCTCCTTAATTATACTTTTCTCAGCTACCTCTCAAGTACCCTCTACTTGCTCTCTCTAAAGAAGAAAGTCAGGATAGGTTTTGAACCAACTGGTTCTACTGACACCCACCCACCCACCCATCCCTCCCACATTAGCAAATTGTCCTGCCAATGGTGGTTTTCTCTGGGACTCTCTCTTGGGAGATTTTCCCTGAGTCTATCAGTATTTCTGTCAACTTATTATCATGCCCAAAACAGTGGCCCAGCTTCTCCTCTCACCATAGCATGGCTCTCCCTTGAGCCAATTTGTTAATTTGTGTGGTGGGTGAAAGATGAAATGACTGAGGAAATAAAGGTTCAGTCTTCTGAACATATTGATTCATTAAGCAATGCATGCCAATTGCCCAAGAAACCAGGACCAGACCTCCTCAGCTTAGGCCTAGACTCCAAATACAGGGAGGTGATAAACTTTTATACATGAAAACAATTAATCAATTAAAGTCAATTGATTAAAAGGAAACAATACCACATTAGGTAATTTGATTTCTAATTGGAGAAAAGATTAGGGACTTTCCAAATTTTGAGGGGAGAGTGAATAGGTGCAATTTCTTGAATTCAGAAAAAGAAGTGTCTCATTCCTTCCAAGTGTCTGTGAACAATCAAAGGAACATGGAAATAATAACTTATTGATCAGTATGGGGGCAGTTTTCAGATAAGACATATGGGTTGCTTGAGATGTACAACTGTGAGAAAACTCCTTGCATCAGTCTTTGGATCTGACTAGGTTTCTGGTCAGCATAACCTAGATCCTTAGTTAAGGGTCTCTAAAAAGCAGGTAGAGGTAGTCCAGCTTCCCAACCACATGGGACTAGATTCAAGCAAAACATTAAGTTTTCTTCCAATTTCAATTCCCACAATTGAATAAAGTTTTCTCACAAAACAGAATTTGTGCTAGACCCATAATTGGATAAAAAGAGAACTGGTCTAGCCCCAGAACTGAGTCACAAGACGGAGTCAGTGTGGTTCACTCAATTCTCACAATTAAGCACTTGCTGTCCTCATTTCCTCAGTGGAAACAGGCAAATGAGCCTAAAGCTTTAGTTGAAGTTACCACATGAAGAAGGCTGAATCATAATGACACCTTGAGTCCAACTGGGATCAGTTCTTTGGTAGCTGGGAATTAAAATTTAAAAATAGCGCTTCTTGAACTTTGTTTCTTCATTTGCTTTCTTGAATTCACTTCTAGAAGACTAACCCTTCCACCTTATCTCTTCCTGTCCTATCCTGCTCTAGCTCTTCGCTTTTCTCCCTTCTTTTCCTATTCCATTCCATACCTCTTTTTTTCTTATATCCTTTTATTTGATCCTGTTCTCCTACTCCTCATCTTTCCTTCCTTCTTCACTTGGTACTCTAGCATAGCGCTTCTTAAACTGTGGGTCGCCACTGTGGGATTAAAAAAAAATTTGGAAATAGTAAAAAGTTTCTGAACGTGTAATGACCAAAAATTAATTAAAAATCAAATGTGTAATGAATCTGAGGTGTTTCTGGTAGCACTTAACAGTGTTGAGCAACTTCACTGCAGCCTTGGTTCTAAACACAAAGCATTTGAACTTTGTACATGTCTTCAGGTCATGCAACCCCAACTAAAGAGGGGTCTTGAGTAAAAAAAAGTTTAAGAAGTCCTGCTTTAGCATATATTTTTCTCAAGCTTCTTCTCATCCCTTGCTCTGTTCTACTTGTCAGGATATTTAAAACTACTTTATACACTTGATTCTGGTCATGTAAACCCATTTATGGGGCATCTAAGTGGTACAGTAGTTAGAGCACTGGGCTTGGAATCAGGAATACTCATCTTCATGAGTTCAAATTCAGCCTCAGATGCTTATTAGCTGTGTGCCCCTGTGTGACCCAAGTCACTTAACCTCATTTGCCTCAGTTCTTCATCTGTAAAATATGCTGGAGAAGGAAATGGCAAACCACTCTAGTATCTTTGCCAAGAAATCCCCCCAAAATAGGGTCATGAAGAGTGGGACACCAGTGAAACAACTGAAAAACAACAACACAAACTCATTTATGTTATGGAAATATATACTTTTAACTCTTTCTGAAGTTAATATGTCTAACATGCCTTTAGGTTTCCAAGGAGATATGGGTGCAGGTAATAGATAACTGCTGCTCAGGATGCAAATGTTCCCATGTTTCCCCTTCATTTATCCCTAGAGAATTTGCCTTAACTCTATCTGGACACAGTTAGACTTTGATTGACAAGGAAGTCCCACCACCCCCCATCTGAAGGGAGGCTCACGGCGGTTGAAGTCACACAAGAGGACTAAGGAAATATTCATTGAAAGCAAGTGTATGGGCATCCAGGGGAAAAGGAACAAGGAAGGGGAAAAGCATTTTAAAGCATCTACTGTGTGCCAGACACTAGGCTAAATAAATGCTTTATGATTATCATCTCATTTGATCCTGGTTGAAATTCTTAAGGTCTTCCTCTCTCAGACTGATATTTTTGTGATGGTAAATTGGGCCATCTTTTGTTTCAATTCTTTCCTAGCCCTTAGTCATTGAAAGGGCATTGCCTCAGACAAACAGACCTTAATATAGAAAGGCCAATGTCATCCACTGCACTCTGGGCGTCATCAGTCTGTCCTGCCACTGGACTTCGATGACCCTGGAGGAAGAGTGAGGCTGACAATTTTGTTCCGTTCTGCCTCACTTAAATCTAATTCACATGCAAGTCAAGACATTACCCTCATGGAGTCACTGGTCTTCTTCAAGAACAAAGGATGATCAATAACAACAATCTTGACCACTGCTGGCATAAGTAGCTATGCTGGGGACAGAGAGAAATACTCTAGAGAACCATAGAGGGAAAATATCAGCCAGGTGCTCTTCAGCACCATACTATGGAACTGGAGTTGTGTGATTAAACCAGAAATAAGAGATAGGGAGCAGGTACTGGATTGCTGGAATTGTTTAGAATGCTGAGATCAGAGCTGTTTTCTTTCTCTTCCCAGGAAAGGCAGCTAGATGGTAGGGTGGAGAGAGTGCTGGACCTGGAGTCAGGAAGACCTGATTTCTAATCCAGCCTCCAACACTTCCTAGCTGTGTGACCTTGAGCAAGTAATTTAACCTCTCTCTACCTTAGTTTCCTCAAATAGAAAATGGGGGATCACAATAACATCCTACCTACCAGGATTGTTTGTGATGATGAAACTGAGGCAAAGAAACTGAGACCCAGAGAAGAGAAATGCTAAAAGGACAAGAGAAGAGAAAACTCAAGTTAATATAGCCAATAAGAGCTAAGACTCAAACTGAGATGCCAAATTCTAATACAGTTCCATTCTGAAAATATTTGAATGCTAAATCACTCTGAAAAGAAGTTGGGGTTTTTTCATCTCCTTAGACAATTTCTCATTAGGGCTCAAGTTTCTGGATCTATTACTACTAATTGTGAGAGTTTCCCTTTATCTGGAAATATCACCAACCATCCCACTCTTTACATAGGTCATGTCGTGTCATAGATGAGGGTAACCTATTTTCAGTGACTTTAAATTGTTTCTTTCTGAGACTTTGTCATGCTCAGGTTTTTATTTTCTTGCCTTTGTTATTTTCTTTTACAAATAAAAAACATCTTTTCTCTTTCTCTCACTTCCTTTACAAAAAGAAGAACAATATACAACAAAATCATTGTAACAAATATGTATGGTCAAGCAAAACAGATTCCCACATTGTGCATGTCTAAAAATGCATCATGGTCAGATTTGGAGGAAATTGCATTGTATTACATCTAAGGTTCCCTCTAGCTAGAAACATTGTTGGCCCATCACTAGTTTAGGGACCAGAGTGTTGCGGTTTAAACCCAGGGATGCCAAAAAGCTGTTATGGTTTAAACCCACAGATGCCAACAATTTTTACAGTGGGAGCTCTGCCCACCCAGAAACTGTTGCAGTTTCATGAGGCGTTGTGGTGGAACTGTCTCAAAGAATTCAGAGTCAGACCACCTCTAATCCAAGTATGGGTATTTATTGAGATTGATACCTCTCATGAAGCAGGCTAAGTTCCAAGAGGAACCAGCAACTTTAGAGAAAGCAAGATGGATTTTTATAAGGTATTGATGCAATTACATAACAGAAATTTACATAGAGTAGAGGAATATCATTAATATTAAAAAGGCACAAGGAGTTTGTTAAGGGATTAAGTAATGGAGGAGGGGTTTGTTAAAGGATTAGGTAATGGAGGAGGGGTCCCATCTATGGTTCAGTGGTTAAATATTCTGGGCATTCTGCCCTCCAATTGGCTAGCTATTATGGTCTTGTCTGGTCAAGATAGATAGTTAGGTATTGTGGTCCTGTCTTGGACTATATGGATGATGTGATTATGATTGAATACAAGAACACACCTGCTTCTGTGGGAATGGGTCTGGGGGGAGTGACCAGGTAGAGGCAGTAGCTAGGTCCCCATCACATGGACACACCTGCTGTTTCTGTGGGAACTGAGTTCAGGGACACACCTGTTGTTCCAATGAGCAGTGAGGCATATATGAAGAAGTTGGACATTGGCGGGGGTGGGGGTGGGCGGTGAGGGGGGTGGAGATAGCTTCATTAAGATTCCATCAAGAGCATAAAGAACCCACCTAGTAAAGAAACTAGGTTCTAGGTCAAGGACCAAATAAATCTTGAATTAGCCATAAAAAATGCTATTCTAGTGGTCAACTCCCTCTTCACATAAATCATTAGTCACTTCAGTACTAGAAGGAGTTGTGATCCATCCCTTCCTTACAAGTCACATTAGACTTCAAAATTAGAATAGTTCTGATTGAGCAACCATGAGTGCCTGATATTCTTCTGGGAACTGGACAGAATTTAAAGGTAAATGAGGCAATCTCTGCTCTCTAGGAACTTATAAAAGGAACACAGTTTAGACAACATAGCAACAAAATGCCCACAGGACCATCAACCCTCCCACCTTCAACTGGGTCATCACAGGTCTGTTAATTGGCCTCCTGCCTTCTACACAACTAGTTTGGTCTCATTTAATTTTGCTTTAAATAATTCTGCAGCCAGCTTTTCAATGGCAATTAATAGCAGCCAGAGAATGGTGAAGCAAGTGATGTTTTTACTTTCTCATTCCCTCTCATGCAGAATAGACCTGGATCCATGAGGGCTCTGGATTTATACCATTAGTGGGATTCATCCCTCACAGCCCATAGTTCCTGCACTACCAAATAATAGGGACTGGCGATGGGCCACCATGGTAATCAGAGTGCTCCATCCTTCTCTCCTTTGTCACTGTCCTCCTTTTTAGCAAGTCATAAACCCATCATCAAATCCTGCTGGCCGTGTCAAGTGTTCCAGACCAGGAGCACACTGGTTCCAAGTATGGTGCCAATATTTGGTGAAATTGAGTCGACAAGGTAGATGGCATATAAAAAAAAAGCCCACCTCTTTGACTAGATGAAAACAGAAAGGACACATACAGTCCCTTAACATAGATACAGAATGCACTGATGAGGACAGCTCTCCAGGTCTCCCAGTTCCCTACAGGCATCTTCCCAGGCAGGTATCAAGAACAATAATACCTACCATTTATATAGCACCTACTTTGAGCCAGGCATAGAGCTAAGCACACTCCAAATACCTCATTTGATCCTTAAAACAAGCCTGGGAGGTAGATGCTATTATTATTATTACTTTCAGATGAGGAAATTGAAGCAAACAGAGGGTGATTTGCCCAAGGTCACATAGCTAATGTCTAGGACCACATTTGAAAATCAGGTCCTGCTGACTTCAGGTCTTGCACAGCACTATATCATCTGTCCAAATGCCAGTGAAAAATCCCTCACATCTAAAGAACTGTATTCAGTTTTCAGTGATGCTTCTATAATCATCATATCTAGCCCAAAGGGAGAACTTAGAATACTATTTAGCCAGTCAGTCAAGCAGAGAAGGTTCTATTGCCCAATTTGGAACTTGAGCAGGCTACAATATTCTGTTAAAGTGCTACCTAAATCCTCATTCCAGATCGCTAAATTGTATAATCATGACCAGGTTCCCCCAGTACATTGTATACTCCTGGAGGGTGGGGATTTTGCCTCTTTTTGTTCTTAAGCACTTAGCACAGTTCCTGATACAGAGAAGGTGCTTTATGAACATTTATTAAATGTTTATAGCAACTTTTTTCATGGTGGAAAAGAATTGGAAATCCAGGAGATGCCCATCAATGGGGGAATGGCTAAACAAGTTGTGGTGTATGAATGTAATGGAATACTACTGTGCTATAAGAAGTGATGAGCAGATGGACTTCAGAATAACCTGGAGAGACTTATATAAACAGATGCTGAGTGAGGAAAGCAGATCCAAGAGAACTTTGTACGCAGTTACAGACATACCCTATGTGTGATGACTAACTTTGATAGACTGGGCTCCTCTCAGCAATGCAAGGTTATAAAACAACTCCAAGGGACTCATGATGGAAAGGGCTATCCACATCCAGAGAAAGATTCACAGAGTCTGAATGCAGATTGAAGCAAACAACTTGCTCTCTCTCTTTTTTGTTTTGTTTTGTTCCTTTTTTCTCATTGTTCATTCCATTGGTTATAATTCTTCTTTACAACTTGACTAATATTTAATGTGAAGGTATTTGTAGAACCTATATTGAATTGCATGCTGCCATGGGTGGGAGGGGGGAAGAGAGGGAGGGGAAGAAAATTTGGAACTCAAGGGATTATCGATCTGAATGTTGTAAACTAAAAGTAAATAAATACATTTTAGCTCTTCAGTTGTCTGTAAGGTGCTTGGTTCTTCTTCAGAAGCTAAGGACACGTTGGGGTGAACCCTCACTTCAGCCAGCAACTAGCACCACTACAAACAAGCCTCTCCTCATCCTTCTGCTGAAATGGCCATCTCTGAGCTCACCTGCATCTATTCTGCCCTCATCCTTCACGACAATGAAGTTACGGACAAGGAGGATAAAATCAATGCCCTCGGTAAGGCAGCAGGTGTAGATGTTGAACCATGCTGGCCTGGATTATTTGCCAAGGCCCTGTCCAATGCAAACACTGCAAGTCTCATCTGCAATTTAGGAGTTAGTGGTGCTGCCCCTGTTGGAGGGGCTGCTCCTGTTAGCACAGCTTCCCCAGCTGAGGAGAAGAAGAAAGAGGAAGCAAAAAAAGAAGAATCCAAGGAGTCCGATGATGATGTGGGCTTTAGTCTGCTTGGCTAAATATTTTTTGTAACATTAAATAAAAAGCTTAAGTCAACTAAAAAATACATTTTAAAAAACAAATGTTTATTGACTCACTGACTTCATACATATACCTTTGAAAATCTAATTGAGCCCTGTACCTAGCTAGAGCCTCATCTACATGTAGCTGAGGTAAGGAAACTAAGTTCTGATTAGGGGAAAGGTAAATCTTAATACTCTGAAGAAATAGCTATAAAAATGCTATCCTGGTCAGGTCCCTCTTCACACTAATATTTAATCACCCCAATAGTAATTCATTTTTTTCTTATAAGTCACATTAGACATCAAACTTAGAATACTTTTTATGGAGCAATCATGAATACCTGGTATTCTTCTGAGACCTGGACCGAATTTAAAGGTAAATAAGATAGTCTCTGCTCTCTAGGAACTTATAAAAAGGTAGAGCTCAAGGCCAGAAGAGACCAGGTGGCACCCACTACAAAGAGAAATGACAAATATGAAGTATTAAGAGAGACTTGGGAAGACTTACATGAACTGATGCATAGTGAGCTAAGCAGAACCAACAGAATGGTTTACATGATGACCACAATAATGTAAATAGTAGTTTCAAACTTGTTCTGCTCAAATGATGCAGTTATGTGGTATAACAGATGAATGATAGACTTGGAATCAGAAAGACTAGTTCAAATCCTGCCTCAGATGCTTCCCAGCTTTGTGACCTTAGGTCACTAACTTCTTTCAGCCTCAGTTTTCTTATCTGTAAAATGAGGCTAATAATAGCACCTACATCACAGGTCTTTGTGAGAATCAAATAAGATCATGTATGTAAACTACCATGTAAATTCTGGTTATTATTAATTAATCATAGTACAATAGTCTTTTCTAAGAAAATAAAAACACATTGACTCACTGTTTAAGTTGTCAATAAAGAACAGATTCAAGCAGTAGAGCCTCCAGACTCAGTACATGAGACTTGAGATCCCCACACCTCTCCTCTCCTTCTCCATACCCTCATCCTTTTCTTCCATGACTTCCCCAGGACTTACAGCAACTGAGGCAGCTTTACACCTCCAACCATAGAGCTGCTCTTATGACCTTCTCAACACCAAGCCAGGAAGAACAGAGAGAACAAAATGCAACTAGGGGATGGGGCTGGGCAATGCAAAAATCTTGGGTCATGGGGAGAAGTTTTTCAAGGTAATTTCTGAAATCCACGGGTATAAAGACAAATAATTTCAAAAGCTTTCAGAAATATGATTAATAAAGTAAACAAAGTATTGACATCAGAAGAGTGATGATGAAGCAGGTCTCCTGCCTCTTGGTGATGGACTAGGGGTACAAAATGAGGCATTTTCAGACAGTGCTACTGTGGATTTGTTCTACCTATTTTTTTTTTTAAAGAAAGGGCTTCTAAGAGGAAAGGAATGAATTAGTGTGTGGTGCTAAAGATAAAGAAAAAAAGAAAGATCAATAAAGTATGTGCCTTTTATGTACTTTACTTCCCAGTTACTTCTTCAGCTAAGACATTACCACACTTCTAAGCTTTTCTGTTTGTTTTTAGTTAGTTGGGGTTTTTTTAGTCATTTTTCAGTTTCAGATTCCTTGTGACCCTTTTGGGGGTTTTCTTGGCAAAGATACTGGAGTGGTTTGCCATTTCCTTCTCTAGCTCATTTTATATATGAGGAAAACTGAGGCAAACAGGATTAAGTGACTTGCCCAGGGTCATATAGCTAATAAGTGTCTGAGGTTGAATTTGAACTCAGGTCATTCTGAGACCAGATTGGCCCTCTACCCACCATGCCACTTAGCTGCCTTTCTATCTGGTTATCAAATCCTTATTTGGTTTTCTGTTTCAGACCTCTCTAATATTCTCTGAACTGATAACAGACTTGAACATCATACTTTCATTTGTTTTGCAACACTGATTACTTGGAATTCAGCCTCTTGCTCAATGCTACCTTCCTCTGGTTTAAGTAGGTGCCTAGGTCCATCATGCATCCACTCAAGCCACAGTTGCAGCATAGAAGCAGAAGGGGGTGCTAGTGAGCCAAGACAGGCTACGCTGCCAGTGTAGTCGGGGAGTGAGAAAACAATTTTTTTTTTCAGCAATCTCCTCCCTCAGAGGGGAGTGGCTTTCCTTCCAGCCTGACAAAAACAGTGACCTTAAGTACAAAAAGGAAACTTTGCCTACATATGCTTCTCTCCTCACTGCTTTTACAAGCTCATGATTTATTTCTAGAAGTATATAAATTCAGAATTCACATGCAGGCTTCCGTAGTGTAGCCAAGTTCTCTTGCTTTGTCCTAATCGGTTCAAGCCCCCAGATCAGTCCCCACTGACTAGACTTTACTCTCTCCAGAGTGGAAACTACGATCTTTCTTGTCCTCTTCCTAATATTTATAAGTTCTAAATAACAAACTCCCACAAAACTTAGCATTTCCGCAGGACAACAGGGTTTAACAGTAAATAAATAAGATCCAAATCAAAAGCAACAGATGCAAAACAGAAACCACACTACCTAGCTAAATGGAAGAAGGAAAAGAGACTTTGAAGGGAATTAAAAGAGGTCTCTGACAAGCCCTTCCTTCTTGCTTACACGTTAATGGTTTATTTGTGTATTTAAATATTTTATTTCTTTAAATATATTATCTTAAATATCTAAATATATTTAAAACATATTATTCCATTCTATCCTCACATCACTGAAATGTTATTTTGGTTTTACACATGAAGAAATTAAGGTTAAGAATACTGTTAGAGGGCTCTAGGGGTGTGCTGGAGCCAGCTCTAACCAGCCTATTTTTTATATCCCAGAAAAAGACCGTGGCTACAAATAAGAGCTTGATTTATTGTTTTGCTTATTTCTAGACTTAAGAAAATGTTAATAATGCAGATTAAATTTAAAAGTGTGTGTGTGCACCCACCCACCCCTAGTCTAGTTGTTGAGCATTTACTAGAAACATTCTTGTATTGCTCTATATACACTACCTGAGTTCAGCAGAAGTGCAGTAGAAGGTTGTGGGAATGAAGTCATCACCAAGTTAGAGACTTGGTGACTGGAGGCTAATTATAACAGAAGAGGAAGAAAAAGAAGAACTTAGTGCTTTAAGGTTTGTAAAGTGCTTTTCACCTATTATCTCATTTACATCAATTATCTCATTTGAGCCTCACAACCAAAACAGTGTAGACAAACACACCACAGCTTATAGGCAGATAAAAGCATTTAATCAGAACAGAAAAGGAAACAAACAGCAAATATTTCCCAAATTAAAGTATTTTCATTTTTCTCTTCCCCAGCATAACCCAGAGAGGCAGCCCTTCTTTATGCAAGCTCCCACCTGCAAACTGAGGAAAATAGCATAATGTCTTAGCAGCCCCAATACTTACAGCTTTTTAGCAAATACTGTGCTTTCTGGATCTTAGCTAAATGATGGCAGGAGAAACAATTACTCCAGCACTCTTGGAGAGTACAGCCACCAACAAGAGGAATGGAGGCAGAGCCCCCTCAACCTGCTGAAAATTCATCTCTGACCTAATAGTTCCAGGACCTCCAGATCTCTTAAACTCGTAACGCTGCTTCCAAGCCTAGATATGTCCATCTCAAACTACATATTAACTCACATAAGATCAAGGAGGAACAAACATAAAAGAAGAAAGGCATCCAGGGGGCCAAATTCAAACTCATTACTACACAAACTGCCATGTGATTGAGATTATCACGATGGGGATGGACCAGCCTTTCCTCACTCTTCATTGGAGGGCTTGGTGTTAAATTATTCCTCTTGGAGTGTAGAAGTAAGACAATGCTTCCCAGAAGCTGACTTTTCTTTTAACTGACACAATTCCCTACTCCCCTGCTGCTATAATGGTAGTGGGGGTGGGGGTGAAGGATCAATTGACCATTTAGGATTTTCCATTTAATACTATAATGTCAAATCCTCTCCATGCTGGGTCACCACACTGGGTCACAGGCTCCAGAGCTCCCACATGGTCCATCAGAAGAACAACTCTGAGCATGCTCCATGAAATGGCCCTTATTACATTTGTGATATATCTAGCTGTAAATCTGAATGAAAGTGAATGGTAATCCCCCTCACTTAAATCCTTCACTCATAGGTAAGTTGAAGGATATATCCAGAAGGGGGGTTCTTCATATGTACATGCCAGCAAGTAATCTGAAAGCATTATTTCATGCAATATGCATGAACATAAACTCCATGTTCCCAGATCTGCCCCAAGGGCATTATTTTCAATAATACATCAACTAACAGAATTGAAGTTACTACTCATTTTGGTGGAGGACAGCTGTGCCTCTTTAAAAACCAAATCACATGAAGAAGGCTCAATTCTGAATCGCTTAGGAATGTCTTCTCATGCATAGGTCACAGAAGCAAAGCAAGGAGTCATTACAGATGCACATCTGAAGGCAGAAACCCACAGAAAAACTGGTAACAGATGGTACAAAACCATTCTCTTTGTAAAGGTAAAGGTACAACATTAGCACAAAATGTTAAAAGACCTAGAGGGAGTTCTCTAGGGTATAGGGTAGATCCTCTGAAAGAACACATACAAGAATTGCACTGAATGAGAAAATATCGGGAGGCAGAGCCAAGATGGCGGCGTAGCAGCAGCAACATATCGCAGCTCTCACATAGCCACCCCAAAATACCCATAAAATAGGACTCTAAACCAATCCTAGAACTCCAAAACGCACACAAAGATACTTCCCACTAA
>CM053584.1:162273794-162417030 GCA_028627135.1 Pseudochirops cupreus | reverse complement strand
TTTTTTTTTCTTTTTCTTTCTTTTTGCTCTAAATTGCTGGGGAGCCTTCTATCTAGCTAATAGCTAGATAGTTAAGTAGAAATTATATATTTAGGTATGATACATTGTCAATTGATTTACTGCCTTTTGTTTCCCATCACTCAAAATAGCTGGAATTTTTATTTTTAGTTAGTAAATATTATTATTAGGAAAAAAGATGTTATACAGTTATATTAAGTTCTATTAGAACAGTCCAATGGATGTGCCTTACTGTAAACAGCTGGAATTGGATTCTGAAATCTAACTAGAGAGCCACTATATTACCATTAACAAGCTAGGTACACTATTAGAAATCAGAAGGGTAATTTCAGTGTAATCTATTGTCAAACCAGAGGGGATCTTGGGAGTGTTTAACCTTAAATTAAATAAATTATCTTAAATAACCCTTTGATCACATTTCAGGGACTAAGGTAGAAAACACATTATATTGGTCTGGAGGGCACTCTGCCTGGCTTTTATTAGGGAGGGGTGTGGTGGCTCTGACTAAAGAGCTATCAGTTTGCCTTTATCAGTAAGAAGCTGTTGCCACTAAGCTCCAGAAGAGTGGAATGGAGATGTCCAGGGAGTAGATGGCCTAAAGAAACGAGCGCAGAAGCAACACCCCATACAGCCTATATTCCTAGCAGGGACAGGCCTTTAGAAGGCAAGTTTGCACTACGAAGAAACACCTACCATGAGACTAGCAATGCTCAACTGAGATTACATCTGTAAGAGCCATTTCAAGATCATTTGGGACCAGTGGAGTACTTTGCCCAGAAGAGATACCATAATAGCAGGAAGTCCAGTGGGAGCAGTGTGATAACATTATCAGAAGACATCTCACTCCTATAATAAAAAGTTTTCCAGTATGAAAAAATAAGATAAAATAAACAAGCACATCCAAATTTGCTTTCATCTTTAATAAATGGAAAAATTTTATGTATACCAAAGAATTGTTTTAAAAATAAATTTCTATAAGATTTATTATAAGTAAATGTTTAATTTGTATACAGATTTTATATACCTATGTACCCAGTGTCAGGTAAAAATTTCTCTGGAGAGATTGGTTAAGATGACAAAACAGGAAAATGATAAATGCTGGAGAGGATGTGGGAAAACTGGAACACTAATGCATTATTGGTGGCATTGTGAACTGATTCAGCCATTCTGGAGAGCAATCTGGAACTATGCCCAAAGGGCTATAAATAATTTCATACCCTTTGACCCAGCAATACCACTTCTAGGGTTGAATATCAAAGAGATCATAGAAGTGGGAGGAAGACCTGTATGTGCAAAAATATTTATAGCAGCTTTTTTTGTGGTAGCAAAGAAGTGGAAATTAAGGGGATGCCCATGAATTGGGGAACAGCTAAACAAGTTGTGGTATATGAATGTAATGGAATACTGTTGTGCTATAAGAAATGAGGAGTAAATGGATTTCACATTTACCTGGAGAGACTTATACAAACTGATGACAAGTGAGAAGAGCAGAACCAGGAGAAATTTGTACACAATTACAGACACAATGTATGTGTGACAACCAACTTTGATAGACTGGACTCTTCTCAGCAATGCAAGGTTATAAGACAACTCCAAAAGACTTATGATGGAGAGAAATGGCTACATTCGGAGAACTAGAAAGAACAGAGTTTGAATTCAGATTGAAGCAAACTACCTGCTCTCATTCTTTGTCTTGTTTGGTTTTATTTCCTCTTTCCCATTGTTCATTCCATCTGTTACAATCCTTCTTTATAACCTGACTAATGTCTGATGGGAAAGTATTTGTAGATCCTATTCTTGATTGCATGCTGCCATGGGCAGGGGTAGGGGGAAGAAAGAAAGAGAGGGGAAGAAAATTTGAAACGCAAGGGGTTGTGGAACTGAATCTTGTAAACTAAAAGTAAACAAATTAATAAAGACAAAAAAAATTTCTCTGGTGAAAGGTGTCAAGAGTAGAAAAAGTTGGGGCAGCTAGGTGGCACAGTGAATAGAGCACCAGCCATGGAGTAAGGAGGATCTGAGTTCAAATGTGACCTCAGACACCTAACAGTTACTAGCAATGTGACCTTGGGCAAGTCAATCCCAATTGCCTTGCCTTCTCCCTCCAAAAAAAAAGCAAAAAAAAGAGTAGAAAAAGTTTAAGAAATCCTTTGCTAAAGCTCATATAGAAAAAGTTCTGTAAATGGTGTGCCAATGGTCAGCTCTTAGACCAGCGGTTCTCAACCTGTGGGTTATGTTCAATTTAAATACATCCTGCATATCAGATATTTACATTACGATTTATAACAGTAGCAAAATTACAGTATATTGCCGCCCAGAATAGCAATAGAAAATGAGTAGTATTGCCTCATAACCAGGAGGAAGTAGTAGCAATGAAAATAATTTTATGTTTGGGGGTCACCACAACATGAGGAACTGCATTAAAGGGTCACGGCATTAGGAAGGTTGTGAACCACTGTTTTAGAGGAACATACAGTTTCTGTACCTTGGGTGCAGGTGTCGTTCACTACTGGAAAGCCTGGGGGTTTGGGGGCAGGTGGTTCCTAAGGGTTGTAGTTTTTGGTTGGCTACCAAGTAAGTCAACCATCATAGTTGTAGTGGCCGTCCTGTTCATACAAGATAACCTTGGGGGTTGACGTCTATAGCTTGACCTTTGGATCGTGTACTTCGGGAATCAGTACAAGATAGTTCTGTCTGTACAGGAGAGTTGTATAGGTAAGGTCAGCTTGTTCCTGTAACAGGGAGGAATAGTTTGCCTCACTAGGGCCCACTCATGAGTTATTGCCAAAGATAGGGCCTTTGGGCTGGGGAGAGCCATGGTCCTAGGACTGGAGTCCACATACCCCACCACTTTTTATATGTCATTAAATTCCTTTGCTTTAAACTAAACGTTTTTTTTAATTAATTATTTATTTTTAGTTTTTAACATTCATTTACACAAGATTTTGAGTTACAAATTTTTCTCCTCGTCTCTCCCCTACCCCCAACCCAAGATGGCAAGCATACTGAATACCCCTTTCCCCAATCTGCCCTCTCTTATATTCCCTCATTCCCCCTTTATTTTCTTGTAGGGCAAGATGGATTTCTATACCTCATTGCCTGCATATGTCATTTCTCAGTTGCACGTAAAAACAATTTTTAACATTTGTTTTTAAAATTTTGAATTCCAGCTTCTCTCCCTTTTCCCCTCCTCACCCCCCCTACTGAGAAGACAAGCAATTCAATGTAAGTTATACATGTGTAGTTACACAAAACATTTCCCTAGTAGTCATGTTGTGAAAGACTAACTATATTTCCCTCCATCCTATCCCACCCCACATTTATTCTATTTTCTCCTTTGACCCTATCCCTTTCAAAAGTTAAACTAAATGTTTCTTCTGGCAAACATTAACCAAAGTCAAACATTGGTGGGGGTTTGTGAGCTATGTAATGAACCTACAGAGTATCTTGGCCGGGGGGAGGTAGTGATTTGGGGGGTCCCACATATGAGGGGTTGCTTCAGGTGTTACATACAGGTGAGAAAACTAAGACTCACCCAAGTTGTTACGTTTCAAAGATCACACAGGGACTGAGTGGCAGAGCAGGTATTCGAATGTGCTCTTGACTACAAATTCAGAACTCTTTCCGTTGTATTACGCCCCCTCCAACTTCTCTTACTTTAGCATCACACAATGTTAGACCTTCAAGCAACCTTAGAGATGTTCTGGGTCAAATGTTCTCTGAGGAAGTTTGGGGACTATTTTCACCTCCTTTTTTTATGGATGCTATTTTATATCAGCGAAACTTCTCTAAGAAATGATGATAATCAGAGTCAATGTCTTGACATTTTTTTTCAGAGTGTAATAAGACCCCCCCCCATTAGACAGAGGAGGGTCAATGTGCTTGTCGTCTTCTCCCTTTTCACTAAGGGGCTCCTTTTTGCTCTAGACTTACGTGTACAAACTAGGTTCAGTACTGGCAGAGCCTGAGACTACTTGTAAAATATTGCTGCCCAGAATAGCAATAGAAAATGAATAGTATTGCCTCATAACCAGGAGGAAGTAGTAGAAGGGAAAAAGAAAGAAGAAACCTTGTTCTGAGACCCAGCTAAGTCAGTCTCTGTGAAATTGCTCCAAATTCAGTTTTATGGAGGCATAGGACATTGGTAGCATAAGGCATTCCACAGACTCTTGATTGTTCTAATTTTTTTTCATCTTAATCTGTACTGTGAAAGGGAACACCCCCATCAGTGAGATGATAGAAGGACTAATATGTCGGAAAGGGTGTATGAAGTCTTGCCATGAGTGTACGTACCATCCTGTGCTCTATATCTGTTTCCAGAAAGCAATAATAGACAGCATTTGCACTGTGGGGCTGACAGCTCGTCTGAACTCGTTGCTCCTCTGACTCAAAAAGAGGCTTCTTGAGAAAAGACAAAATTGTGCCTGTGAACAGCAGTTTAGGGTATTTCCTGGCTCTGATGGAACCAGTCTATGAATATCTACAAGAACTTAACACTACCCCCAAAATGAGCATTTGCAGGTACAAGCGAGAGAAAAAAATACCCAAAGATTGTGACACAGCCACACGAATTTAGGAGAGTAGAGATTCATACATAACACACGTAGGACCATCACAATGACTGTGCTAACCAGGACATATTCCCATATTCATTTCCCAATGAAATGAACTTGCTTGGTCCCCTAGAGTTCTTTTGCAAAGCTTGTGATCTTTCCTGAAGAAAAAAAAAATAACCTGAAAAGCAATGAACAAATCCTCCTCTAGGAAATGAAAAAGGGAAGGAAGAAAAGCAAAGGGAAGATAAAAGGTCACATGTTGGTGAAAATTATTATCATTTTTGTTCCTTCTTCATTTTCTGAAGAAGGTGATGTCTTGACTCCTACATAAATGGGTTTAAATGAGACAGAATTGCACAAAGTCGTCAGCCTCACTCTCTCTTCCAATTGTAAAATAAAAGTCAGGATGATTGGTGATGGTCTGGGATGCAGGGGATGACCTTCGATCTTCTACATCTAGGGTTTGTGTGCTCCACAGAGCCTGCTTCAGCCACCATCATGGCTGCTGGAGCAAATTGTTCTCATCCACTTATTCCTCTGGGGAAAGTCTTCATATGCGTGGAGTAAACATCCCCCTAACTCATTGACATGTTTGAGGCCTTTTGACTACCCTCAATCTGGTTTAGACCATCTGCCAAGATGGTTTTTAATATCATGGGGCATTTCAATGGTATCTCATGTGCCTCATCCCCCAAATCTATCCTAAATTCAAAGTGCCCTGAGGGTCTGTATTTGGGTAGCTTCTTGGAGCCACAGGTGAAAGCTGGGTAAAGGCAGACACCAAAAGTGGATAAGCAGCCTTGGAAAAGGCTCAGAAAGCCCTCACACCAGAGGTGCTAGTCCTCCCTGAACACCCCATATACTGCTAAATCATAGAATCTTAGTGTGTGTGAACTGGACGGGACATTGGAAATCAGCCAGGAGTGTAACACTGGTAAATGTTTAACTGTCTTTCTAAGCATAAAAATGTAGGCATAACACACTTGTAACTTTCATTTGCATCGTTAACCTTCTCTCTAACACTTAAGTCTACAAATCAACAAAACAGTAGTAAATCAACCTTGATTTGCAGTATTTGCCAGTTGGAGATGTTTACATTGAGTTAGTACTTACCTGAAATCTGCTAGTTAAGTCTTTTCATTTTATACGAGAGAAAATTAAATCCCAGGGAGAGGTGACTGGCCAGTGAATTAATGGCAGGACCAGAACTAAAACTCTGGTCTCCTGACTCCCAAACCAGTTCTCTCTCTATTAAATTGACCTGCTACCCATAAGAAGGTATCTTAATCTGGAGATTTTTATCATGAAATGGGCCTGGAAAACCACCAAGCTGAAGACTCTCTTGTATTCTACCAGGACTTTTTCATCACCTCTCAGAGGATAAGGGTTCACTCCTCTTTAAACTGAAATTTTAAAACCAAAGCTTTAGGGGCAGGTAGGTGACTCAGCAGATAGAGCACCAGCCATGGAGTCAGGAAGGTCTGAGTTCAAATTCAGCCTCAGATACTTACTAGCTATATGACCCTGGGCAAGTCACTTAACCCTGATTGCCTTTTTAAAAAAAGCCTTTCCCCTTTGACTTCTCTCTGGTTCCACTGTTTAGAGGAGAACCTACATGCAGCCCACTAAGAGTGGGGAAACTATGCTATCATTATTCAAGGTACAAACTATATTGGTAAGTAAGTTAGAGAATCAGAGTTTGCCTTCTTTTTCTTTCAGTCTAGGTTTGTGTGGGGAATTCCCATTGTGATAATTCCCTCTCCCAATAATTCGAGTGACAGCTCTGCCATAACTTACAATAAGAGCTTCCGGGAGTGGCTAAGTGACTTGTTCATAGTCACACAGCTATCATGTATGGGCAGTAGGATTTGAACCCAGATTTTCTTGACTCCCAAGCCAGTCAGTCCTCTACTCACTGTGCTACATTGCTTCTCAAGTTATAGATAGGGTATCATCAATTTAAAGGTCCCAATGCTAATGAAACAATTAGTCTGGTTCTTATTCATTCTAACTTAGGTCCCCCCTGAGTACTCCATTAGTCCTGCTTACGGTTGATTATAGGATCATAGACTTATATTGGGAAGGGACCTTGATCAAGTAAGATTTTATAGATGAGGAAACCAAGGCCAGTTGAGGTTAAATGACTTATCTAAGGACACATAGGTAGTAAGTAAAACAGCTAGGATTTGAACCTAGGACCTCTGATTCCAAACTCCATGCTCTTGGTCCTTAGGGTTGGCTACTCAGTCCTTTTTCACTTGACCCCACTTCCACTACTCACTGTCAGGCCAAAAATGCTCTCTCCCGAGATGCACAAATACCAATTTAGTGGCTTTCTTCTCCTACTGCATTCCATTCAACAAGTCTTTATTAAATTTGTCTTTTCCCCATGCTCTTTCTAACTGTCTAAAAAGTTTCCCTAAACTACTATTCTTATTTTGCTTTTTTTTTTTTTTTGTGGAGGTGGGAAGGTAGGGCAATTGGGGTTAAGTGACTTGCCCAAAGTCACACGGCTAGTTTTGGTGTGTGTGTGTTAAGTGTCTACTATTCTTATTTCCAAACATTTCCTGGTTGACTAGAGAACAAAGGAACAATGACAACAACAATCCTACTTGACTTATTTTTGGTCAATAAATAGATTCCTGATGCACCTTGGCCCAAAAGATTTCTCTTTCCATCCCTATCTTTGACCTCAACCCACTCTGTTCACAGAACTAGACTCCCAGTTCTCAGATCCTTGTGTATTTACTGTAGCTTAGTACCAACATTAGTGGCAGTTGAGTAGCACAGTGGATAGAATACTGAACCTGGAGTCAGGAAGACTCACATTCTTGAGTTCAAATCCAGCCTCAGGTATTTCCTAGCTGTGTGACCCTGGGAAAGTCACTTGACCCTATTTGCCTCAGTCTTCTCATATTTAAAAAATGAACTGGAGAAGGAAATGGCAAACCACTTAAGTATCTTTGCCAAGAAAACCCCAAATGGAATCACAAAAAATCAGACACTACCGAAACAACTCAACAAAAAACAAACAGAACATCAACATCATTGTATATGAATCCTCTATTTACATTATTGTTACCCTGTCCATAATGGACCATGAGATCATGAATTTAGAAATCATCCGACCCAACCCCCTCTTGAAGGAAAAGAAGTTTCAGGAAAGTTAAATGACTGGCCCAAATTCATACAGTCACCTAACCTCTGTTTGCCTCAGTTTCTTCAACAATAAAATGGGGATGGTGATAACATCTATGTCTCAGGGTTGTTGTGAGAATGAAATGAGATAATAATTGTAAGGTGTTTAGTATAGTGCCTGGCACATAGTAGGCATTATTAATATTAGAAAGCCTATCTCTGTGGATCTTCAGAGAGGTATTTTCCTTCACCGACCTTTAATTTACTTTATGTTTCTGGAACCAAAGGTAAGTTACTGACTGTCCAACAGAGAAGTGTAAGTTTCTCTATTTGTATAGATAAATCAAAGGAAAAATTTTACATTAGACACCATGGTTAAAACGATGCAGTGATTAAGATTCAGAGGACTGGATTCAAATGCAGGTTCTGCCATGTTGGTTCAGGTCAATTGAGACAAACCCAAGAAATAAAACAAAAGGAGTTTATTAGAATTTTGGCAACTGAAGGGAGGAAGAATTGAAGTAGAGAGTGACAAGGTAGACAGACACACCAATAGGCTATTGCAATAATCAAGGAGAAAGGAGATGACGGCCTCAACCAGGGAGGGAGGAATGTAAGAGGACAGAATGGAATGTATGTATATGAGAAATGTTGCAAAGGTAAAATTGACTGGACTTAGAAACCAATTGGATAAGGACCATGAGAGAGAGGGAGGAGTCAAAGATGATGCTTAGGTTGTAAGCCGAGGTGGCTGGGAGGATGGTGGTACCCTTGATAGCCACAGGGAATTTGTCCAGCCATTCTGGAAAATAATTTGACATCATACCTTAGAATAGCAGTTCTCAACCTATGGGTCACAACCCCTTTGGGGGTCGAACGACCCTTTCACAGGGGTCACAGGGGTAGCCTAAGACCATCGGAAAACACATATTTCCGATGGTCTTAGGAACTGAGATGCTGCTCCTCTATCCATCTCCAGGCGGGTCCGCCCACATGCAGATATGCCCACATACAAGTATTAAAGGGTCACAGCATTAGGAAGGTTGAGAACCACTGCCCTAGAAAGAGGGGAGTGGAGCAGTGTTCTGGAGAAAATGGGATGGAATGGGATCATTTGTACATGTAGAGAAGTTTGCCTTGGCAAGGAGAAGGGCCTTCTCTTTATGTGAAAGCAGGAGTGAAAGTGGAGATGGTGGCAGAAAGCATCTGAGTGATATGAGATAAGGAGAATGGAAGAAAAGGGAGTTCTTGGCAGATGGCCTTAATTTTTTCAGTGGAATATAAGGTAAGGTTATCAGCCAAAAGGGTAAGGAGAAGAAGTTTGAGGAGGGATGAAAAACCACTGTGGTAAATGAGATAGAAAATCAATTAAGTAGGTAGAAAGAGATTGCTTTGCTGCAGTGAGGACTCAGTATAAATTTGTAGCAGATCCAGTCAGGAATTTCATGATTTTCTCCAGCTTATTCAGCAGCATATGAGTAGGAATGATTCAGAGGATGGTAGTGATAATTCAGGACAGAGGCTCTGCAGGGCAAGTTTGGAAATAGCATAAGGAGGCAAGAGACTCAAGAGAAGAGGACAGTGTAGAATTGAACTGGTTCACCAAGGAGTTGAGATGGAGAAAGATGAGTGTAGTCACTACAAGGGTAAGGCTTGGAAAAGAACAAATGGTTCTATTTTGGTGGGGAGGGAGGAAGGCAAGGCAATTGGGGTTAAGTGACTTGCCCAAGGTCACATGGCTAATAAGTGGTAAGTATCTGAGGCCGGATTTGAACTCAGGTCCTCCTGACTCCAGGGTCAGTTGTGTCTGACTCTCCATGACCTAGTTTAGGGTTTTCCTGACAAAGATAATGAAGTGGTTTGCCATTACCTTCTGCAGCTCATTTTACAGATGAGAAAACTGAGGCAAAAAGGGTTAAGTTACTTGCCCAGTGTTACATATCTAATAAATATCTGAAGCTAGACTTGAACTCAGGTCCTCCTGACACCAGGGTCAACACTCTAACCACTGGGCCACCTAGCTCCCTCATCAACCTCATCCTTGCTAGAAACCCAAGGAGGAAGTTATGAGAAATTCTACGGGCCATACGAAGTCCTCATGGTCTTCTGTGGGCTGAAGAGTAGGTGGGCCATCTCCAAGCATCTTTCCTCCGAGCCAAGAACCAAAAGGTTCTTTTTCTTGTTCCTTGAAGGCTTCCAACCCTAGTTTCATACTTAGTGTCCCCATTTTGTCTTGTGGGTCTCTGGAACTATAGAACAGGTCTCAATTCCAGTTCTTGCACAAATTGATTTTTCAGCTTTTTAAAAATATATATATATATTTTTTAAGTTTTCGACATTTATTTCCACAAGATTTTGAGTTACAATTATTTTCTCCCCATCTTTCCCCTATCCCCCACCCCAAAATAGCTATCCTACTGAATATCTCTTCCCCCAATTTGTTCTCTCTTATATCCTCTCCCATCACCCCTCCTAACTTTCTAGTAGGGCAAGATGGATTTCTATACCCCAGTACCCGTATATCTTATTTCCCAGTTGCATATAAAAAAACAATTGTTTTTAAAACAACAAATTGATTTTTCTTCTGGCTTTATTCTCCCCTATTTGTTCCTCACAAATACCTTCTCACCATTTTACTTTAGTTCCTCTTCTCCTTCTCATCTTTAACCTTCCCCATCAAACTCTTTATGTGTGGAATAATCTCTCATTTTGTCCTGTCTCTCCCATCTTTGATCTCTTTTCTTTTTTAAAAAAAATTTTTGAAGGCAATTGGGGTTAAGTGACTTACCTAGGGTCACACAGCTAGAAAGTGTCTAAGGTCACATTTGAACTCAGGACTTTATGACTCCAGGGCCAGTGCTCTATCCATTTCAGCACCTAGCTGCCCCCCAGATAGGTTTTCAACGTGAATAAGTCACTTTTCCTTTTTGGTCCTCAGTTTCTACATCTGTAAAAATTAAGGGTTTCCAAAACTACTGGGGCAAAGGCTCACTATTTGTGAAGAACTTCAAGGAAAAATAGAAAGCAGTCTGACTGAAAATAAGTTTGGATCGACATCGCACAAAATATAACACAATAAGTTATAAATGGATGTAAGACTATGTATAAAGGGTCACACCATAAGCAATTTAGAGGAGCAAAGAAGAAGATACATTTTGCATAGAAGAGTTCATGACCAAATAAGGGATAGAAATGTTAGCGAAAGATAGAATAGACAATTCTGATTACTTAAAATTGAAAAGCCTTTGTACAAGTAAAACCAATGTAGTTAAAATTTAAAAAGAAACAGTTTGTTGGAGAAAAAAAATCTTTGCAGCAAGTTTCTATGATAAAAGTCTAATGTCCACTATAAATAAGAATTCAAATATATAACAAGAGTCATCCCTAATAGATAAATGATCAAAAACAGATAAGTGGTCAAAGGATATGCACAGGAAGTTCTCAAAAGAAGAAATACAAGCTATCAGTAATCATATAGAAAAAATATTCCAGACTGCTTATAATAAGAGAAATACACATTAAAAGCACTCTGAATTTCCTCTTTATACCTCATTCAGATGGCAAAACATGCTGAAAGGGAAAAATTACAATTTTTAGAGTGGCTGGGGCTGTAGGAAGATAGGTTTGCTACTGCATTATTGTTGGAGTTTTGTATTGGTCCAGCCATTCTGGAAAATAATTTAACATTATACTGTAAAAGTCACTAATCTGCAAATACTCTTTGACACAGCTATGCTACTGTGCGGCATATAATCAAAAGAGATCAAATAAAGAAAAGAACCTTACATGCAAAAATATGTAGTACTTTTTGTTGTTGCAAATAATTGAAAACTGTTATGGGAATCTGAAAATCTTCCCTGCCCCTAGGCCCATTGATAGGCATAAGTGACTCTGAGAACCTTCCTTGATTTGAAAATATACTCTGCCCCCTAATAGGCTGAATGTGGTCACGTGGAGCCTGTGGTGGGAAACTTGTTTTTCAGGAATGCCCCCACCTTGTTGCTTTGTGATTGGGCAGTTGGTCAAGAGGGCAGTGATATTCTCTGATCCAGGAGAAGGCTATATATACACCCTGATATGAGGTTTTGGTTTGGGGCTCACTTTGAGAAGAGTTGTGTGATTTGGCCAGACGAGACTCTGGGCAGCCGTTGAGCCCCCCGGCTGTGAAAACTCAAGATGTTGGTGCTTCCCTCTCTGGTAACTAACTAGGTATGGATGTAATGGTCAGATGACTGGAAGCCCGTCTGCTGATCTGCTTCTTTGTCTGCTTGTAACTTCTGTTTGCATTCTCTGAAGTTCAGGGTGTTGACTTTTCCCCCTGAACTAGGTAAATGATATATGTTTGATTAAAGTAAGACTGTTCACCCATTTTGAGTTGCTTTCCTTTAGAAAAGCAGATCTAAGAACCTATGCTAGCAGCCATCCTGGGTATGCTAGGGTGCTTGCTAATACAAAAACTAAGGGGGGGTATCCATAATTTGGGGAAAAGCTAGATAAATTAGTAAATATAATAGAATATCATTGTACCCTAAGAAACTACAAAATGAGAGGGGCAGCTAGATAGCAAAGTGCATCTGCCCTGGAATCAGGAGGATCTGAGTTAAAAATCTGACCTCAGATACTTATTAGCTGTATGACCCTGGGCAAGTCACTTATCCCCATTTTACAGTTGGGGAAACTGAGACAGTGGTTAAATGACTTACTCAGTGTCATATAGATAGTAAGTGTTTGAGACTAGATTTGAATTCAGGACTTCCTGACTGAAGGCCCAGTGCCTTGTCCACAGTGCCACATAGTTACCTCATTTGAAAGGGTTCATATGTGTAAGAGCCACAGCCCAGTTCCCTGCAACCAACCTCCAAGGAAGGGAACTCTCTTTCCACCAAAATGCCCTAGCTCTGACTTTGCAAGGACTGAGATTACGTCCTAGGGACATCTACTCTTCTAAGAGAATGGACCAAGCTTTTCTCATGTTCTCTAGCTCAATAAATCTCCAGATCTCACAGATGAAGCTTAGGAAGGGCTCACGTCTTGGTTTCCTCAAAATGGATTGACTTCTAGAAAAGTACTCAATGTGAAAAGTAGATCAGGTATAGGATAACTATTTACTTCCACCAAAAAAGAAATACATAAAACAAAATGCCTTTAACTATGCTTTAACAAATATTTAAAACATAATATAATAACACATAATTACTACTATAATCTCACAGGAAATGAAGACTACTGCTGAACAGATAGTTCACTTTCCTCTTTAAGTTTATGCCATTTGCCCAATGACCAAGTCCAGATCTCTTGTCGAGCCAGGACAGAGCAAAGACTTTCTTAGTCCTTTTGTTTGTAGTCCTCCTGAAGTTGTGGTGATCACGTCTTTCTGGGTGACCAATGTGCAGACTCAGTGACTCCCATTGTGTTGAACCTACAAGGCTTATGGCAATGGTAGAAACATCCATCTCAGGATCAATCTCCCGTGCTCAAGGAAAGAAACAGAGAGCAGAAGAGTGAGTCAGGGACTTGAGGTCCAGTCTCAGACCCATTATGCTCTTGTTGCAGAGTGTGTGCAGTTGCCATTGCTTGGTGGTATGGGGTAGAATTTTCCCTCTCTCCTCATTAGAAGTCAGAGGGAGAGGCTTTCTGATTCCCAAATGGCATGCTTCAAAAAGAGAGAATGAATGGAAGCTGTTTTTTCTTTTAAGCTTAACAAATGGGCAGCTTCTCTTTTAATGGACAGTCCCCAACACCCAAGAGAACATGAAGCCAATTAGAATCGTCTGGTTAAGCAGTTCTTTAGTCAGGGATCAGAGTACATGTCTTTGGAACAAGAAGGTGAAAAAGGAAGCAGAGGAAGCAAGAGACAAGTCAAGTCAGAGTTAAGGTCTGAGAAGAAGGTACTAGGGGACAGAATAAGTCTTCTTTTACAAACTGTATTCAGTATTCCCAATAGGATTTCTCAGGGAATGGTTGGAGGTTCGATGTTCCATGTTTTGGTATATTGGGTTATGGCCTGGGGTATCCAGAGATAAGGTAGCATAGGATATATCCTGTCCTTTGAGGGAAGCCTGCAAAACGAATCAAAACAGTTAGAGGGAGGCTTGGCAGGGAAGGAATGGAATGGGAGGGAGTGTTAGGCCTGGATCATGGTCATGTAAAGAGTCACAAGAGGAAAAGGCCAATACCTCCTCATATTATTTAGAACATGGAGACTTGGTGGGGATTCAGCACTCCTCAGTTTACTCCCTGCACCTCCACTGATTTCCAGGGCCAATGACTCAGGGGCAGGGGGAAGGAGAAGTGGGAAGGGGGGGAGAGAGGTGAAAAGGAAGAAGAGGGGGAAAAAAAACCACTAAAAAAAGGGGCAGCTGAGTGTCACAGTGAATAGAGCATTAGCCCTGGAGTCAGGAGGACCTGAATTCAAATCCACCCTCAGACACTTGATACTTACTAGCTGGGTGATCTTGGGCAAGTCACTTAACCCCAATTGCCCTGTCTTCCCTCCTCCCTTCCCAAAAAAAGAAAAGGAAGCAGAGGGCAACTTGACTTCAAGCTTGAAAGGGACTGAGGTTTAGTAGGTAAAGAACTATCATTAAAGAGAGCAGCATGGCAGTGGAGAAACCACTGAATTTCAAGTCAAAGGGCCCAAGTTTGCATCCTGGACCTTCTGCTAATAGCTGTATGATCTTATACAAGTTGCTTAATCTCTGGGGGCTTCCATTTCCTCAGGTGTGAAAGAAAGGAATCAGATTGAAAAAAAAGACTTCATCAAGAACAAATCATGTCACACCAACATCATTTCCTTTCTTAAAGTGATTATTGAACCACTGAATGAGGTGGAGATGATGGGATGTAGTAGGTATAATTTATCTAGATTTTTAATTTGACAAAATTTCTTCTGTCATTCTTCAGGACATGGTGGCAAGGTTTGGGCTAGACCAGGGATTGACAAACAATGCCAATTTCATATGAGCAGCTAGCAAAGAATGGTTTTTAAAATTTTAAATAAAGTTTTATTCTATTTTAATATGTAAAAAGCAGTCTTAGCTCACCAGCACTACAAAAAGAAGCAGACAGGCCAGAGCTGATCCTACATCCATAATGGTTAAACAATAGTACAGTAAGTGAGGTAGATTCAGATTAGTTGAATGGCCAGACTAAGCATTCATTATCAAGTAGGAAGGCGTTCTCTGATGGAGTGTCCCCAGGGATCTGTGCTATTTAACTTTTTTTTTCTAACAACCAAAGATTTAGACAAATGCATGGATTGTATGTATATTCAGTCTGTAGATGAAATGAAAGTAGGAAGGAGAACTGACATATTAAATGGCAGAATGAAGATCTGAAAAGATTTCAACTAGCTAGAATGTTGGGCCAAGTCTACTCAGATGGAACTGGAAAAAGATCAGTTTGAGGTCTTATACTTGGCTTAAAAAAAAAAAATCACTTCCTCAGGACAATATGGGCAAAGTGAGGCTAGATAGCAATTCATCTAAAAAAAGATGAGGGAGATGTTTTCCATGATTGAACGTATATAAACTATATCAAATTGCTTACCCATCTTAAGGAAAGGGGAGGGGAGGGAGAAAATTTGGAAGTCAACATATTTCATTTAAAAAGAATGTTTAAAATTGTCTTTACATGCAATTGGAAAAATACTATTGAACAGAAAAAAAATTTTAAGTGTCTTTCTATGAAAAAGATCAGGGAGGATAAGGAGGATTTAGTATATTATAAGCAACACTATGAGTCAACAGTATGATTTGGAAAGACAAAAAGTCAAATTGATCTTTAGCTGTACTGAGGTACAATGTTCACAAGAAGGGAGGTGGTCATCCTAGTTGGCTCTGCCCTGGTTATACCCTAACTGGGGTCTCTTGTTCAGTTCTGGGCCATACATTTTAGGAAGATCATTGACAAACTGGGAGAGCATTCAGAGGGAGGAGGGTTACCAGGGAAGTGAAGGGTCTTAGAATATAAAGATCAGCTGAAAAAAATGGGAATTTTTAATCTAGGGGGAAAGAGTTGGTGAGGGAGAGGAATAATACAGTTCTCTCCAAGTATTTGAAAGGCTAACACATGAAAGAGGGATTCAACTTCTTCTGTTTGACCCCCAGAATACAGAACTAGGAGCAATGGATAAAAGTTCCAGAGAGGCAAATTTAGGTAATGGAAGGAAAAAATTTTCTTAGGAAAGCGGGGATGCACTGAAGTCAGAAGGACCTTAGTTCAAACCCCACCTCAGACACTTGACACTTAATTAGCTGTGTGACCTTGGGCAAGTCACTTTACCCCAATTGCCTTCCCCCCTCCAAAAAAGAAATTAAAAAAGAAAATCAGGATAGGTTATCTCAGGAGGGACTGAGTTCCCCGTCACTAGTTTGTCAAGCAAAAGGTTGATGGCCCTCTAGGGATTTTACAGAGGATATGGGTCAGACTTGTTCCTACGTTCCTTAGAATAGAACAGCTAGGTGGTGCAGTGGAAAGAGACCTGGAGTCAGGAAGACTCATCTTCCTGAGTTCAAATCTGGCCTACCAACTGTATGACCTTGGACAAGTCACTTAACCCTGTTTGCCTCAGTTTCTTCATCAGTTAAAAAAAATGAGCTGGAGAAGGAAATAGCAAACCACTAGAGTATCTTTGCCAAGAAAACCCCAAATGGAATCACAAAGAGTTGAACACAACTGAAACAACTGAACAACAGCATAGGTTAAAATAGATGGGTTGGACTTAAAAAAAACCAACCTCTTCTGACTCAGATTCTATGATTCCTAGAAGGCATTTCAACTCTCTGGTACCCAGTCTCCACAACTGTAAAAATAAGAGTCTTGAACTAGATCATGTAGAGGGTAACCTACCTTTGACATTCTCTGAAATAAGTGCTCTGTTCCCTTCAACATTAGGGTTTGAATTTAAAACACAGCAGATCCACCTTAGCACATACCATAGTGACATATTCCACCTCCTGATGGATGCTACTGACTCTGGAGGAGGCTTGGAGAGAAGAATTCCTTGTCTCTGGAGAATCTAGAGGAGAGTTTCTGGATGTCCTCTGATGCAGGGTCAGATTTGCATAACAAATATCCTCCTCTGTCCTCTGGGGTGCCTGTGGAAAGTTTTGTGGTCTTTAGACAAATGACCCAGTTCCATGTAAACGAGCCTGCTCTTGTCTGACCATAAGTTCCTTTTTTTTTTTTCTGACAGACCTCTCTTCTGGGAAGAACTCCCCACCCACGGGTATCTATTGGTACAATACCACCAACACTTTCTTCCCCCTTCTGTCTCCATCAGATTCTGCCCCATTCCCACGTTGAATCCAGAGACTGCCTGGGTGCCCCTCCTGAAATTCCTACTGATTCTCCTGGTCTCCCTTGAACAAAGCTACCTTCTCCAAGTGCTACTGTGAGGTTTGAAAATCTCCAATTTCTACCTCATAAAAGAGCAAATATTTGTAGAATGTGGGACTGTCCAATGAGAGCCCAGTCCTTAGATCACACGTACATTGCCCTTCCTTGTTGGTTATACAGAGCATACCCAATAGTCTCTGCTGAATTCAATACACATGAAAGCTTTTGGAATGGAGAGGTTTTTTTTCCCCACCCACCATGATAATAAAGCCTCTCTTACCAGCTTAGCAAGTTTCTCAGCTTCTAAAAGGGATAAAAACAACCAAGGATTAGATATCTAGAGTGAGAATGCCCCCCATCATTCACAGAGAAGGGCAAGAGAGACTAGCGTATATACATATGTGTGTGTGTGTACATATATATATATATATATTCATGTATATGTGTATGTATATATATATATACACATATAAGAACTTGTGTCTATATAGTAATTTATGATTGCAAAGCATTTTGCCTAACTTCTTGTCCATAATATGAGAGTGTTGAGCTAATTGGTCTTGAAGGGCCTCTCCTACCTTCTCCTAGTCTTAAATCTTATGGTTTCCTTTGTCCAATATAACCTTATGTGGGGATAGATACTATCAAGGGTGTGCTGGAACCAGCCTGCTCAGGGAGCAGCTTGTTAAATTTTCAGTGTAAGCATTCACACTTCACAAATCAGCAACACTATGAATCAGGGTTTGATGTATTGCTTTGTTGATTATCTAGACTTAAGAAAATGATAGAGAAAAGGTTAATAATGCAAATAAAACTAAACTGTGTTGTGCTATTTTTGCTTTTGGAGAGCTGGTTATCAAATATTTGCCAGTGCAACATTGGATATTACCTATCTCAAGAGAAAAGTAATGCAGTATTTTTTTTTAGGAGGCAATCAGGGTTAAGTGACTTGTCCAGGGTCATACAGTTAGTAAGTGTCTGAGGTCAGATTTGCATTCAGATCCTCCTGACTCCAGAAATGCAGCATTATTAACATAAATAATGAAACTGAAGCTCAGCGAGGCTATCTGATGTGTCCAAGGTTACTCAGCTAGTAAGTGGCAGAACTGGACTTAAAAGCCAGGTGTTCTGGCTCAAAGCCCAATAAGAGTTCATCTATACCAGTATTTCCAAATGGACAGTTTTTTACCCACTTACAAAATTTTTACTGCCAGACCATCTTACATCTCAAAATATATAAACTTAAAACAAGTCATTCCTCCTCCTACCTACATCCTCCTCCTACTCACCTCATCCTACCTCTCTTTGTCTCACCAATCAACCTCTCACCCCTGGGTACCAGAAAGCCTCCCCGTGAGGCTACAGAAGGTATCTTAGTTCAAAGTTTTTGGTGTGGTGGGTTTTTTTTTAAGTGAAATTTTCCAGTCCCAAACCATACTATGGTTGGGTTTAAGAAACACTTTTCTTTCTTTAAGACTTTCTAAAGTATCATTAGGTGAGTTATTAGAATTAGGTGACTTGGGTTCTAGTTTTAAATCCCTTGATTTCTTCTTGAATGAGCATTTAAATGCTTTGGACCTCTCTCCATCCAAAGGTAAAAAGACATCCTCCCATCTCTACTCCGGCCGCCACCATGATTGAACCATAAAATATAGATGTAACAAGCGAAAGACTTAATTAATTAGGTAAGCCCGTTCTGAGAATTAGCCAGAACAAATGTATCAAATATGAAAACGTGGAAGTAGAGCTAGACAGGAAAATGATGCAATTCCCACTAGTCTGAAATAGAAAATTGACCGCTTGTGAAAGAACAGTGTATTATTATGAGATAAGGGACATTGCCAGATTAGGGAGAAGTAGGGAAGATCCTTCAATGATGACCAACCCTCCCAGACTGGATGTAGAAATGGAAGATACACACATCATCCCCAGGCAGAAGTTAAAAATCGCATGCCACTGCTCACAGAAATTTAGCAGGACTGCTTAGAAAAGGGTAAGATAAAGCAGTAGATAGTAAGTTTTATTTATATAATACGTATTACATAAATATATTTATATAACATATGTTATATAAATATTTATATATTAATTACATGTAATAATTCTGTTCTACGTATACACATACATACATACATACACAAACACATATACATATACCCACAGAGAGACACACACACACATATAGTCATTTATGCTTACATTTTGCTTCTGTCTCTGCTCTGTATCTCTGAACTTTCTTATAAAATCTACCAGATTAGATGGATAGTTCCTAAGTGTGCCTAAGGTGATCTCTGTGCTGCTCAGAGCCTAAACGGGAAATCCACCAAGGAAAAGAGAACAGAAACCACACAACCAGGGCCCCAAACATGTAACCCTGGCTTCCTGCCAGGGTTTAGGTATCAGTTTCCTAGGTGGTGACTCAAGGAAGTTATCATCTGATGATGAAGTAAATAGAGGAGTAGGAAAGGTTATCTATAGCCAGGTCCTGATTAGTACCAATAATGAATCCCTGAGGGTTACATTATTCAAATTTACATTGCATACTTCCATTGGGCTAGAACCAATGACCCATATCTTACATAATTACAGTTCTGAACATCACTTCCCTCCATTATCCACTCCTGGTCCCATATACAATTAGCTCTTCTAGTGTTTCTCTTCCAAGTTAGAAGCTGCATTTCAACTTTAGAGATCTCCTCCCCCACAGCTGCCCTTGATCTTATAAAAAATGTTTAGATGAGAAGAAGAGAATCATTTTTCTCATCTCCTTCTACCCCTCCACATACCCAGGGCTGGTTCCTAACCTTTCCTCTGTCTCAGCAACATTCTCCAAGCCAGAATTGAGGCCCCCACCAACATTACCAATAAAATGCCAAAGATGATGGGCAGTAGGACTTGAAGATCTGTGATTTCAAACCTAGAAAGAAAAGGAAATTCCAACTAAGAGAATGCTTACCTCTGGGAGTAAATAGTAATAGACATAAACTATAGAATCTTGGGTTTAGAGTTGGAAAGATACTTAGGTATCACCTTATCCAATCTCCTTATTTTACAGAGAAAGAAACCAAGACCCAAAGAGGGTGTAATGATTTGCCCAGGGCCACACAAGTAGCAAAAAACAGAGATGGACTTCTTCTGATTCCAGATTCAGTGATCTTTCAACTGTACCTCACCGGTTCACTTACTTTAGCAGAATGATAATGTTTGAAACTAGGGAGATGCCCAATAACAAAAACTGCTGCCTCTTTAGCAAATCTCAGTTTCTAAAAAGTATTCTAGTTTTACGAATTTAGTGAAAAGGCAGAGCTAGCAAGCAGCAGTGAAGTCCACATTTAGAAGAACCAATATGGCAGTTGAGAGATTAAAGAGAGAGCCTCATCGAGGGAGTAAATAATATATATATATATATATATATATTTTGCTTTTTGGAGGGGGGAATGCGGGGCATTTGGGGTTAAGTGACTTGCCCAAGGTCAATGACTAGTAAATGTTAAGTGTCTGAGTCTGGATTTGAACTCAGGTCCTCCTGACTCCAGAGCTGGTGCTCTATTCACTGTGCCACCTAGCCACCCCAGGAGTAAATAATATTATGTGAATCAGGAGTGAGATGGGAAATAGGAGAGATCCTGACAAAGCAACTCCAACAAAAAAAAAATGTATTTACTACTTGCATGGCCCTGAACAAAGATAGGATACAAAGAAGACCCAGTTCTGTACCTCAGAGAAAATAACAGTAGGCTATTGGAGGAGTCAATGATTGCTCCATCTTCCATGGAGCTATGGTATAGCTGTGATGCATTTGGCAAGGGCTTGCCACTGGTTGATCCCATTAGCATTATACCTGGGGATTGAGCTTCATCAGTTTCCCTTACCTTTCGTAAGAATAGTTGTATACCATTCCAGTGATGTTCTCTGTGCTTGTTATCATCATTGTTGATGTGGCAGTGGTGGTTGTCCTCGAAGTGGTTGTTGCTAAATATGCAAGCATATATACAAATAGACAAGCCAGTCAATTGTCACTGTCCAACAAATCCTCTTCCTACCACTCCCTTATGATACAACACAATACCTTCGAGCTCTCAAGGAATCTGGTGATGGGGGCCACTTTGGTCAGGCTCTTTTTCTGTTTAAACCATTCAAAAAATCAATGCAGTAGGATTTTCTAATAATGTTCACCCACTTTTCTTATGCCACCAGAGATTTCTGTGCAGTAGGTAGAATGGAGAAACTGAGACTAACTCCAGGCAAAAAGTTAAATGTAGGAAGTTCGTCATTGGTGTCTGACCTCTTCCTTCCATGTATCCTATACTCTCAAAACAAAAATAAAAACATCTCACTTGTATAGCTTTATGGTTTATATTAATTATCTTGGAATTCTGGTGAAGATGGCGGTGTGAAAGATTGTATAGAAACCAAGCTCTTTTCCCAGCAAATGATTGAAAAGACCAATTATTGGAGGCAGGAGGAGGAATAGGAGCTCTTCAATCCAGTCCAGAACTGAGGCAAGAGATTAAAAAAAAGGAAATTATAAATGAAATTAAATTAAACTTCAAGAAGAAAATGTTAAAAGGAGAATAAATAGATCAGAACAAAAGGTGGAAAACCTTACCCAAGTAGTGGTCTCTCTGAAAAATAGAACCCTATGATTTCATGAAACAAGAAGAAATATCAGAACAAAGTCAAAAGATTAAAAAAATAGAAAAAAACTACATTTACTATTTTTTTTAACTGACTTGGAAAAATGTCAAGGAAAGATCATTTATGAATCATCAGACTTCTGGGGAAAACCCTAACCAAACAAAACACTTGGACAGCATATTTTAAGAAATCATTTTTTAAAAAAGACTTACTGCTCAGATTTACTACAATCAAAGGGCAAGTTAAAAATTAAAGAAAATCCATTGATCACTTCCTATAAAGAAACCCCAAACTGAAAATACCTAGGAATGTCATAGCTAAAATCCAGAGCTTGTAAATCAAGGAACAAAATACCAAAAACAGGCAGAAAGAAAAAATTCAAATACTAAACAGCTGGGATCAGGGAAGCATTTAAATGCTTCCACCAACAACTTTAAAGAAGAGAAACTCATAATATTCCAAAAGGAAAAAGGTAAAAGCTTACAATCAAAAACAACTTATTCCTGCTAAACTAATTATAATGGGGGAAGAAGCAGGAAATGAACCTTTAATAGAATGTTCAAACATTCCTCATGAAAAGAATGCAACATGAGGCAGCCTAGGTGGCACAGTGAATAGAGCACCGGCCCTGGAGTTAGGAGGACCTGACTTCAAATTTGGCCTCAGACACTTAACACTTACTAGCTGTGTAACCTTGGGCAAGTCACTTAACCCCAATTGCCCTACCTTCTCCCCTTCAAAAAGAAAAAAACGTGAATGAAAACTTTAAAATGTATATACAATACCTGTTTTGGTAAGTTAGACCAAAGAAACTAAAGATACTGTATCTTTAACAACCAAATGAAATGTGGGGGGTGGGGGGAGAAATGGCAATATGAAATGACAGTTTAAAGTTATAATTGTAATTTTCCATAAGATACCTCTCCCTAATAAAGTTAGAGAATGTGTGTAGGTTAACTTGAATCTATGAAGAATCTGTGAAGAAAACAGAAAAGATTTGGAAGAATTTCTTGTTTGAACAGTCTTGACTTATTACATGAAGAAACAAAAATTCTATAAAGATTCTGAGGGTGGCTAGGCGGTGCAGGCAATAGAGCACTGGCCCTGGAGTCAGGAGAACCTGAGTTCAAATCTAGCCTCAGACATTTAACACTTACTAGCTGTGTGACCTTGGGCAAGTCCCTTAACCCCAATTGTCTTTCATTCCCCCCTCCAAAAAACAAAAACAAGAAAAATTCTGTAAGGAACTTTCAGTTTGCCACGTAATTCTGGAAAGACTGCTACCTGTGATGGCTGAAAAGAAGAGTAAGAAAAAGGACCAAAATAACATTTTCTTCAAGACTTTTTTCTTGAGAAGAAATGTGGAGAGAATTCTTGAGGAATTTTAATCAATATCTTAAGTGAACTAAATGGTGGAATTTCATCTCTAGAAGTGAAGAAAATATATAATATCATCTGCTATTATAGTGAATGTCCGAGTTTACTCTGGCTCAAAACATTATAAATAATCTATCTATGCATTTGTTTTGTTTTTGGTTTTATTGTTAATAAACATATCTTCTTTAACTTAATATTTATTTGATCATAAGAGATTAAGGCACTTAAGATATAGAATAGCTATTGAAAAAGAAGATTTCTCCACTTTATTCAACAAATTTATGAGAAAGAGGCTGTAATTTTATTAATTGATAAGAAAATATTCAAACATAGCCTCCTGGATTACTCTAGAGCTCAGAACGATAAGGCTAAATATGAGAAGAAGTCAAGTATAAGGTTGAGGGGTGACTTACAAATAAGTCTGATCCACCCTGTCAACCTTATGTTATATCCAAGTAGCGTAGCTGACAATCCCCTTGACATTAAGTGTTAGGGTCTTAATGTATCTTACAAAAGGACTGGGGAAAGATAACCCAAAAGACAAAGAAATTAATCATCATGGTGGGGGGGGGAGGTGAGGGAGATATTTTGAAACTAGGGACCTCAAATCTTACTACAAACTAAGCCAGCTTTACCTCCCACACTTTTGGCTACTGTAGTGTACTGGTGCTTAAGCCTTTCACATTCTAGGGTTGGTGGGGGGAGAAAAAAAAGAGGGTAGGAACTGAACAAGACCTAAGGAAGCTTTGGCAATTGATAATCACATGGAGCACAGGCTCTTAGAGCTCTCTGACTTCTCTCTATGATTTTTATACACAGGATCCAGGTATAATATGCATTTGGCATGATTCCCTCCCTCCTCTCAAAAAAGAGCTTTGGCTGTTCTAGAGAGGGATCTCAACATAGGCTTAGGAACTGAGTCCTAGGGACCATTTCAGGGTAAGGCTCTCAGCTTCATCTAAGCCCTCTGAGGGCAATGAAAACACAGTGAGAGGGCCAGAGCATAAAAGAATTTCGGATACAAATACCGATATGAACCCATCTCCTCTGGATCCGCCTAAAGCTGACCCTACAGCCTAGAACTGAGGGTAGAAACACATCCAGCAGTTTTCTGGCACAGAGGAAGAGAAGGTCTTTGTTTCTCCAACCCAAAGCCATAGGACCTCACATACATACCACTGGAGTCTCTTACCTTGCAAAACAGTCACTTTAATCTGGAATCCAAGGTCAGTTCCTGCCCTTTCAATCCCACACCAATAAATGTCTTCATCTTCTTTTTCAACGTTTCTTATTGTCACTGTGAATGTGAGTGCTGTGGCGTTGTCCCGGATGGACACACGATCGTTCTCTCTCATGTCTTCTGTGGTTTTAACAAGAATGTTGCAAGAACGCCAAACTTTTCCTCGGCACCACCACTTCACATACGACTCCCATCTTTGGTCGTAGTAACACTCTACAATTGCCACACTATTCTCTCCATACATCACATGTTCAGGGCCCCATACATCTCTGCTGGAGAAACAATCTGGAAAATATAAACCAAGAATCTCATTTCCTCAAGGCTAAAATCACTGAACTGTGAGCAGCCCCAGAGTACAGTTACCCTCAGGGGGTCATGAGCACCCTTAATTTGAGATAGAGTAGACTGCCAAAGAAGCATAGACATTGGAGGGCCTCAGTATGCAAGGAAGTTAACGTTTAGAAAAATGAGCTAGAAGGAGCTGATGATTTATTAACAGACGTAGCCAAGTGATGTAGTGGCTAGAGCCTACGTCTTCCGAAGAGAAGATCCTGAGTCCTAATCCTGCCTCACATATTCCATAGCTATTTGACCCTGGGCAATCGACATCTCCTGATGCCTCAGTTTCCTCATCTGTCTAATAAAAACAACACAATAGCACCTACCTCCTAGAGTGGTTGTGAGGATCACATGAGTTGACATGCATTGAATCACTACATAAGCTGTTATTGTTACTAACATTGTTATCATTTTGTCTAAGTGGCCCGTCAAGAGGTAGACCTATTTCCCAAGAGAATCCTTAGGATGGTATAGAGGTTTTCCTGGTCCTTAATTCTCTTGCCTTTCCACTAATATTACCTCCAATTTATCCTATATATATCTCATTTGTCCCCAGTTATTTGCATGCTGTCTCTTCCTATTAGACTGTAAGCAGATTGAGGGCAGGGACTGAGTTTTTGCCTTTTTTTTTTTTTGCTTCCCCAGCACTTAGCATAATGCCTGACACATAGCAGAAGCTTAATAAATGCTTGCTGACTGTGAAGGACTGTTCAGACCCTTGATGCTCATTTCACTGAATAAGATAGCCAGCTCTTGAACTCAAAGGGCTTGGGGTATGCTCTGGTGCTAGCTCGCTGCTTTGGAAATGGCTCCTCAAGGACATATTGGTCCTGATAGACTTAGGTTTGACACCATCCCCAAAGTAGATTGGATTCATCCAAAAGGCCATGTGATATATCCCAGGCACTCTCCCCTCCCTCTTTTCAATCATCCTCCTCCCATAGCCCAGTGTTCTGCATGCACTATGCCTTTCATAAATGTTTGCTTATATAACCTACTTTGGGGAAGAGGCTTAAGAGGAGAGCTTGTTGTTTTCAATTTAGGTCTCATTTACCTATTATAAACCCTGATGGCTTGTAGAAACGTTAAACTGGAGCAGCTAAGTGGTGCAGTGGATAGAACACCAGCCTTGGAATCAGGAGGACCTGAGTTCAAATTTGACCTCAAATACTTACTAGCTATGTGACCCTGATTGCCTCCCCAAAAAGTGCTAAGTGACATGGCCAAAGTCATAAGTTGTATTTTATTTAGAGCTTACAAATAGGATAAGAATGAAGGAGAAAGCATTCCTTACTCTAAGGAGAAGATATATTTCTTCAGTGAGAGTTGATCTATGGAACTTGAAGCTCTTGGTACCAAGTAGGAGAGCAATACCAGACTATCTAAGCTTGGCATATGGATTCAAAATTTATTCTCTTCTTGAATGCAAGGTTGGTTCTCTATCTAATCCACCACACTGCCTCACAGATCCAACACAATAAAACAAAAATATAAACCGGTGAGGTAAAATCTATTATCTGCCCATATTATAGATGAGGACACTGAAGCTCAGAGGAGTAAAACAAATTCTGGATGACCACAGAATTAATAAGTGACAGAGGTGAGATCTGAACTCTGGTGCCTAGCATAATGTCTTCTACAAAACATAGGTGCTTAAATAATATTCATTTAAATAAATTATTTAATGGATATTATTAGTAGAGAAAGAATTTCCCTTCTGTATTTGCTACAATTATAGTATTTCTTTTCTATAGGATCTCCATTACTTTAGGAATAACATTTTTTTTAAATTTTAATTTTATTTTCAGTTCTAAATTCTTTCCCTCTCCCCATCAAGAAGACAAGAGAAACAAAATCTATTACAAATAAGTACAGTCATGCAAAACAAATTCTTGCATTAGCCATGTCTCTCCCCACACATACACACACAAAAAGAAAAAGAAAGGAAGGAAGGAAGGATGAGAAAGAAAGGAAGGGAAGGAAGTATGTTTCAATTTGTATTCTGAATCCATCAGTTCTTTATCTGGAGATAAATAACATGTTTCATCATGAGTCCCGTGACATCGTGGTTGGTCATTTGGTTGATCAGTCACCAAGTCTTTCAAAGTTGACTTAAATAGTTATATTATATTACATTACATTATATTATGTTGTGGTATGGTATAGTATGATATTTTTAACTTATTTGCATTTATTTATTAACTATTCTGGTTCTACTCATTTCATTTTGTATCAGTTGATACAAGTCTTCCCAGGTATTTTTCTGAAACTATCCCCTTCATTATTTCTTACAGAACAATAGTGGGGATAACAATTTTACCCCTCATACAGTTCCTGCAACCCTCTCTATCCCCAACTATGGTTCTCCCTTCATCTTTTCTCTGCCTCAGATGACCTCCTTTTTAACCAATCTGTTTGCCCAGTTTCCTACATTCTTTTCTTGTGATTATAGAACTTAAAGAGACTTCAGAAGTTTTCTAATCCAACAGTCTCACTTTACAAATGAGCCCAGAGAGGATAAAAGACATGGTCAAAGTCATAAATAAACATCAGAGATAAGATATGAATCCAGGACCTCTGGTCCCAGAATGCGTGCTACCTTCCCCTAGCTGTTTATTCAGAATCACCTGTACTCCCTGCCTGGTGAATTCTATCTTACTTTCTTTCAAATCCCTCATCCACATTCCCTTCTTCCCCAGTCTTCTCTTACTTCCATACACTGTTGAAAGTAACTAAAAGAAATCAGTGATATGCTTGTGGACTCTGTGGAGAATACAGTGTTTCCCTCCCCTTTACTTGGTGTATGGTATCTGTGTGGCGAAATATAACTGTCAGTCTCCTTTTTGGGGCAGTCAGCTGCTGGGTAGGCATGGTTGTTCTATGGGGAGCTATCTTGATTTTCAGTAAATGTACAATTTTCAATGGAGATTATAAGCACATAGTAGATAAGAAATATTTGAAGAATGATTAACTGATGATAGTACAAGGATTTTCCTGGAGAAATAATCCTAAAGTATTGAAAAGAACTTCTAGAAGGAAATATCAAGATAAATAAATAGATAGATAGGTAGATAGTCTCATTTTAAAAATTTATATGTGTATATATGTATGTATCATATACATATACATACATATATAATATACATGCACATATAAGCATAGGACAAGCTCTCCTGTGCACACACATACACATACCAGCTACATAGTTTCCCTTGGATGTTTTCTTCCAGCACCATCATCTCTCTCAGCCCTCTGCCAGCAACTAATTTTGTCAGGAGAGCTTTTCCTATGCTTGGGGACTCACTTTCCACTCACCTGGGAGCCAGAGAAGGAGAAGGGCTGACAGCAGATACATTATCTTTTCCCACTACAGTGTCTCAGTCTGTCCAAGGCAGCACACTAGAATTCACCTTCTTGGCTTTTCAACTGTTCTGTGGCTCTTGACTCTCACCCACTTCCTTATTCTTTTAATTCACATTTGGAAACAAAAGTAAATGAGGAAGGAGGTAAAAGGGTGAAATATGTTCTAGTAACCACTAGTGAAAAAGTCAACACAAAAGTGTCAAGTGCCTAGATAGGGTAAGAACTGAGATCAATGTGTGATTTCTAATATTGGAGATAGTCAACCCCTCTCAAATTAATTACTTGGATCTCAGTTTCCTCATCTGTTAAACTGGGGAATAGATTTGTAATAGATAATTTCTAAGGTTCCTTTTGGCTCCAGAGCAGGGGTGGGGAACCTGTGGCCTTGAGGCCACATGTGACCTTCCAGGTTCTTGGGTACTGCCTTTTGACTGAGTCCAAGTTTTACAGAACAAATCCTTTTATTAAGGGGATTTGTTCTGTGAAGTTTAGGTTCAATCATAGATTCACACTTGAGGACCTACAGGGCCATACGTGGCCTTGAGACCACATGTTCCCCACCCCTGCTCTTGACAGTCTACATCTCTGTAATACCATCTTCAATAACTATTCTTAGAGACAATAGAAACCATTTTCTACCTTTAAGAGGGTATGGGATCTTGAGAGAATGGTAGTTATCTATCATTCTAGAGTCTATTTTAACTGTGAAAACAGAAAAGAGCCTGTGAGAGGACATAGAAAAATGATGTAACTAATAGGGAAATGTTTTGCGTGACTACATGTGTATTACCTGTATCAAATTGCTTGCCTTCTCAATGAGGGGGTAGGGAGAAAGGAAGAGAATTTGGAACTCAATCTTAAAAACAAATGTTGAAAATTATTTTTACACGTAATTGGGAAAAATATAAATTAAAAGAAAAAGGTCTAAGAGAAGTTTTAACTCTTGTAATAAAATATTATTAATATGAGAAATGATTATTTCTCTCTTGTATTAATAACTATATATTGTATTCGGACCAAGAGTTTTCTCTTTTCTACTTCCTCATCCAGAATCAACCAGTATAGGAAATCTTTCCAAAACAGTTACCTAGCCAGGATGGCTGAGATCTAACAAAGGTAATAAAAGAAAGTCTAAGTTTAGGCTAACAGTGCATTCCTGCTCATTGTGTTTGCTCAGACGGGTCTGGGAAAATGTGAATTCTCTTTTATGTCAGGAAATTGATAAGGCTTTTGGACCAAGACTTGGGTGATCCAAGTCACATACCCTAAGATTCTCATTATAATATAGCCCATTCTCTTATATATTAATTCTCATTGTTAGCCAGTCAGAGTTGCCTGCCACTTTCAAGAGCAGCTACTTGTGGAAGGGCATGTAAACTGGGAGCCCACCACCATGAGAGGTCTTTAGTCTAAGAGAGAGACAGCCAAATGACCATCCTTTTATTGATAAACATACTGGCATTATTAATAAAATGATTAAATCATCCAGAAATTATGTCTCTTGAACCTTTTTAAATGCCACATTAGCTGAAATCTCAAGAACACATTTTAATAATTGGCATCCAGAGAGACCTAAAGTGATGAAACTATTTTCAGAATTGAGAAGTCAGCAACAGCAGGGATTGAAGTGAGTTTGGATATGATCATTTTCACAGCAGTAAGATTGTAAATAATTATTTGTCTTTGTTTTATTGTGATTTTGTTAACATACAGTCAGTAACCTTGGGAAATTGTTGTTGTTGTTGTTCAGTTGTTTCAGTTGTGTCTCAATCTTTGGGACCCCATTTTGGGGGTTTTTTTGGGCAAAGATACTGGAGTGATTTGCCATTTCCTTTTCCAGCTCATTTTACGGATGAGGAAACTGAAGGAAACAGGGTTAAGTGACTTGCCCAGGGTCACATGGCTAGTAAGTGTCTGAGCCTAGATTTGAAACCTTAGAAGATAAGTTTTCCTGACTTCACGTCCAGCACTCTGTCCACTGTGCCACCTAGCTGCCCAACCTTGAGAAAATTAGGGTGTTTAATGAGGAAACATTATGGAAAAAGAGGTGGACCTGGAGCTAATTGATTAATGGGAAAGATGTGATTTTAGTGATATGGAAGGGAACATCCAAAGCAATTCCTTGACTGCCTTAGAATCTGGATGAGAATAAGTAAGAGAATCAGCCAGATGGCCATATAAGCTATCATAGGTCATATTAACCTAAAACCTTGCTGGATCTCTATTAGTCTAAGTTACTGACATCATGAAAAAGCCTTTACCATCACCTAAGGTACTCTTATGGATTCTAAAGGTCTTTGACATCTAAAGGCTTACAGACACACAAAGGATCTAGGAAGAATTAATATACACTACTCAGATGTCTAGCATCTATTCAAAATTAAACTTCTTCAACTCAGCCTCTGAGGTCTGTTTTTTATAGTTTCTTGTAACCACTACTAATGATACTAATGCTTTTAAGTCTTATCCCCAGGCTCTGCCTAGAATGGCTTCCAGATAAACTGGTAGAAGAGAAAGAGTGACAGGGCACAAAGATGACCCAAAATTGTGTAGTGGGCTTGATATTGGGCTCAGGAAAAAGGGAAATCCTTGACCATCCATGTCCAGGGCAGGGGTAGGGAACCTTTGGTCTCAAGGCTACATGTGGCCCTCTGAGTCCTCAAATGTGGCCCTTTGACTGAATCTAAACTTCATAGAACAAATCCCCTTATGTGGCCTTGAGGCCACAGATTCCCCACCCTTGGTCCAGGGTGATGGGGGGGGGGGGGTGTGAGGGAATCTTCAGTTTTGCATAGAGATGGAGGCTAGAAAACGTGATCAAGAAGTGACATCCATCTCAAAATACCAGATGCATGATCCACCTACATTACCCAGGAATCCTAGAAATCAACCCTGATTAGTAACCATTTCACCTTATCTTGCCCAGTCTTAAGCCCATTATGCCATTTTCTGGACCTCTTCATGCCATCCCACCTCCTCTCCAGCCTCTACTTTCAGCCTGTGACCCTGGTCTCTGCTTGGTGAGAATTTCACCTTATCATTTACCTAGTCTCCGGCCCGCCATTCCAGTATGCCATCCCTGGGCATTCCTTAATAAAATGTGATAAAGCATGCAAGATTTGGAGTCAGAGCATCCGGGTTCAAATCCAGCCTCTGTCACTATCTGTGTGATCTTGCACAAACAACTTAACCTCTCTGAATCTCAGTTTCTCCGTCTGTAACATGAGAGGGTTAGACCAGATGCCCTCCAATGACCATTCTAGCTCTAAATCTAGGATTAAATTCTATTGTGTGTCTCCATGGTTTTTCTGATCCTAAAATCAGGTCTATCCAAAAGTGGAATGAAATGCTTTGTGAGGTAGTGGGTTTCCCCTCACTGAAGAGATTCAAGTGTAGTATTCTCTTCAAGATATTCCCCTAAATCTCTAGAGGCAATCAGTGGCTTCTTTCTGTGGTCAGATGTTCTGAACAATTTTATTGTATTATTTCTTGTCTTATTCATATTTGTTTATTTTACTTTTCTTACCCTGCTAAGAGATCTATACTCCTTAAATTGTTGCGACACATGTGGTCTTCCAAATTAGTATGTTTTGCTTGTATAAAAATCTCATGGTTTCTTTTAATGATTTCGCTTTTTGCTTCTCTTTTCCAAACTGTGTTTCACTTCCATGGATTTATATTCCCAATTAATTGTTATCTCTTTTGGTGAGATTTGTCATTGTGGATCTATATTCAGCTTTTATAAAAGTCTTAATTCTCCCTTAATCCATTCAGGAACTTCCTGCTATGGTTCCACGTTTTCTTGGGAATCCCCAGAGTCCTCTGGCTTATTGGGCATTGATTCATGTTCCTTTGTCTGGTAATGTTTATTCAGAGATGTTTGTACTGGTTTAGATGCTCTGGAAGCCATCTTCCCTTCTATTATTATCTTCCTTGTTGCTTTATCTGCAGGCGCTCAAGGTTTTTAACTGAGTTTGCTTCCTCCTGAGATCTTGAATAATTTCCATCTTTTTTCTTATACCCCCGTACCTCTGATTTTCTGACTCAATCCCTTTCAATGGCAGATGCACCCAAGGGCTGGCCCTAAAAACTATTTCAGTCTCCTCCCACACTAGGAAATTAACTTTAAAAAAAATTCACTTTTATTTTATTTTCAGGTTTGCCTCCCACTTCCCCCTCCCCTTGCCCATGGAGAAGGCAAGAAAAACAAAACCGATTACAAATATGTAATCATGCAAAACAAATTTAGAGAATTAGTTTTCCACCTGGTCTCAGTCTTTGTCCCAGGGGACTTCTGGAGAGGCAGTCATGGCCTCAGCTGGATTGATGCCAGTGCCCTTTCTCTCAAGCTTGGCATACATGTTGGCTCCTTGCCCCAGGTCTCACCTTTCCTTGGTTTTCTGGCTAACCTCTACTATAGCACTATAAGTGTGCTGCCACCCTAGGCAGAGCAAGCTTTCTCTTTCCTTTGTTTCAACCTCAGCTGCATGGCTGGGAGAAAGATGAGGAGGAACGAAGAGTTGAGCTCTGTTGCTTATTGTCTCAGAATTATAAATTGACAGCAGTGAGGGGGATAGTTGGTAGAGACTGCAGCAGTTATAAGGGAAATATCATGCAGCCCTGCCAATGCATGTCTGCTGTCATCTTCAAATGGCTGCCACTGCTACTGTGGGAGGGGGAAAGGGGACTTTTCTCCCCTCCATAGTATGTGCAAGAAAGTTCCATGATATATATCCAGGAGAGAAGTAGAAAGCAAGAATAGAAGTTGTCTCTCTTTTTAAAATCTACTGAGCATTTGACTTTTCTTGGTTCACTGGCCAATCTTCTTTGACACAGCCCTTGTTCCCAGGTGCCATGAGTGTTTACTGCATTATTCTAAAACTCCTCAATGCTAATAGTATGTGTCCCTCAAAGAAGACAGGGGAGCTCAGATCACTTCTACACATTCTCCAATAAGGTGTACACTAGTCAAAACGGCACCTATTTTGCAGGTGAGGAAACTGAGGCTAGGAGAAATTAAGCCACTTGCCAAGCATTTTACACACACACACACACACACACACACACACACACACACACACAATTAATGTCAAGCCCTAAAATCAATCAAAGACATGATGTGAGGAATAAAGCATCTTTCATTGAGATAGCAGTGTAGCAGACCTGCCACACTGGAGGATGTCCAGTGAATTTCCCAACAAAAGAGACACATGAAAAAGTTTTTATGCTTTTAGGAAGAGAGTGGGAGGAGACAGATGAGGTAGCAAGGCCTAGTCATGAGATGCCAGTGGCCTTTGATAATTCAGGCAAGGAAAACTATTTCATTCTGGCTGTTTTACCTTTCATGCCAAGAATATCAATGGAAGTAGGCAAGGACATCAGAGGCTGAGATCCAGCTCAAGTTAAGTTCCTTTATAAGGTAAAATCCCAGGGTGAGGGGATTTAGGGTATGATTCAGCTCAATCTATCCAGTGTTAAGAGTAGAACTCTAGCTTAAGAGCAGAAATGCAAGGACATTACTGAAAATTTGACATTACTAGGATTAATTTCTGTCTTTATATTAATCACATTAACAATTTTCTGTCACACATATACATTAGATAGATAGATAATGTCAACCTGGGAAGGCAGCTAGCATAGCAAAAATTATGATCTTTAGTCATGGCAAAGAGTTACCCCAGGGCAAAGAGTTCTGGGGAATCTGAAGAGGGGACTGTACCTGGGGTTCTTATAAAGGATTGGGGCAGAGGGAAAGGGGCTGCAGGTGCAAAGTGGTTGGGACATTCTATGGTTTCACTAGGAAAGTTGTTGTACCTAACAACTGAAAGTCCACAGTTAAAGCTAGGGAATCCCAGAGTAAAGAGTTTGGGATATTTATAAAATAGTCGAAGGCTGGGAGTAATAACTTCTGGTTAGCCTCAGGCAATTCATGGGTCTGGTAATGGGCAGCAGGTCAGCTTCAGTGAATTGCATTTGACAGATATATACCTATCTATACAGATAGATAGACAGATAGATAGGTAGATCGATAGATAGAGAGATAGATAGATAGATGATAGATAGACAGATAGATAGATAGATAGATTAAAAGTATTGGAAATGAGAGAGTCTCTTATATCCAAGTGTTGTTCTCATTCCACTACACATTGCAGGTGTCCCTCTTTCATCAGGAACGAAGAGGACCATGAACTGGTAGAGACTCATTTGTTAGGTCTTTTTACATAGAGGGTTACATAGCAACTGATAAGTGGAAATAACAAAGAGAACCTGGGGGAAGTTGGCCTCCTGCTTTCCATATTACCTTGTAAAAAAGAAAAAAGGAAAGGAAAGTCTGGAACTAGAGATACAAGTGGAGCTACTTAGTCCCACATGACCCCTTTCTTTCTTTCTTTCTTTCTTTCTTGTTTATTTATTTTTTGGTTTAAAAAAAATTTGTGACCACTTCTTTCCACCCTAGATTAGCACTATTATCTCCCCCCCTGCCCCTTGTAAAAGAGCATCCCCTCTACAATCCACGGTAAGGCAGAATCAGGTTAAAGAGGCAGTCTATTGTGGGACAGTCAGGTGGTCACCTAGCCTTCAAATGAATAGCAAACAATTACATCAACAGACAGCAAGCCCATTCCACTTTCTGATAGTTCTTGGGGATTTTTTATCCTTACAACTTATCTTACAACTCTTTCCTTACTCCAAGGTCAACTCTGCCTTTAGAATTTCCATATATGCTCTTAGTTCTTTTCTTTGGGGCTAATAAGGACAAGTGTCCTTCCATGGGAACAAAGGCATCATTTATTGAGTTTCCTCTTTTCCTCTGTTCCCATGCCTCAAGTCTCCTCTGCTTCATGCTATTCTCTCCTGTGCTCTAGTCTCTGACAAAGATAAGGTTCTCCTAGCCAAAGCCTAATCCCCACCCTCTTTTTGTTCCCTAAATTCCTCTGGGAGCTGGTCCCACTTCAATCACTCCTATTCTCTCTCATTTTAAATCTCTTCCACATCTTCAGTAATGTTTAAAAATATGAACAAATCCTCCCTGTCCTTAAAAATCTTTCATTTGATCCTGATACCTCCTTGAGCCATTGTTTCCTTTCCAAATTAAATTCCTGGGATGGGGATGGGGGTGGTTGGGGAGCAGGAGAAGGAAAATGTCATCTCTTTGCCACCACCACCTTTCTTCTCACTTAATTCTCAACCCTTTGTGATCTGGTTTTGTCTCCAAGGTTACTAACAGTTTCTTAATCCTTAAATCTGATGATCATGATATCTCAGTTGTCACCCTTCTTCATTTCTATAGAAATTTTGACACTGGAGGCCATATCCCCTTCCTGTATATTTTCTCTACCCTCAGCTTTCATGACAGTTCCCTCTCCTGGTTCTCCTCCTAAACATCTGCTCCTTCTTTCTTGTCTTTGCTGGATCATTATCCATGTCCACCCATGACAGAGCCTTAGATCCCTCATCTGTCTATATAACCTCTCGTAGCAATCTTGTTAACCCTCATAGGCTTCCTTTATTATATCTATGCAGATGACTCCCAAATTTTCACACTTCCTATACATCCTGCCCTAATCTCTCTTGTGAGTTCCCACCCTATATCACCGCTTGCCTTTTGGATATTTCTACCCAGATCTCTCAAATGTATCTCAAACTCAACATGTTAAAAATGGAATTATCTTCTTCCTTTCTCCAAACCTTCCTGTTTATATTGAGGGCACCATTATTCTTCGAGTCGCCCGGATCTGAAATCGTTCTCATCAACTCTGCTCTCCCTCACTTCCTAGATCCAATTAGTTGCCAAACCATACGAATTCTATCACCACAAGCTATCTTTCCTGTCCCCTTCTCTCCACACATGGTCCTCAACAGCTCTGAGTGCTTCTCCTCCTTCAATTTCTCAACTTCTCCCAAATTTCACACACACATACAAGTTTAATCTCTGATCTTCTTCTCCTATCCTTTCTCCTACATAATCTTTTCTTTCACAAGGTAAAGGGGGGGGGGGGAGGAATAAGCTTTTATATAGTGCTATTCCATGGCAGACGCTGTGTTAAGCACTTTACAAATAATATCTCATTTAATCCTTACAACAACCTTGGGAGGTAGGTTTTATTATTATTCTCATTTTACAGTTAAGAAAACTGAGGCAGTGGTTAAGTGACTTGACTAGTGTCATGAAGCTATTAAGTACCTGTGGCTGGATTTTAACTCAGGTCTTCCTGACTTGAGGCCCAAATGTGCCACCTATCTGCCTGTAAAAAGAAGTCACTTTTGGTTGTTTATCTCTGATTATACAATGGATGTCCATATAGATATTCTGTCAACACCTCAAACTTGACTTATCCAAAGCTGAACTCAGTCCAAAGCTATTTCATCCTAAAGACAATGGGGAGCTGTGGAAGTTTCTTGAGCCGGGGAATGATGTAGTCAGATTCTTCTTTTAAGTATATGTGGCAACAGTGGGAAAGATGGATTAGAGAGAAGACAAGCTCACTTGTAGGGAGATCAGCTATTGCAATAATCTAGTCAAGAGCAGATGAGGGTCTAAACTCTGTATGTACTCCATGACATACTGAGACTCTAATCTCCACTCACAGACACACAGTACACAATATTAAAGAGGAAAATTTTGTCAAAATGAGGGAAAGTCATGGAATGGACAAACACAGTTCCGAAGATAGAGTTTTCAAGGTCTTCTTTTGTCTTTCCAAGTTTTATTTCAGTTTAGTAGGTGGCAACCTGCCAGTAAAAGGTGAAGGTGGCATGCAGGCAGTATTATTCTCTTTTTGGATCTGATAATTTAATTTATTTTTTACTCTGAACTTAACAAACACCAAAAAACCCCATATGAATATTGCAAAATACAATACAAAAAGATTTTATATGTTGTTGTGAATCTCTTTCATATTGATTGTTTTTTTTAAGTTTATAATTTCGACTAATTATTTTCAGAACTGTCCTGTTATAGCACAGATGTCTATTTTTTCCCGCCCCCTGGTCCACATCATATCAAGTAAACGGTTTTTTAAATTTGTTTATTTACTTTTAGTTTACAAGATTCAGTTCCAGAGTCCCTTGAGTTTCAAGTTTTCTCAAAGGTCTCATTTCTCAACTATATAGAGAACTGAATCAAATTTATAAGAATATAAGTCATTCCCCAATTGACAAATGATCAAAGGATATGAACAGGCACTTTTCTAATAAAGAAATCAAAGCTGTCTATTGTCATGAAAAAATGCTCTAAATCATTATTGATTAGAGAAATGCAAATTAAAACAATTCTGAGGTACCATTTTAGACCTATCAGATTGGCTAATATGACAGAAAAGGAAAATGGCACATGCCTTGAACTCTTGTCCACTGTGCCACCTAGCTTCTCCACAGCACAATAGTATTCCATCACAGTCATATACCACAAATTATTCAGTCATTCCCAACTGATAGGCATCCCCTCAGTTTCTAATTCTTTGCCACCACAAAAAGAGCTGCTATAAATATTTTTGTACATGTAGGTCCTTTTCCTTTATCTTTGATCTCTTTGGAGTGTAGCCCTTGCATTGATACTTCTGGGGCAAAAAGTATGCAAAGTTTTATATTCTTTTGGGAATAGTTCCAAATTGTTCTCCAAAATGGTTGGACTAGTTCATAGTTCCACCAACAGGATATTAGTGTACCTATTTTTCTACATCTGCTCTTGTCATTTTTTTTCTTTCATATTAGTCAGTGTGATGGATGTGAGTTGTTTTGATTTGCATTTCTCCAATTATTAGTGATTTAGAGAATTTTTTGTATGACTATTGGTATCCATTTTTCCTCCTGTGATTCTTTCTATCTCTTGTTTGGTCATGAACTGTTCTCCTAGCCATTATTCTAACAAGTAATTTTTTTCCATATTCCCCTAATTTGCTTATATCATCCTATATGTCTAAATCATTCTGAGCTTATCTTGGTATACAGTGTGAGATGATGGTCTATGCCTAACTTCTGCCAGACTACTTTCCAGTTTTCCTAGCAGTTTTTTCAAAAATACCCCAATAGCTAGGATCTCTGGGTTTAGCAAACACTATGTTACTGTGCTTTTTTTGCTTCTGTACATTATGTACCCAATCTATTCCATAGATCAACCATTCTATTTCTTCTCCAGTATCAAATTGTTTCAGTGATTACCAGTTAGGAGTATAGTTTAATATTTGGTACTGCTAATCTACCTTCTTTCATATACTTTTTCCATTGACTCCATTGCCTTTCTTGACCTTTTGTTCCTTCAGATGAATTTCATTATTTTTTTTTTCCTAACTCTATAAAAAAATTTCTTTGGAAGTTTGATATGGTACCAAGTAAGTAAACTAATTTAGATAATATTGTCATTTTTAACATATTGACTTGACCTACCCATGAACAATTAATATTTCTCCCATTGTTTAGATCTGTCTTTATTTGTATGGAGTATTTATTATATAGTTCCTATGTGTAGCTTGACAGGTAGACTCCTAAATATTTCATACTATCTACAGTTATTTTAAATGGAATTTTTCTTTCTAGTTCCTCCTGCTTGGTTTTCTTGACAACATATAGAAATATTGATGATTTGTGTAGGTTTGTTTTATATCCTGCGGCTTTACTAAAGTTGTTGATTATTTCAACCAGTTTTTTAGTTTCTTCCCTAGGGTTCTCTAAGAATATTCTCATATCATCTACAAAAAGTGATAGTTTTCCTTCCTCATTGCCTATGTTTATTCCTTCCATTTCTTTTTTTTTTGTCTTATTGTTATAGCTAGCATTTCTAGTACAATATTGAATAGAAATAGTAATAATGGACATCCTTGCTTCATTCATGATCTTACACAATTAACACAGTGCTTGGTATATAAATGCTTATTCTCTTCCTTTCCTGTCTAAATATTTGTTTGCCGTTATCTACAGACCTCCAGTTCCTCCTTCACTCTCAATAAACTCAGTACCTGACTCAGAGTTGTCTTCTCTATATCCAATCTTTACTCTTTTTTTTTCCTTTTTTTTGGAGGGTGGAAGGCAGGGCAATTGGGGTTAAGTAACTTGCTCAAGGTCACATGGCTAGTAAGTGTTAAGTGTCTGAGACCGGATTTGAACTCAGGTCTTCCTGACTCCAGGGCTGATGCTCTATTCACTGCGCTACCTAGCCACCCCCAATCTTTACTCTTTTCAAACACCCTATCCTCTCAGTCCCTAAACCTTCCCTACTCCCTTGACCCAGGCCTCAAGTCTACCCCTACTTTGTGTAGGAGTGATTACAATGTAGCCCCAAAACAAAGCTTTCTACTTCAGCTAAATTTTTGGAAGTTTTGGAAATTTCTAAAGTTTTGGAAAATAAACCCTATAAGAAGCTGAAGGTATTGACATTTGGAACCAAAGCATTAGATCGTTAACAAATTTTTCTTAAAAAAATAAACATTTGTTAAGCTTAGGGTCACACAGCTAATAAGTCTCTGAGGCTATATTTCAACTCAGGTATTCCTGACTCCAGGGCAGGAACTCTTATCTGTGTCATATAGATGCCTAGGTCTGGGAGGGCCCTTAGGCAGTTCACTTACATTTTATCTACCTAAATTCCTTTCCCATTTTACAAAAGAAGAACTGGAAAAGTAAGATCTTTTGAGGTCAGATGATAACTAAGTAGCAAAGTTAGCCCTGGAGTGTGGTTTTTTTCTTTTTTCTCTACCTAGTGCTCTAATGGCTGGGGAACAGACTTAAATTGCTATAGGAATCCATTTTGTTCAGTGATAAGTCATTCATCCTGCACCATTGTGTCTTGACCTTCTTCTTGCCATTGGATATCATTGACTCTGGAGGAGAGATTTTATGAAGCTCTGCTTCACTTAAATCCAGTTCATGTAAAGTCAAGACATCACTCTCTTGATGCCATTGGTCCTCTTTGAGAGTTAAAGATCAACAACAATGCTGAGAAGGGTTCTCTTTGTCCCCACTAAAGATAATGCTTGCTCATCCCTTTAGATAGATACTACTTACCATTTTAAGGAAAGCCCCATTTATTCCTGTGCTTTCTTGTGTTTTTAATGGGAATGGGTTTTGTATTTTGTCAAAAACTTTTCTTCATTCCTGAGAATTTTTCTTTTAGAGTTTCTTTCAGGAAATGATAAGTGAATTATTTCTGTTTTCACTTTACTCTCTGTTTCTAATGTGTCTGGTCAGTTTTCATTTATGATTTCTTGCAATATTGTGTCCAAGTTTTTGTTTTTGTTTTAAATTGTGGTTTCCAGGAATTCTGATGATTCATGGATTAGTTTTCCTTCATTTGTTTTTACTGACCAGTTGTTTTTGAAAGCAGACAACATTTTTCTTTTTTTTTCAATATTTTAATTTTGTTTTAATATTTCTTGCTCTTTTGTAGTCATTGATTTCTGTTTGGTTTATTCTAATTTTCAGAGAGCCGGTTGGATAAGATGCATCACTTTCTTTTCTAAGCTATTCTTTCTTTTAGTTCTTTCCTCTAGATCTTTTTATTTCATTTGTCTCTTGCTTCATTTCTTCTAGACATTCAAGCAGTCCTTGCAGAAATTCCATTTTTTCCATTTGAGTCTCTGATTACAGTTGTTATGGATATATTTTCTCCAAGGGTGTAGTTTTCAATATCTCTGCACCTATCACAATTATTTGTAGTTGTCTGTATCTTCTGCTTATTCATCTCTCTACCCTTAGTTCTAGAGCTGAGGCTTTGTACCAGAGTCTGTATTTTGGGGTGGGAAAGTCAACCCTGCTAAGTCTCAAATTGGGTCACCTGGGCTCCTGCGTTGCACTCTTCTATTCCTTTTGATCTTTGATATTCAAAGCTCTGGGTCTTTAGTGCCCTTCATAGTTTTTCAGGGCATAATTCTAAGGACCTGGGCCTGGTGTTTTGATCCAAGCAATGTTATACCGGGATTGGATGCTGCAATTTCCTCCAAGAAATCCCCAAGCTAGTTGAAAACCAATAGCAGTGATCCCCCTGCTCTTGCTGCCTTGGAATACAGAGCTCTGGAAGCTGAAGGTGCATGTGGTCAACCTGAAAAGCTTTCAGCTTGTCTACCTACTCTAGTGCTAGCTTTGAAGATAGTTCCTTTTGCCATTGCCCAGTGACTTCTGGCTCATCTTTTTTGTGCAGTTATGGGATGAATAAAATGAAAAAATGAATGAAAAAAAAAGTTTTCTCATTGGATTTCATTATCAGTATTCAGTCAGCTATTTTGTAGGGTTTTGCTTGAGCATAGGTGTGTGGGAGCTGGACAGCCAGCCTCCCTTCAAGGAGTTATCTTGCCTAGACTTCCAATCTCTTCCTCCTGATTCTGCTCATTGCTCTACAGCACAGCAATCCATGTTCTCAGGCCATCCTGGCAAGTCTCTGTAGAATTCAGAGTCTATAAACTACAGGCTAAAGAGCTTGATTCCTGGAAAAATTGTAGAATATTGTTAAAACCACAATAAGTAAACCTCTAGAAAAAAGAAGCCAACATGACTTCATAAAGAATAGGTTGTGAAACTCTGCATATAACATCATGATCGATCTGTTGGTTAATTTTGCCAACATTTTTTCCTTCTTTGTACTAAGGGGTGCCTCTTGTGGGGCATAATGGGAAATATAAATTATTTTTTTAAAAATGTTTAAAATCAAAGAGGAGAAAAAGGAAGAGGAGGAGGAAGAGCAAGAGGAGAAGAAAGAGAAGGAGAAAGAGAGCACATGAAATCTTGATCCCCTAGAACAGCGGTTCTCAACCTGTGGGTTGTTACCCCTTTGGAGGTTGAATGACCCTTTCACAGGGGTCACAGGGGTCACTTAAGACCATCAGAAAACACATGTTTCTGATGGTCTTAGGAACAAAGACACGGCTCCTCTATCTGTCTCCAGACAGGTCCACCCACATGCAGATACGCCCACATACGCATATTAAAGGGTTGCGGCATTAGGAAGATTGAGAACCACTGCCCTAGAAGAAATGATCTAGTTTCCAGGTTTGAATATTATATGAAGGAAATGAAACCACTAAGACATGTAAGTTCTAGGAAAAGTAAGGCTTTAACTGCATAGAAGATTTTAAAAAGCAGTTCAAAGATATAGGTTTTTGTAATACAAGTGTCAGAATGCAGGAATCAGGCTAGACATATGGTTCAAGTGGTTGGGGTTCTAGGATATAGGTTCAAGATGGTGTAATGTTAGTGGGAGTTGAAGATCTTCCCCACCCATTAATAGGCCTCACGTGGAGCCCAACAAGAGAGGCTTGATTAGGGGAAGTTTGTTTTACAGCAAGGCCCATACCTTTTATTGCTTTGTAATTAGGCACTGGGTCACAAGGGTTGTGATGCCCTCTGACTCTGAAGAAGTATATATAAACTCTGAGGTTAGCATTTTGCTTTGGGGCTCTACTTATTGGAAGAGTGTTTGTGTGATTTGGCCAGATGAGACTCTGGATAGCCATTAAGGAGCCCCATCTCCACCCCCCACCCCCCACCTCAGCTTTGAAAACCCAGATGTTGGTGCTTCTTTCTCTGGTAACTATGTATGTATGTAATGGTCAAACAGTTGGATCTGTCTGTCGATGTATGTATTATTTGGTCAGACTAAGTTAGAAGCCTTATCTGTTGGTCTTTATGCTATTATTTCTGCTCGTCATTTCTGTTTTTATTTTCTCTGAAGTTCAGAGTGCTGACTTTTTTCCCCTGAGCTAAGTAAATTTTATATATGTACATATATATATATGTGTGTGTGTGTGTGTGTGTGTGTGTGTGTATGTTTGATTAAAGTAAGATTGTTGACCCCTTTTGTGTTGCTTTACTTTAGAACAGCAGATCAAAGAACCTGTGCTAGCAGCCATCCTGTGTGCTGGTGTTATTGGTCTTACACCCCCACAGCAGCTGCAAGTAGCATTGCTGCTACAGGTGGCTACAGTATAAAAATTAGAAATGGCATATAAATTACAGTTGTAGAAGAGACATGGTTACTCTTGCTTCCCATGACCTCCAGAAGCATGTCCAGGAAAGGAAAAGGCAGCAGGTCCACAAAGCAAGGAGGATTTCATCAACTTGGGAATGAGAGAAGGGAGGCTTATCTAATAAGGGGGCGGGGCAAGGGTCAAACACCATCACCTTCACCATTACCACTTTATTCTTGATAGCCAATTATATTCTGAAAGTCTGTCTCATTGCCTTATATTGCTAAATGAGAGAAACTGGACGTGGGCTGAGGTGAGTAAAGATTGACTTGGGCTAAGGGATAAATTAAGTTGAACTTGGGTAGGGTTAGTTTGAAAAAGATAAATTACACCGTGAAGGTTTCATCTAATTTAGGGAGAGTGACATTTTGTACTACCATAATCTCCTTCCTTTTTTATAGAAAAGTGTGACCATGGGACGATGTATGTAATGGTAGATTTGGTCAATGTGTTGGTTAGTTTTGCTTCTTAGACAAAGTAAATAACTTAACTCCAAGATACCATGGTCTCCATGGGCAATAGGGAACAGGAGAGAGAAATACCTTCCCTACTCAGAGGCAAAGAATGATTCCCTTTCAAGAGCTAGGTTCTTCCATAGCTGATTCTCTTCTTGACTGCAAGAGCTTATACTCCTCAGAGTTGTCTCCTGCCTTGACTGACTCCAAAGTTCATCTTGCTTTTCGAAAAGCCAACTGGACTGCAACCTATCTTGGAGTCAACCAATGACTAGCTATCTTCTAATTTCATTAAACTTGACTGAGGAACTTCACACCTGTAAAGTGTAGATATATCTTTGTACTTAAGATCTTGGCATATTGTTATCATAGTTACTTGCCTCCCTTACATTCTATAATTTTGTCAGCTGGGTTGAGGGGACAATCAATTCAGAATTTTCCTTATCAATTCCTCCCTTCTCCACCCACATTATATCATGAAAAATGAGTGGACAATAATATTAAGGATCACTGTAATGAGAAAAGTTGATAAAAGTATTGTGCCCTTCTAGACTTTAAATCATTTTACAAAGCAGTTAACCCAAAAGCTTTCTAATTCTGGACCAAAAATAGAGCTATAAAGAAGAATTCACACTGATACAGGGATTTATTGCTTGCAAACTATTTTATGTATATAATTATTTCATTTGAGTCTCACAGCAACCTTGTAAAGTAAGGGCTATTGTTCTCACCATTTTTAAAATGAGGAAATTAAGGTTCAGATGTGCCTAGGGTCAAATTTTTTACCAAGTTTGTAGGTCCAAGGCAGCTTTCAAACCCAGATTTCCTTCATTCCAAGCCTGACATTCTCTCCACTACATCATGTTAGATCAATGGACAAGAATAGATACACCAGATAAATAAATATATTCAAAAGTTTAGTGTTTGAGAAACCTGTAGAGAATAAAAATTGAGAAAAAGATCTATTATTTAACAAATGCACTTGGGGAAATCATTTGGCAATATGCCAATAAACTGATTTGAATTGACATTTTACACTATATGCTTCAGTGAATCCTGGCCAGACTTAAAAATGTTTAAATTAAATTTTTAAAATGGAAAAATATAATTACCTCAGTTGTGAAGAGATTATTTTTTTCCTATTTAATAAATAGAAAACATTAAGGACAGGATTGATGTTCTTGACTATGTTAAAATAAAACATGTTGTACAAGAAAGTATATCACTGAAATAAAAATAAAAGGATTAGAAAAATATCTACGGCAAAAATGACAGGTAAAACTTGACATCTAAAATACATTGGGAATGGTTAAAATCTATAATAGTGATTCCCAGGCCCCGAAATATAAGTGGTGAAAGGATATGTAATGGGCAGTTAGCTGGTGCAGTGGCTGGAGCACTGGTCCCGGAGTCAGGAGGACCTGAGTTCAAATCCAGCCTCAGACACTTAACTAGCAATGTGACTCTGGGCAAGTTATTTAACCCTGATTGCCTCCAAAAAAAGAGAAATTATATGAACAGTGAGTTCACACACACACACACAAATAGAAAATAGAAAATTGTTGTTAATCTCTTATAAACTATTTAACCTCATCAATAATCAATGAGATGCTTAAGTGTTCATACTGTGTGGGTAAGGTATGCCAGGCAGCTCCAGCCATAAGGTACAAATGTATACTTGTCAAATTGGCAAACAACAATAATAATATTTAAGGGCAGTAAAACAATGTTGAAGACATTGAGAAGAACAGGTAAGTTCATCCACTGGTTTGCAGAAATGCAAACTTGTAGGTTCTTTTAAAGATCAGTCTGCCAAGGGCAGCTAGGTGGTGCAGTGAATAGAGCATTGGCCCTGGAGTCAGGAAGATCTGAGTTCAAATCTTGATACTTGACACTTACTAGCTGTGTGACCTTGGGCAAGTCACTTAACCCCAATTGCCTTGCCTTCCCCACTCAAAAACAAAAAAAGGACTAAAGATGCCCAGTTACCCTGCAAATACCCCTACTAAAATTTTTTAATGCACCAATTAAAATGAAATAAAGAGCATCACTGGTAGTGTCCTCTACCCATCTCAGGGATGCACAGGACTGCCGGAATTCTGAAGATACCCTGAAGTAAGTAAAATGGTATGGGGATTAAAATTGTCCAGCCTACAATAAAAGAGTCTGAGGAAGAGTTCTGAGCCAATGGTACTTTATTAAAGGGTCCATGGTCCCATCTAATGAAGTGGACATCAGACCTTCCTCACAATCTAAGATGCCCCTTTCTTCCAGGACCTTGTTTTTATAGGGTTTCCAAATATGCAAAAGAGGCATGATAAAATTCAGAATCTCATTGGTTGATAGACTTTTCTCTTAAAGATCAAAAATTACATATCAGCAGGGGGTTCACAGGTTGGGTGAAGCAAGGGGCATCTCCACTAAGTGGTCATAAGATGGTCACTTGCTCATGCTGGACAAGAGAGAGAGGTCCAGAGGTACAAAAATAAACTGGGGGACTTTCCAATGCATCAAGGCATCCCACCCATGGATGTGGAATTTGAGCAAAGGAGGATGGAAATATCTTTATCAGCATTCCTATGATTGCTAAAGTGAATCTCATGACTTGGCAAACAAGGGGTGAACATTACATTAATGTTTGAAGCTCATTATAAGATTTATGTAGAATATCAAACTGATTTATGCTGACTGGAATAGAGCTTACTCTATAGGCTACTCTACTCTATAGAGTCCAAATGAATTATTTCTCACAATGGTGTAGTTAGAAAATATGGCCCAGAAACAACTGCAGAGGGGCTCTAAGAAGAATCTAGCAAGATGGAGCTCAAAGACCAGCAACAAGAGAACGACCCTAGATAGAGAACTCTGGGAATGACCCTAGGGTCCCATGGGGGGGGTAGGGTTAGAAAACCCCAATTACTAAGTCAAGAAGGATGAGGTTTAAGAAAACATCAGGTTGGCCAAATAAGTGATCACTGGTTATGGTTATGCAACATATCTCCTGATATGTGGAAAGGACTCCAGAGAGAGGAAGCAATCCCCCTGGATGGAAGTGTTCTAGAAAAAAGTTCCATCTTCTACCTCCATTCCATGTTAGACACGACTGCATTTTGTGCTTGGTATGGCTCTCTTCCTACAGGTCCTTCTCTCTGCCTTTTATTTAGACCCAAATCTCTCTCTCTCTCTCTCTCTCTCTCTCTCTCTTTCTCTCTCTCTCTCTCTCTCTCTTTCTCTCTCTCTCTCTCTCTCTCTCTCTCTCTCTCTCTCTCTCTTTCTCTCCACACACACACAAATGCATGCATGCACACACACACACAAACACTCACACATTTGCACACACACCCATGCATGCACATATCTGAAACACATTCCAAACTCTCAATCTGCTGGCTTATTCTTGAGTACCCTCTTATTTTTTCAGCGTTAGTGGAGGTGACTCAGAAAATGCAACTCAAAAAAAATTGGAAATTGAGGGGATACCCATCAATTGGGGAACAGCTAAAGAAGTTGTCATATATGATTGTGATGGAATACTATTGTGCTATGATGAGCATAATGAGTATGTGAAATGAGGAACAGAATGCTTTCAGAAAAAGTGGGAAGAGGGGCAGCTAGGTGGCACAGTGAACAGAGCACTGGCCCTGGAATCAGGAGGACCTGAGTTCAAATCCAGCCTCAGACACTTAACACTTACTAGCCGTGTGACCTTGGGCAAGTCACTTAACCCCAATTGCCCTGCCTTTCCCACGCCCCGCCCCCCAAAACACAAAAAAAACAAACCATAGAAAGACATATATGAACTCATGCAAAGTGAAGTGAGCAGAACCAGGAGAATGGTGTACACTCTGATTGTGAATGATCAGCTATGGATGACTTAGCTATTCTCAGCAACATAATGATGTTCCAAAGGACTTATAAAAAGTGCTACCCTCCTCAAGAGAAAGATCTGTTGAAATCTAAATGCAGATTTGAGCATACTATTTGCACTTTTTTTCATGATTTTTTCTTTTAGTCTTTTTCTTCTTTTACATGACTAATATGGAAATATGTTTTACATGATTGCACTTATATAACCTATATCAAATTGCTTATCATCCTAGGGAGAGGGGAAGAGAAGAAGGAAGGAAGAGAAGACATTTGGAACTCAAAATGTTTTTTAAATGAATGTTAAAAATTGTCTTTACATTCAATTGGAAAAAATGCTATTGAAAAAGAAGAAAAAGAAAATGCCAACTCATAAGCTTCGTAGAAGATCAAATTTAACAGCTGCTCAGTATTGCCTACCTCTGGGAATCGGTGATTCTAGGATTCAGATCTCATACCCAGTTTCTCTGGCCAGGTCTGTTGTCAGGGAGTACTTGCCTTGGCCAAGCCCTAGAACCCATTCCCTAAGCACCTAGAAAAGAATTGATTCCAAGGGTGTCTATTTGGAGGTCTTTTCTCACACCCCAGTATTCAACAACTGTTCTCTACAAAATCTCTCATCTCTTCTCACCTTCTCTTATACCCACCCCTTCTCCTCCTTCTCACTCCTTCAATAACTGCTAAACATTTTGTGACAAGTACAGCCAGTGCCTAGATTTGATTGGAAAGCAAGTCAAACCTCACCTCTATTTTCTATAAATAGTTGTAACTTCACCCCATCTGGCCATCCCACCATGACATCATGACCTAGCCAATATGAACATCTTGTCACATGCCTTGCCACCACCCATGTGGCTCCTCTTCTTTCCACCTCTTGCTCACAGAACAATAATCAGATCAATGCTACCATTGCTCCTGGAAAGGGAATAATATTTTACTGCCCTATGGCTCCACTCAGAATTCCCATGATTATAAGTTACAGGTGGCACAGAATAAACTTTCTTCCTTGGATGCCACTTCCCCACTGACTCATCCTCATCAGGCTCAAACCTAATCCTTCATGGACCCTATCCAACATTACCTTTCCTTTCCATCATGCCCTATGGAGCCCTTGCTCTATTTTCAACAAACTGCACTTCATATTGGAACTTTTCACCTCCTTGCAATTACAGAAATCTGCTTTTCCCCTGAGGGTACTGGCTGTCCTCTCTAATCCTAATCTTTCTCATACCCTACAACACAGTGGACAAAGAGGAGGAATAGACACGGTTCTTGCTCCTCACAGTCCCTTTTACACCCTTTCTTCACCACCTTCATTCATCCACTTCTCCTTTGAGATCCACTCCATCCAAATTTATTACCCAATCCCAATCCTGGTGTCAGCTATCTACCAGTACCCAGGTCACGTTTCCTCCTTTCTCAAAGAGTTCAGTACCTGGCTCATGTTCATTGTCTCTATACCAAACTTAGTCATTATATTGGCGGACTTCTTTTTACATGTTAATCAGTTAATTAACCTCCTTATGTCTAATGATCTGCACCTTCACTTCACCTCAGACAGAAAGATGGCTATGCTATCACTACCCACAAGGGTTCCAACTCCATAAGCCAAAATGGACATTGTCCTTAAGGATATAGCAACTTAATTGTCAAAGTTCACTGGTTGACAAAAAGAATTAGGAAGTCAGTATGAACAGAAGGTTTCAGCTCTCCACTAATGGAATATGATCTAATAAGCAAGAAAATTATCAATTTAAATAGAACACTAAAGAAATTGACTTTTATGGCTATAAAGAGAAAACTGAACAGCAAAGTAGAGAATATTTTTCAACTATATTGAAACATTCACAAAACATTCACGAAAATGTGCATGTTCTAGGTCACAAGGTTGTTATTGATATATTCAGAAAATCAGAAATTTTATTTATTTGAAGTAAAATTTCTTTTTTCCCAATTACATTTAAAGATAATTCTTAATATTCATTTAAAAATTTTTAAATATCCCAATTTTCTCCTTCTCTCCTTCACCTCCCTCCTCCCTAAGATTGTAAATAATTTGATATAGATTATATACAATGATATAAAACATATTTCCATATTAGTCATGTTGTGAAAGAAGAAATAGTCCAAAAGGAAAAAAAATGAAAAAAAAATAAAGTGAAAAACAGTACTCTTCAAACTGCATTCAGACTCCATCAGTTCTTTCTCTTCAGGGGGAGAGCATTTTTCACCATGAGTCCTTTGAAACTGTCTTGGGTCATTGTATTGCTGATAAGAACTAAGTCATTCACAGTCCATCATCATGAAATGTTGCTGTACTGGGTACATCATTCCCCTGGTCCTACTCACTCTACTTTGTATCAATTCATATGAGTCTTTCCAGGTTTTTCTGAAGTCAGCCTTCTCATCATTTCTTCTAGCACAGAAGTATTCCATTACATCCATACACCATAACTTATTCAGTCATTCCCCGACTGATGGGCATCCCCTCAATTTCTAATTCTTTGCCACCACAAAAAGACCTGCTATAAATATTTTGGGACACGTGGCTCCTTTTCCCATTTTTATGATCTCTTTGGGATGTAGACCTAGAAGTGGTATTGCTGGGTCAAAGGGTATGCAGTTTTATAGCCCTTTAGGAATAGTTCCAAATTGCTCTCCACAATGGTTGGATTAGTTTACAACTCCACCAACAATGCATTAGTATTCCAATTTTTCCACTTCCCCTCCAACATTTGTCATTTTCCTTTTCTGTCATATTAGCTAGTCTGATAGATGTGAGGTGGTACCTCAGAGTTGTTTTCATCTGCATGTCTCTAATCAATAGTGATTTAGAACTTTTTCTCGTGTGGCTATAGATACCTTTGAAGAAAATCGGAATTTTTAAATGCTACATTTTCAGACCTAGGAATCAAGGAAGATTACATGAAGACTAAGCTGTTAAATAATGCCTGGATCAAAAAAGTAAATTAAATACACAATTACAGTCTATACTAAAGATAAGAATTAACATAATATAAAATTTTATGAAATGTTGCCAAAGTGATTTTTCAGGCAAAATCATATCTCCAAATATGAAAAAGAGAATAAAGAATTAATTTGCAATTTTAAAAATTAGAAAATTGACAAATGAATAAGCCAAATTCGAGTGTCACCAGTAGCTTAGCCTCTGCTTCCACAAAGACTGAAGGCTCATGAGAACTGGTTTCAATCCTAGGGGTTCTGACTCTCCTAAGAAAGTGAATTTCTTCCTCTAGATTTTCCCCCACCTCAGAGTAAAACTCCAGGAAAATCTTTAAAGCAACTAAACTCATGTTTAGGCATTCCTAATATGTGGGCACCAATGGTTCCTTCCTAGTGCTTAGCAGAGTGCCTGGCACATAGCTGGTGCTAAGTAAATGTTTATGAACTTCCACAATGTTACTCAACATAAGATAGAGGTACCCAGTACGGGACAACTTTTTATTTTCTCTACCAAAGAAACTGAAGAAGATGCATAAGATTCATAAGGCACCATAATACAGGTGATACAGAGAACATAAAAAATAGTCAATTAACACATTAGAACTCATCATATTGCCCTGGAAGGTGAAGACTGGGGAGTTGCCGGCCAAATCTTTCCCATTCACCTTGGACCTGCACCCTACAAGCAATGCACATCCACATCATGATGAACTGGCAAGGTCCAGAGCTCCTGGCCCCTCACTGCATCACTTTGGTTCCCCTGCTGCAGGGTAACTGTTTTGCTGGTCATCTTCTCTAAGAAACATGCTCTTAAGGACATCTTTTCTGTCACTGACAACTGGGAAACCACTGGGGGTAGTCTGGTCCTTAACTCTCAAACCAAGTATTAACTAAAGGTAAATTCAAGACTGAAGACATGCATTTTTAAGAAAAATTAGCCACTGACCTTTGCTGAGAAAAGTTGAAGAAGGGATTCAGGATTGGTGTGGGAATTAAAATTGTCCAGTCTATTATAAAAGACTGAGGCAGAGCTCTAAGTCAGTGGCACTTTATTAAAGGGTTCATGGTCCTCTCTAATGAAATGGACCTCACATCTTCCTAATGATCTGAGATCCCTCCTTCTTCCAGGACCTTGTTTTTATAGGGTTTGAGACCAAAATATGCAAAAGAGGCATGGTAAAACACAGAATCTCATTGGATGACAGGCCTCACTCTTGAGGTCCAAAAATGACATTTTATCAGGGGGTTCACAGGTGGGGTGAAGCACAGAGCATTTCCATTGACTAAGTGGATATAAGATGGTCATAGATGGTCACTTGCTCATGTTAGACAAGAGAGAGTGGGGGACTTTCCAAAGCATCAAGGCATCCCACCCATGCTGGGTTTGGACATGGAGTTTGAGCAAAGGAGCATGGAAATATCTTTGTTAGCATTCTTGTGGATGTTGAAGTGAGCCTCATAACTTGGTAATCAGGGAGTGAACATTATATTAAAATTTGAGGACCAGTGTAAGAACCTATCTATCCTTATGTGATTTATGTAGAATATCAAACTGTTTAACACTGATTGGAATAGGGTAGGGGTTCAAATTAATTATTTTCTCACACTATAATGTTTAGGATTTCTAGGCTCAGGCTTACCTTTGGCAGAAATATATATCTGATATCATGTTGCCATTGCTGCTGGCAGTTGAGCAGGAGAAATTGGATTTGATAGCTATATAGAGAGAAATAAATCAATGAAATAGGGAATGTAATTGTTTTAACCTGTTCATGAAACAGTCATTAAAAAGATCATATTCTATAACACAAAGAAGGCAGGAATTTTAAACATTACATTTAGAGATCTCTCTGTTCCTTGCTAAAATGTATTTTGAAGTCCAAAGGAGAGAAAGTACAGACCACAAATCAATTATTAAGCATTTTTAATCATCTGTTATGTCCCTGCCACTTGGAACACAAGTATAAAGAATGAAACAATTACTACTCACCTGGAGCTTATATTTATAGCGTGAGATAGAAAGTACAAATATAGCATAAAAATAAAGTGAATAAATAAAAATATGTGCAAAGTATGCATACATATACATATATACAAACATACACAAAATGAATATAGCATAAACATAACGTGAATAAATGCAAGTAATATGAATACAACATAGTTTGGCAGGTAGAACAATTTCATCTGAGGGAAATAAAGGAAGACTTCATGCAGAAGATGGTGTTCAAGATTCATTTTGAAGAATGAGAGGTTCCCCATGAGGCTGTTGTTGTTGTTGTTGCTGTTGCTTGTCCTTCATTCTAAAAGAGGACCATGACATCAGGGAGGTGATGCCATGACATGCACGTGAATTGGCTTTAAGTGAGGGAGGGCTGTGCAAACTCACCAGCCTCACTTTGTTCTCTGGAGCCATCTGGGTCTAGTGGCCAGATATAGAGCAGGACATCTGGAGATTGCCCTGGATGGAGTGGAATACTTTGGCTTTTTAAAGCTAAGGTCTTTAGCAGGTCTCAGTTTAATTCTATGAGATGGAGGTGAAGGCATCTATCTCAGGCATAGGGGACAGCCACTGCAAAAGAACAGAGACTGGAGACATGTGCCCTGCGTGAGGAACAGAGAGAAGACCAGTTTGGCTGAATCAAAGAGTGCTGGAGGGGAAGTAATATCTAATAAGACCTGAAATATAGATTGGGACCAGACTGTGAAGGACCTTAAAAGCTGGTGCTAGAGGCAACAGCACTCTACTGTAGTTGATTGAGTAGAAGAGTCACCTGGTCAAATCTATGTTTAGGGAAACTTATTCAGGAAGTGGAATGAAGATTGTACTAAAGTGTTGGAAGATTTGAGGCAGGGAGGCCAGTTAGAAGGTGATTGCAATAATCTTGGTGAGAGGTGAAGAAGGCCTGAACTAAGGCTGTAACAGAGTGTAATGGTAATGGGAATTTAAGATCTTCCCTCCCCTTAATAAGTTGAATATAATCACACGGAGCCTGTGGTGGGAGGAGTTTGTCGAAGGGTGGAGCAGAGCTCACAGGAAGTTGGGAGTCAAAACATTTAGAGCTGGAGGGAGGAGAGCACACCCAAGGATGCAGCTAAACTTGTGAGTGTTTGTCTGTGGGAAGGCTAAAGAGTGGTGTGGCTCCCTGCTGTGCTATGGCTCATTAACTTCTTTGTTACTATGATAGATTTGACTTTCTGGTGTTGGGATTTGGTTTTCTGGTGTCTGAATAAATGTTTTGCTTCTGTTTTATATATGGAGAGTCTGTTATATTTTACAATTTAGAACTATGACAGTATATTCATAGCTGCCATCAGCCCTGTGAATATTGTGTTGGTGTTATATAAGTAGAATGATGGTGCCAGATGCAAGAGATGTTGTGGAGAGAGGAAAAGGCAGGACTTGGCAAGTGATTGATTTTGAGGGGAGAGAGGAAGTAAGAAGTTATACTAATATAATGCCAAGGTTATGCATCTGAAAAATTAGAAAGATGATGCAACAAAAATTGGGAAGTTTCAAAGAGGGTAATTCCTTTTGAGAAGAATACATCCCCCTGAATCTCAGTTAATCATTCATCAGAAGGCAGATCTAGTCAATGGGAATCTAGTAAAAGATCTAACACATGTCTAGTAGCTCCTTCTAACAAAGGTCTTCTCCCTGAAAATTCATCAAATCAATGGGGGATTAGGGGCTTCATGGGACTTAACCTGATCTGTAATTTTCCAGATCAGTTCAGATGGATCAGGAACCCTCATGATCAACCCCATTACACAAATTACAAAAAAAAATTTATTCAATTAAAAGGAAAAATAAATAAAATAGAGAAAAATGTGTTAATAAATAAAACTACTTTTTTCCCAAGATTAATAAAATGGGTATAAAATTAGCAAATGAAAGCATTGTATTTATACTCAGAGGACCTGAATGTGGATCTCAGCTCTCCTATTTATTACTTGTGTGACCTTAAACAAGTTGTTCAATCTCTCTGGGCTTCAGTTTCCTCATCTTTAAAGTGAGGATGTTGAACTAGATGACCTCTGAGGTCTATTTCAGCTCTAAACCCATTAGTTTATAATTCTATTATTACAAAGGAAATAAAGAAAGACTGTTGTTTATAGCTCTGTACCAATAAAACTGAAAGTATAGAATAGTTGAATATTTACCAAAAATATAAAATAATCAAATTGACAGAGAATATAAATACCCTAAATAAGTCAATTTCAGAAGAAAATTGTACTGTTATGTAAAAAAGTACCTGACTATATATATTCAAACTATAACTAACCTCTATAATACATAAAATATTTCTGAAAATAGAGGGAAAACAATATTTTAATTTTTTCCACAAGTCAAATATCCCAAGCCTGGCAAAGATAAGGTAGAAAAATAAAACCATAGACCAATATCATTCATGAACATTGATGAAAAAATAGGTAAAAAGCTCTTAGACAGACTATAGAAAAGTGTAGAAATATAACTTCAGGGGTGGCTAGGTGGCACAGTGAATAGAGCACCAGCCCTAAAGTCAGGAGAACTTGAGTTCAAATCCGGCCTCAGACACTTAACACTTACTAGCCATGTGACCTTTGGCAAGTCACTTAACCCCAATTGCCCTGCCTTCCCCCCTCCAAAAAGCAAAATATATGACTTCATCCATGGGCCTTTCAGAGTATGTATTGGAAAATCATTAATTATCTGTTTAACTATTAGTAAATATGTACATTTCTGTGTGAATATGAGTTGGGGCATATGTGTACAGAATTTGTACTCTCAATCATTGTTGCTTCATAGAAGACTGGATTACACTGAGTGTCCCTAATCTTTCACCTTTGCATTCTTGCAGACCATCCTGGTGGGAGATAGCGGTGTGGGGAAGACATCTCTACTGGTTCAGTTTGACCAGGGCAAGTTTATCCCAGGCTCCTTCTCAGCCACCGTGGGCATCGGATTCACAGTAAGCACTCACTAGCTGGCTATGCTCCAGGACCTCAGGCAGCAGCTCAACCTGGTGTTTGAGATCTTAAAAGGTCAGAATTTAGCATTGTCACATGAGTTCCCATGGACAAGGCAAGGGATTAAAATGTGTTTCCCATTACACTCTGCTACAGAACTTGACTGTTCAGGATAATATGTTGCTTCTCAAAATACAAGTTTATGGGAAGAAGGTTAATAGAGTGGTAACCTTACTCACATATAATGCTTTCTTCTCTTTCAACTTCTAACCAGGGCTGCCTGCGATTTGAAGTCACACTCTCCCTAGACAGCCTTTGGAGATTTTCTTCTCCCTTTCTTCACTGGGTAGAATAGCAGGAAACTATTCTCTAGAATCACAGGGGTAGGAAAAGTGATTTCTGGCATATTCCCAGCTCTCCTTCTTAGATTCAGGTATGGGGTAAAAGTCATTAACTAGCCTGAAGCTGACATAAAAATGGAATCAATTTTACAAGGTTACGAAAATAGATCCTAATGAGGAAGGAAAGGGATTGGGTTTTTTTGGAGGAGAAAGGAACACTGGAAGTACCAATTTTATATTTCTTTCATTGTCTCTTGGTTGGGAAAAGAAGTTTGTTCAGTCATCCCATGGGAATTTTTTTTTTGCTTTTATTTAGTATTTTATTTTTCCCCAGGTACATGTGCAAACAATTTTTAACACTCATTTTTAAAACTCTGAGTTCCAAATTCTCTCCCTTCCTCCTTCCCTACCATCCCTCCCTGATACAGGTTATATATGGGTAAGTCATGCAAAACATATCCATAATAGTCATGTTGTAAAAGAAAACAGTAAAAAAAAAAACTCAAAAAAAATGAAGTTTAAAAAAAGGTATACTCCAATCTATTTTCAGACACTATCAGTTTTTTCTCTGGGGATAGATAGCATTTTTTTTTCCCTATGGTAAGTCCTTCAAGTAGTCATGGATCATTGTATTACCAAGAATAGCTAAGTCATTCACAACTGGTTATCTTAAAATATTGCCATTACTTCATACACAGTATGTTTCACTTTACTTTCAGCCCATGCAAGTCTTTCCAGGTTTCTCTGAGAGCATTCTGTTCATCATTTCTTATAGTACAATAGTATTCCATCATAATCACATACAACAACTAGTTCAGTCATTCCCCAGCTGATGATCATTCCCTCAATTTCTAATTCTTTGCCCCCAGAAAAGAGCTGCTATAAATATTTTTGTACGTATAGGTCCTTTTCCTTTTTATTTTTTATCTCTTTTGGAATACAGACCTAGTAGTGGTATTGCTAGTTCAAAGGGTATACATGGTTTTATAGCCCTTTGGACATAGTTCCAAATTGCTCTGCAGAATGTTTGAATTAGTTCACAACTCCACCAACAATGCATTAAAGTCTCACTTTTCCCGTATCTCCTCCAACATTTGTCATTTACCTTTTCTGTCCTATTAGCCAATCTAATAGGTATAAGGTAGTATTTCAGATTGTTTTAATTTGCATTTCTCTAATCTATAGTGAGTTAGAGCATTTTTTCATATGGCTATAGATTGCTTTGATTACTTCATCCGAAAACTGATCATATCTTTTGATCATTTATCAATTGGGGAATGGCTCTTATTTTTATAAATTTGACTCAGTTCTTTATATGTTTGAGAAATAAGGCCTTAATCAGAGAAAATTCCTTAAAAATGTTTTTCATAGTTACTCTTGCTAACTATATTTCCCTTCATCCTATCCCCCCCCCATTTATTCTATTCTCTCTTTCTCCTTTCACATTCTCCCTCTTCAAGAGTGTTTTGCTTCAGACTACTTCCTCCCCCAATCTGCCCTCCCTTCTATCACCACCCCTTTCTCTTATCCCTTCCCTTCCTACTTTCCTGTAGGGTAAGATAGATTTCTATACCCAATTGAGTGTGCATGTTATTCCTTCTTTGAGCCAATTCTGGTGAGAGTATCATTCCCCTTCCTTCCCCCTGCCTGTTCCACACCCAAAAGCTTTTTCTTGCCTTTTTTTATGTGAGATAATTTACCCCACTCTGTTTCTCTCTTCTTCTCCCAGTACATTTCTCTCTTCCCCATTAATTTTATTTTTTACATATCATCCCTTCATATTCAACTCAAACCTGTGTCCTCCGTCTATATGTAGACTCCTCCTAACTACCCTAATAATGAGAAAGATCTTGGAATTTACAAATTTCATCTTTCCACGTAGGCATGTAAATAGCTTAAGATTATTAAGTCCCTTAGGATTTCCCTTTCCTGTTTCCTTTTTTTATGCTTCTCTTGAGTCTTGAGTTTTGAGTTTTCAGGAAGTCCAATATTTGAAAGCCAAATTTCCTACTCAGCTCTGGTCTTTTCGTCAAGAATGCTTGAAAGTCATCTATCTCATTGAATATTCATTTTTTCCCCTGAAGAATTACATTCAGTTTTTCTGGGTAGGTGATTCTTGGTTGTAACCCTAGTTCCTTGGCCCTTCAGAATATCATATTTCAAGTGCTCTGATACTTTAAAGTAGACGCTGTTGAATCTTGTGTTAACCTGATTGTGGCTCCACAATACTTGAATTGTTTCTTTCTGGCTTTCTCCTTGACCTGGGAATTCCGGGATTTGGCTTTAACATTCCTAGGAATTTTCATCTTGGGATCCCTTTGTGGAGGTGATGGGTGGAGTCTTTCCATTTCTATTTTTACCCCCTGGTTCTAGAATATCAGGGCACTTTTCCTTGATAATTTCTGGAAAGATCAAGTCTAGGTTCTTTTTTTGATCGTGGTTTTCAGAAAGTCCAACAATTTTTAATTTCTCTCTCCTGGATCTATTTTCCAGGTCAGTTGTTTTTCCAACGAGATAGTTCACATTGTCTTCTATTTTTTTTTTCTTTCTTTTGTTTTAATGTTTCTTGATCTCTCATAAAGTCATTAGCTTCCATTTGCTCCATTCAAATTTTTATTTTTGTTTTTTGTTTATTGCCTTTTTTGGAAGGGGGAATGCAGGGCAATTGGGATTAAGTGACTTGCCCAAGGTCACATGGATAGAAAGTGTTAAGTGTCTGAGGCTGAATTTGAACTCAGGTCCTCCTGACTCCAGGGCTAGTGCTCTATTCACTGCGCCACCCAGCTGCCCCACCCCATTCAAATTTTTAAGGAATTATTTTCTTTAGCGAGCTTTTGAACCTCCTTTTTCCATTTGGCCAGTTCTGCTTTTTAAGGCATTCTTCTCCTCATTGATTTCTTGGACCTCTTTTACCATTTGGCCTAGTGTGTTTTTCAAGGTGTTTTTTCTTCAGTATTTTTTTTCTGTTGCTTGCTTATTTTCCCAACCTATTAGTTGACTTTTAATTCTTTGTTAAAGTAGGACTCTGCTTCTAAGGTGGAAGATATACTGTCCCAAACTTCAGGGGGTTTGTGCAGCCGTTTTCAGAGATATTTGTAGGGACCTGTAAATTTTCAGTTCTTCCAAGGTGGTATGACCTAAGAAGAGGTGTTTACTACTCTCCTGGCCTGTGCTCTGATCTGTGAACAACCATAAGCACTCTTTTTTGCTCTGTAGCTGCAAGGAGAGTACCCCCCTCCACTGCTGCCACAAGTTCTGCTGTGCTAGTGCTCTTCCTGGCCCTGGAACTGCCACTCAGGACTGTGACCCAGATAGGAGTATAGACAAAGTAACAGAGTCTTGCCTCAGTGCCAGAAAAAAGACCCCTGTAATCTTCTTCTGACCCATTGTTTGATCCCCTTACCATCTATGGGCTGAGAGCTCTGGAAGCAGCCACTGCCTCTGCTGATTCAGTCACTCCTTGCCTTTACTAGGCCATCTTGGCTCCACCTCCCATCCCACAGGAATATGAGTGGGGCACAGAGTCCACCATATCCTCAAAAGTTTTGCCAATTGGTAAGGGATTGAAGAATGGACTAATGCTCTAAGGTTAGAGTATAGCATGAGTCATTACCAAGCTGGGAAGCAAGAGGTTCCTGGAACCAAAGAGACCATTCTGTCTGGGTGACCTGAGGGAATAGAGACTATAAGGCTTGGAGAAAATTATATATCAAGCCAGACCTGGGACATTGCAGTTAGATAAATGCTTCACAAGTTTGAGGGCCGCCAATTCTAGGACTAGTTAGATTTGGTTTTTTGTTTGTTTGCTTGTTTTAAATTCACACTTAATCTTTTTTTTTTCCTTTAGGAACAAATTTGGTCATTACATTATAGAGAGTTCAATTTGAGCTTTTTTGGTCTTCCCATTTATGTCATTTTAGTCATTGAACATATTATTTTCCTGGTTCTGTTTACTTAGCATCATTTCATGTCTTCCTATGATTCTCTGAATTCTTCATAGTCAGTTTCTTACCTTACAGTCATATTTCATTGTATTCATATATTGCAATTTATTTTGCCATTATTCAATCAATAGGTAGACACCTTGTTTCCGGCTTTCTATTTATATAGATTTCTTTTGTATTAATTTCTAATAACCTTCCCTGAATTTGTATATTCTTTTTTCCCTGTAAATAAACTCTTAAATATCTCTTGTGAAATGGAAAGTGTGGTGGAAGGAGGAAGCAGGGAAGTGGGTCTAAGAACCAGGTACTAAATGATAGCATGTATAAACATGAATACATAAAATAAAAATATATAAAAATAATATAAATGATGGCATCAGAAGAAGAGAGTCAAGTAATTTGGGACTGAAGGCAATAGAACTCAAAAATGATCCAGGAAACATAGTTTCTCAAGATATAGTTTGGTGATCTGGTCATTTTAGAAAGTAGTGAAAGATGGAAGTGATCAAGCCAAAAGCAAGGTTCTTTGGGCCAGTTCCAAGACAAAGTGCTGGGTGTCTCAAGAGGCAGATCAGTGAATCCTAAAGCCCCAGGCTGAACCATTCACAGAACACTGACAATGTCACAGAGTGGTGTTTCCCCTTTATTTCAGTAGGAAGCAATGCCAAGGGACTCCAGGCTGGGGGAAAAGTGGGGTTTGGGAGTGTGTGAAAGACAATAACTTCAAGTGATCTCATGGGAGGCAAGAAGATTAGGTAGTGCAAAAGGTTTTTAGTGTTAAGATCCTGAACTTAAAAAAAAAATTGATGACTATTCTTTGTATTCTCATATACAAAGAATGTATCTCTATATTTTATGAATTTAAAATATCTTTCTGAGAAGGTAGACTTTATCAGGCTGCAAATGAGGTTCTTGACACAAACAAGATTAAGAACTTTTGGAGAGGTGGAAAGAGCATTAGATTTTGAGTAAGGAGAACTGAGTTCAACTCTCAAATTTATCACTTGTGTGACTTTAGTCAGGGCGTATCTTCTGGTTCTCAGTTTTCTCATCTACAGAATAAGGGGCTTGAACTAGATGCTTTCTGAGGTTCTTTGAGCTCTAAACCCAAAGGTCTCACTAATTATATTGTCACATACAAGAAACCCCCAAGGATCACATGCAAATTTAAATGCCACTGTTCTGCCCCCACTTACATACTCTCTGGTGATTTCTCTGATGTTCCTGCTGGTCATTTTAACTTGAATTCACCTCCATACAGATGCTGAGAGTAGCATACAAATGTGCTCCCATACAAAGGCTGAGGATCGAATAAAATAAAATTTAACAAGTATTTATTACATGATTTGCCTTAAGGCAACTAGTCCTAGGCTGTACACCTACTTCCCCAGAGTAGGCTCAACTCTTTAGACTAATTAGACAAAGCATTTATTAAGTCTTTGTTATGTGTCAGGCTGATGCCAACTCCTTAGGAGCTTATTATATTCTAATGAAGGAAAGCTACTGATAAAGAAAGGAAGTCGGAAAGAAGGAAGGTTCCAAGTAGGAACTAACCCATCGAGGAGGAAGCCTCAGAATTTAATCACCCTGGGGGATAGGATGGGAGGGGAGACCACCAAAGAGAAGCAGAAGGTAGACTGAACTGGGAAAGAAGTGAGCTTTGAGATTAATTTACTTCCTGGCTATTTTTGTGAGCCCAGTTGAAGTCATTGAGGGTTAGACATGATTGAAAATGACTCAACAAAAATTTCTGAGATACATGGGACATCTAGTACCGTTGATCTTTCTCCTTTGGGTTTGTAGTCAGAGAATCTGGGTACCCATGGGCCGCTGGGCAAGCCAATTCCCCTCTCTAGATCTCAGTTTCTTCCTCTCCTTTCCTCATCTGTGAAATTAGAAGGTTGGACTAAATGACCTTTAACATCCCTTCCAGCTCCAAATCTATGATCCCATTCCCCTTCCCACACTTACCCCCCCCCCCCCATACACACACACACCAACACACTCTCCACCGTCTCAGGCAGTAGGGTTCTCACGATACTCCTGATATAACTAGGATGATCCAGGTATTTGTTCTTAATAATTCTTGCCTAGGGGGAAGCATGGAGCTGTAGCCTTCTCCGGCTCCTTTTACAGCTGATGGACTACGGCAAACAGGGTTAAGTGACTTGCCCAGGATCACACAGCTAATAAGTGTCTGAGGCCAGCTTTGAACTCCGGAAGATAGCCTTTCTGACTCCAGGGCCCTGCTCTATCCATGATGTTCTAGTTCAATCCATAGCTTAATAGGAATTTCCTGTACAAATTTTGAGTGGTAGTCCTCATCCAGACTCCCTGATAGGATAGAATTACCTCCCTCTAGTCAAGCAGGGTTTCTTAACCCGGTGTAAATTTAAAATGAACAATTTTTAAAATATTATTGATTTCCTTTGCAATCCTATATACTTTATGCATTTAAAAACATTCTCCTGAGATGGGATCCATAGGCTTCACCAAACTGTCAAAGGGTCCACGACACAAAAATAGTAAAGAATTCCTGCTCTGGTGAAATGTGACTTTGGGAGAGCTGGATTTAGGAACAGTTAGGAAGTTATAGCAGTAGAATGAGGGAAAATTTGGGGTGGGGGTGAGGATGGGCAGGAGGGGGGAGGGCGCGAACTGAATATGCAATTTCCTGCACAAAAGCTAAAGTATGAAATTAGCATAAGCACCGTAAAGAAAAAACAAACAAACCCGGGACTCGAGCTTGAGCGCAGTGCGGATTCGCTCAGCTCTTCCAAGACACCACGTGGTGCGGGAGGAGTTACAACGTGAAACCCAGCCCTTACCCGGATCGGACTTGCCCGGGACAGCACTCTGGCGCCACCTGCTAGCCCTATGCCCCGTGGCAGTAATGAAGAGCTGGAGCTAGTCTGTTGACGTGTATAAGTAGACATTTCGCTGGAACTGATGAACTCTTCAACGTCATTCTTCCTTCGAAGGGTTGTTCCTAGCCTCCTAGGTTTGTGCCTTTATGGAGCAGCCCTTGGCTTGAGACTTGGTGAAGGAGTCTCACCCTTGCTTGCCCCTTCGGCCCCTCCCTACCCTTGCTTCCTCTAGTCCCTCCCCTCTGGGGGAAAGGACGAAGAGTGGAGAGCTGCCCCGGGGAAGTGGGGGGGGGTGCGGGGGTGGCCCCGGGAACCGACCTGGGGGAAGGATGTCTGGCCCACTTGGGGCCAGTCACAGAGGGGAGTAGCGGGTCGACACAGTCTGGCCCGACGCGGCAGAAAAGAGGGCGAGTGGAGCCTTTGGCGGGGCTGAACGGGTTTTCTTCGTGGTCATCAGTCTGGGATAGCCTCTCAACCAGGGACATGAGGAACCCCATTGGTACCACTGTTGCCCGGGATAGCGGGACCCCACAGCGATTCTCACCCAGCAGTCCAAGCTACGATCTAGCAGGCAAGGTCGGTGTGCCCTGCGAACTCTCACTGGCAGAACCCCAGGGCAAAGGTTCTGCCCGCTTTCCTAAGTCTTCTTCCCTCCCTCTTTCTCTGCCTTACCTGAATTGAGCCAATCCGGGCTCAGTTCCTAGCCCCATTTCACTCCCGGCAACCAAGTTCTTTTTGGAGTTAAGGCGATCTAATTGAAGTTGGTAAAACTGCCCCCAGGGACCTCCCAGACTTCTTTGGCAGTTTTGTTTTCTCTGCCGGGTTAATGAATGTGATGGCAGGAGGAACCCAGGCTGTGGAGCCTCCTTCCCATCCCTTGCTCCCAATTCTTTGGCCTAGCTAGATTCCATTGGACCTGGCACTCCTTCCTGGAAAATTTCCAGAGATCAAGAATATCTTCAATGGGAACCCCGTCCCGACGCTAGAAAGCCCCAGTAGCGTTTCTCCCAATCTAATAGTTCGAAGGAGTCTAGGGTTATGGGAGTAGGTGAAGATGATTTGGAAGGAGGGTGCCCGGTCCCTAGGGGCCAGGAGTTGTGCCTGTAAATGGCATCCGGATTTAGGGGGAGGGGGAAAAGACCTTCAAAATTATCTAGTATGACTATCATTTTACGTACAAGGAAACGGACCTAGTGAGGGGAGGTCACCTGCTGGGTCTAAATACTAAGCACCATGACAAATTTCTGAACCTTAGAGGTGTTCTGTCTCACAATCCATTGCTAAGATCGACTTCACCCTTTTCAAGAGCTTCTTCAGTTAAAAATATCCTAAAATAGAGTCAAGTGGTGTGCTTTTCCCCGTTAGTCACCGGTTCTTGAGCCTTTTCCTCTTCCTGTCTCTAATTCACCGTAATAGACTTCAAGAAATATCCCTGGGCTAGTTAGTTAAATTCACTCTTTTTCTCTGGAGAAATCAAACCTGACAGCTAGCTTCATTTAATCTTTTCACTGTCCTGGAAGAGTTCAGTTATTCCTACGTAATCTGAAAAAGATGATGAAAGAGTGAGTGTTCCCACTCAATCTATCGATGAACAGGCTTTTATTAAGCTCCAGCAATCTGCCTTACACTTTGCTAGTTGTTAAGGAAATAAAAGAAATAGTCCTCACCCTCAATGAACTTATATTCTATTGGGGAGACAAAATGTACACATTTCTGCTGTAGCAGGTTGGGGTGGGGGATCAGGAACGTTTTATTGTAGAAGGTGGGGCTTGAATTGAGTGATTCTAAGGCACTCCCAGTATGTGGAACACGCAGTACAAAGACAGAGTTCAGAGATAGAGTGTGGAGTGTAAGGAATAGCAAAAAGGTCATTTTAACTGACCTTTAATGTACTTGAAAGGGGCACTGTATTAAGTCCCAGTCTTGCTCTGTTATGGATCCTTTGGAGGACATGGTATATATTTGGACATTGCTACTCCTTCTGTGTGAAAAGAACCCTACCTCTCTCAAAGAAACCTGCCTTGATTTTCATACTCCCATCCCAGAGCATTCCACCAGAAAACATTCCATTCATCAGGAGTAGATGTAAATGGGGTCCTAAGGTCTTGGTTTGGGCCATTCAGAAGGAAAGTATTCCACTTGCCCTCCCAAAGCCCCAGTGCCTACTGTTGTAGTGGGAAATGAGCTCACATGTGGGGGTCTTAATATATGTCTGTTGAATCAAAAACTTAATTGGATTAGCAAAGAGGAGGAGAAATGTTGATGCCCAATGTCCTGGGAGGTTAGTGAGCCCCAGCATCTAGATCACTGATAACAGAGCAAAGGTCCCTAGTTTACTTGTTTGCCTAGAAGATGGGAATGCTGGTGGCCTGTTTATGTTTATATTTAATGGAATTTGCCTGATTGGGAGAGTAACTAGCATGTCATATAAAACACACAGGCAGCTACCACTCATTCCTCCCCATAACTGGAGTTAGAGATTCCAGAAACCCGAGAGACTAGGAATAGGCAGCTAGGATACATGTATTCCCTTATCTACCCTCTCCTTCCACCACAGGGGTAAACTGCTCAACCAGATTGTTAGCCAATCCCTCCCTACCAGCTTAGAGATACAGAATATTTGCACAGAAAAAGACCTCATCAAGCATTTAGTCCATGGTCCTCATTTTACACATGAGAAAACATGTCCCTCAAAGTCATCTACTTTGCCCAAAGTCCCACATTTATTCAGTGGTAGAGCCAATACTAGGACCCAGGTTCAGGAGGAAAAAGTGAGGCTGGTGACTTCAAACAGCCTTCCCTCACTTAAATCCAATTCACTTGCATGTCATGGCATCACCTTTCTGATTTCATGGTCAGCTTCAAGAACAAAGAGCAAACAACAGCTTTCCACCACCCCATCTTTTGTGTGTCCTCCCCACTCATCCTTAATCCAGGAAATAGAGTTCTGGACCGAATGGGAGGAATGGTTATGGTAAATGACTATCTCCCAAGTGCTGATTAGAAAGGCATGTGGGGTGGGGCTGGGCAGAAGCCAACAGGGCTCCACATTCCACAAGAATCTCTACTACTATGTATCTGGCAAGTGGTCATCCAGACTTTGTTTGAAGACCTCCAATGAAGAAGAATTCTCTCTCTCCCAAAGTTGCCAATTCTAATCATTAGGAAGTTTTTCATGAAATCAAAACTAACTTTGCCTTTTTTGTCCCCTTCAATTTATGTCCAATGCACCTTATTCTACTCTCTGGAACCTAGCAAAACAATTTCTGTCTTCCCTTCTTCATCCCACTGCCTTGAGCCTCTTCCTGCCAAACTCCCCCAATCAATGAATAAGAAATTAATGAGCACCTATTACTTCCAGGCACCTAATGGTACATTCCCTCCCTTCATTCATTAGCTCTTTTGTTCTGCCTAACCCTATTAACCCAACTCTGCCTCATCTCCTAGGTAATGCTGTTGGGAGACTCAGGCGTTGGGAAAACCTGTTTCCTGATTCATTTCAAAGACGGGACTTTCCTGTCCAAGACCTTCATAGCCACTGTCGGCATAGACTTTCGGGTGAGGTGGCTGTGGGCTCTCCAGACAGGTGGGGCCTTGGGGCTACACTCATGGCCAGTGGGGTCATTGTCCTTCCTTACATCCATGTCTGTTGAGGATTCACACAGAAATTTCTGCATTTGAATTCTTATGCTCTCATTGCTTAGTGGACTTATGGGAACTGTACTAAATCCCTCAGTTTTGTCCCAGCCAGGGAAATCTGAGAATAATGATCATTTACCTTTTAGGGATAGTAAGGAGAAGAATGATTCTTCCCCTCTCCTTTTGGTTGAAATGTCATCTTCTCTACTTTGTCTTTCCTGTTGCCCTCTGGAGAGAATGCTTCCCAATCCCCTCAACTAGTCAATTCTTTATGTAATTTACAGTGTCTTTGTATTAGGCATTAGGATAAAGAACAGACATGGTCTCTTACCACATAGAACTTGTCTGATAGTATTGGACATTGTAGGAAAGACATTGAATATTATATGGTCTATAATTTCTCTGGGTTCTCCTGTGGAAAAAGGTCTAAGGGAACTTCTAAGATTCCCTCTCTTGGCCCAACCATCTTGGCCATCAGTCTCAGGAGTGACTTTTCCAGCAGGACTGGGAGGAGTCAACATTCATGTTTGTCCCAGCCCAGGGATATGAGATGGTTGGGCCGATGGACTCAGACCCCAAACCACTCTGTTATGTGAGCATAAAGAACTGAGAGTCTAATTAGGAGGAAAGGATTATTGGAGATCTTCAGTCATGCGAAATGAGTATGGGTGATAGCTGGAGCAGGGTAACAGCTCCATGGCAGTGATTCTGTCCCCTCCTCCTTAATTAGACACCTGGTTCCTAGCCTAAGCTGGCCCAGCCACCACATAGTAGTTCCACATCAAAGTCTACAGGCTGGACCTTTGGAACCATGTCTCTAGGAGACAGTCACAGTGATATCAATAAACATTTACTAAATTACTAAGTATGCAAGGTACTGTGAAAAAACTGTATATTTTCTGGGGTGCCAGATATGGAGTGGAGAAAGGATAAGGAGAATCCTGGTTGTTGATTCTCATTAAGAATTAGGGCTCACTCTTTCAATTACACTATGATCCATACTCCATTAACCCAATTCCAAGGTGGAACAAAGAACAGGGGAGGGGAGGTTAGAAAAAAAACCAGGGATAGCTGAGAGTCAGTTCCAACCCTTCTACTCTTGGAGGCCCTCCTACCTCTATGGGTGGGTTTGACCACAAGTGATACTATAGGTCTTTCTAAATCTCCAAGTTTCCTTGAGAGGGTCAGGGTATGAGGTATCTCTCTAAGGATGGTATGCTAAAAGATGAGGCACTTGAGTACTCCCAAACCTTCCCAGTTTCCCTCCACCCTTATTGTTTACTTCTTTTCTAGAATAAGGTGGTGACTGTGGATGGTATTAAAGTGAAACTGCAGGTAAGTGGAGGGATTGGGGTGGGGGGATGGGGAGAGGAGAGGGAATGATCAGGCTGCCTGTGCTGATAGGGCTTAGCCACAGGAGGCCTGTCGAGGGTTGTGGTTATGTTCTTTTTGGGGTAACTTCCTGTGGGGCCCTAGAGAGGGAGGAAGTTGCTCTTGTCTATATAGAAATAACAGTTTTCAAGCTCTCTGTCTCCTATTATAGGTTTCTCTCTATTTAAAGTTTCTCTTTCTAGCCCTGCCCCAAGGTTTTTAAACAAATGTTTTAGAAGCCTTCCATGTCCAATCCCCTTTTCGCTTTAGAAGTGGCTTCTTCCTCCAGTACTGAGGGAACATCTCACTTCCCCACTTACTCTCTGAAGTTAGGGTGAAATAATCTCCTGAGAAGGAGCCTAGAAAATTCCAGGAAGTCAGATCATTAGGCAGTCAGTGTCCAGGGACTCTGCACCAGTATCTTCCTCCTCACTGGAAAGAACAGACCTGTCCCAGGTGACCAATGCCCCACTACCCTTTAAAAATTCCACCTTATACCTTGCACAGTGCAGGAGGGGGCCCAGTCACACTTTCCTTTATCTCACTTACTTCAAAAGGTTTTCTTTTCCCTAGAGTGACTGGTTCTCCTCTCTCTGCTTCTTACTGATTTTCTGTCTCCTCTTAGATTTGGGACACAGCAGGGCAGGAACGATTCCGAAGTGTCACCCATGCCTATTACCGGGATGCCCAGGGTAGGTCTCTTTACCCTCTCCCCAGAAGCTCTGTGCCCTATACTGTTCCCCCAGTTCTCATTTCCTTTTTCCTCTCTCTACCAATAGCAGAGCTCCCAAATTCCCACTATGCTTTTTCTCCCCTTCTAGCCCTGCTCCTGCTCTATGATATCACCAACAAATCTTCCTTTGACAATATCCGGGTAAGTCCTTCCCTTTCTGTGTCTCTCCCAGATAGCACCCAAGGCCAGGACTCTCTCCCCACCATAACTCCCTGCCTGGAGAGCAAAACTACTTTCTAAAAGCACCTGAGCTGATGAGTCAGAAAAGATAACTGCCCTTTTGTGTTTTATTAGCAAATAAGCTGAAGTCTATAAGAAGCCTACAGCTGCTATTGGGCCCTGTAAACGACTCTGAACGTAGCCCTGTGGGTGATTCACTTACACTTTTCATATAAAAGTACATAGAAACAACTTCAGGTTTCCCCTGAGATACTAATTAGGGACCTAGGCCACTGGGACTACTGGCACCAGACATGATGGTCTCTTTATGGGTTGGGCTAGGACAATGTGTATGTAATCTGAATGGGTGGGGAATAAACAGAGGGCAAGAAGAGAAGTCATACCCCTCAAAGGACCAAATCCAAACGCTGCTGACTATTTACTATGTACGAAATGTTGTGAGAGTTTCAAAGGAGTGGCATAAGAGAGTCCCTTAAGGAACTTACAATGCAATGGGGAGATAAACAAACTTTTCGGTATCAGAGAAAAGAAAGAATGCTATGGTTTGGTCAGTCAAGCAAGGAAAGTCTCACAGGCAAAGGGCTGGACCTTAAAATAAAGATTCCAACACAGAGAACTAGGAGTGGTATGAGGTCCCCTCCAAGGTTCCATTCCTACTACTCTGTAGCACTTGAGATATCTTGCATGTATACATATTCACACACACAAACACATACGTGTGTATATGTACACATACATGTATGTATACACATGTATTTATATGTATATTACATACATACCCATGTAGATATAAATATGCAGAAAAAATTCCATTGGGATATAACCTTATTGGGGGGGTACTGTTTTTGTTTTATTTTTATCTCAGCAGTGCTTGGCACAGAGCCTGGCACAGGATAAGTTTATTATATAGTATGATATATTATATAATAATAAAAACTTATTAAGTGATTGATGAATTGGTCGATGAGTTTGGCTGAGGGAGAAGTAGGAAGGTTGAGATACAGGAGACAGATATACTTATTTTCTCCTGGTAGAATTTGAGGACTATTTTATTTTTATCTTTGTATCTCTACAGACTAGATACTTAGTAAATGATTATTAATTTGAATTGACTGTGAGCAATGAAATGAGTCAGTACGGAGGAAATAACTGATGAAGATGGAAATAACTAGTGAAGAGAGTACTGGGAAAGGGTAGAGCTATGATTGGGTAGAGAAGATGGGGATCTTCTCAGTCCTGCAGTCCAATCAGGTCCCTTTTTTCTCCACTCTCTCACCCTAACCCTCTCTTATAGGCCTGGCTCACTGAGATACATGAGTATGCCCAAAAGGATGTGGTGATCATGTTGCTAGGCAACAAGGTAAGTATTGTTTCTAAGCCAATTACCTCACTAAGGTAAATCCACTCTCCTTTAGTGTCACAAACTACCTCCTCCTCTATCTAAAAAAACAACAAACTTTTATTTATTTTTTAAAAATTTATTTATTTATTTTTAGTTTATAACATTCAGTTTCACGAGGTTTTGAGTTCCAAATTTTCTCCACCTCCTCAAGATGGCATGCAATCCAAATTTTTATTTTATATTACCTACATCCTTTATCCATCTTCTTTCCCCTGAATTATAAAACAAAGAATAAAATAAGACTTTTATAAAGTTTAGTAACACTAGCTAGTATCTCAAAGAAAAAGTATTTTACAACATAGCCCCCCAGTTCTCTGTAGAGAAAAATGGAGGTGTCTTCTCCTATCTTTTCTTCAAAAGACTCCATATGGTATAGTGGACAGAGTGGATTCCCAAATCCTTGTCTGTAATGGGACCTGACTACATTAGCCAAAGTCTTCAGCGTCCTGGGTTGATACCTCTGGGATCTAGAAGTCTTCCATTACCAAGCCCAAGTTAAACTAAAGCCTCAGCCATAGGTCGTCCCAGTACCCAGCCCCTACCCCATCTCCTTGGCTTTGTCGGCAATCAACTGTTCTTGAGTCCCATAGGCAACCAGCAGAGGGCAGGCAGGGCCTATTCTCTGGGAAGGGAGAGGCTTGGGCTCTGGGGGGAGAGGAGGGTAGAGAGAAAAGATCCCTCTCCAGAGTGATGGATGTGGATTTTGCAGGCGGATGTGAGCAGAGAAAGGGTAGTCCGATCAGAAGATGGAGAGACATTGGCCAGAGTAAGTGACTGCCCACGGGATACAGAGAGGGTTGAGGAAGGGACTGACCAGGGGGAACAGTGGATCCTGAAGATACTTTCTACTTGACAGGAATATGGTGTGCCTTTCATGGAAACCAGTGCTAAGACAGGCATGAATGTGGAGTTAGCCTTTTTGGCTATTGCCAGGTCAGTCTATGGGACAGGGGAGAGTCCTTTCTTGGGAATTTGGGTGGGGGAGAGGAAGAGTGTCAATGCGCCAGAGCCTGAGGGATGAATCATATGAGCATGGGGGATGAGGGGAACTCTTTTGGAACTGTGATCTCAACCCTGACCTCTTTCAGGGAGCTGAAGCACCGAGCTGGGCAACAAAGGGCAAATGAACCCAGCTTCCAGATTCACGACTATGTGCAATCCCAGAGGAAACAGCCTAGCTGCTGCCCATTCGTGTGAGAGAAAAGGGGCAGAGGGAGCCTGGGGGGAACCAACCACTGAGTTTAGCGCTGCTCCCCACCTCCAGACTGAACTCAACATCTTGAGTACTCCAGTGGGGGAATGAGTCTCTCAACTGAAAACAAGGCTCAAAGGGCAGAAGCAAGCAACAGGAATGCCAAAGAAATCAGTTGTGCATACACACCATACCATCACTACTTTCCCCCAGGAGGGACCTAGACTTCTGCATCAGGCTTACCCCATGTTTCCGTGCTCCCCTTCTCCCAATGGTTATTGTTTCTGGGTCCCTGGTATGGGTCTCTGGGCATTTGAAGACCAAAGATACTTTAAAGTTAAATTTTGTTCTGGTACCACAATAGTGAAAACTTTGGAAAATAGAAAACCCGGTTCCTTCAGGGAAATGGGCAGAGGGCAGTGATGAATAATCTCCCTATTTCCTTTCAGTTCAGGGCTCCTCTATCCAAACTTCTTTGGTAAAGCCCCTCCGCCCCACCCAACTCATAACTAACTGGACTGTGGCTTTGTTACTTGCAGCTCACCAGAAGGTCCCAGAAAAGATCAGTTAGTGGCCACCACGCCCCCTACTAGACTTTAACTCATAAGAGATAGGCAGTCTTTGTACTTTGTTTCCCAGAGGCTCAGGGACCACAATAACCATTGAATCACTGTGGTCTTGACTTATAGTGTGATTCCTAAGCACCAAAAGTCAAATGAGTGAAAACCTCAGGAAAGTACAGATGTGAAGGTGTGAAGTGTGTGTGTGTGTGTGTGTGTGTGTGTGTGTGTGTGTGTGTGTGTAAAAGTAGCACAAGTTCAATTGGCTTTGTCTGCCTTCTTTCCCTAGATCCCCATCTGAGAATAAAATAACTCATTCCTGATGTCCTTCTCCCCCTCTTAACCTTTCCTCCTCTGCCCCCATCTGAGGCACTTGAAAAAAGGGCTTCTGGGCTCCCTCATTACCTATTTCTGGGCTTACTTGCTGAAGAACTTCAATAGAGTATCCATGCTGGGTTGTTCCACTCTAGGCAAGGACTTCAGTGTCAGTGAGAGTCAGACCAAGGATTTTTTCTTCTTGACCCAAGGCTTTTGGTAAATGTGCAACCTCAACATATAGCTTCTCAGCATTTCTCTTGGATGAGGAGAGGGAAGTGAGGAAGTTCTCTCTCCCTCTCATTTTAAAAATTTTTTAATTTTGGGGGAGGCAATCAGGGTTAAGTGACTTGCCCAGGGTCACACAACTAGCAAGTTTCTAAATTTAAATTTGAACTCAGATCCTCCTGACTCCAGGGCTAGTGCTCTATCCACTGGACCACCTAGCTACCCCTCTTCCCTACCTTTCATCTCTTCCTTCCTTAAAGATTGGGCCCAAGCCGGTCTTCACTCAGACTGTCAGTCTCCTTACCACATACAAGTTGTTCTAAGAGAAACTCCAGGACTTTGACCCAGATAAAGCAAGCAGAATGAAGCAGAGACGGGCTTCTCCCATTAACACCTGTCCCAGTCCATCTTCCCTTATATCGTTCTAAGCATTAGGTACCATAAAGGCCAGATGGGGTTCCCCTTCCTCTTTGTATTCATCCTGGTTCAGTATCCAGAAGCCCCATTGGAAATGAGGCTAGATCAATTGGGGTTCAGGAGAAATTTTTTGATTTTCTTTGGGTTTGTTTTTCCTGAATAATTTACCTGCATGGAGCCAGATCGCCATGGTTAGGGCCTTGGGAGGGTACCCAAGTGATTGCTCTCCCAAAGTCCTGTCTCACCCATTGCAGGACAGATGGACTCTGTAGGGACATGTACCATAAGCCCGTATGTGATCTGCCCATTTACCTTCTTCCACTTAGTCTAAACTCCTCATGCCAACCCTGCTTTCTTGCCTTTGTCCCCATTCCAATCCAGGCCTAAGCATGTGACGGTGGGGGAAAGAAGGGCATTGCAGTTTTGTGTGGCTGCCTCAGTTGGGCTTTCAAGTCAGAGACCAAAACCTGAGGCCTACAACAAAGCAGGCCTTCCGGCTTGCTCTCCAAAAGGTGACTCCAGGCTTCTTCCAGCCCTAGGGAACCATGTCTTGCATGAAAGTGATGCTTCTTCTGCTGGTTAATATTGGCGTTTATGTGTTTTTCAGAATTAAACTGCAGTATTTTGGAGAATATACCAAGTCCCACGAATTCCTTTAAGAGGGTTTGGTGGGAGGCAGTGGGCTCTACCTTTTCTTCCTGGGGATACCAAGCCAGCTAGGTAGATTGTATGGGGAAAATCCAGAGGCCAGGGCCAGATTTTCCCCCTTTTCCCCATGATTCCAAGTGACCCCAGCAAACTGCTGACAGTGAGGCTGAGGGAATGAGATTCAACCCAAGTGAAGCATTCTTCAGAAAATCCTAGCAACCTGGCAGGATTAAAGATTCCCCAAGAGGCTATGGGTAATGTACCTGTAAACCAACGTGTGCTTTTTTTGCCCCCAGGACATTTTGCCTGTGGAATCTGCTTTGGGAATTTTGCCTAACCTGGCTATAATCCAAACGGTGTTGGGCTCTACTCTTGAATTCACTTATTTTCTCAGACTATCATCTTGATCCTTAACAGGCCCCATCAGACCACATCACTACCTCCTCCCCCACCTTTCCCCTTGCCAGATTATATGAGAGATCTCTTCTCCAGCCTAGCAATCTCCATTTTCCCTCCAGGAAAAAATCACATTACCCTCAGGTCTCCTCTTCCTGGGGAGAAGTACCTAGATTGGGTGGGCTATAGCTCCCTCTCCACCGCCCCCCACCTCCACTCCAGCAGAATTTAGGCTGATGACTTTGTATTCGGCAATGGGGTTCTAGGGATCTATTTTGGTTCCAGAAAGCTGCAGTAACTTGGAGAATGTTGTTATTTAAACATTTCTAGGCAGGAAGAGGTGGGTGGACGGGCTGGCTAGGCTATATGCCCTTACTACTAAAGTTTTCTGGGACTTCTCTGTCCCTGGAAGAGACGCTGCCTCCCGAGTCACTGTACTAACCTCACAATCTGATACAAACAGCACCCAAGGCCCAACCTGAGCGCCCTTTTCCTGGGACTTTCAGGGTCCTAGGTTCCCGCCTCTCTCTAGCTGAAGGTCGGCTTCAATAGCCGCTATCCTTCGAAACCATTAATCGGGGATCACGAACCAGGCTTCGGAGATTCGAAATCCAGCTGATGCAGAGGCGTCGGCGCAGCTAAGGGAACCCAGCTGGGATTCCTTCCCTCAAACTCCAGATGCCACACCTCCCACCCCCGCCTAATTGAAGCTTGGTAACGCACCTCTCTAGAACTTTTTCCTTCGCCCCGCTCAGAGTGCGTATTAGCAACCCCCCGCCCCTTCCACGTCCCCATTGGCTCGCTTTGTTCAGCCAGCTAGAGCGCCCCCCCACCCCCTTTCTCCACCGGTTCCTAATTGGGCCTGAGCCGCCCCTCCCCCGGGATAAGGGGCTGTGACAGGTTCTGGAACGCTCAGACTCGGTGCAGAACTGTCTTTGGTCCGTTCTCTTTACTTCGGAACTTAGAGGAGTTCGAAGCGGCCCCTTCCCTGATACTTATTCCCTCCTCCCGGACCGGGAGGGGGTGATTGGTGAACCGGCCCCATCTGCAAGCCCCTGAGATGCTCCGGAGCAAGATGAGCTCAGATAGAGACTCCGGGAGCCCCCTGCCCCGGCTCTGTAACCTGGAGAAGGGACCGAATGGCTACGGCTTCCACCTCCACGGCGAGAAGGGAAAAATGGGACAGTTTATCCGGCTTGTGGAGCCAGGCTCGCCGGCCGAAAAGGCGGGACTGCTGGCCGGTGATCGATTGGTGGAGGTGAACGGCGAGAACGTGGAGCAAGAGAGTCACCAGCAGGTGGTGAGCCGCATCCGAGCCGCGCTCAACTCCGTGCGCTTGCTGGTGGTCGACCCGGAGACGGACGAGCGCCTGCAGAAGCTAGGCATCCAGGTGCGGGAAGAACTACTGCGCGGCCCGCCCCGGGAGCGTCCTGCCGAGCACACCCCGCCGAGGGCCGCGGAGGAGCAGGCGGATGGAGGCGAGAAGCAGCAGCCAGGAGCGGCCGGGGGGCCGCGGGAAGAGAAGAGCCAACCGGAACAGGTAATAACTAACTACGCCTTGGTCTGGGATTCGAAGGGGGGAGGGGGAAAGGAGTTTCAGGGAAACATCCAGGTGTCCTTGGAATAAAGCTGTGTGCCTTAGCCGCGAATTCGCCGCTGTTTCGTTCAGAAGCCAAAGCCTGCGATATGGAGGCTGTTTCCGCCTGCTGCTGGCCCAGCCGACGCGTGTCTCTCATACAGATTGTCCCTTCCTGTCTCCCCTCACCCCTACCCCGGACCCGTCCCTGCCACGCTGAAGCAGACTGCCTGCTGTCTCTTTCTTTGGAGGTCTTAAGGAGGTTGATGAGATCGACTCCTCTTCACACATATATCTGTTGCCCCACTCCCCATCTGTTCTTTAAGAAGTACCCCCCCACACCAGTTGCAACCAAAAGAGTGGAGGGGTGGAACCCAATTTTCTCTGGGGGTCAAGCGCTATCACTTTCCCCTCGCCCCGCCCTCGAGGTGTGTGTCTGTCTGTCTGTCTGTGTCTGTCCCTGTCCCCAGTCTGCTAGCCTCCTCTCTGCAGCTACAGGTGGGTGGGAACTGGAGTTCAGGGATGTCCAGCAGACACTGCAAACAGCGAACTGGAGGAAGATACACCCTCTTTCCCCCAAACCCCCTGAATAGGGAGCTACAGCAGTGTGTGTAGAACCCGGGGGGTGGGGCAATGTAGAGAAGAGGGGGAAATTGGGAAAGCTTTTTTTTTAACCTCAAGCAGAGAGTAGGGGAAGCGTAACTTGTGTATCATTAACCTCAGTCAGGTTGGACTTCATCTCTCCCAAAGTGTGAGGTGGTTTCTAAGAAAAAAGGAACAAACCTCACTGCCTTGGGGCAGAAGGGGGTTGGAGCCAAAGATGAGGGTGGGGAGGAGGAGAAAAAAAGTGAGTCTCAGGGCTGGTGATACTGCCACGCAAGAGGATTTATGAGTCTCAGGAATGTGAGAAGTAAGCATAAGCCTTTATCTGGGAAGCTTGAGGGAAAAGAGATTCGGAGGGGACCTGGAGAAGGGAGAGTGGAGGATTTCCCAGGGCAAACAAACTGGGATAATTTGCTGTTTTTTCCATGTTTGGTGTTTCCCCAAACGATCCCAACTTGGATCAGCTGGTGGAGGATGGGGATTGGAGAAATACAGAGTTGTTGTTCTGAGTTATCTGTCCCCAGAGATTATGTGAGATTTTAAAGAGTCGGGAAGGGGTGGGTCCCTGGCCTTACTGAATTCCAGGGGTTCAGTACTGGTGCCCAGCCTGGGAGGAACATAACCTAGGTCCTCAGCACTTGGTCTGCCAGAAAATTGAACTGTTAACTTGCAAGCAGATGGCTTCCTGCTGGCTCATGTGGACAGCGCTGGCACTAGAGACTGGGCAGAGCTCAGAGTGGAGGAAGGGCACCGTGCAGGGAGACTGGGGGCAGGGTGGAGAGAGCCAACAGGTTAGGTAGCCAGGAACGTTTTCCTGGATTAAGCTGGGTGCTGGGAACACCATCCTCCAGCTCCACTGGTTCTTCCTGTCTGTGTCAGGTTGGCTCTGCTAAAGGCACATGTTTGGGGAAGGGAGGGCAGGAGCTTCCTGGCAGGAGGGAGACTCAAGTTGGTGTCCTGAGGTGAGTCAGGGAACAGGTAACCCACCTAGAGTTCATTGTCCTGAAATTAATGCTGAGGACATCAGTCATTCTTTATTAAATTAAATGAACTTTAGTCTTTATCTCCTCTTCCCCCACCTCCCCATTTTCCAGATTTTTCTCCTGGGAGCTTGAAAGGAAAAAGTTCTAGGGGATCTAGAAGTAGTGCCCTCTGTCTGGATGAAGGAAGTCCTCAAGCACAAGTGAACTCCCCAAGTCGTGCCCTCTCCCCTCATCCAAGAGAGAGTTTGAACTTCCTTCTCTGGGTTGTTAAGCCTCCCACAGCTTCTGTCTAGGGAAATATGTGTTTAGCTACAGCTCCCCAAGGGGCAAAGGGGTAGGTTTCCAGAGACCTATGGGAGAGCCTGCACTGGCTTGCACTTTTCCAGGGGAAGACAGCTACAACTGCCTGAGCTGGGTAACCTGTCCTCAGGGGGATTCAGCACATCTGTGTTATGCTCACTGAACTACTTATACTTAACCACTCTGATCTTGGTGCTTTGGGGTAAAGTTTGGGCAATCGCCCCACTTAAGGAGCTGATGACCTAATTCATTTCCACCTGGCACTGCAGATACATAGTGAAATCAACTCAGAATCCTTGTCCTCAAGCTGTTTTAAATTGTAGTGTTCCCAGCTAGTTAAGTGACCAAGTCAGATCATCTGACTGCAGATACAGTATGTAAGCTCTTTAAAGGCAGGAAATGTTTGGGGGCTTTGTTTATGCATCAGGAGGGGCAGCTAAGTGGCTCATTGGATAGAGAGTGGTGGGCCTAGACTTCTCCTCCTGAGTTAAAATCTGCTTCCAGACACTTACTAGCTGTGAGACCCTGGGCAAGTCACTTAACCTGGTTTGCCTCAGTTTCCTTCATCTGTAAAAATAAGCTGGAGAAGGAAATGATAAAGTACTTCAGTATCTTAGCCGATGAAACCTCAGATGGAGTCACAAAGAGTCAGACGTGATTGAACCAACTGAACAACAGTAAGCTACCTTCATAAATATTTGTTGAAATTGAAGTGACTCTGGGTGCCCACTGTCTTGTGGTATAAGTAATAATAAATATTGCTCTGTCCCAAGGAAGGAAGGAGGTCCAAGGAGATTCCCTGATGGAAAGACGGTTAAATCCTTACTGAGGGAGAAGAATAGTGATACTCTCCCTGCCAGCCCCATCAATGATCATCACTCACATTTCTATAGCTTTTGACAGTTTTACATATTTGATCCTCAAGTCCAAGTCCCCATGGCTCCAGGTTCACTGCTCTTTTCACTGTGCCATTGGCCTCTATCTAGAGAATACAATATTTTTTTTAAATTTATTTTATTAAATTTTTTTTGAGTTACATATTTTCTCCCCGTCTTTCCCCCGCCCACCACCCCAAAACAGCCATCCCAGCGTTTCCCCCCTCCCCCAGTCTATTCTCTCCTATGTCACTTTTTGGTAGGGCAGGATGGATCTCCCAACTGCAGTGCCTGTGTATTAGAGAATACAATATTATCCCCATTTAACAGATGAGGAAATTGAGTATCAGGAAGGTGCCAGGTACCTCTAAGCAATATGAATATTACTACCCCCACTTTACAGAAAAGGGAAACTAAGTCGCAAGGCAATATAAATATATCCCTATTTTATCAATGGGTTAAGTACCTTGCCCAAAGTACTCGACTGCTAAGTTGTAATTCTGAGCCAGGATTCAACCAGTCTACTGGCTCAAAATAAGTATTTTTTTCCACTGACTCTGTTCCATTATACACTGTTCTAATACCCCATTCAGGTATCTACAGTAGTCTGGGTTTCAGACAGGCCATACCCATGGTTTTTTTTGTCTTTATTCAAAGATGCTCTTCAATAGGTCCCTCCCTGATCTATGGGGTGGGGAAAAATTTCCAGTCGGAAATCAGTAGTAGGTAGGAGGGGCACAGATTGATTAGACTCCAATGAGGTATTGTGGTTTTATTTTTTCCTGAGGAAAAGAGAACCATGTTGACCTCAGTTGGGTCATTGAAAAGATTAAAATAGGGATCAGGTTTGAGTTGCTGTGTCCAGGCTTTCTCTTGAGTCAGAGGTTCTGGTATTTTTTTTTTTTGCCAGAACAATCTATCCTCTGGTTCTTGGCTGTTATTTACAGCCTGTGAATTTTCCAATGCATTGGTAGCTCTGTAGAGAACCCAGTGTCCTTTAAGCCCCTAGGAGATAAGGTGAGCATTCCTTATCTGAAAGCTTGGTATGAGGAGGTGGAGGTGGGGTAGGGAGGGCCCAGGGCTTCCTCTTTTATCCTCCCCACCCCCCCTTCCCCCAAGAGTAGAGGTGAGTGTGCCCTTTCTTTGCACTCTGTGAGGGGTATGCTAAGAAAATTTGTTGTTCAAATTCAACAGACCTTTACTAGGTCACAATTATGTAAGGGAGCACAAAGATTATATATGACACAGTCTGTTACAGGCTGGTCATTAGGCATGGTCCCTGACCTCACTGAGTTCATAATATAGTTAGGGAGTTGTAATGGGGACACAAAACTCTGTGATATAAAATGATAGCGTTTAATGCATAAGGGAAAGACAAACCCAAGCTCTTGTCAGACCTACGAATTTGTTGCAGATAGTTTACCAAAGTATTGATTCAAATAACAGGGTCTCCTGAAATTCTCTTGGTTTCCTCCAATTTGGGAACCTAGGAGAGCTTAGCTTCATCTGGAAGAACTTTTTTGCCCGAGACAAATTTTTCTAGCTATCCTTTGCTTTAGGTCCGTTACAGGAAAACAAAACTGAAAAAAAAATTTTTTTTAAGTGATTTGAACTAAATCCAATAACACTGGATTTGGAGTCTAAAAGACTTGGATTTGACTCTCCTCTCTACTAAGGTAGCTGAGTGGAGAGAGAGCTGGACTTGGGAGTCAGACCCATGTTCGAGTTCTGCCTCATACACTTACTAGCAGTGTTACCTGGGGCAAGTCTCTTAACCACTCTTCACCTCAGTTTCTTCATATATTAAAATGAGAATTAATAATAGGACCTGTCTTAACAGGGTTATTAAGGATCGAGGAAATAATATATTTAGAGTGCTTTGCAAAAACCATTAAATCTGAGCTTTTATTATATTTTTGCACCACATCTGTGGCCTTGAAGAAGGTCTTACTATATCTGTCACATTCTTACTATCTGTCAAAGGTTGCTTAACCTTTCTAGGTTTTAGTTTTCCCCCTGAGGGAGATCTTTCTTTAAGATCTGAATTTGTGAATAGATGAAATCCAGTGTTGATGTTTGGTATCTGTAGTATGCAATAGGTCAGATTCTTTGCTAAGATGTTCTCAGCAGGATGCTCCCTCAGGTGTATAGACAACAAAGCCAGGGGAGGCCTGAGCCTAGATGGGGGGAAGCGGGGTATGAGCATGCCTTTAATGTAGCCCTTTGCATTTATGTAAGGGGATGGACCCCCTTGGGTGCCTGCTGACAGATTTGCACTTGCTTTTTCCCTGGGAGAAGCTCTAGCTGACCCTTCTTGGGGCATGTGGTGTGGCCTTCTCCTAGAAGGTGAATTAATGAACCCTCCTTTATGAGCTCTGGGATCTAAGCCCCATTATCAGACATCAGAACACCTACACAAAGCAGACCATGTACTGTACAGTACCCATCGTTCTTTCCTCCCACCCCCCACCCCAGGCCAGGCCACTGGTCAATGTCCAGAGGTTCAGGCTATCCCTGCCCTTGGAAAAGTACAAAATCTATTAAGTTTTCCCCACAGGTCATAGTTGGCCTGATCTATGGGAGCTTGGAAGAGTGGGTAGGAGGGCATTCCTGGCTATTCAAACTAGAGTTTCTGGACAGCCCAGAGATCAAGGCCCCAGCAATGATGCCAGACTTGTCATTTTTGGCACTGCTGAATATCCTCTCTGGCCATCTCTGTGCCCACAGAATCCATGGTGGATCTGACCAAAGGGGAAAATACTATGAAAGATCACAGGGTTGCCAGTTTAAAAGCAACCTCCACGCCCAAAATCAGTCATGAGGCTTATTAGGGGGCTATTAAGGCTGTTTGTCTCCACCCAGAGTGGAGCCCTAAGAAGGGATAGGCAGCTGAACAAGTGAGTGAACCCTTTTATCTCCTGCTCTTACTACCAGGACCAGAATTGGGTCCAGTAAGGTCTGGGGTGGGGGCCTTGTGGGGCAGTGCCTGCTGAAGCAGCCTTAAGTTGACCTTGAGCCAGGTACCAATCCATCCCATCCCTTGCTTTCCCTGCCCCACCCCTTCCCCCTTAAACCTGGGTTCCAGATCTTTCTTCGTAGTTCCCTGGACAAGAGCAGGAGAACAAGGTTATTAGCCTGACTGGTCTCATTCTTGGGCTAGGCCGCCAGGGGTATTAAGAGGAACGGGCCACAGGCTTATCTACTGTCCCCCCTCACTATTCCCACCCAGCTGGGCTTGGGGAAGTAAACTTTCCACTAAACAAACACAAAGTAGAGGTTTAAGTTACTGTATCACAATAACTGTTTGCTGGGTGCTGTGATCATGCTGGAGGACGGAATTATAGCTGTCTTCAGCAGGGGGTAGGAGGCCAGTTGAGGTGGGGGGGGGGAGGGAATGTAGTCTGTTTAGTGCACGGTTTCTGCCTGCCCACTTCTAGGGCAATGTGTCCTGTGCCCAGGTTGGGTTACACAGATTTGTTTGAACTTTGCCTCCAGGGTTGGGAGGACGGAGAGCAGCAGGGCTTAGAGTCCATTGACCTGACCTTCTGAGGATCTGCCAGGCCTGATGGGGTAAAAGGTGTTCTACCCTGTTTAATGCCCCCTTCCTTTTTTAAGAAAATTCAGTTTTATTTTCATTTCTGAATTTTTTCCCTTCTACCTCTCCCTCCCACTCATTGAGTAGACAAAGAAAACAAAACCATTTATATATGTGTGTATGTATATATGTGTGTGCATATGTATATGTATATCTACATGTATACGTACACACACAGTCACCGACGCCGTGCTTAGCCTTTTCCATAGACTCCAGTCAGGTCATCTCCTTCCACTTTCCCCTAAATTCGGGAGGTGGGTCGTAGGAACACAAACTGAGTGGCTGTATGCTTTTTTTAGCATCCTGGCTTCTGTGCGCCCTGGGGTCCCAGGAATCTCTGGGAGCCAAACTATTTTGCTCACAGGCATGATTTCCTCTGTTCCCCTCCCCCGGGGCTGCTAAGATCCCTGGGACCATGCCTGGCCGGCCACCCTGCTAGGGCCAGATTTTCTTGTATCAGAGTTGCTGTAGTAGCAGAGCCAGCCCTTGCTTGCATAAATAAGCAGGTAGCCTGGCTGGGGGGGGTGGTGCAGAGAGGGGGAGGGAAATAGGGGGATGGGAAAGCCTTAGCAGAAGTTCTTCCTACCTCTTACCATCCAACCTTCTTGCCCCACCCCCAACACTCTCCCTTCTCCCCCAGCAGCTGACACTGGGGACCAAAAACCTGAAGCAGATCTTTAACCCTTCTGAAGTAGTACCCCCTTCTCCCCCACTGCTTTCCTGTCTCTATAGCACCCATCACCATGACATCAAGGGCTGGGGGAGGGGTCAGTGCCCACACAGACAAGAGAATGGGGCAGGTCATTTCCCCCACCCTCCTTGGCAGCACTCTGAGTGAGGAGCAGGGAGCAATCGTGGGCCTAGTCCTCGGGGACTTTCACAGACGGATTAGGGTATCACCTTTCCCAGGCTTTCCAGGTGGCTGCCGATGGGGCCTATTGAATTCCCCAGAGAGCAATTGGCTCACTCTCAGGGCCCAGCTTGTGAGGAGGTCTAGTGGTAGTGACAGCTATTTCTAAGGTGGGGATGGATTCCATGGTGATTGACTTCTGGGAGAAGATGAGGACAATGAAGACAGCCCTCCTTTTGAAGGAGTGATGGGATCTGGGACTGGTTCAGAACCTTAGGGAAAGGTCCTAGGGAGAAGCTGATGATAAAGGGACTATATCTTAGGAAGCAAGAGTCATATTTGCCCAGCACAGGACAGCCCAGCCCCAGTTATTCTGTTTGCTAGTTTGGACATGTAAACTCTCTGGATTATGAGTGTTTTCCTCCTTTGTCCTGTTGTTTTTTTGTTTTTTTACCTAGGCCAGCCCCGTAAAGCTAATGAGTGGGGGATTCTTGCTCTGAGATCATTAGGATCAGTTTGACTAGGCTACCATCTTCATTCTTTAGAACCCCCGGGCAGTAGGCAACACTTACTTTAAGAGTGACATTCATGGCAGTGTCATTTGGTGGAAGCTTTGCCTCCAAGCCCTCTCCCCCGTCCACCATTGTGCTGTTTCCAAGAGGTCAGACAAAGCTTTGGGTGACCATACAGAACTCCACCCCTGCCTCCCCCCACCTTGGAAAGAATATCTCTGGCTAACAACCTCGGGCTCAGTATAGGATGGACACTGTGCTGACTCAGTGACCCTGAAAAAGGCAACATCACGGGGCATGGGAGGGGAGGTGGGATTGAAAGGGCAGGAGGACAGAAGAGGATCAGGCCCGCTCCCTTCCTCTTGGGTGGACAGAAAGCCAAATTTAAAAGAAGACTCCTACTCAGGGATACCAGAAAGTAGGACTTGGGCCACTTCCTGTGGGTACCTAAATGTTTTTAGAGAAACTACCTATGCCTTCCGGTGCCTTTTTAGCCGTATCTTGGGCCAGTAATGCAGCCCAACTATCCTTTCCTTATCCTCAGGCCTATAGAGGGCATCCTCTAGGGGGGCAATGGACCTTATGTAATTAATCCACTGTGTTTGGATTATTTCCCCAGAAAGAGCAGCAGTGGCCTGGTCCTCATAATCATGTGATCTCTCTCTGCTCTGAGAAGGGTAGCTCCCTTTTTTTCTTCCCCTTCTTAAAGCACTAAGTGAGCAGAGGCACAAACAAAACTACTGCTTCCCCATCATCCTGGATCCACGTGTGAGCCTGTCTAGTAGAGGGCCTGTCCAAGAAGTGGTACAGATTGAAGGCCCTGGAAAGGAAGGGGAGCTTGAGTTAGGCGTGGTCTGTGTAGTCCTGAGAGCTGGGTATGGAAGGCACCCTCCACAAGAGCTCAGCCCCCTTCCCAAGCTAGCTAGCCGTGAGTTCCCAAGCCACCTTCTAGGTGGAAGGTCTAAAACCCAGGAATGTTCACTGCTTTGTTATTTCCTGCAGTCTTCACCTCTGGCGTTCTGGTCATTGCGATTCAGGTAGCAATAGCTTCCATTATATGCCTTAGTTGAGTGCTCCGGAAGGAAGGCTGTGGGTTTTCATCAGTTCCCAAGATGCCTTAGTGCGAAGAAGGCTTGTAGCCACAGGAGAGAGAGAGAAACTGAACCCCAGTGTCTGTCCCTCCCTTCTTACCAACCCTGAGCCATTTGACTCTGTGGACCTCAGCTTCCCCAGAGAAACTGGTAGCGCAGGGGTGAGAGACTCTAGCATTTGGAGAATGCTTTTTTTTCTACCCTAAGCTGACTCCATGCTCCACTTTGGGCTTTGTAATTTGCAGACCCCAGAATAACAGAGACTCTGGTGCAGAGTCTCCTGGTCCTTGTTTATTGTCTTGCTTTCTTAGCACTGGTTCCAGGGGTGGGCAGGTTAGAGTGGAGGAAATTTTGCTGTGGGTCTGGCTGGGACAGAAAGCTGAGTTGAGCTGATCCTGGCAGCAACTTGTCAGACCTGTTCCCTCTCACCTTGGCATTTCCAGGGAGGAGGGTGAGACTTGCAGCTTTGTAAAGGGATTAGTACTCTGTGGAGAACAGAACCTCACCCCCAGAATGAGGGGGAAACAGATGTGAAGTATTGAGGGGCACAGAAAGGGCACGGATTTGATGCCACATGAAGATGGATGGGGGGAGACTGAGGAGAATTCCTTCTGAGCAGTTCCATCTGTTGAGGAGGCAAGGGGGTGAAGAGAAGATTCCTGATGGCCCAAGTAGGAGGTAACATTACTTGTTAGGTCTGCTAATCCCAACCTCATTTGTAGCAGAGAGGGTTGGGTAGGTTAGGAAGTAAAAGGTGCACCTGTGACACCCCCTCCATTGCCCACGCTCTGCTTTTGGCCTTGAAAGAACAACCAAGCCCAGATGTAGGTGGTTGGCTTTTGGAGTCACAAAGGAATTAGAGGCAAGGTGCTCACCTCCTTTTTCTTCTCTTGGCTTCCATCCCTCCCATACACCCCAGCAGTGAGCTCTGTCCCTGAACTCTAGGGCAATCAAGCTTAAATTTCCCAGCCCAAGCTGTATGTGTGGAGGAACTGCTTGAGACCCACAACCCTTAGTTCTTTGCCTTTCCAGGCAGTAGTAAAAGACAGAGAGGAAGGGAGGGTTTGAACTGGGGGGTAGGAGAAAGGGAGGAAGAGCCGACAAATTAAGGAGCTTCTCTGTTACAACCTGGTACCCTTTCTTGTGATACAAGTGGCAGCTGGGCCTGAGGGGAGTGGAGGTGGGCACTTTGCCAGAGGTAACCCCGGAGTTTGTTGGTTGAGCCATTTAGTCACCATGGGACTTGCAAGTTAGGGCAGGAAGTGTGGCTGCAACTTGGGTCCTCCCTCCTTGACTTTGCCACGCCCAGCCTGAGTTTGGGTTCCTTTTCTTGAAGGTTTCCCTTAGGGACTGCCTCTCTCCCTCTCATACTTATACCTGGAAAGTCATTGCCACCATCCCTATCAAAGGACTGGGGCTATTGAAGGATAGACCAGGTTTTTCTCAGCTATTGGCCCCTTGCTTAGAAGTCCAAAGTGAATCTTCACATGGCTTGCCTAGATTGCCTGAGTTGCTGAGGGCAGGGATAGGGGATGGAGGAGGAGTGAAGGTAGGTAGGTCATCTTACTATATAGCTCAATCCCCCTAAGAAAAAAAGCCTTAGGACAGCAGTTTGGATGTTAAAATCTTTAACTTGGACTGGGGATAGCACTGCAGAATGTCCAGACTTGAAGGTGCCATAGAGCCAGTCATAGCCAGAGTGATAGACTTGGAGTCAAGGAATACTTGGTTCAAATCCTCCCTCAGGTGTTTACAAGTGTGACCCTGCAGAAGTCAACTTCACTTCTCAGTGCCTTATTTCCTCATCTGTGAAACAAGAGGGTTGGTTTGGGCCTCTAAGGACCTTCCAAGCTCTAAATCTGTCTAATTCACCTTCTTCATTTTACAGGGAAACTGAGACACGAAGAGACATGATAGAACCAAGGTCACAGTGATTTAGTGGCAAAGAGAATTAGAACCCAGGTCTCCAGCGTTTTGTTGTTGTTGTTTTTATTATAACTGAACTGCTTCTCACATTACACTTTTCAGGTGAACAATTGAAAATTTAGAAGAAATCCAGAGACCATTTAAAAAAAATTGTTTTAATATCCTCATTCCCAAGGCAAATTCTCAAACTACACTTTTGACCAGGGCCATACCAGCAATCCACAAGCTTCCCCTCATTTGAATGTAGCATTTCCCTTAGTGATGTGTAGAGACTTATCAGGAATAATGAGTATCTAGGCACTCCTGGGTCCTTCAGCTTCTCATGAGTCAGGAAACTCATGAAGATGAGTAAGCCTTGGTTTTTCCAATTAGTTATCTATTTTATCCCCTCCCCTTCCTGATAACCCAGATCGTTCCTCCCACTGGTACTCCAAATATCTATTCTTCTTCCTTGGCTGCAGAGGGAGCTGGCTCTTGGGCTGAGCTTTGGGAGGGCCGGAACAAGAGGAATTGGTAATGACGTATTGTTTGTCCTTCATTTCTCAAAGAAGACTATGACATCAGAAAGGCGATGTCATGACTTGCAAGTGAATTGTATTTAAGTGAGGCAGGGCTGTGCAAAGTCACCAGCCTCACTCTCTTCTCTGGAGCCATCTGGGTCCAGTGGCCAGATACAGATCTGGACAACTGGAGATGGGCCCCGGATGCTGTGGGAGACTTTAGCCTTATTAAGCTAAGGTCTTTCCCAAGTCTCAGTTTGTCTGAGGTGACTCCCATTAGGTGATTAAGGCTAGGTAACTTTGGTAACGATAAGCTTTACTGTAAACAAATAGCCTGGCTTTCAGTAAACACTATTCCAGGTCTAACTTATTGCTGTGCTCTTCTTGCAGACAACGTAGGACTCAGAGGGGTAACTACCCATTTCTCAAAGACTAAGTTTGCTGTACATCCTTATCCCTTTCTGTCAGCCTCAGTCTAGGGAATAACAAGAACCTCAGTCCACTCTCATGGAAGACTCTCCCTGCTACTCCCTAGGGTTGCATTAAGCAGTGCTAGAACACCCAGCACATGGTTGGCATGGGAATTTTTTTTTCAATGAACAAAATCTATTTTCTTTCCTCCTCAGTGCCCTCTCCCGCTCTCAACCTGGAGAAAAAAAGAAAAACAATGCCCTTGTAGTAAATATGCATAGTTAAAGGAAAAGAAATTCCCTCATTGGCTGCATCCAAAAAAAGAGGGGTCTCATTCAGCCCCCTGAGTCCACCACTTTTCTGCTAGGAGGTGGCTAATGCGCCTCATGATTGGTTGTTGGCATATGAATTTAAGAGGGGTCTATGATTTCAGACTCTTCAGGGAGCTTCTTCCTGGGCACCCTGGCAAATCTACCACAACTTAAGAGATCAATTCTAGGGAGTTGATTAAGGCTCACAGATGTTGTGACTTCTCCAGAGACAGTGTTAAGGGCTGGCTTCATACTAGACCTTTCTCCATCCAAACTCAGGACTATATCACTGTGCCTGTGTTTTGCATGGCTTCACATGTATAACTGATATCGTATTGCTTACTTTCTTAATGGATGCGGGACAAAATGGAGGGAGGAAGAGAATTTGGAACTCAGGGCTAGAAATAAATCCACTGTGCTCCACCGCTTCTATACCACTAATAACAAAAGAGTAAAATTTTAATGAAAATGAGGAGTCATAGATTCTGAAATTATTTGATTGTAAGCTTGACAAAGGCAGGCACTGTGTCTAATCTAAACTTTGTAGCCATCCCTAACCTTCCCCCCCCCCACGATAAATGTTAAATGAATGTTTTTCAAATTGAATGTAAAAGTTGTATAGGACCTTAAAGATTACCTTGTTCGGGGGAGGGGGGTGTGGGCTAAGTGGCACAGTGAATACTGTGAATCCTCCAGTACCAGCCCTGGAGTCAAGAGGACCTGACTTCAAATCCGGCCTCAGACACATAACACTTATTAGCTGTGTGATCTTGGGCAAGTCACTTAACTCCAATTGCCCTGCCCTCCTCCCTCCAAAAAGCAAAAAAAGAAAAAAGAAAAGATTACCTTGTTCTTCCTTACCTCTCCCCACCCCATTTTATTTTGTAAGTAACATAATTGAGTCCCTGGCAAAGGAAGTGGCTTGCCTAAAATCACACAACTAATAATCTGAATTAGAACTCAGGGCTCTTTCCATGATACCATGTTCAAATGTCTTGGGTTCTGTAGGGTCCAAGTCCATAACCTTCCTCTCAGTCTTAAGCCTGCTTGTGGAAAGAAGGGTCTGGGACTGAGAGCTAAAGCCCAGAGTGGGAATGGAGTAAGATGCTGAAGTCTCTGTCTTTGTGCGTACACAGAGGGAGCTGAGGCCCCGACTTTGTACTATGAAAAAAGGTCCCAATGGCTATGGCTTCAACCTGCACAGTGATAAGTCTAAACCTGGCCAGTACATCCGCGCTGTGGATCCCAACTCACCAGCTGAGGCTTCGGGGCTCCAGGCCCAAGACCGGATTGTAGAGGTAATATTTCTTCATCTTTTAAATCCCCTATTCCTCAGGTTCTCAAGCACTCTCTCACCTTCTTTCCACCAACCTCTCCTTACTCAGCTTCTTCCTAACTAGACTTTAAGCTCTTTGAGGACAAGAATTGAGTTATTCATCTTTGGATCCCTCCAAAAGCCTTCTTAGTACAGTGCTTTGCACGTAAGAAGGGGCCCAGGAAGTGTTGGTTGAATAAACAAATGAAATCCCTTTCCTATTTCTGGCCTTCACTACTCAGGGTCCCTCCTATCTGCAAACAAACTCAGTTGTGTACCCATAGAGCTTTGCAGTATTTGGTATAACTAAGCTGGATTCTTAGGACCAGCCCCAGAAGAGGTCCACAGGAACCACTGGGAAGGACTTAGAGGCGTCCATGCCAATCTTGATTACCTTCCCAGGATGGTACTTTGGGAAAATTATTTTTACAGGAGGAAGGAAAGGGAAACTTTGTCATCTAATTTGTTGGGCAGACTTGAGAGATTTGATAGAAGAAGAAACAGGAATTAGCTAGTTTATATACAGTTTCACCTGCAGAAATAAAAAAGCATTGAACTTCTTGGAAGGCCTTGAATCCACTGAGGGGTAGTAGGAATGGGCAGGCCCTCATAAAACAAAGGACAGTTATATTTGCCTCCAAATTCAATCACCAAACTAACAGGTTAGTCCATTATAGCAGTACTTTCATCTTTTCCTGAGTAGACTGGTTTCTCATTTAGGCTAAAAGCTCCCAAAAGGGAAAAACCAAAACTAATTTTTTATTTTTAGTTGGTTAGCTAGCATTTATTAAGCCTGTGGTACATACCAGGCACTATGGTAAGCACTGAAGAAACAAAGAGGCAAAAAACAAACACATAAAACCCAGCCCATGGTCTCTAGGAGCTCATACTCTCTTCCTCCCCACTCTTCCTAATTATGTCCTTTGTCCATGCTTTGGGTTGGTGAATGGTTTTTTTTGCCAGTTGTGGTAAAGGGCCAGAGGATGGGGTTCTGCAGCTCTCTTGGGTTATAAAGGGGCAGAGGATGGAGAATATTCCTCCCCCATCCCCATGTTTCCCCATGGGATCACTCCTCCAACTCTTTTTACCCATATTCACAGGTGAATGGGATCTGTGTGGAAGGGAAACAGCATGGGGATGTGGTCACTGCAATCAAGGCTGGTGGAGATGAGACCAAGCTGCTGGTTGTGGATAAGGAGACGGATGAGTTCTTCAAAAAGTGTAAAGTGATACCATCCAAGGAGCACCTGAGTGGTGAGCTAGAATGAGGGATGAGGAGACAGGCCCAGATTTCAGGGAATGAAACAGCATTAGTAGCTGCAGAGTAAAATGGGGCAAAAGGGGGAAGGAATGCCTAGGTTTCAGGGATAGAGGTGGTGGGTTCCTTTTCCCTTTTCCCCTTCTTATGGTTCTTGGAGCTTCTGGGGCTAGAGACCCTGGCACTATATCTTACTTTTCCTTCCCGAGATGTAGGAAGTTGGTGCAGATAAGGAGAGCTGGCACTGAGGCTCTGATGTGGGTAGGGCAAGAGGGAGTTGGCAGGGGTGCTTTAGCCGGAGGCTAGGAGAGGGAAGGCAGTATGCTGGGCTTGGGGGAAGGGCAGAACTGGACATAAAAAGATGGCCCTTTCTCTAATGGATGGGGGTGGGGAGAGGGAAATAAGAGAACTAGGCGACCTTCTCTTCTCTCTCTACAACTTCCCTGAGGGCCTTTTGTCATGGACTCTGTGGACTAAAGGGTTAATTTTGTCAGTTGATCTGGTCAGCTCCAATAAATAATAGGAGCAGGATAGCTTCTCTCCCTTCCCCCACCCCTTCCCCTCTGTCAGGTTGTCTTGGAAACTTCAGGCATGTTGTACAGAGCAGTTGGTTCTCACTTCGGGTCCCCCTGGCCCCTGCCCTTCCCTCTTCCATTCCATACACCTCCCCCTACTCGGATCCTGCCTAGGCAGTGTTGCCACGGCATTAGTCAGGAAGGGGTGAAGTGGACCCTGCTCACTGTACTGGACCCTGAAGGAGATGGCTCCCTGGGCTGTGAGCCGTGCAGAGGGTGTGGCCAGCTTGGACTTTGCCACAGGCTAGTCCCCTGGGAGAATTTGGTGTTAGGGGCAAGTTGGTGGCTTATTAATACAGTCCTGTCACATGTTTAGAAATGCTTTGGTGGGGAGGGAGTTATGAAGCTATTTTTTAGCTGACACTGAGAATATGCATCTTATCTCCTGACTTTAACCCCATGGCCTCAGCAAAGACGGGGCCACGGGAGCTCCAGAAATAGTAATAAAATGAGAAGCTTTAAAGTTTGCAAAGTCCTTTACATATAGAGGTGAGGTGATGTGATAATGGAGTTAGAGAGACAGCTTCAAAGTCTGGAAGACCTGGGTTTTAAGGGTATGACCCTGGCCAGGTCACTTAACCTTTGAAAGTGCCTGCCTGCACAAATAGAGGATGGTTTTCTTATACTAATGAAACCACAGGTTCAGTCGCTACCTTTTTGCTTATGCTCTTATACTTGATCTTTTCAACAATGCTATGAGGTGCAGGTACTTCTAAATGAAGAAACTATGGCTGTAGGGAGATAGGTGATTTGCTTAGACTCTTAACACCTAGTAGATTTCAGCAAGATTTGAATTCTGGCCATCCTAACATGATCTTCGCCTGGCACTATCTACTATGCCACGTTGGTGCCCAGGGAGTTCAATGGGTAGGAAGTCCTTGAGTGGCCCTTGGAATGAGAAGCTGAGGAGGAGACAGAACTGCAAATCAGACCTCAGTAAGAGCTCTGATTGGCAAACTAGCTTGGCAAACTGAAAATAAAGCAGTGCCTGAAAGCCTTCATTTGGATGAGGGTAAGTCGTGGAATCCCGACCAGAGAAGGGTCGACTCCACAAACAGTTCTCGCCTCTTCCTTTGTATCTCTTAAACAAGCCTTAAACTGCCTAGAGAAACTTCCCACGGAAAATACTTAATGCTCAGGTATCCCATGAGGACACTGGAGAGTTAGAAAGTGACAGGCTTCATGTAACCGAGTAAACATTTCACAGCAACAGAGCAGTTATGTCTTTGCTATCAGAAAGAAACGAGCAGCCATAGCTGGGTGGTTTCCAGTTCATGTCAAAGGTCTTTCAAGGAACACTGTTGACTTTTATTGATAGTTTACAGAGGACTAGAGTTGACGATGAAGAAGACCAGTTTACAAAGGACTAAACATGACAGATGGGTAACTATAGGGAACAAGCACTAATGAAGCACCTTCCACTGTGCCAAGTGCTTTACAAATATTATTGGGAGGTAGATACTATTTCCATTTGATAGTTGAGGAAGCAGAGGCAGACAGCTTAGTTAAATGATTTGCCCAGGATTGCACAGCTAGTAAGTATCTGAGGCCATATTTGAACTCAGGCCCTCCTGACTCCAGGCCCATCACTCTATCCACTGCACCACTTAGCTGCCTCACTATAACCTTTAAAACAAAACAAAATACTCAAGACACTGAAGTGTTAGAAATGAGAATTCAGTAAATAGTAATGCAATAACTCTACCATCCCCATAAATGTAAAATTACTGTTACTTTCAGAAGAACAATTGTTATTTTTATCTATCTTTTCAATTTATTGACATCTCCCCTTCGGGATTGATAGCTCTGCATTTTAATAGACAGTGTTTGCCCCGAGTTTTTGTGTCACAGATTTGGTTTGCATTTCTTAATGTATGGTTTTGTCAAATGCTAAAGGTTCTTCCAGTGATAGCAACTGTGTAGGCAAGTGGTAGAAACTGGGCTGTTGTAAGGGCATCCAGATGCTTCCTAACTCTATGCCTCCTTTCCTCTACTGACATTGGAGCCTCTGCTCTCTATGGACAACAACCGGGTTCTTCACCCACTCAGTTCTGGGCTGGGAATCACCATGGGCCTGGGGCACCTGGCAACATAGTTCTGGGGCTTTCCCCCGCAAATGAATCTAGGAATAGTGGTCCTGGAGCTCAGTGTCAGTGCTAGAACCCAGGACACTGAACCTGATGCTCAGTTGTCCCCTGGAACAGTCTTCTGATAAAGCAAACCCTTGGGTCAGGGTCATTCTTGAGTCTAGGGTAAGGCTATTTCTAAGTTATATCTCAATACTGATACTTAGTAGGGCCCTCATTCCCATCCCAGGGGTCATAAAATTCAGTTTTTAAGGAAGAAAATTGAGGATTTAGAAGATATCTACCAACATGGGTTCACCAAAACCTGTAATTGTGGCCATAAGAAAAATACTCGGTATTGATGTAGGGAAAAGAACTTGGTCAGGAGATCTTCATTTCAAATATATCTTATCCTGTAACCTTGCTTAAGCTGTATAATCTCTCAGTGCCTCCATTTATTTTATTGATCTGTAAAACAGATATCTTCATAGTTTCACTGCCTGAGAGGGTTATTGTGACTCAAGCACAGAGCAGATCTCAAGACCTCGGTCGAGGTGCCAGCCAAGTTATCTTTCCTTGTCTCCTCTTCCAGCCCTCATCCCTTCTTGCCTTATATTCTTTACATCCTAAGCCTTTCCCTTCCCAGACCAGATTACTGAGTTCCTCACTTTTGCTTTGGGGGAAGTCAGCATGGATTTCTAGACAAGGGACATGAGGGGACAGCTCTTTTCTCTTGGTGAGTTCCAAAGGAGGGCAATTTCCAGTCCTTCCCTGCCCACACCCTGAAATATTCCTGCAAACTTCAGGTCAGTAATGATAATAGCCAATGCCTTTGGAATCACCCACACACAACACTCTCTTCCCTTTACTCTTACAGGTCCTTTGCCAGAGCCTGTTGCCAATGGAGAGGTAGAAAAGGTAAAGAATGATTCTTCTGTTATTTGCCCGAAATTGTTCCTCCAGACTTTAATAACTACTTTCTTAATGGTCTAGGATGTGTGTTTGGGTGGGTGGGTGTGTATCTGTTTCTGTGTGTGTTTGAGAGAGAGAACAGAGATAAAAACAGAAGACATGAAGACAGACAGAAACAAAGATAGGGGGTGGAAAGAGATACAGAGGTAAGGGAGAGAGACAAAAACAGAAGAGGGGAGGGAGGAACAGAGAAGACAGAGACAGAAATCAGGGAAGTTGGGAAGAAGGGGTCTCTGAAGCTTTCCATGTTTGAAATTTAGAGAAGATACACAACTCGCGTATCCAATCTGCTGAAAATCCCACGTCCTGAACTCTAAAGCTTAGTCCTACCCATGCAGACCCTAGCTCAGAGCAGTTTATTTGGAAGGAAGGAAAGGCATGGCTGCAGGTTCCTCCAGGGCCCATCCTCCCTCCCTGCCTAGTCACTGGGTGACAGCCCCCACTCCCTACCATACAGAGGAGACTATTCTTCCCTTGAAGAACAGAGCTTCAGTGTCCAGCCAATGCCCAGCCTCTGCTACTTCCAAGTCTGGGTTGAGAAAACAAAGCTCTCTTCCCCCTAGCCCCTTTCCCCTCCCCCCTACCCAGTGAAGTAAAATGAGGAACAGGGTTGGGAGGAGACTACAGGGGCTGTCTGCCAGCCAGGGCCCTAAGAGAACCATGGGAGGGGCAGGGAGCCAAGCTGATGCTCCTGGCCAAGAGATCCATGCTGGGGAAAGTTGCCCTTTCCCTAAAGAGGTAGTATGGAGGAAGGATGAGTGTTTTGTAGGGTCCATTCTATTTCCCCCCTCAACCCAATGAACAGAGCTGGTAGGAAGGTGGGGTGGATGAAACCAGGCTGTGCTTCTGAAAAGATATCCCAGGGCAGAAACCTCAGGGTAGGAGTAGAAATAGAAGGAGTAGGACAATTTCCTCTCAAAACTAGTTACCCTCGGTGTCCTGAGACCCTTCTTCCTGTCTCTGGTCATAGGCACAACACTTTCCACATCCCTTACTACCAATAACATTGTTTCATATTCCCCAGGAATCAGGCTTAGGGGAGGTTTCCAGGGTCCAGAGATGGCAGGCAGGGACAGGGTGGTCCACAGTACCAGAGATTCAGGTAGCATCATGAATAAGATTCTCTCACCAGGTACTAAAAGTCCGCTACAATCCCCAACTTGTAAGAGGTGCATCTCTACTCTCAAATCCAAGGGTCTATAGCTATACGCCAGAGGTGAGGCCTGCAATTTTGGCTAAATGTTACTGTGGGCTATCTAGTGTCTTTCCCAGGAATTCAAACTGAGTTGTTCCTCTCAGGAATAGGAATCCTCCACTGCAGCTGCTGAACTTGGGAGTATTAGTGGTTCTGGGGGATGGCCATTTGCGACACTGCCTCATCTGAAGTTGAATTTTGTCTGCCCTGATGCTTAACAGTGTGAGGCCTCTCTCCCTACCTGATCACACTCACATATATTCTTTGTCCTTTTATGCCAGGAGAGCAGTGCCCCCTGGACTGAAGCAGGGTGTGAGAGCCCCAAACGAGCATCTTCAAGATCTACACTTAGTGAAACTAGTGATGAGGTATGCCTGGGCCCAGGGGCTGAGATACAGTGAATGGCCTCCCCAAAGACAAAAATCTCTCTTCCAGTTGGAACTTATTGGAGGGCAGCTAGAAAGGACATACTGAATTACAGAGACATTGAGGTAGCATACAACTAGTAAGTGCCAGCCTAGGACTTTGCTTGCTTCCCAGCCTTTGAAGTTAGAACATCTGGCACACCAGCCCACATCTAGTCACACGTTTAGTTGTTTTGTATGATCTAGGTCCCTGGGCCATCGATTGGAACCTATGCTAAGAAATAAAGACCCTCTTCATCCCATCCCTCTCTGGGTTTCTAAGTGGGGTTGGACAGTGGGGAGAGAGGGACAAAGTCTGCTGGGTGGTGATCTACTATTTACTTCACCTCTTTGCTGTCATCAGATGGATTCTCAAGATGGTCCCAAGAAACAAGATTCCACTCCACCCTCTTCTGTGTCTTCCTCCTCTGACCCCATTTTGGACTTCAACATTTCCCTGGCAGTGGCCAAAGAGCGGGCTCACCAGAAACGGAGCAGCAAACGTGCACCACAGATGGACTGGAGCAAGAAAAATGAACTCTTTAGCAATCTCTGAGCATTTGTTCCAGTGTCCTCCTTCTTCCCTTTCCACCAAACCACCCCGGAGAGTGGGGAGGAAGTTAGGGATATCAGGACTGAGTTGTGGCCCCTTCGTCTTCCCTTTCCTCTTCTCCACTCACCCCAAATCAAAGTACAAATCAGCACCAGCATCTGATTTTCCTAGACACCCATGTTCTTTCTAAAGCCCAGAGAGCTTGTTTTCCTATTCTGTCCTATGGAGGAGACACTTTCCCCAAACCCCTTCTTAGGACCCTAAGAAGGGTCTACTTCTTGACTACATTCTCTCCACCCCCTGCCAGCTGGAGGACTGTGAGATGACTTAATAGATTTTTTTTCCCAATTCATTTTTTCATGCCATCCTAACATAACACCGTCCAGAACCAGGGAATGGCTGAATGAGAAGCCCTAAGGGCAGAAACCACAGCTCAGGAATGGACAGGGTCTTCTCCCTAAAAGCTACAAATCAGGGTGTTTGGGTTTTGGGGGGTAGGAGGGAATGTTTGTTTTAGTGTCTTACGTAAGTTTAGAAGGATTTTTTTGCGCTATGATTAACGTGATTTTTCCCAGTTCCCGTGTTGGAAGAAGTTGCTTGTTTTGTCTTGAGCTGATTTGTCCCTACTCTAAAACTACTTACAGCACTGCTCTGGGCTTTAGGGTAGGAGATGCAAGGAGCCTTTGAACCAATACTACCTAGGGCCTTCCCAGCTTAGATCTGTCCATCAGTCAGTCAACACACATTTATTAAGTGCCTACTCCATGCTGGACACTGCTAAGCCCTGGGATACAAAGAAAGGCAAAGAAAGTCCCTGGTTCGAAAGGAGCTCACGATCTAATCAGTAATAAAGCTCTAGTACAAATTCCAATGGTTCCTCGAACCCTTCCCTGTATGCTTATTCCATGTCCTAGACCCAACTTCTTCCTTCCAGGTGGTCTTTGGAAAAGAAAGAGGCGGTTATAGCCCAGGTCAGAAGAGCTGTTTGCAGGTCCGATCTTCTCTGCCCTATCAATGTAAGATGGCAGGGGAAAAACAGACCTAGTTCTTGGAGTACCTATCCTTACAGAACTCCGTACTACACAAGTGCTGGGTTAAATCAGGTTTACAGGATAGAGATTATTATATTCTTTCCCAGCCAAGCCTCATTTAGTGGCTAAGCTAAGTCTGAATATGTACAGGTATATAGCTCAGAGTAGCAACTCTGGTGGAGAAACAAGTGCTTTGTCTTGTGCGTACAAAAGTCACTGATAGAACTTGTAATCCTTCAGCAGATAGAAAAAAATTTAGTACTTCATTAAATATACAGAGCTTCTCTTCCCTCGAACCCTTCATCCTGCCTCCTTCCCCACTCCTTTCCTAGCCTCTGTCAGACCATGTACAAAAATTCCTACTCACACACGGTTATCACCACCAATCACTTGGTTCAGATTTACCTTTGGGGCCCCTACAGTTGAAACTTTAGTCTGGCACAGTGAGGAATGGGGGCTGAGTCTTGGGTGATTAGAGGTCTGGAATGAGGCAGGGAAAAAGGAGGGGAGAACTTTGGCTGAGCGATGCCTGGGTTATTAGGGGGCACTTAAGCCCTGGGCTGGGGGAGGCAGGTGGGAATGCAAGGACTTGGCTTTAATCTCTGCCTGGCCTGCTGGTGGTTCATAGACTGCTGGGACTGGTGAGACCCTGAGCCAGCTCCAATGATATTATCTTATCTGCCTGAAGCAGTGAGCCCTACTCACATTAGTTTTGTTCCTCTAATCCCAGCACGTACTGTACACAAAGCAGCAGCTTGGGGGCAATAAAAGCAGAAGAGTTAGAAGATGAGGGCAGCATGTTCTGTCTCTGAAAAAGGTAGGGGTGAGAAGTCACCTAGACTGTAGAGGCTGGTCCCCAGCTCTATCAGGAGTGAGAATTTACTAGAGTCTGGGAATATAGTCAGGTAGGACCTGTAGTATCTAGCAGGATTAACTGGTATTGGTGTCCATTCTATGTGAAAAGGAGCAGAGGATTTGATATTCTTCTGACTTGGGTCTAGTCCCTTAAATGCACAGAGAAAGGCAGTGTCCTAGGAAAGAAACTACTGAATTTTGGGTCAGAGGAATTGGGTTCAAATGCTGGTTTTTGCTGTGTTCAACTTTGAGAGGAAGTTAATCTCTCTGGGTCTCAACTGTCCCATCTTAAAATGATGAGGGTTTATTAGACCATTTCCAGTTCTAAATCCTATGAAGCAAAGACAGGTAAAAGGAAAAACTCTGGTATAAAGAGGTTTATTCTCCCAAGGGCCTCAAAGAGGGGCTCTGGACTGGTATCTTTGGAAAGATATTAGACCATAAACAATTAGGAACTGGGAATTGAGCACTCAAGCCAGACCCACTTTCTTCAACCTTTTGGTCGCAAACCCCTATCCCTACAATTTGAAAATCTACTATTAAGATTGAATTGGGATCAAGGCTCCTCCCAGCCTTGCCCCATGCCAAGATGAGGAAGAAGTATGTGCCCTGGGGGTTCTCTGGACAGGCCAAGAATGGGGTAGCGTGGCTGAGATAGGGCAGGAATTGTATTAGTAATTTCAAAAGATGGCCAGAAATAGGTATGGATTGTAATTCTCTCCACCCCCACCCCCGGCAAGGTAATTTCTTAATATTTCAGAGATCATTGTTCGAATTCCCTTACTTCACAGATGAGTAAACAAACTTGGGAGAATCTTGTATCTGGGGTAATACTTTGGAAACAATGCTGTATTTTCAGGATGGCAAAAATAGAGGTGGTGCAGAGGCTTTCTTTCTCTAACACTCTGTGGCTCAGCTTTGGCTATCTTGGATTGCTCCTTTAGTGCCATCTGATGGCCGTGTGGAGAGCAGCAAGGTTAATGCCAGGGTTGGGTTGAGTACTATCTCATGGAGGAAAGCCCTGCTCTATTACAGCAGGTTCTGGACTCCCCCCAGTTAGTGCTACTAATTAGAACTTGACATCGGGAAGAGTGTTCTGTGAGGCTGGGCATACAGAGAACCTGGAGATCAGTCCAGAGCTCTCAGGTCATGTGGCCAATTCCAAGGATTCCTCTGGGTGCTTCGCTTCTCTCCCAAACCTACTATGCTCTTCAGGCTTCTCTGAACTCTGTCTAGATTTCATGTGCCAGTGGCAAGGAAACCCTGGCATTTTCCATACACAGTGGCCATGCCCAGCAGGCACTGTGCTTCAAGGAAGGAGGCACAGTATAGTCATGCAGGCTGTAGATCTCCACATTTACATTCTTCACAGGTCTCTGTCTAGTCCCGATTCCAAATAGGGTCTTCCCTTATCTTTACTTCAGCAAGGCTTCTTCCATCAAAAGTCATTCAACCTAGTTAATGATCTATAGGTATTTTAACTCCCCTGATCAGGAAGAGAAGAGACTTTTCCTGAATTGGCCTTTGAAGAGTGGCTTGCCAAGGAAACTCTACGAATGTAAGGGCTCTGTCCTTATAGCACAGGCTGTTACGGGGGCATAGACTAGATTCCTCCATCTATCCAAGAGTCTTCCCTACGAGATCAGGCCAGCTAGTAGGGCTCCCAGGAAGATCACTAGCTCTTGTCTCTGTACTGCTTCTCTTTCATATGGCTGGTCTGCTCCAGAAGCCACTGTCTCTCTGGCTCACTCACCAGTAGCCTCAGTGTCACCTCTTGAAAGATGTTGTTTACAGTCACCTATGAAAGTCAAGGAAAACAAGACTGGGTCCAAGCCTCTAACCACTGGGCTAACCTCCTTGACATCCCAACCTCTCCCCATCTAATACTCTTACCTGCTCAAAGTGAAGCTTTTTAAACATGCATATGCTAGGCTCATTTCCTTGTCCAATTTTGGCTTCAAATTTGTTGAGACCTAGTGTGGTCATTCCTTCCAGGACATGGCAGAAAAAAGGAATACACATTCTGCTAACAAAAAAAGATTCCCTTCCCCATCTCCCCAGTCCTGGCTCTCCTCATAGCCTCATTAGGGTCTTGCAGTCGGGAGGTAGCCCGTGACCCAGCAATGTAAAATCAAGGTCCAAGTCTAAGCCCCAAAGGTATCACTTCATTATCCCAGATCAAATATTTACTCTCTATACATATATAACCAAGTGGCTAGCTGGCTCATCATCCTTACCATAAGCCATCATCATCAGAACTGCCTCTGTGCCAAACCCCCTTCGTCGATAGCTGGGCTCTGAAGGAAACAGGAAAGATGTTGAGGTTCTTTTGGGAGAGACTGAAGTTTAAGCAGAAGAGGGAAGGGCTCCTGACCTCCTGGCTCTGGGAAACCTCTCAGAATAACTACCTGTCTCCAAAGAACTGACCTACAGGGCAGGAAGAAAGCTATAGCACTTCAGGTTCTTGGTGGCATCGGAAAACATGGATTTAGAGCCTGTTTCTACCGATGATTACCAAGGTGAACTTAGCCAAGTCACATCACCTCTCTAGGCTTCAATTTCCCTATCTGTAAAATAAGGGAGTTGGACTACAGGGGAATTCTCTTTCAATTCTAAATCCGATTATTCCACGGAAGAGGAAAGAAAGGTGACATCTTAACAAAAGGGAAATGAAGTTGTCAAGACACCCCAAGGGGCTGTGATTGTTCTCCAGGGGAATCTCCTAGCAAAAAACTACAATTTGTTCCAGGAGCCACCCTGGACCCAGTCAGGTACCCCATCCTCAGCAGAGAGATCTACTGGCTAAGTAAGGACCCACCGAGCTCCAAAGATTAAGACAACTAAGAAGGGGGGGGGCGGGGGAAGGATTAGGGCAGTGTAGGGAGATAAAAAACAAGGGAAAAGTAAAGCAAGATGAAATATACCAGCAATCATGACCTCAATCTCCCCCAAAGTTGGGTCCTGCAAGTCAGTAAGGAACAAGTTCACGTCTCCCACCATGCAGTTCTCTTCAGCTGAGTCTGGCTGTGCCTGCCATTTCTCTGCATCCAGCACAATGAAGGTACATTCTGGTGGATGGATGGGGTTTAGGCTTACAATTAGACCTCCAAAATATCTTCCCACTTCTCTCCATAAGGATATAGCAGTGTTCTCCCAGCCTCTGGGAGGGAGGAGAAAATAAGGCCCAGAGCCTCCTTCAGATGAGACTCAAGCCTGATAGTGGCATGAAACCCAGGTATTCTCCAAGTGTAGCCATGCCTAGCAGGCAAATGACTCAGAGAAGGAAGCACAATACGGTCAGGCCAGCTGATGGAGATATGGTGCTTAGATCTGGGGCCAGAAGAAAGCAGCTTTGGTATGTCTAAACCAATCCTGGACTCACTGCCTTCCAGCTACCTGAAGGAGAGCCAAACTCAAAAGAAACCCTCTTCTCAGGGAGTAGTATCTAGGCAAATTGATGAAAATACTGAGTAGAAGCAAATAGCTCTAGCACAAAGCACCTCTCCCAAAGAGCCATCATGGGTGAACCTAATAGCACAAGGACCCAGGCCTCCCATAAACCTCTTCCCACCCCTACCCTCAATGCCTCACTATCAGTATCTTCTCGCCAGCTGCTCTGCATTTCATACTCCTGCTCCAGAGTCAGAGGCTCTGAGGCCGTCAGCCGCTGCAGCTCCTCTGACTTCATCCATTCATGGTATCTGAAGGGAAAGCAGGCAAAGTCTAAGAAATGAAGGGACCTGGTCTGATGAACGTACCCTAGAGCTCTGTTGGGGTAGGGTGGTAGGAATACTATTACTACTCAGAGACCTCATGCAGAGCTGGTTGTCAAGCGGTTAGAAAAAGTACCAATGGAAGACCTATAAGCTACCCACTAAGGATAGAACCAAGGGCACTAGCCACTGAGATCAGGCCAGCCCTGGGGGATCATACACAGGGATCAGCTCAGCAGACCCTCCAGTCCCATAGGAGGAATTATCAAAGGGGATCAGCTTGGGGTCACAAACATTCCAGGAATTCCCGAGTGAAAGTAAAGCACAGTAAGTTGACCTTTTCAAAGTTGGCTGGGCAAGTGTCCACAAAGTCAGGCCACAACTAAGCTTTTCCAAGGGTTTGGTTCATGGCTGCTCCCATCCCCTTACTGAAGAAGTATAAGCTGTGCAGGCTTCTACTATTCACCAGATACTTTACTTCTGTTCCCTTAAGAGAATACACCCTGTAGCCAGGAACTGTACTGGCTTTTAAAATTAATCTAATGTTAATATAAGTCAAGAGTCTCAGACAGGCTGAGGTTAGGGTTTCAGGAAGTGAGCTTTATCACTGACACCAATAGAATATTACTGCCTTACAATTAGGATTGAGAGGGCAAGTGCTTTCTTCTCCTTTGTCATACATTGAAAATTCATTAATTCATTAGTGGAGGATTCATTCCAAACTCAGACTAAAATTCAATTTAATTAAATGAGCAATTATTAAGCATCTCTTAAGGTGCTTAAGACAGCTAGGTAGCACAATCAATAGACTACTGAGCCTGAAGTCAGAAAGACTCATCTTCCCAAGTTCAAATCTGGCCTCTGAGACTTCCTGGTTATCCAGTGACCCAAGTCACTTAACTGTGCTTGCCTCAGTTTCTTCATCTGTCAAATGAATTGGAAAAGGAAATGGCAAACCACTCCAGTATCTTTGCCAAGAAAAGCCCAAAAGGGGTCATAAAGAGTCGGGACACAACTGAAGAACAAAAAAGAGGTACTTGGGATACAAAGACAAAAGACAGTCCCTTTCCTCAAGGGGTTTACATTCTACTAGACATAAATACTTGTCTTCATGAAGTGCTGTGGCCCCACCTCATCACCTGGTAACCAGACTTCTTATGATAAATCTTTCTGGATTTAGCTAAACTGGTCAGTGAATGTCAGGATAACACGAAAATGTTCTAGCTTGCTAGGACCTGTTTGTGTTCTCCTCAGGTCATACGAACTCCAATAATGATGCTTTGGGGCAATGACTCTAAGAAATTTATTTCAATACCCAGAGTTTATCTAAAACATCTTCTGAAGGCCTGAGAGAGAAAAATAAAATCAAGTGTGTTTATGAGGAAGGAAAAGTACTCTTGGGGGCACCAGCAGGTCTTCTGCCTCAGATTCAGTTTCCCTTTGAATATTACATTATTTCACATGACCAATGCCCCTTTTAGGAAAAAAAGAAACTGGGCTTTTCTTTTCTTCAAGTTTTCCACATTTTAGAAGCTCGGGGCTCTCTCTGGGGTACTCATTCAATTCCTCAAACATGGGGGAATGGAGGGTATGCAAAGTTGAAAACAGAGAAAAGAAACAGTCCCTACCCACAAGGAATTTTATATTCTATTGGGGAATGGTACCTCTGGTGAAGGAAGCTGAGGGAATCCAACATAACCACAGATAAATAAATTCAAAGAATGTATGAAATAGTTTCAAGAGGGAGACAGCAATAATAACTGAGGGGATCAGAAAACCCCTGGTTCAATATAGCACCTGAGCTGTCTTCTGAAGGAAGCTACAGATTCTAAAATAATCCTTATATATCAATACATACATTATATTAGAATGTTAGACGGTGCGGTCCTTGAGAGTAGGGACTGTTTACCTTCCTTTGTAACACCAGCTTGGTACATGATAAGCACTTAATAAATGTTTGTTGACTAGACATTATGTTACCTCGGTGGTAACAGTTACAAGCTAGGATGGGGTACTACCTGGGTACATGTTCTGTGGTGTAGGGTACCAGGATCACCTTCTGTCCCAGCAGCATAGTGTTCTGATTCACCCTCATGGTTGTACCAGGAAGATGGGATTTCTTCTTCCTGCAAAACTGCTCACCTTTTGGCCCTTTTCTTGAGTGGCCAACATCCTGAAAGTCAAATAACCCCCAGGCTGATATAATAATATCACTATCCCTAACCCCTCTTAATTCCACGGTTTTCCCTCTTTTAATTACTTCCTATTTATCCAGTACACAGCTTGTTTTGTATATATTTATTTGCCTGTTGTCTCCCTTATTAAACTCTAAGTTCTTTGATGACAAGGACTGTCTTGGGCCTCTTTTTGTATCCACAGCATTTAGCATAGTGCCTAGCACATAGTAGGCACTTAATGTTTATCCACTGATTAACTATAGTGAAGACTGACACACATTTACTAGTATTACCCATACTCTAAATGCTTTTTGCAGTTGCATGAGAGGTGGCAGGGCCTCTACTGGACAGAGAATTGGCCTGGGTTCAAGTCCCTTCCCTGACACATACTGGCTGTGTGACCCTTGGGGAGGTGGCCTACCAAAGGTATCACCTGCATTAGTAGAGGGAGTTCCCTACAGCAAAGAAATCATAGGTCTAGTCCCTATACCTACTGTTTTCATATAGGAATGCTTTATGCTTTTACATTTTCATGCTTTAAATTTTTGTATCCAAATATCAAAACATATTATTCATACTAGAAATAATACTTCATTTGCATGGGACACTTTACTTCTGCCTCTATTAGCTCTCCAATGGCCCCTCATATCAAGCCTGTGAAGCAAGCCCCCATTTTACAGGTGAAGAACCTGAGGCCCAGCTCATTTTATAGGTGAGGCAAACTAAGGCCCAGAAGTTAAATTCGACTCGTCCGACGTCTCAACGGCAGGAGCCAGGCCCCCTGTCCGGTCGCCTCTATTTAAAAGACACTGAGAACAATTCGGTCTTCCAGGCAAGTCCCAGGAACAGCAAAAACATCGGGGTCAACAACCTTCCCGTCCGAGGGCTCCCAAAGACTCGCCGCAGCCAAGCCCCGTCCCAAAACTGACTTTCCCCCTGCTTCTGATGCCATTCTAAAGCCTACTATCCATCACCCCCAACCCCAGGCCCGGACACCCAGTCCCACCGTCAAGCCTCACGTCCGCCTGCCCTAGCCGGATCCGGGACCCGGGATCCGAGACCCGAGATCCGGGAGCCCAGCCCACCCCCACGCATGCGCACACCTCCACAGAAGGCACTTCCGCCGTTCCGCCTCCGCTTTGGTCCCGCCCCCCTCCTTTGGAGCCAATCGCCGACCTCTGCCCCGCCTTCTCTCTTTCCCGTCTCCTTCGTGACATGACGTATACGGAAATGGTGGTCGCGCTGTGCGCAGGCGCCGTGTGGGACACGGCTGCTGGGGACAGCCGCCTGAGCTACGGCGGCGGCGGCGGCGGTGGTGAAGGCGAGGGTGAGGTTGGCTGAGGCAGCTGTTTGCTGGTGCTCGGCCCACCGCGTCATTCACCGCCGCCACAGCCCCGGGCTGGGAAGGAGAGGCGGGGCGGGGTAGAGACTGACGACAGCCCGCTGAGAGTGTGAAAGCTGGGACGGGAACAGCGAGGGATAGAAGCTGGGAAGCGAATGCTCAGTGTAAGGGGAGGCTCGGCAGGGGTTGGGGCACGCCTGTGGGAGCAGAGTCTCTAAGGCCTGGATTGAGCACCTGTTTGTAGCGTGGCGTGGTGGGCTTGGAGTCAGAAAGACCTGGGTGCATCTGACAGTGGCCGCGTGCACCTGGGCCAGTCACCTCTAACCCCTGGATGTCTCAGGTGCCCCCTACGATTTCGCCGCTAAGTCGGAGAGGAGAGAGTTCCCATCCAGGGAGTCCCCAACACCGATGAAAACCCAAGGCAGTGTCTTGGGAGCTGGGTAGAGAGCAGGAAAAATTAGAAATTACTTTGTTCGTATTTGTCTACCTGTCTCCCTTGTTAGGTTGTAAGCTTCTTGAGATCAGGAACTGACTTTGGCCTTTTTTTGTATCCCCAGGATTTAGCACAGGACCAGTCACATAGCAGGCACTTACTCAGTTAACATTGACACACATACTTATATGTAGTTTTGCCTGTGCTATGAATAATGCCTTATTTGCCTAAGAGGTAGCATGGCCTAGGGGTTAGAGAGCTGGCCATCAGGTAGCCATCTGCACAGACTCTGAGGAGGCTGATCCTGCTCAGTAGGCAGGGGTTGAGGGAGTGTCACTGAGGTTGCCCATAGGATAACTCTGGGCCAAAGGGTATGGAGGTAAGGGGAAGGGAATCTGGAGTTCCTCTTGTTGGATCCTTTGTAAGAAATCACTTAGTCCTCTTTTGTTTTGGACAATGACAGTAACAGCGGATGCCACCTCAAAGAAAGAACCCCAACCACATAGGCTGACCTTCAAGAAGAGCCTTTCTGCCTGTCTTGAACATGGCTGGTGGAATCACAGAAACTGGGGAGCTTTATTCTTCCTATGTAAGTATAACTTTTAGGGCATTTGAGTTGCCTTGGAGAATATCTGCCTCAAAACTACCTGGACTTGTGGTCCCTCAGCAAGTAGACTAGGTAAGGTAGTTGTTCTAGTGGATAGACACAAGAAAAGGTAGAGGAACAGTTCATTACTTCAATTCAACAAACGTTTATTAAGCACCTACTGTGTGGAGTTAAAGATAACTTGTGTGGCTTCTACACAGTCATGTAAAAGTTTTGATATGTTTGCAGTATGTTGTGGTTCTCTTTCAGTCAGATTGTATGCCTAGAGAGAGTTTCTGTTAATCTCTTCTGCTTAAGGGTCTGTGAATGTCTGTCTAATCGTAGATGTCTCGTAGATAGAATTCAACCATGTTGTATATGATAATACCATATCCTTAGTTGGATCTTTAGTTAACGGAACTTACTGCATGACTTTTATTGTCTTAGATGGTATAGGGGACACTAAGGGTTATAGAGAAGGTTTTGGTTTTAGGTGGCATTTACGGTAGAGCCAGCACTTCAAATGGATTGTCTTGTGTTAATTCCATCCATCATATTCAGTTTATTTTCCCTGGGTGGTCATGATTACATCACTAGGTCTATCCCCTTTAATTAGATGAGTAAGTTACTCAACCATTATTTTGATGATAAATTCATATTGTCATCCAGATAAAAGTAGAATGGGCTTTCTTGGAAGGTGGCAGGGTCTTCTTTCTGGATACTCTTGTATTTTAAGCCACACTAGGATGCCCTATTCTTTGCACTGTTTTCCAACTCTGCCAGGAGTTTCTGTCTGTAGTTGTGTTAGCTTTTCATGTGTATTTATTTTTATGTGATTTATTAACTATTGAAATACAATTGTCAACATTTGTATGAGTTCTTTTGGTGTTTAGTTAGCAAGGACCTTGAACATTTGCAACTACAGATGATATACAAGAAGCTCAATTTCAATTTATTGCCCTTAGCGGTTACTGGAAAAAAGGAAGGGTGGTATCAGAAAGCCAGTTGTTTGAAAAAAGAAAATATCCCAGAAATAGAAGAAGTGATGAAATATTTCTTTTTCAGAACACCTGCAATGGCTGTCCTAGGGCAAGGTTTGATCATGGGTCTTGTGCTGTGTCAGTGAAGTCAGAGAGTGGCCCCTGAGGAGTGCCCATTCACCTGTAAAACTTATATAATCAGTATTCCAGAAAAGAGAGGAAAGAAGCATATTGGGCAACTCTTGTAGTAGAATAGATTAAAGTAGGGAAGAAACTGGAGACAAGGAGTCTGTTAGATTAATCCAAGCATGAGCTGATGCCAACTTAGACAAGGGTGATAGTTTTAATGAAGAGGAAGGTATGGCTATGAGAAACATTTGGGAAAAACAGTTTATTGGACTTACTGGATAGCAAGTTTCCTGTAATACTCTGATTTAAGAATGGGTTCTTTCTGCACATACTTTGCAGTCTGAAGTCCTGTCCTAGTATTGGAGATTTGATGTCCTTATCCACCCTTGGAACCATTGCATGTGAGAATCAATACCATCACCTTAATGCCACTTCTCTGCTGATTACAGGTTGGACTGGTGTACATGTTCAACCTGATTGTGGGCACTGGTGCCCTCACTATGCCCAAGGCTTTTGCCACTGCTGGTTGGCTCGTCAGCCTAGTCCTTCTCTTGTTCCTAGGCTTCATGAGGTAAGATGCAGCTATTATGTCTGTCTTCAATGTTCAGAGGGGGTTCAAACTCCAAAACTAGAGGTTGCATAGAACTCTAAAGCTATAGGTTCCCATAAATTACTGTACTAGTACCCTTAGGGAAGACACAACCTCCAGTGTAACAGTCCAAATCAAAGTATATATATCCAGATTTTAGTTTTATGCACTAAGAACAAATGGTGCAAATAAGATGAACATTAAGCTTCATATTTTTCTACCAGTTCTGCCATTCCTTCAACTTCTTGCTTTTAGACTAATATTAAAGTCAATTTTCATCTCTTGAGAAGATGCCACCTGACACTGGGGGAAAGCCCTGGGAGCACTTATAATGATAGAGATGTCAGCATGAGATTTATCATTTCCTTTCAGTAATTACCATGTAATTACACAATCAAGAGTTAACCTAACTGTGATTCATGCCTAGAAGGAGTACTACCCTTAATCCTCAGGGCTATATTTCCTAAATTAAGGTGGCCATGGAGCACATTAGTGTTTAAAATACATTGGTGAAAAATGCAAAAGCCTACAGACAAAGCTATGGGCCATTTGACAAGTATTGGGGCTGGGCAGGAGGAAATTGTGGCATAGTTATGAATGCCTAAAGAATGGATGTTTGTGGAAATATACCATAAGATAAAGGTTATTTCATCTTTCTTTCTTAGGTTTTACCTTAGGTTGGGGAAGTGGAGAGGAACAGGAAGTGGGAGGGTAGTGTTTGGCTGTCCTTAAGGATGAGTGGTGACTTTTGTCCCAGGCATAACTTCCCCTGCAAACCTAAGTGGTAATTAGAATGGAGATAGGGCAGGGAGGAGAGACAGACAAAATGCTTATGACCTGCTATAACTCTGAATTAGCTCAAAGGATCTCTTTGCTTAGAAAGCAGAGACAAACCCTACTTATTGGCTTGATAGGACAGCTATTTTCTCAAAGTACAAGCTCAGTATGAATCAACAGCGTAATGATGTAGCCCAAGGAGCAACTGTGGTCTTAAGACTGTCTTCAGAGAAGTATATTCCTCAGAGTGAGAGTATTGTGTCCATCCAGAGGATTAGTCCAGAACTTTACCTTTTAGAGAAAATGTTGACAAACTGGAGCTGGAGCATGCCCAAGGGCAGATGCCAAGGATGATAGTGAGAGTCCTCAAAATCATGGTATCTAAGGATCTCTTGAAGCCATGTGGGAATGTTTAGCCTAAAGAAGAGAAGACTTAAAGTCTTCAAATATTTGGAGGGATATTATCCAAAAGAAAAATTAGAGCTGTTGTGCTTAGCTGAAGAAGTTACTGTCAGCAGAAGTTATAGGAAGGCAGATTTTTGCCTAAATACATTTTTTAAAAAATCCTAACTATTTGAACTATGTAGAACTAAAAAGGTTTGCTTTGTGAAGGATAAGTGTACTAGAAGACTCATGGAGGCAAGATTCATTCTTTGGTTATGAGTAGATAACCTTCTAAGACAAGATAACTGTTGACATTGTTGTCTTAGAACTGATAATTTCATATTCATGGTTCATGGAACACAAGGATTCTGTGGAACAGTTTGGGATTGCAATCATGGCTCCTCTTTTCTACTACTTTTACACATAGCGTCCTTTTCAACAATTCAACCTATAAGGTGAAGGGTCGTTTAGAAAGGTCTTATCAATCATTCAACAAGCATTTACTATATACAAGACACTGCAAATGCAACACCTGTCCTCATAGAGCTCACAGTCTAGTGGGGCAGACAAGATGAAAATAACTGTGCACATATAAATGTAAATAGGAGGTAATATCTAAGGAAGGCACTAGCATTAAAGGGGACTAGGAAAGTGTGCTTGCAGAAGACATAATTTTAGTTGACCCTTCGGGGAGGCAAGGGAGTGATTGGTGATGAAGAGGGAGAGCATTCCAATCATGGGGGATACCCAATAAAAACGCACAGATCTGGGATATGTGGAGTGTCTTGTGCAAGAAATAGCAAGAAGGCCAGCGTTACTAGATCTTAAGAGTAGATGGAGGGGAGTAAGGCATAAGAAGACTGGAAGGGTAGAAAGGGGCAAGGTTATGACAGTCTTTCAGAGCCAAACAGAGAATTGTATATTTGATCCTGGGGTTGATAGGGAGCCATTGGAGTTTATTGCAGGGAGCAGGAGGATGTGTGACATGGTCATGCCAGTGCTTTAGGAAGGTTACTTTGGCAGCTGAATGGAAGATGGACTTGAATGTGGAGAAACTTGAAGCAGGGAGACCAACTAGAAGGCTATTGTAATAGTATAGGTGTGAGATGATGAGGGCCTGCCCGAGGATGGTGTCAGTGTCAAAAGAAAGAAAGGGTATATGTACAAGAGATGTTACAAAGATTAAATGGACAAGACTTGGTGACAAATGGAGTTGATGCATCTAGGTTATGGGCCTACATAATGAGAAAGATGATGGTGTCCTGGATTGTTGTAGTAGATAATTTCAGAAGGGGTAGAATTTGGGAGAAAAGATGAGTTTTGTTTTGGACATATTGAATTTAAGATGTCCAATAGGTATTTAGAGATGTGAGACTGAAGGAAAGCAGAGAGGTTAGGGCTGGATATGAGATCTGAGAATCATCAACAGAGTGATGATAATTGAATCCATAAGAGTTGATGAGCTCACAAAGTAAAATATTACAGCTTTGGGGGGAACACCCACAGTCAGTAAAAGGGTAGAGGGTGAGGAAACAAGCATTTATTAAGAACTTGCTGTGTGCTAGTTGCTATATATTATTTCATTTGATTCTCACAATAACTCTGGGAGGTGTGTTATTATTATCCCCATTTTACAGTTGATGACACTGAAGGAGGCAAGAGATTAAGCAGCCTGCCCGGGTCACACAGCTAATAAGTGTCTGAGGCTAGATTTGAACTTGGGTCTTCCTGATTCTAGGCCCAGAGTTCTATCCAGTGCTGCCTCTAACTTTCTGATCCGGCAAAGATCGGAGAAGAACCAGGAGAGAGTAGTGTCACAAAACTCTAGAGAGAATAGAGAGAGTAGTTAGGAGAAGAGGGTAATTGATAGTGTGAAAGGCTGCAGAAAGGCCAAGAAAGGGATCCTATTAGGTAAAAGGCCCAGTTCACATTGGAAGCTAGATGTTAGCATAGACATTGTCATGAGGTAGAAGTGTTCTCTACTCTCTTCCCTTTTTTTTTAAGAATTTAAAATAATGGCCAAGACTCTTTGGAGTCTGATAGAAGACATAGTTAGACATGAAATCGGAGTTTGATAGTTGGAGATAAGAGCAAGACCTTTAAGAGGTGATATAAAATAGTTCATTTTTCATTAATTCTGTTCAAACATTTATTAAGCACCACTATGAACTGGGCAGTGGAGATAGAAATATTTAACATGACAAAGTCTTCAAAGAGCTGATAATGTAGTGAAGTTAGGGAAGGAGGAGATAGACACAAGTAGTTGTAATATAAGATGGAATGTGATTAAGTACATAAGAAAAGGTCAGAGTAGCATAAGCAATTTGAGGAGATAAGGATCACTTCTACTGGGAGGGTTACATAGAGGAGGTGACACCTGTTTTGTATCTCATAGTTGACACATGTAAAAGCATGAAGGTGTGAGAGCAAGAGGAAATTTGGGAAACAGGCATTATTGACTTTGGCTAGAGTTTAGGATGCTGAAGCTAGAGAGAGGAAGTAGTGCAGCCTAGATTGTGGAAAGCCCTGAATATAAGCTAAAGATGTCAAACAAAGAAGAAACTCTTCAGTTTTTATTTTTGAGGAGTTTTGCTTTGAGGCCAACCTCAAGGTCTCTCCCTGTTTTATGCTGAGAGCCTTAGGATCCAAGGGGCGTTGGAGTCCTCAACCCAGCATGACAGTGATATAAGTTCACCTGTATCCTTCATAAAGCTTTTAATGAAACTTGCCATTTGAATGGAAAATGATTATTGAACTTGGGGGAGCCAGGAGAGGAGGAGATAGTGGCCTCCAAATAGGGACTTTTATTTTATATATCTTGCATAACTCATGTTTAAATCTAGTCAGTGAGTTGTGTTTACAGAACAGTGAGAAATAATTTTATTTTAAATGAGATTGATTTTATTTTTCAAAAAATATTTTAAAGGGAGGGGAAAAAATTTAATCCCTTAAAAGGATCACTTCAAAGTCGGTAATTGCCTTCAATAAGGATATAATTTTTCCTTCTGTCCTGTTCAGAAACCATTCCAGGGAGCGAAGCAGTTCTAGTGTCTGCTTACTTCTGAGCTGATTGCCCCAAAAGAGATGGTGGTAGTGTCCATTTAACCCTTGGGCCATTGAGAATGTCTTTTCCCCTTCTTCTGCCTGACTCCAGACCTACTTAGCTGAGAAGTCAGTTTATTCACTTTCATGTCAGCACCCAATGAAAACTACTGAGTCAATGAGACAGCCAAATAGGCAGCCAGGTTTAATGTTACTGAATAAAAAGGAAAGGTCAGTTTCAGATTGTTTCAAGGCAGAGGCTTATTTCCTGTCAAGGAGCTAAGTTCATATCAAAGAAGTTTCTGGAAAGGAAGTAGTCTTCTTTACTCCCTTTCCAGGTCCTCAGCATCAGTGAATTCTGGAAATGATCATCATGATGAAGTTAGAAAGACCTGGGTTCAAATGTTACCTGTAATACTTAGTATTGGTGTGACCTTGGGCAAGTCACTTAGCTTCCTTGGGCCTCAGTTTCCTCCTTTATAAAACAAAAGGGTTGGATTAGATGATCTCTAACGTTCCTTCCAAATCTGGATCTGTGATTCCTATAGTTATTTTCATGGTCTGTGATTTCTAGTCCCTTTAAGAATGTACCTCTTCCCTTCCACCTCCCCCTCCACCCATAATCCTCACCAAAAAGAGCTTCCTACAATATCTTTTCTTTCTCCTATGGCAAATTTTTCGTCACAGTCTGACTTCTTAGCACACTCCAGAGTCTAGCAACACCTTCTGTTAATGTATGTGTTGGGAATATTTGCTAATTTTAATATTAATGATATTTACTAGGAAGGTAACTCTGCTGCCAAAAAAATTAAAATAGTGAATTCAGGAACGCAAGAAAATATTTTCAATTATTCATGCATTTTCCATCCTTTGGTGTGGATAACCAAGAGTTGATTACTTGTCCTTATCCTAAGAAGGAAAGATGAGAGCTGCCCTCTATCCTTTCCAGAAGCCGAAGGACTTTTTACAGTTCAACCACCTTGTAGGTTTGCCTCCCAGGCACTGTTGGCTCCTGCAGATAACTGAGTTGTCCCAGCTGTAGATCTCTTTCCACACTTGGGTTCTGCCCCCTCAGCAATCATGCTGTCTTGTTTTGTCTCTTCTTCAGTCCAATGGGAATATATATTAAATGTAAACATTGCCATTTAAATAATTATGCACCTCTTTCTCAGGAAAGATCGTGTCCTGAAAGCTTTATTCTACAGAAAGAAAAAGAGGGTCTCTTAAAAAGGCAGAACTTTAGGCTGAATGACCTAGATAACACTTAAAATTATTTTACCCCCTGTACTATTACTCCCACTTTCCATTCTTTCTATTGGTCATTGGCACTTAAACCTTTGATTTCCTTTTTAGCTACATGACCACAACCTTTGTAATGGAAGCCATGGCAGCAGCCAATGCTCAGCTCCGTTGGAAGAGGATGGAAAGCCATAAGGTATATATTGTCTTTTAGGCAGACATGGTTGTCATTGGGAGCCAGCTATCGCTTTTCTTCCCTGTAAAGTATGAAGGGTTCTCAGTTTAGAGCAGAGTCTCAAAGTTAGGCTTAACGCAGCTATATGTGGACCTGAAAAAAAGAATGATTTTTCTAAAGTAGCCATTGGGTTCCAACTCTGCCTCTACCTTATCATCTCTTTGTGGACTCAGTTATCAATTTGTAGGGACATAGATTTAGAACTGAAAGTTATTGCAGACAGTATGGCATAATAGATAGTGCTGGACTTGGAGTCAGGAAGATCTGGGTTCATACCTTGCCTCTGACACCAGTTAGCTATATGACCATGACAAGTCACTTAACCTTTTTGAGCCAACGTTTCTTTATCTATTTGAAGTGAAGAGTTATATCTGCCATCTCATAGTGTTAGTAAAAGGCTCAAGTGAGATATCATCCATAAAGAGGTTTACATATGTCCATTGTAGCCGCTCCTGTTATCTTGAGCTTCTTTGGCAAGGAGCTGTGCTATATATTGCTCTATGGAATCTGCCTACCCCCTGTCATATACTTCAGTGTAGAATTGAGATACTCCATGTAGTTCAAATGATCCTCTCTCCTTCCATCCCCTCTCCAGAAGCATTCAGTAGAATGATAGATAAGCTCTTAGCAATGACTTTTTCCTCCTTGGGTATTTCTCTCATTTCCTCCCTGTCCCCTCTGCCTAGGAGGATGATGATGATGACTCTTCTACAGCTTCTGATAGTGATATTCTCATCCAGGAAAACTATGATCGGTCAGAGAAACAGCCCATCTTGTCTGTGCGTAAGTCTCTGGGTTTTGGGCATGCCTTGTTTCCTTCTTTAGTGTAATTAGAATGCTAGCTCCCATCATGTGATATGAGTGAGATTTCCTTCTGCTTTTGAGGAGATGGTGATTTGTCATCTTTTTGTATGGTCTGGAAAGTGCTTGTGATCCATCTAGAAAATAGAAGCAGCTCATATCTCTTCGTCATCTAAAACAAGGGTCAGTCTTCCTCTTCTTCTTTTACTCTCTCGCATTCCCTGTGAGATATTTTGCTTTGAGATGATGTTGAGGAGTTCTCAGGAATTAGGACAATAGAGGGTTTTGGCTCCCACATTTTTTTTTAATTTTGGGAGCTATCCAGATGGCTATAACAAAGGGATGGTTGGAGATACAGGACAAGAATTCTTAGAAGTTGACATTTGAGAATTAGTTTCATTAAAGAGACAATTAAAGCCGAAGGGAGGGAAGCAGGTAGAGGAAATCACTAAAAGAATGGATGTGTAAAGGGGGGAAAGGGCCAGGAAAAGAACTCTAAAGGACAACCGAACTTAAAGAGCAAGAGGAAGGTAATGACCCTGCAAGTAAGATGAAGAAATGGAGAAAAAGGAAAGAGTGGACAGAAAAGTGGGTTTGGAGCCAAAGGATACAAATTCAGATCCCACTTCTTTTACTTGTTCTCTGTATGACTTTGGGGAGGAAAAAACAAAACAAAACACAAGAGCCAAAACCTCTACCCTTTTTTCCCCCAAACCTGCAGAAAGACATGGATCTCCTAACATTTTTGAAATCGCTGATCGTGTGGAGATGGGACAAATGGCCTCTATGTTCTTCAATAAAGGTATCAGTCTTAAGGTTTCTGTCTCTTCTCAATAATTAGGGGATCTGTAGTTAATCTGAGTTTTCCAGGTACTTGTCTGGAGTTAATCATGGAGTTAGTTGACCGTCTTTGAGTCCTTAGAATTTTGTTAGGACAACAGTTTTAACCCATCCTCACTCCACTGGTAAAGCTGAAGTACTTCCAAGAGAATGGTGCTGCCTTGGACTGAGATACTTGATTTCTTCTCCATGGGCACTAAATAGGGCTTTGAGCAGGAAGAAGAAATGCCAGCTCTAGACTATATTCTAATCCTTGATTCATAAATCATAGGATTCTAGATTTCGATCAGGAAGGGACCTTAGATATCATCTAATCCATCACATTCCTTTTATGAATGTGAAAACTAAGACCCAGGGAGGTAAATAGATATACCCAAGGTCACCCACATAGCAAGTGGCAGAGTCGGTGTTAAAAACCTGGTTCTCTGATTTCAAACTCAACATTCTATTCATTGCATCATACTCCTTCCACAAATTGATTTCCTGCAACAAAAAGTAAGAGAACACTCTAGTACTGAGGGTACTTCTTCATGAAATCTGACGTTAGTCACTTTCCTTTTTACCTTTCAGCTCTACCTAGGAAGCTTGTAGCCACTGGCTTAATGACCACAATTTCAAATGCAATTCATTCTATTGCAGTAAAAACATATTTTGCCCAGCAGAGGGTGCTAGGAATCCACATACCTTTTGATCATGGCAACTAGGGTTGCTACAGAGAATGCAATTAGAGACCTGGGTCTTCTGTTTATCGTTAATTTCCCTCACTCTGCTCTAAGAGTGACCTGGCTGAAATTTGAATATGTCCATTGACTCAGTCCCAGGGCAACTCAGAAACAGTATTTCATGCCTGCAAGGGGAAAACCAAAATAAGATAATTTTGGTCTAAATTTCTCTGCTTCTTCTTCCTCCTTAAGGTATTATATGACATTCTCAATCCATCCCTCTCTCTATGTTTTACCTAAAAGATTTTCTGCCACTTTCCAGAAGCTAGTTGTTCATAGGTCATTTTCCTTTGCTTGGAAATCTCTTTGTCCAGTTGGAGTGAGGTAAGGCATATGGAACTAGAAGTTTCTGGGCTGCTGTTGATATATTTCTTTTCTAAAGACGGTGCATTCTGTTCTTCATTGGGAGTGTGGCCTGACTGACTGTAGTAGGAACATGTGGAGGACCAAGCCAGCCTCACAAATGATTCTTCTGGGATCTCTGATTTCATCTATGTGGCTACTTCTTCCACCATTGCAGATCACAACTGCTCTATAACCTAGTAGATTGTCATAGAGAATTGCTTTTGCTGAAAATTCATCACCCTGTGGCCAGCTTTATGATAAGTCTTTCTCAGACTTCACTAAGCAGGTCATTATAAGACCTATACTCAAAGCTTTTCCAGCTTAGTAGGACCTACCAGAGCTTGTGTTCTACTGACATAGCCTTGGAAAACCCAGGAAAATGTCAATATCCCAATGAAATGTTAAATTAGTACTTCATTGGCGGTTCACAAATAATATCCCAATATCATTCAATACTAAATAGTTCTTCCCGGTCTACGCTTCAGTGTGCTTTTACTTCCTTAACCCTACAACTCTCCCTCTAGAAGATGCACTTGAATTCCTTTCCATACACATTTTTCTCTTTAAGTTAAAGAAAAACAAGCAGAGAATTTTGAGCATCTCATACATTTTATTTTTTAAGGCTTGCCTTATTTAAACCTCAAGTGCCCAAATACCAGTGCTTATTTTTATGAACTAGCCTATTTTCCATGACATATGAGTAAAGGTATTCCTAAGAATAGTCTTTGACAGATAGGGAGAACCTTCCTCCCTTTTTAACTCTATTTCCTGATTCCTAGTTGGCACTACTATATTCTTCCTTAAGAGGGTCTGCCTTCCTCAATTAAAGAGCATTAGGCTTTAAAAAGTTCCAGATCCATTTGTTGTAATCAGAAATTCTGGGGGCAGCTAGGGGGCATAAAGGGGCAGCTAGGTGGCGCAGTGAATAGAGCACCAGCCCTCAAGTCAGGAGGACCTGAGTTCAAATTTGGCCTCAGGTGCTTAACACAAAACTAGCCATGGTAGTTGGGCATGACCTTGGGCAAGTCATTTAACCCCAATTGCCCTACTTTCCCCCTCCAAAAAGCAACAAACAAAAAAAAATTTTTAAAAAATTCTGGGCTTATCCATCATTTGGCCTTTTAACAGGAAGTTATTGATCCTTTTGTTTTGTGTCATGTAAATGAAATTATTGATCAGGGATGTTTGATAGCACTTTATAAACAGAATTGATGTTCTAGTGTGTTGGTGGGTGAAATGGAGGGAGAGATTTCTCTTCCGAGGGAGTGTTGGCATCTCAGTAGAAAATCAAGCTGAGAGCACAGGTTGTCCTTGTTGCCTCAGGCCTGAGTGACCAGGAGATAATAGGAATTTGGTTTGTAGGTTTGGATAATTAGCCTGCCCCTGTCATATCAGGGAGAGGCAGCATTCTGAAAGCAGGAACAGTTGCCCTTCTGTTACCTTTCACGAGCCGTGTGTTCTTAGCCATTATTCATTCGCCTCTCTAGTCACAGAGTGTGGTGCTGACTTCAGATAGTCACTCCAGAACTGCTGTGCCTACACTTCCCTTGGGAATCCTAAAAATGCTGGTGTAAAGGAACTGTCTTCCCCCTGCTCCCCATTTATTTCTATTTTCTCTCTTTAGAAAAGCCAGCAGGGTGAAAAGAATGGTATTGAAAATGTTTAGAAATCAATCTGGATAGAATAACTTGAAGTTCATCCTTTGAGAACATACCTTAAGTACATACCTTCTGTATTTGTGCAACCCTTAGTCTTTTATTTTCCAGGACATTTTCCACCTCACTACTATCATGCTGTAAGGTAGCTTAGCACAGTGCCTGGCATATAGTAGGTGCTTAATAAATGTTTGTTGACTGGTGGCTAGGCAGTCATCTCTGTTTTACAAGTCAAGTGGCTTGTTCAAGGGACCACCCATAGAACTCAGGTTTCTCAGCTCCCACTTAAGTGGTCTTTCTACCACACTGTACGGTGTAAAGAGCCTAAGAGTTAGGAGACCCCCTTTTCTCTGGGCCTCAGTTTTCTCATTTTTAAGACTCAGGAGTTGACCTAGCTGATCTTAGAGTCTCTTTTCAGCCCTTAAGATTCTAGTTACACTGTTCTGTATTCCCTTAGAACAGAGGTTCTTAACCTGGGGTCTGTGAACTTTTTTTAGATTAATATTTTAATAACTTTCAATACAATTAATTTCCTTTGTAATCCTCTGTTTTTTATTTTGTACATTTAGAAATATTATTCTGAGAAGTCCATAGGCTTCACCAGACTTTCAGAAGGGTCCATAACACATAAAAGGTTAAGAACCCTTGTATTAGACTCTAATCAAGATATTTGGCTGCTGGGATGACAAGCCGATGGGGCTCTGACTCTCTATATTACTCACTATGTAGTTTCCAAGCCAGCTCTCCCAAATATCTTTTGTAAAAAGTAGAATCCCTTTGTCTCTTCTCAGCCTTTTTCTCCAACATTACCTATTGTCTCTTTTCTTTGCATTTTTTCTCCCTCCCTACTTCTATCTGCCTCCCCTCTCCTTCTCTCCCCCCTGCCACTTCCCCTTGATTAATTAGTTGACTTGAACTTTACCATATTTAGATTAGTTTTAGAGTGAGGCATTTCTTCTTTTTTAAAAATAATTAGTGGGAGTAGAGTTCCTTCTCCTACTACTGGTTAGGTTGAGGAAGAATAAATGTTTTCTTATTAGCTCTTCTTTGGCTTCAGAATTCCACAATCAAGACACTCCACCCATCTATCTCCCTCCCCCAGCTTTGTGACTGCAACATAGTTTTCTGAAGGTGCAATTCTAACTTTGGTAGTTCACACTGATTTCTTACCTTCTGTCTTTTCTTCTCAAAGAATCTCATCCTATTCTTTTTGCTTTTTGGAGGGCAATTGGGGTTAAGTGACTTGCCCAAAGTCACATAGCTAGTAAGTGTGTCGAGTGTCTGAGGCCAGATTTGAACTCAGGTCCTCCTGACTCCAGGGCCAGTGCTCTATTCACTGTGCCACCTAGCTGCCCCTGTCCCATCCTATTCTGAAAGACCCCACCGATTTCTAGGCTACTTACCTAAGCAAGCTCCTCCTACCCCTCCCTGACATTAGACTTTTCCTGATTTGGGAGTTGCCCCCAATTACACAGCCCTCATCTTAGACATGGGACTGGGCCTGGGACAGATAATTATCACCCCTAGCTTATCTCACTGAGAAATTAGTAGATTAAACAGATCTAGGTGCATGGTTTAACTGAGGCTGGCTCTCATCTTTGGGTTTTTCCTTTCTAGTACTACATTTGAAACGTTTTGGAAAAGAATTTCCTTTAGAAGTAAATGGGAAAACTGTAGAGATATGTTTCATGTTAAATAAAATTTTGAGGGGAAAAACAAAAAAGAAGAAATGAGATGTTGTAGAGGGGATTCTTGTTCAGATATAGGATTGAACTAGATGACTTTTGAGGTCCTTTCTGACCCTGAGATTCTTTGACTTGAAGACTAAAAATTGAGTTGTTTTAAAATTTTATATATAAAGAGCTCTCTCTTAAGTTTATTGACTGATTAACTTTTTTTTTGGTCACTTTCAGTGGGAGTCAACTTGTTCTATTTTTGTATCATTATCTACCTTTATGGAGACCTAGCTATCTATGCTGCAGCTGTGCCCTTATCGCTTATGCAGGTGACCTGGTGAGTGCCTCCCTTTCTGCCCATTCCTCTTGTAGCCTCGTGGTGCCCTCTACTAGCCAGTGAACCCAGGACTAGCTTGGGATCAACAGGATAGAAGCACAATGCCAAGCAATTCATTCTAAGGTCCATTACTGGCTATATTACAACTCCTTTGCAGTTTTTCTTTGTTCAGGCCTTTCCCCCTCAGTCTCAAGGGGACGTAGTCTCTGTCCTCTTTCTTATTGTAAAAATGACTGAGCTGATGACAAATTTCTGGGTCCTTGGGGAAAGAGACTGTAGGAATATACCGTGCATTAAGAAGTTTGTCTCCTGAAGGATAGCATCACCAGTTAATGAGGTAAAGAAACTTAACTGGTGGATTCATGAAATCCACAGACAAGTGAGGAGACTGCCATTGTGTTCTTTTTACCAGCAGTGCCACTGGCAATCACTCCTGTGATGTAGAAGCCAGCACCAAGTACAATGACACAGATGTGTGTTGGGGCCCCATCAGACGAATAGATGCCTACCGTATCTACCTGGTAAGTGCCTTGGCTGATGCTGCTACATCAGGCAGCTAGGTTTTATGGAAGCGGGAGTTGCCTTGGGATTACCTGGGGTGTTCGAAATGCCTTAAATTTCTGGTAGAATTTCCCGTGTAACAGGCTCTATACAACCTTATACTGTTCACTGTCACTTGATATTGATGGTTCTGTTGAACAAATGATTGCCTCATCTTGGTGACAAAGGCTCATTGGTACATCTGCACACAGTCTCTTAGCTAATTCCAGGGCCTGTGTACTTGGTTCATAATGTTTGGGAAATTATTTATTTAGCAAAGTACCTTTAGAGTGGAGGATTTCATTTTCTAGGAATTTTTGTTTTAATTCTATCATACCTAACTGTAGTGGGTATCCAAGGGATCACAGGTGTATATTGGGGTTTTAAGGTTTGAGTGAACTGTCTTATCCTTGACCCTGTTTCCTGGCCATCATCAGACAGGGTCTCTAGGCAGATTGCCTATCTCCCAATCCTTCCCTTTTCTTTTTTGACAAATACAGTTAATCTTTAAATTCTCCATGATTGCTTTGTACCATAAGATGTTGGGAGGAAAAGACTGAACCATATATGAGCTAGACTTTGTTAATAAGATTCAAAACCAGAGGCAGTTATTTATCTGTGCTTCCTTTGTGAATGACACTAAGAAATATTTCTCTTTAATTTTTGCAGCATCTCATCTATTAATATTCTTTGCTGTTTCTTGGTACTCTTTGCCTGTGACACAGATTTAGATACACTAGGTGCCACGCTGACTTGATATATAGCTACTTATTTGGTCGAGAAGGTAGGGAAAGAGAACTGAGACTTCAAAGGAATTGGCAATTTGACTCAAAAACCACTGAACTAAAAGAGGTATCACTGGATCAAGCAAACTCTGCTATTTAAATCTAAATATGAAGGCCCCAAGTGTAACTGAGCAGCTTCTACTTTTCCAGTTCTCCACCCTATAATTAAAGGCATAATTATATTGATAATCTGTTGGTGGACCTCGAGTTTTGCTATCTGTGTTTCTGGAGCGCTAACGTGACCTGGTTTTCCTCTCTTCCATCACCAAACTGGGGCTAGGATTTTGCTTTTCAGTTGAATTGCAGCTCTGACCTATTCATTTTGGGTCTGGTGAGAATTTGCTACCAAGATAATAATTGATATTCCCTTTTATGTTTTTCCCCCTGCTTCCTGATATTATGAGTGGGCAGAATAACCCCAACAGAGCAGCAGGGAGAGTCACCACGTTAGCAGCACAGCTGAGGCCCTGTTATGCTATTATCCCAAACACATCCTGCAGTGCATTTCACAAAACGCCGTCTTGATTGATAAAATTAGCAAAGGCATTAGTAACTGTAAGGGCCTATTGCAAAGCCATCTGGAGCTCTTAACTGGTGTAGACACTGGAAGAGTGGTAAGAAAGGGATATAGGAGTACATCCCTGATATCAGAATATGTCGAGGACAAAGAAACAACAAGAGCACCTTAGATGAGGTTTTTTTCATAATTGCTTCACTGTATGGAGGGAGACAACTTAGTTGTCCCCTTCTCTCTCTGCCACTGTCCATGTTACCCCTTTTTGTACCCACCCATTTGTAAGAAGCATTCTGAACCCCAGGAGTATTGACTAATGTCACTTGCCCAGCCAATTATTTAGAAGTGATTTTGTTGCCTTATTAAATTGTTCCTTCACTTATTCTTATTAACCTTCTACATGATGGACGCCTCCTTCCCTGAATCTCAATAACTCTTTGACCGAGACAGAAGGAACTCTTCAGGAAAGCAGACACTCATTAATTATTGCCTTCATCTCCTAGATATTACACCTATAACTCATGAGGATAATTGATATTAGTGCCTGCAAAAAAATTTTTTTAAATGAGATTTTGTGGTTGGAGGAAGCAAAAGATATTGGCTGCTTCTTTCCCTTGTTCCTTAGGTTCTCTTAGATACTTTAAATTTTCTCCTAAGCATTTTGGTGTGATCCCTTCCCCCCCCCCCTTCTCTTCTGGCTGATGTTAGAAAAACTAATATGAATGAACAAAGGTGCTGAATTTTTGTGCATTTTCAGAAGTTGCTTTATAACTTTGGAAGAAATTTCCAAAGATGTTGAAAGTATAAAGCCTAACCCCAAACAGTCCCTGGTAGCTTTTGTTAGCAGAGGTTTTAGTTGCCTTCTTTGGCCCTCGCTTTTTGCGTCACATCTGTGACACCAGTCTGTACTCTAGCTTCCTTTCCTACCAAGTGTGTCCAACAGGGCTTATAAAGTACATGGAGCTCTGTGGTTAGAAGGTTGAGTAAAATCAAATAACTTCTGATTATGGGACAAGGGTGGTATGGCCTATATATCTCCAGTCTCTCAAGGACAAAGAAATATCCATTTCCTTTGGAGACTGCTGCTGATCTTAGACTCTTGGATATTCTAACATTCAAAAAAGCAGTATGAATGGGTAAGGAATTATACATTCTATGTAAACACTTGCTCCCAGGTTAACCACAAACTTATTTTTCCTGTGTCTTCTGGATGAGTCCTTCCTTTAAAAAAAAAATTTTCAGGGTCTAGTAATAACCATTGCTAGCATTGCAATTCTAGGACAAATGTTCTGTGGGGGATGAAGACTCAAAAATCACATTTTGTTATGTAATGTCCAAAAGGTCCTCTAAAAATGGTATCTACTATTTTCTGGTGCTGTCTTTAAGACGAACACCAAGAGTGAGCATATTTAGGAATATTAAGGTCCTATCTAGACACTTGATTATGTAGCTTCTTGATTGCTATTAACTAAAAGTAGCTCATCTGAAAGGCTACAGCTTCTAAGGGTTTTGTCAATATTTTTCTGGTCCTACACAAGCCATTGATATCTGTAGACTAGAACTTCACTCTTTGCTCTTAGACCTGCTAATCCTTTGACCTTTGGGCTTTAAAAATAGAGGCTTCCAGGGTACTATGAATGCTGTGGGATTCTTGAGCTAATATGTGATATGCTGGTCTTTTATATCTGTGCTTTCTAATGGATCTGTCATGAGTCAGTTTCTCCCTATTATCCTTCCTTAGAGTAGCCACAAGATAACGATGCTATGATGCCAAAGGGCTTCATGAGTCATTTGAATGCTTGCACTTTAAAGGGCATCCGAGAATGCCAGCCACAGCTGGAATCAACAGTAGTACAGGCTCCATAATTACTGCCCATATGACTTATCAGTAAGATCAAGATTTGAAATCTTGCCTTCTTGTGTCCCTTCCCCTATCTTCTTCTCTTCCTTGTGGTTTAAATGGATAAGTATTGAATGGTGCATGCTTTCCAAATGGACAGACTTGTCTCTAAACATGGGAAAGAATTTGAGGAGTTTCCTATTATGCCACCCTTGACTTCATTGAACAAAAACAAATTAGATTTTAGCATTTCCTCCTTTTATATGCAGCAAGAAGCTTGTGTATGTTACTGCTGCTGTAGAATCATAAAAGCTTCCTCCAGTTGTCAGATTGTCTTGAGTACCTCCATAGTAAGACAGATGTCATTTTGCTCTGGTCTAGGACAGTGCTGAGTGATTTCATTCTCTTCTCTCATATCTCCATTGTTTCCCTTTCCATCAGTCCTATCCCCTGCCCCAGATCATCCCCTCCTCACAGGTAGTATCAAAGAGAACTCCTATAAGAACCTATAGGGGTAAGTGGGAACTCCCTAGGTACTTCAAGCTCGTCACCATTGGAAAGAGATGTGATATCCAGTACTTACAGGTGAACAGATGCTGCTAGATCACAGGCAGCCCAGCGGGTACTAGCCAAGAAGAGCTGGGAGCACAGATGGCAGAGCGGAGCTTAGCTTGTTTGGAAACCTGATTGTAAAGTGGAGGCAACGAGTAGGGCGCATTTATTGGCTCTCTTTGAGAAGAGACAAGGTCACCCCCAGCTTGCCATGCTCCTTAGAGCTCTGGAACAAGGCAGGGCAGTCCTGAGGTCTTGGGAAACACAGGACTCAGCTTACAGAGTTCAGCCTTCCAGTACTGAGTTACAGCCTTTGCGCAGATGTTGCCCAAAGCCAGCACGTGTGTACTTTCTCTGGGGTTCTCTTCTGGATGGCCATTCCTTAAATAATAAGGAATAAGGTGTCCTGGTTTAGGGGTAGGAATGCAAAAGAGGTAGGGAAGTTTGTCTTTAGCTACAGAATTCATGGGTATGGTAGAATGTTAAGCCTTTTGTGTCCTTCACTGATTTTTCTCCATGAAAATCAGCCCCATAACGTCTCTTTGTACCATGAGCCATTTCTTTTTGCCAGCCTTGTCCTCTCTTCCATGCATAAAAATACTTAGGTAAAGTGTCTTCCACAGGATATTCATAACAGATAAAACATCTGAATGATTTTTTTAGAAAATATTTTATAGAGATGGTACCACTTGAAAGCAAATGGCCTTTTTGAGGGAAGAGGCTTGTGGCCTCAGGATAGTGTGGCTCTCTGAGCTTAGCTTTTTTTCCTTCCCTTAGGGACTTGCTTTTCCCAGCTAAGAATCTCAGGCCTTATGATCCTATTTTTATGATCCAAGTTTCTTTAAATGAGGTGGAATATAACTAGCTTCTGACTGCCAGGATGTAGGATTTGGTCAGTAAGGACAGGTCATAAGGACGGTGTCCAAACAGTAATCTGTTTGTATAGTCTGTTCATCCACATGATTGATTTTCTCTCTCCCTTCCTCGTCTGACCCGTGCCTCCTGAATAGTGAAATGGACTTTTTGGACTTAATGCAATCCTGTTTGGGATAGTACATGTCTTCCAAGGACATTTGCCTTCCACTGCCACTGCTAGGGAGGACGCTTCTCCCTATGTTCTCTGTCTCAGCCACTGTGCCCTGGGGCTATGGCATCTGTTAATAAGTGGGTCACAGCTGCCTTCAGTCAAATATTCTTACTAATTTTGGAGCAGAAGTAGTCCTACAGACCTTTAGAAGTAGTCAAGAGGAATGTGATAAGCAACAGGTTTTTTCAGAGGGTGTGCAAGGTATACTAGTGATTTTACTGGAGATGGGAAATCGATCAAATGAGGCCAAGTTGGGTAAAGAAACTTGATAGAGCTAGGCAGGAAACTTCTTACATATGGCTATGGTACCAAAGGGTTTATTCCTTTAGAAAGGAGAGATTAGCTCTTTATTTTGAAACCAGGACTCACCATTCTGTGGATCTCAGTCCATTAAGTAGGAATTATATTTTGTATTGATTGGTTCCTCTTTGATCTAGCAACTCTTATGCTTAAAATTCTTTAGGCTTAATCAGGACTTTAGTCATTCACTCCAGAGTTGTAGGATTATCATCAGTTCAAAAATTTCTTCAAGTTGCTGACCATTACTCACACTCAACTCAAATGACAGTGTGTAGTCTGAAACCAAGCCAGAGTATATTTTCTTAAACAGAAAATTTGTGATGGGAGGAGACTTCAGGTTGAACTGGAAGGCATTGCTAACGGAGTCTGAAGCAGAGAAGTTAATGTGGCTTGCATTGCCTCTCACCCTTCCGTTTCTTTCCTTTTCACCCATGCATGTACCATCAAATTTTCTGTTTATCAGCTAGCTCAGAAATGTTCTTCCTAGTAGAAGAAAAGGAGAGTGCAAATGGAAGATGTAACTGGTCAAACTTTGTGTGCTGTGACCGGGAATCTCTGAGGAGTTTTATTTTTGGTAGCTCTTTAGTCTCTGGTTATTTTCTGTTTCCTGCCAACCACAAGGTTCAAGCGTATCATTATGAGCATCTGGACTGGTATACTCATCCAAGATGCAGCTTGACTTCAGATTTGCTGAACCCTGAACACCTTTCTTTCCACAAGACTGGATCTCAGGGGGAAGTTTTCCTGCAATCTACCAGCCTACTCTCCTGTTAACTGAAGATGGGGAGCCGTATTGCCAAACACCTGCATAAACTCGGACTGGTTTTGAGGCATTTAGCTGGTGTTCCATTTTGGGGGGAAGGTGTATCAGTAGCAGGGACAGGGCTATGTTTGGGTTTTGTTGTTATTGTTAGAAGCTTTCTGTTCGCTTCCTAATGAGGAGAATGGTTTCTTGTTATCTTTTTCCTTTCCCTTTTTCCCCCCCTCCCTTTTCCTGCCCATTTCTAAATAAAGTTCAGATTATCTTGTTACTCATTCTCAACACTGGAATTTTTCTATAGGCTTCTACCAGGGGATTGTGAACTTGCCTCTTTATCTATTCAACAGAACTGTTGGTGAGAGGCCTGACCCCACATGATTGTGCACTAACGCTTGTACCATTCCTCTGATGTCTTTTTAGCTCTGCCCAGTAGATACTGGCTCAAGACCACCGTCGTTCTAAGGAGTGTGCATCTGTCTGCTGGTGTAGGCCACCACTGGTTCTCCATCCAGAGTTACAGTGTCACTCTTTATGCCTGTTTGGGATGTTTTTTTGAGCTTACCCTGTTTTTATTTTTTAATACAGCTTTCAGGAACATGGGTCCTGCTTACCAGCATTAAAACTACTTGTCCTGCCTCTAAAGTGGCCAATACCTGGTGTGTCAGTCCATAGAAAGGCATGTATTTCTCCATTCTGCTATTACTCTACTTTCTGAAAAGATAACTCTTTTCTCTGCTTTCTTTAAAAATAATTGTTTCTTCAGCCTTCATTCCCCTTACCTCTTCCCATATAGCAACATGAATTATAAGATATCTCTTTACTCACCTCAAACCCTCTTTCCCCCCTTGACCTCTACTCCAGTATAATTTTCTCTTTGCATAACCGGAGTAACTCACCTTTGCCTCAGTCTGGTAAGGTTGCTTGCCTCCTTCTGCGCTTAGTGACATTCCACTAGCAAAGCTGGTGAATTACAAATTTAAGAAACAAAAATTATGTGGTTGTTTGTTGTTAGAAAATAATTCTTTGCTTTATAAAAGGATTTGAGGTTTCCCTGTGCATCTAAAATAATAATTTTTTTTAAAAGCTTGATTTTCATAAATTTTTTTCAGAATAAATCTGTTGTATAAAAAGGGAGGTGAACCTGTGAGTTTTGTTTTTGGGGTGGATGTTTCTGATAAAGGGATAAAAATAAGCAAAGTTGTAACTCTCATATTTGAAAAGGCCAAAACAGGATTGGGATTATGACCCCTTATATAGTCCAACTAAGAAATACTAGTGTAGGCATAGCAGAGCCAGGAAAGCAATATGAAGTTTGTTATATATACCCACCACACATGGACAGACCAATTTAGTTGATCTGCCTCCAAATTTCTCTCTGTGGGGAATGTTCATCCCTGCTGGGAACCTTCTGTATCATGTTTTTCCAGGACCCTTATTACTTTTCAGTCTTTCTCTGAGCTTCTCCCACTGTACAAGCCAGGCAATCAGGAATGAAACCTAGGATTTCTCTCTCCTACACTATTACTGATCTTTGACCTATACCTATTTTCTTCAGATATACAAATAATATTCCCCTTTTCCCAGCTTTGTTCTTAGCAGCCCCCTCATCCCACCCCATGCCCAAACACTGAAACCTGAACCACCCTTGTGTTCAGAATTTCCCTTTGTTCCTGGAAAATCTCATTTCTGGGCACAGGGCTAAACTCTCATACCTAAAGCCCACTCTAGCTTCATAGTTCTTGTTCTGAGTAAATATTAACATTTATTCTTGATCCAGAGGGCTTAAAAATTATTGAGTTTTGCTCTCATCTTCATTGAACTGTATTCAGAGGGATGTATAATATAGAAGGACGATATGATTGAAGAACTTCCCAGGGCCCTGGTAGTATTAAGTTAAAGCCAAAGTTTACTTTCAAATGAGACTTGAATGCTTATGTTCCTCTGGTGTTTACATCCTTTTCAACCAGAAGTACTATCTCATTAGGTTGTGGTACATAAATATAAGTTAGCAAATGAGAATAACCTATGTGAAAACACTTTGAAGTCATAAAGCACTAAGTCAGTCAGTAAGCATTTATTAAGTGTTTACTATGTACATGCCAGGTGCTGTGTTGAGCCCTGGACGCATCGTATCCTGAGGTTAAATATATGCCAGCATTACTAGGCCAGGGATAATGATTTGTTTAGTGCTTTGCACATGGTAGTTATATAATAAATGTTTGTTGAATTTAGCCAGTTGAGGAAGTGTCAAAGAAAGGATTTGAAAATGACAGGAAAATACACTGGATAAAGTTGTGAGCATTGAGCTCATCTGAACTTTGGAGTGCATGTTCATAATAATTTTTTAATTAGTATAGGCATGGGATTCAGAAGTTTGGCTTGTGAAATCCAAGACACATTTCGATAACCCTTTAAGTATATGAAGGGATATTATGTAGGGTGATGCTGAATAGATGTTGTGTTTCTATTAAACATGCAATAGAATAGAACAAGCATAAACTGCAAAAAGGTAGATTTAACTAATATATGAGGAAGAACTTCCTGTCTTCGAGGAGGAGACATTACAATATACAGCTGGTGCTTAATAAGTGCTTATTGATTGGATGCTTGTTGATAACAGATTTCTCAATGAAAATTTTTACAAATGAGAGGCATAACCCTCTGGAAGTGGTTAAGTACAAAACTACATGAAAGCAGGAGATTGACAGGGTTTTCTATTTGTAACTAGAAATAAGTAAGCTGAGAGGCAAGGAGTTTGTATGCCTCCCCATCCACTTTGTTAGAGCTAATCTTAGCCATCTGTCAAAGCGTGCCAATTGAGTGGCGACCCCTCCTTCCCCCCATGGAGAGGCTTCTCCAATATGAGTAGGCATCACCCACACCAAATTATATCCAGGAACAAAGCAGTGCTCAGGAGCTTGCTGTGCCATGTGCAGTAAACCCATCCCAAGGGAGAAGAAAGTAGCCCGAAATTCACAAGTCATCCTAATCTCTCACATGTGGCAGACAACTCTGACGCAGGGATTATCCCAGCAATAAGTATTTGACAGTGGTTGACTTGAGGCTAATAGGGACCCTCATTATCCTTTGTCCCATGTTGCTGCCCTTTCTGTGTGCTTTCTCGTCAAACCAAATGGGTTGGAGGCAGGGGGATGGAGACATTTCAAAACATCAGCTCAGGCAGGACTATAGCTTGAGCCAAGTTAGAAAAGTATCTCACTGTGTCCCTCTAATAGGGAACTATTAGGTTGGATAGTGTACTTTCTTAAAATTTAAGGGATTGTTAATAAGCCAGTATAAACTAAGGGGAAACTAAGATGTTTCCCCTCCTTCCCTACCTCCAAGGTTATCTGGTACTGGGAAAGAATCCTGTCCCGATCTTCCGTATCTATTTCGAGGTCAGACGTCACCCTGAAAGGGGTGGAGTTAGCTCTGGCTCTGCAGTTTCTCTCTGCAGGGATTCTGTGTTTTGGGCACCTGACTTCTCTCTTTCCCCTCCAATCCAAGCATTCCCACCACTTTCTGTTCTCCCTGGGGAAATGTAATTAGGAAATTTAGAGTGAAGGAAGGTGAGAGGTCAAGGAGCCACTGAAGTGATTACTTAACTAAATTCACATGCCATAAATACTGTGCCTATAAAAAATTAGATGGTAGTCAGTCAGGGAAATTGCAGGTTTCCATTTTCCCTTCCTGAAAGAATGATTCAAGAAATATATTTATGCTGTCAAAACATGAGCTGGCTTTTGGCAATAGAACCAAGTCTCCAGGTGCCAGGGCCCATAGTGCCGGCTTACAGTGACTTTTGTTCACATTCTTGGAGGCATCTGGTTTATTTCATTCTAAACAGAGAAACAGGTTGAGGGGAGGGGGTTGTGATAGTGTTTTTTCCAAATGAATTTGGTTAAGTGCCAAATTGACAGTTCCAAGGCTCTGAGCCCTCTGTTTTCTCACAGCACAAAAGGTAGAAGTGTCCTCAGTAGCAAGCAATCTCTGTTCCTTTGACTATTCTGTTTTCCCTTAGGAAAACTGAGTTGTAGGTTTGTTCTGATACAACTGTCACCCTGTTCCTTGGGATCTGTGGCCACGTAGCAGAGATGACCTGACACCCTGACACCTCTCCCTGACATCCCTACTTCTTAGTAGTCCTTGAGGACCAGGACTGGTCACTTTGTCTTTGTATCCTCAGTGCCTCGAATATTACCTTTGACATAGGTGAATAATAAGAGCATATTGAACTGAATTGTCATCAGGACTAAATAATGAGAAAGAGATGACTTTGACTCCTTAGGGAGATTTCTTTTTTTAAATAAGTTTTTATTGATATCTTCTATTTTCACATTGCCTAGATTTCCCCCGTATCCCTCCCCAGAGTCATCCCTTCTGACAAAGAATTTTTATTTTAAAAAAGAAAAATAGGAAAAAAAATTGAGCAAAACTGATAGAAAAAAAATCTGACATTCACCTGTGGATCCCCTTCCCTCCCTTGTCCTTCAGCTCTCCCAAAGAGTCAGGGGAGGTGTCACTGCATGTCTCTTCTTTGGGGTCAAACTTACTTTTTGTAATTTTGCAACACTGATTTTCATGTATTGTTTTAGTCATTTTGTATATTGTTTTTCTCACTTTCCATCAATTAATGTAAGTCTCTCCCTGGCTGTAGGGAGATTTCAAAGATGAAAGAGCAAGGAACTTTGTCAGTTGAGGAAACCCAAAGTTTTTCTGGCATTATAAGTGTCCTATAAACATAGCTAGAGTTATCGATGGACTCTGAACTGAAGTGAACCAGGGAGACCATTACTTCACACCTCAGTGTAAGATAACTTGGTTCAAGTCCCATCTCTACCACATACTAGCCATGTGATCATGGATAAGTTAGATCCTTCTCTATTTCCTCAGTTGTAAGATTTAAATAATTTTACTGCCTTTTATTGTATAGATCAATTATGATAAAGAATATAAAGTACTTTGTATTTGAAAATATGATAAAAAATGTGAACTGCTATTTTTGTTCCAGATGACTCCTACAAGCACCTACACTTTTGCAGTAAAAGGGGCTTGCTTATTAATGCAGGTGTGTGGGTACTATCTCCAAATTTAGATGATCCATTCACATCTGGTGGTATTGCCTGGACAGTTAGCTCTGTGACCTCCATGCCTCTGACCGGGTGCCGCAAGCAAGGATTGTAGTGGCATTTTAAATAGTCTGTGGAGGCATGCAAACAATCGTAAGGACCTAGAGTGGCATGCCTTGCCCTTTAGTTGCAGGAAATGTCCAGCTTAAGATTGAAACCCATTAGAAGGGCAACCACTTTCCCTGTGGTATGGGGTACTTACTATAAGAGAGTTTACTTGTGCCAGGGTTCCCCTGAAGTAATCTGTGTAGGATGGTATCATGAAAAGAGCACTCAAGTTAGAGTCAGAATACTCTGCCAGCTCTTCCTAGCTCTGACAATGGTGCGTCTTTAGAGGTAAGAGGTAGTAATGGCTTTTCTAGTCCTGTAACCATGGGGGCTTATACCTAGCGGCCAGCAATATGAGGAGTTGGTTATGTCTTGTTGAGGTTGGTTGTGCATGGCTCTCACTAGCCCATGAACCTGATATCAGATAAAAACAGTGCTTGTAGGTGGCTGTTACTGCATTACAATTGTCTTGGCACAGGTGCCAACCTTTCTACTCAACCTTCTTTTGTTGTTATCCTGAGAACTGTTGATTGCTCAGGAAGCTCAGCAACATCTGAATGCCACTCAGCTATTCTCAGTTCAAGATAGAGCTAAGCCTGTTCTCTCTCCATTGGCAGCATTTGTGACCTCTTCATGATTGATGCCAATCCAGGGCCTGCCTGCCCTGTGGAGAAAGTGGCAGAGTTTAGAGAAATATGGAGCAACTACTTAAAAAGTTCTTCCTCCTCTTATATGGAAAAGGGGACATAAGTGAAAGAGATCCTCACAGAATCACAGAATTTTAGGAAGGTGAGAGATCTTAGTGGCCATCTAGAATGTCCCATACTCAAAGAGGAATCTCCACTATAACGTATCTGACAAATGGCCATCTGGCTTCTTCTAGACTTTCATTGAGGAGCAATCCATTAGCTTCTGAGGTAGCCTCTTCAGTTTTTGGAATTATTAGGAAAATTTTTCCTTACTTCAAACCTAAATTTGTTTCATTGTAACTTCTACCAGTTATTCCAGGTTCTGCTTTCTGGGGCCAAATAGAAAAAGTCTGATCTCTCACATGATAACCCCTTTATATACTTGAATACAGCTATCATGAAGCCCTGAGTTTTCTTCTTTTCCTGACTAAATATCCCCTGTTCCTTCAACCACCCCTTTTATGAAATGAACTCAGGACACATCACCATACTCACTGCCCTGATCTGAATGCTCTCCAGTTTATCTACGTACTTTTTTTTTTTTTTGGAGACTGGGTGTACCTCTCTTTTCAGGCTGACAGTGTAGTGGCCATTCACAAGTCTGATCCCCACTGCTGATTGGCACAGGTGCTTTGATCTTCTCTGTTTCTGACCTGGGCCAGCTTGCAATTATCCCCCCACTCTCAGGGGGTTCGCCATATTGGTGCCAGTGTAGATGCCAGATTGACTTACTGGCCTACAGCTTAGAACTTCTGATCTCAATCAAACTACCAGCCTCAGCATCCCCACTAGCAGAGATTGGGATTACAAGGGTGCAGCACCATACGTGGCTGTCATTAACCTCTTAAACTATAGTGCCTAGAACTGAATACAGTACTCCAGATGAGGCACAGCATGGAAGGGCTATCACCTCCTTCATTCCCAGAAGCTATGCTCTCTTTAGTGCAGCCCAAGAATGAATTAACTTTTTATTTTGGCTGCCACATCACATTGTAATTTATATTGAGTTTACAATCCACTAAAACTCTGATCTTTTTCAGACTGCCAACTAATTTGCTTCCCCCCCAACCTGTATTTGCACAGTTGATTTTTTTAAAAACTCAGGTGTAAAATTTTACCTATTGAATTTCGCCTCAGTGGACTTAGCCTAGTGATCTAGTCTGTCAAAATATTGTTGGGTCTGATCCATATCATCCAGCATGTAGGCTGTCATTTCTACCTTGTATCATCCACAGATTTGATAAGCATGTCATCTGTGCTTTTATCCAAGATAGGGATGAGCCAAGATGCCTAGGCTCCATTGGAGACCTCCTGCCAATTGACAATACACCATTAGTCACTACTATTTGGTCAGTTCTAAATCTATCTAGGTGTATTGTTCCACACCTCTCCATCTTTTCTACAAGAGTAGTATAAGACACCTTTTGTGAAATGCTCTTTTGATAAATTATTTCTATAGCATTACCCTCACCTACTTAATTGTGCAGTAACTATGGCCCCCAGAGAGCCTGGGTTCAAATGACAGAATTACCAGGACAGCAAGAACCATAACATAGTGGCAAAAAGAACCTTAAGGGGCTAAGCTTACATTTCCAGCAGCAGGGGGAGTTTCTGGTGAAGGCCCTGAAGAATGACTTTCTGTATCACTGACTTAATTCGTGTGGAAGCTTCAGAGAGTCAGTTAGGGAAGTCTCTTTGTTCAAACTGCCTCTAGTTATGTTACCTAGAGAGCTGCTGGCTCTCTTATCATTTGTTATAGATAAATGAGTTCTGCTGGTCAGGTGTTGCCTATAGGGGGTTCGGTTGGCCAGGTTCAAATAGCAATCATTATTTTAGCTGAAACCAAGAGAGACTTTTTGTTCACACTGCCTTTCCTATAAAAGGTCATACAAATTCCCTGTATCATATGATAATGTCAGAAAAGGAAATGGGATTAGGTTGGTATGGCCTGGTCTTGCTGAACCTTGTTGATTTTTTATAATTACTCTCTTTTTTAAAGAATTTTCCCAGGAGTTGAAGTCAAGTTCACTGCCCTATTGTTTACATCCTCTATTAACTTCCTTTTTTTGAAAATGGAAACATTTGCTTTTCTTTAGGTCTGTAATATTTCTCCTGTTCTCCATGATCTTTGAAATATCACTATTGTTTAATAGTCATATCCACCAGTTCTTTTAGTACCTAGCAATGTAAGTCATCTGAGCCAGGTGACTTGAGTTTGTCAAGGATATAAGGTGTTCTTACAATCAGATGGAATCCTCAATAAAATTCAAAGCATCATTGTGGTCTCCACTGCAAGACTAGATATAAACTCTGCTGCCTGGAATTTAGGGAACATCATAATCTGACTTGACCAACATTTTGAGATTTTTCATACAGTACATCATTGTACAGTCTGTTTTATCCAAATGACAACTGGCTGTTTTATTTATTTGGTTGTTTTTTTAAGTTTAACTTGTCATTACACTTCTGGCCTTTGTGCCTTCACATACACACACACACACAAGATGCTCTTACAATCTACTTGTTATCTTGGTTATCAAATCCCCGTTAGTCATTTTTGCTCTGTCATTTTCAGTGTGGAGATTATTCTGCTTGTCAGAGAAGCAAAATAAAAATGTAGATAGTTCTTCCTTCTCTCTGTTGTAATTACCATCATCCTACCCCCCCAACAGTACTTTCTACTAGTCCTTTCTTAGCTTAAAAAAAAAATCTTTTTGTTGTCCTTTGCTTCCCAACCAGCCTCAACTTGTTCTAAGTTCAAGTACTCCTGACATCATCTTTTTAAAAATTTATTTATTTACTTATAGTTTACAACATTTAGTTCTACAATCCCTTGAGTTCCAAGTTTTCTCCCTCTCTCTCTCCTTCCCCCTTCCCCCCATGGCAGCATACAATCAAATATAGGATCTACAGATACCTTCACATTAAACATTAGTCAAGTTGTAAAGAAGGATTATAACCAGTAGAGTGAACAACAAGAAAGAAGGGACAAAACAAAACACAGAAGTAGTTTGCTTCAATATGCATTCAGACTCTGTAGTTCTTTCTCTGCGTGTGGATATCCCTTTCCATCATGAGTCTTTTGGAATTATCTTCTAACCTTGTATTGCTGAGAGGAGCCCAGTTTGTCAAAGTTGATCCTGACACCATTTTTGCAGAACTTTGCCATGCTTTTATATGCATTCTGTTACCTGCTCTTGCTGACATCTTTACATCACTTTAAAAATCTGAGTTATTTGGTGAGTTCCCTGTGTAGCCACATGTCTCTTCAGATAATTCCCTTTTTTTTTTCATATTGGGATTCCTTCCCTCCCTTTTCTACATGACATTTTTTCAGTCTCCTGACAAGTGTCAAAGGTTTCCTTTAACACCCTAGACTTTTTTTTCTTTTTAAAGTCCTGCTTCTGTTCTTTTTAGGAATATTTCATTGTCCCTCTCAACTTGGTGTACAGAAAGACATCTTTCAAGTTTCTTTGACTTCTCTAGAAGGAAGAAAGATCACTCTATACTTGCAGCATAGGTAGTAACTCGACAGTAGTAGAAGTAGAAATATTATATTGTCATTGAAAAATTTACTCTGCTATTCATAGTGATCTATACTCTAAGCCTTTAAAAAGAATTACCTTACCTTCTAAACACCTGCAACACTAGCACATAGGGGCATCTAGGTGGTGCAATGAATAGAGCACCAGCTCTGAAGTTAGGAGGGCCTGAGTTCAAATTCGACCTCAGACACTTGACACTTCACTAGCTATGTGACCTTGGGCAAGTCACTTAACCCCAACTGCCCTGCCTTCCTCCTTCTAAAAAAAAAAAAAGAAAGAAAGAAATAACACTAGCACACAGGAGGGCTAGCACAGGTTCACTCCTGATCTGGTCAGACAGAAAAGACACTAAGACAGCTTCAAAGGGGTTAATAATCTCACTTTATTTTAACCTAGTCTTCTCACAGAGTTGCTGATAATGGGTGCATTCCCTAATTATCCTCCTCACAGGGGCCAGCAAGAAGGGGAGGCAACTACCCCTACGTCTCAGTGGGGTCAATAGAGACAGGCACAGCTTGTGCATTTCCCTAAGTCACCTCTAGCCTTGATGGGGGCCAATCAAGGTACACATAGCATTCTAGCTTGCGCACTCAACCCTAAAGGTTCCCCACCCCTTGACCAGTGCCCACCTACTTTATAAGGCAACAGACAAAGAAGGCATATTGCCAGCAATAGTCTAGCAAGTTTCTATCACCTCATACCTATATCTCACTGTGCAGTAGCAATGGATGTTTACAATTTAAGCACAGAGATTTATGTTATTTATCATTATATAATGCTGCGTAAGTGTGGTGGAGATGTTTATAAGTCATGAGCCTGGGAAACTCAGATTGTTATGGCCATGGATCCTGGGAAACTGAACTCTAAGAAAGAATAACAAAAATCCACCTTAAACACACTAAAATCCACTTTCCTTACAGCACCTATTAGGATCTTTTCAGCTTTTTAACACTTCTTTGTAACTTAGTTGGGCACACCCAGTTCCATTTCCTTAGTTATAACAGCCACATTAAAGGCACTAGGTTACTTTCCATCCATTTTCAGATTAACCCATTGTTTGTTAAGCCAGTCCATCTGATTTAGTAATATCTTTCCTTATTCACTTTGCTAACTACCTCATCATTTTTATTTTTCTTGAGCCCTTCTTCTTGAATCATTCGCCATTCAGGACCTTGTTCCTTGATCCTCCTAGATTTTTGCTCCCCACCCCAGTCTTCTTTCACAGAAACCAGGAGTAGAATCGCGTCATAGAGACTTTTTTCCCCCTTCAAATCCAAACCCTTCCAAATCATTTTCATAGTTTTCTTCTTATTCAGCTCAAGTCCTCTTATTTACTTCTTTTCCCACAATCTACTCCCATAGAAGCTGTGCCATCAATTCAGTGCCAATCTGCTTTCCTGATTCTGCCACATCTTTGGTGATTAGAAAGCAGACAGGAAGAGAGAAGTAGGTGGCCTCTTTTTCCTCCTTTCAAGCAAAACTGTGACTTGTCCTCAATCTAACCCCCATCCTTTAACTACCACATGTGCTATCATTAGCTCTTTTTCTGTGTCCTTCCCCTTCTCTTTATTGAGAAGTAGAGATCTTTTAAAAATGATATAACTGTCTGATTTCCATGAGTACCTGTGTGGGGGATGTTGAACCTATTTTCCTTTTTTTTTCATTTTCTGTTTATAAGGACTTAAAATTCTTTCTAAAGCCCACTTGCTAAAATCATTAAGTGAATGAACCCTTCTCCCTCCTTCCATCCATCCTTTCTTCCTTCCTTCCTATCCTAGACTGAAAGGGCAGCAGCCATTTATGGGTCCAATCCCAATGCTGATCAGCATGGAAGCTTTACCCTACTCCATTTTATCTACCTAGGTCAGGTCACCCCTTCTTCAGTGGCCTGGTGGTCCTTCACTTCCAGGGATCACTGTAGTTATACCATATTGGTATGTATATCTGATCACCTTTCTCCCTGCTGCAGCTCAGAACTCTTGAACTCAAGGGATCCAACACCTGAGGCTGAGTATAACCATAATCAGTCTTTCCCAGTCCCCCCCTCCCCCCAGGGTTGGCATCATGCTACCTGGCTTTTCAGCCATGAAAAGAGCTGACCCAGGAGCAAGATTATGGAATCTTTCCCTCCCTGCCACCACCTTCCCCCTACCCTACCAAGGAAGCAAACCTTGATGACAGATCAGAGGGAACTTTTCTTTGGGTTCTGAGGCAGTATAATAAAAAGCCTCAGGAGGGCAGAATCTTCCCTGCAGTGATGACAGGTCAGAGTGCCAGCATTTCAGTGGCTCCTGAGAACCACTGAAGTTTGTAGACATGGTGATTGGGAGTGAGGGTTCTATTTCAGGGACAGAACTGTTCTTTCACCCCCAACTGCAACCCTATCACCACTTTGTCAGAAGCATTTAGGTGGTGATATAGACACCAGGTTTGTGGTATGTCAGGCTTCCAGAGACTGGGATGGAGAAGAGATTGTGGTGTGAATATGTAGACTGCTCAGTGGTGCTGATCACATGCTACTGAGCACTAGTGTGTGAGCTCAGGAAAGATATGTGCTCCTCAGAATATGCAATTTGTTCCATTTTTCTCAATTTTATTCCTCTTGAGAACTAGCTGTAAGGGTATAAATATTTCCCAGCCTATACATTGCAACACAGAAACATTTGTGTCAGCTGTTACCCTCTTCTAAGGACTCTCTCCCAAGGGACACTTGAATGATCTACAGACATTTGGCTGCCCATGTAGCCCCCTTTCACAAAGATTTCAAGGAAAACATTTTAATTTAGTCAATTCTAATGGGAATTGAGACCCAGATTTTAGCTGTAACCCCAGCCTAGGCTATATTACTTAGTCCAAAATATCTGGCCTTATTGTGTGTTTTGCTTTCCCATCTATTAAATAAGGGAAATATATTATTTACTCTTTAGGACTTTCATGAGGATAAATAAAAATTGGTGCCATTTGCAGGAAGAAGAGATTTCAATCTATTGGGGAGTGATGTATTTTACAGTTTTTAAAAATGTTTTATGGATATCTTTCATCTTTATACCTCAGTCATTTCCCCCTTCCAACCAGAACACTGTGCCTCCCCTTCCCCTGACAAAAACAATTAAGCAAAATATCTCTACAGAAGCCGTGTTCTCCTGATAGTCCAACCTTTCTGCCGGAATGAAGGAGAAATATTTTTCCTTCTCTTCTCCAGGAACAGGCCTCCACTGGTTTTTCTGTTACTCAGAGATCAACTTTCTTTTAGTGATCTTTCTAGTTACCTGGTATTTATACGTATTGTTGCCTTGGTTCTACTTGTTTTCTTTGTATCCGTTTATGCAGCTCTTTGTGTATTTCTCTGAAATCTTCATCATTTCTTAATGTACAATAATATTTCATTACATTCATATACCATAATTATTTTTAACCATTTCCCAATAAATCGGAATTCATTTTATTTCCAGTTTCTTATGCTAAAGAATGTCACTATACATATTTTGATATATATTGAACCTTTGATTCTGACTTTTTCTTCCTTGAGGTATAGGCCCAGTAGTGGGATAATTTGAAAAGTTTTCTTACGAAATTCCAAATTGAAATTTAGAATGATTGGGCCACTTCACAAAGAGTACATTGGTGTGCCTGTCTCCCTACAGCCCTTTCAGCATTTGATTATTCCTGTCTTTTTAAATCTATTAATTTACATGAATTGAGGTGAAACCCTAGAGTTGTTTTAATTTGTATTCCTCTTACAGTAAGTGATAAGGAACATGTTTTAGTGTGTTCATTTGTAATTTATAAATATTTTGAAAACAAGTCCTATCCCTTGAAGACTTATCTTTTGGGAAATGCTTATGTTTTTCTGTGGAAATAGATTAGATGTCTATGGTTGTTGGGAAGGGAGGGGGTTGGAGAATGAAGTAGGGAGGGCAGTACAAGAGAGGGAAAGAAGTCAGTCAAGCCCTTCTGGTTCTTCTCCCTAGGACTGTTCCTAATCCTAGGTGTAGTTAGATAAGAAGTCGAGGGTTTCAGGAGACCTGGGGATGTTTGTAGCTGTCAAATTAGTCAAGAGTTGCTTTGCTGTCAGCACATTTAGTGGAGAAACCAACATTAAACCCAAGAGCCACCTGCCAAGTGACTTCAACTACTGCCATGTTGACAGATCTGTATCTCTGGGGAGCCCAGTAGGTGTCACCCAGATTCCTCAGGAGTTGCTGAGTGATGTTCTGTTGACTGTTGACTGTTCTGCAGCCAGGCCTTCTATCTCCACATAGCCTTCAAAAACTCTGTAAACTAGCTCTGAGCAGTCCTGGGAACTCTCAGCTCACATCAGAACTGCCACTTTACTGACAACCATACTTAAGCGGTAGTTTCCCTCAACTCTATTCAAAGAGACTTCTTTCTTCTTCCTTCTTCCCTTCCTCCTTCCCTTCCTTCCTTCCTTCCGTCCTTCTGTCCTTCTATTCTTCCTTGCAAAAATCACAAATGAACTGAATCTGCCATCTGCTAGGAAGTATCATTGTGACTGGGTTTATGACAGTTGTACTTTTGTCTTGAGGTATTCTGAAAGTCCTCATCCACTTTAGTGCCTGTCTACAGCACCAGCATCAGAGACAAAACAATCATCCCTTTCCTCAGTTTCTGCCTAAAGTCTTCTCTTGGACTCATTTCTGTCAGATTTCACCCTGAATAGAAAGAATATGCTCATTACTGGCTGCTTACTAAATAAGGGCAGTTGGGTAGGCCTACTAGCACATGATCAAAGGGTTTGTAGACTTTTGTTGCAGTCCATGTGATGAGTTAAATGTGGGAGAATCCAAATGTCTTGTGCTGTAAGAGTTTAACAATTTTTTTTTGTTTTGGTCTTTCAGTTAGGATAGCAGCTTTATTCATTTAAATAACCCGTTCAGTCATGTTGACCTTCTATTCTTAGCTACATTTTATTTATTATTAATAATAATAATAGTGCTTACTATATGCTAAGCACTGTGCTAAGTACTTTGCAATTATTTTATACAATATATACTACATAGAATATATGCAATTACTGTATCAGTTACTATATATTTGATCCTCACAACAACCCTGGGAGGTAGATGTTATTATTATCCACATTTTACAAAAAAGGAAACTGAAGCAGAAGTTAAGTGACTTGCCCAATGTCACACAGCGGGTGTCTGAGTCCAGGTTTAAACTCAGGCCTTCCTGATTCAAGACCCTGCTTTCTATCCACTGTACCACCTAGCTACTGCTGCTTTATTCATTCATATTCTCTCTCTTTCTTCCTCTCCCTCTCTCTTTTCCTCACTCATTTAATCACATGGTTACTATAGATTTTTCTCTGTGCTGTAATCTTTAGCTTTGGGATACTGTCTGACCCCCATTCATGATTTAGTACCTGCTTTCCCCTTTATGATGTTAGCTTTTAGACATTTTATGATTTCACAACTGTCATTCAAAACAGACTTGTATTGTTTTGCATGCTAAAGAATGGCACAGGGTAACAACCTTGATTAATGGAGTAGCCATGTTGTCTCATCCTGAAATAATATTTACCCTCTGAAGCTGTTATAGTCTTTGATTCTGGTTGTATTTTTAATCTTCTCTGTATTGACTTTGAAAAAAAAATTTGATCTAATAGCTGTCTTCATATACTCTACCTTCCCCAAGTAAACAATGTTTTGATTATCAGTAGGTGAGAGGATGGTAGCACCTATATTATGATTAGGTTAACCGTTGTTATAATATGCTAAGAAATTACCTAATATTCCTTTGGAAAAAGCGCCATTATTCCACAACATACTACATAGTTCATCCATGAATATAAAATTCCATGTTTTCTCTCTATAGATGTATCATTAGAGGTGTTTTTTAAGTTGGTATGTTCATTAGACATTAGAAACACTGTAGAAAAATATTTCATTATTTTTAAGAAATCTTTATTCAATAGTTTATAATGCCATGCACCAGCAGATTCCCAAGAGAATGCTACTGTGAACAGCTTTTAAGGTTTGGATTACACAGTATAGTGAACACTCTGTTTATTCCATTACAGATCAAGGCAAACATTCACAGTATATCATAGTATAATATTCACAACATTACATCTTATCACAGAAAATCACAATATAGTGTTCATAACAGCTTAACATTAGAATGGCCACACAGTTTTCACTACAGTGGCAACAATATTTAGAACAAGAAATAAAAGAATAATCATCCGGTTTCTCTAAGGGGGAAACCCTCTTCACTTAATCATTCAATCAGTTCACAATACACTAATCAGTCTTCTACTCATGGGGCAACCATTAACTTAATCAGTCACTAATCTAGATTCACAGTTATTAAATATCATTAATCACTAAGTACAGTCATTAGAAAACCACACAAACCCTCTACCCCTCGGTGTCCGGTAAACCTCACTTTCATCCAAGGGGAGGCCTTTTCTTCATCTTCACTTGGGGTGTTCTGATTCCCTGGATCCCCTTCCATGGTCCCAGCTCCTACCTGAATCCACCAGTTACCTGGATTCAGGGGCAAACAGCTCCCAGGTCCTTGTCCAGTCCTCTAGGCAATTCCTGGTACACACTGAAGTTCACAGGGTCAGGCACATCTCAGACCCTTCACCATTTCTGTTGCCGGACACTCAAGGATCAGCCAGGCCACGAACAAACAAAGGCTTATCTTGGTCATACTGCTTTCATCCTTCTGAAGTTCAGCTGGCACTAGGACCCAGGAGAATCTGGGCCTTTGAGGAGACCTTCCAGGCAAGCCCTTTAAACCTCCCAGGAGGCCTTCCAGGCAAGCCCTCTCAGCCTGTTTTTAGCATTGTCTTTTCTTCTCTTCTATTCCTATATAATCTGCCTTGGAAATCTTGTTTATTACCCCATGACTGCAACAATACCTCTATATAATGACTCCCAAATCTGTATCTTCAGTCCTGACTTCTAGACCTACATCTCCAGCTGCCTTTAGGAGATCTCCATCTAAACAGTTCCCTTGATACCTCAAATTCAGCATGTCCAAGACCAATCTCATTACCTTTCCTTAAAACCTGTTTCTCTGACTGATTTCACTATTACTGCCTGTGGCACCATTATTCACCCATGTTCACAACCTTGGAGTTATTGTTGATGCTTCCTCCTCAGCTTATGTCCAATTCAGTTACCAAGACTTTACATCGTCTTTGACATCTATTCCCTCCTCTTGGCTCCTAATGCTACCACGTTAATAGAGGTCCTCATTACCACCCTCCTGTCTATTGCAATAGTTTTTCTCACAAATCTTTTTGCTTCCATGTCCTCCCCATTCTGTTATACTGCTATCATAGTCTTTCTTGTGTATGATGGTGGTGGTGGTGGGACAAGGAATGTTATCATTATCAGTTTGATGATTATTAAACGAGCCTCCTGAAAGCCCAGTAACACACTGCACCCTGACTTTGGGGATTATTGAAAAGCTTTTGACACAGTTCTGTTAGTGGCTTATTCATGAAGAACAAATATATAAAATAGATCCTAGCATAGTGATAATACTAGAGTTGATTTTCATGTGAAAATATTATTCTTTTTAACATGACATCCAACATACTTGTTGGCAAGAACAATTGATATAAAATGTGACTTCTTCCCAAGAAACAATTTAATAAACCTGCTGTGGTTCTGCCCATTCTTAAATCCATGTCATCACTCCTGAATAGAACTGAGTATGGCCTTCAAGACAGGAGTCCTACCAAAACATCGTGTTAATTACTTGATATATATATATATAGATAGATAATATCACACATGACTCCACTGAAAAATATATTAAACAGCTACTTCATCTTACGGAAACTTTCTCCAACAATTTCAAAGTATCATTTAGACTCACTGGGTGTAAAATTCTTAATGTGTGCTAAGGAAGAATAGAGAGAAGGTTTTGAACTTGAATCTAAAGGTCCAGTTGAAACAATGGGTGAAGGAAATACTTGAAAATACTCTGGTCTTCTCCAGGTAAGACACATTGAGCATAAGCCTTGCAAGGAGAACGAGGCTGAACATGTTAAGATACTGATCAGCATTCTAAAACCAAAACTTAATGGATAAAACAAATTTAAAACAATTAATACCTACACAGTATCAGTCAACATATACTTTTAGCATGGTAAAATAGATAATAATGGATCCAGGAGGTGTACAAACAAAAACCTAGACAGTATTAACAAAATGTGGGGCAGCTATAAAAAGATTTACTTTTCACCAAAAAGAAGAAAATTGATAGGTGTTCT